>OU342836.1:256076-856076 GCA_910591585.2 Nysson spinosus | reverse complement strand
CAGGTGATTACACCCGTTCGTTCTTTTTCTGTTGTTCCAGAGATCAGAACCTAGGACAACCAGGCCCGCCGAAAGCCAGACTACAAAGAAGTCAAATTCTTGTAATTAGGCAAAATACTTTGTATTGTACAAGGCGGAAAGGGTCTGAAATAAACGACTGTCCTTTTCAGGACAGTCAAAGGGAATCAAAGGCATATTGGTTTGGATTTACCTTTACCCACTCTCCCTCGTCCGGACCGGAGGAGGAAGTTTCACTTCCTCCAATATCGGTTGGAGTTGGCCGATATTGTAAACAAATTTCAACAATATCCAAAGGAATGCTTGGTTTCCATCCGAACATAAATGCATGGGGTGTTACTCCTGTACTTTCATTTACAGTGGAGTTACAAGCAATTGCTGCATCTGTTAATAATTTTGACCATTCTTTTCTCTCTCCGATAGAACTTCTGATATAGTTCGCTATTTCTCTGTGCGATTGTTCATTTGTTCTATTCGATTTGGGGTGGTATATCGATGTCATTCCACATCTTATTCTTAGTTTTTCTCGGAGTACTTGTTGGAACTTCCCATGAAATTATATACCGTTGTCTGTTAGTACTTCTTTTGGTATTCCAAATACCTTACAATAGCCGTTCCAGAAGGCGTTGAGGACTTCTTCTGAACTATTAATCCGAATTGGCTGTAAACTTATGTATCGGGTCGAACAGTCTTGCGTCACAAGAATATATCTGTATTTGTGATCCGACTCTAACGGACCTATTATATCTAGTGTTACTCTCTCATTTGGAGTTCCGGGCATATCAGGATATCCGGGACCTGGATTCGTATGTTGATCCTGAATCCCGTTGAATTGACAGATTTGACAGTTCCTGATGGTTTCCTCTACATCTTTTGCCATTCCGTGCCAGTTCTATTTGGTTCTGAATTTCTCCAAAGTTTTTTGAACCTTGTAGTGTCCTCCTATGGTGGATTCATGTGCTTCCTTTATTATTCTTTCCTTTTCTTCTTTCGTTTTAGGTTCTTTCGTAGTATCGATATAGACAGTTAGTGCTTTATTCGGATTTAATCTGCTCCATATATATTTTATCATATTTATAATGATTTCCCGCTGATAGGGATCTTTAATCCGAAGTTAAACTTCATAAATTTCTTTTAAGCGAGCTTGTAACTCGACATACCAGATCATAGTCATACCAGTCGCCTTGAGGATCTAAATAGCGTCCTTTTCCCTCTCGGTCACTCATCAATATCAATCTTCTTCTGTTTGTCGTACCTTCTGTGACTATAATTTCTTCGGATGTTACGAAGCTTTCTTATTCTTCTAGGGCTTCGTCTTCCAGTGCATTTATTCTGGATAATGCATCGGCATTTTAATTTGCTTTGTCTTTTTCGTGGATAATTTCGTAATCGTACTCTTCTAGCTTTTGCCGCCATCTCATTAATCTAGAGGATGGGTCTTTTACATTCATTAGCCAAACTAACGGCTTGTGATTCGTCACCATTTTGAATTTCCTTCCATAAAGATATTGCCTATAATGTTTGGTCGCCCACACTATTTGTAGCAGTTCCTTTTCCGTGGGGCTATATTTCTGTTCTGCTTTATTTAACGTATACATAATTCAACGTATACATAAATACAGTAAGAAATATTGCATCACGAAGTGCCACTTTGGGGTATCCGATACATGAGAGAGAATTGGTGTATCATACTATAAGGGGAGTCCACCGACGTTTAGAAAAGATAGCTACAGTCTTACGACCACAACGTTCTGCGACTTTGCAAGAAAAAGAACAAGCGTTGTTGGAAGAAGAAAGTCGCATACATAATCCTCAAGGAGGAAACGGTCATAATAACAGACAAGTACTGAGAGGTGAAATGGCCCACGGTGTAACCAAACACAGGAAACCACACATGAATAGAAGTAACCAAAATGCAGGATGTTTCACATGTGGAAGGAAAAACCAATTTGCAAGAGACTGCTATTTTAGACAACAAAATAGGCAACAGAAGGTGTTAGGTGGTAATTCTCGGAAAAGGTTCGCCAATGAGTGCAACGGTGGAAGGTGGAATAGTAAGAATGAACAGAGTAACATACGTCTAATAGACAAAAAGGAGTACACATTCTTAGCTGAACATCGTGCAACCAAAAAGTATGAGGACAGGGGATCAATGATGCTGGAATGGACATTGAAACTCTGGATCGACTTCACATATGTCATCTGAAATAGAATGCATGGCGGACGTCGAGCCTTTTCACACTGAAGTTTGTTTGGCGGAGCACAACAGAAATTTGACTGCAATTGCCAAGGGTAGTGTAAGCATAAATACTTGGACAACAGAAGGGGAGATTACCATTACAATCAAGAATGTACTCTACATACCGAAACTCAGAACTAACCTACGCTTGGTCAGCGAATTGAATATAAATGGCTATAAGGTATTGTTTGAAAATTGGAAAGCAAAAATAATAAATCCGAGCATCGAGTTATGTGCAGAAATAATGGAAAGAGGTGCAATATTTATATTGAAGGGAAAAGTAAGAGCAAAGGCACAAGAGAAAAGTCATTTGATAGAAACACAGAGTAATAAAACAAACAACCAAAATGAAACACTAGAAGCTGAGTGAAGACTGGCACCTGCAACCACGAAGAAGGTATTAGACAAAATGCTTTGGCATCACCGACTTGGACACGCGTGTGAGAGTTACATGGAATCAATGGCGAACAAGGAAATAGTGAGAAATCTACCAATAATAATGGAAAAGCTAGAATTCTGTGAACCTTGCGTGAAAGGAAAACAATCCTGAAATCCACACAAGATGAGTCAGTCATCCACAACATCACCATTAGAGTTAATACATATAGTGTAGCAGGGTATAATTAAATAACGAGATTGTTATTTAATAAACGCAGATTTAATTATAACATAAACGTAACTGTGACTTGATTGAATGATAACAAAAGGTATAAATTCTACGTACAGTCTTTCTCGTGTGTCTACTACTGCGATCGGAACAAAGAGAGAGCACACATAGGTGTGAAAACTATGTCTACAAATGCCAGAAATCGCAGCGCCGCTCTGCAGCAATCAGCCGAACAATTATCTTACATATAGATTTATACGATCCGATGTCAACAGAAACATTGAGCGGAAATAGATACATATTTGTATTAGTCGATGAATACAGTAAATACACAGTAATTTACTTGCTGAAAACCAAAGATGAAGCATACGACTGCTTCATAGAGTATCTGAACGTGTGCGAAAATCAATTGGGAAAACAGATAAAGAACGTGAGATCGGACCATGGACGCGAATTTGTAAATAATAGATTTACAGACTTGCTTAAAGCAAAGGGGATTAAGCATAAAAGAACCATACCCTACAATCCACAAAGCAACGGTGTTGCCGAAAGAATGAATCGGAGCCTTTTGGATAAGATGCGAACAATGTTAATCAGACATTGTTATAATCAGTTATGATGACAGGAATTTATTTGAAGAAAAGAACTCCTTGCAAATCAGATATGAGAAGGGTACCTTTGGAGAAATGGAATGGGAAGAAACCCACGGCATGATACCTAAAAGTCTTTGGGTGTATTACATATTACCAAGTATCAAAGCGAATGCGAGGAAAAATAGATCCTAGAACAAGAAAAGGAATATTCCTGTGGTACTCGTATGGAAGTAGAGGATATTGAATATACAATACAGAGGACGAGACAATAGTCAACGCAAGAACGGTTACCTTTAACGAAAGGGAAAAGGGGGCTCAAGTGCTAACGAGGAAATTGAGAGAAAAACATTCCCAGGGCAACATTTATAGGTACTACTTTACTAAATTGTCCACAAACAAGGACCAAGGAGAAATCCAAAATGAAGAAGAAGCTCAAGAAGTATCAGAAAAGGTACAAAAAGACACAAAAGTTTACGAAGATCGAAATGAAATACCGGAACCAACCGAAGAAGAAATAAAACCTGCAGTAGATGACTTAGAAGTCACACCCTGTACAACCGAACCTAAAAGAAGAACGGGCAGACCAAAGATAGTAAGGAGGGGGCAGCCTTGTAGGCCAAGAAAATTATTTCACAAGGCCAACCTAGTAAGCATAGAAGAACCAAGGTCAATAGAAGATATAGAGCATCGAGGTGACAAAGAGTTGTGACTGGCCGCCATGGAAGACGAAATGAACGCCTTACATAGTAACAAGTCGGGGGCATTAGTGCCTCGCCCGAAAGATAAGAAGGTTTTAACCAAGAAATGGGTGTTCAAGTTAAAAAGGAACGAGGACGGTGCATAGACACAAAGCAAGGCTGGTGGCCAGGGGAACGAGCAAGGATATGGAATAGACTATATACATGTAGATACGTTTGCCCCTCTCGCCAGATATGAAGTAGTACGAACTGTATTGGCGATAGCTTTGGAAGAACGCATGCACCTCCGCCAAATGGACGTGGTGACGGCGTACATACAAGGCAACCTGAGTGAAGAAGTATACATGGAGCAACCCCGCTTAAGCGGAAACCAAAAAGGTAATAATAAGGTTTGCAAATTAAACAGACCAACATACGGGCTGAAACAGTCACGTAAATCATGGTACGACAAGTTGAATAAATTCTTAATGTCAAAGCAGTGCGCAAATACTGAAACTGATCCGTGTGTATACGTACGTAGGAATAATAACTTAAGAGTAATAATAGTCATTTACGTTGACGATTTGGTTATAGCCGCTCGCGACATAAATTAACTGATTAAAGTAAAATGTTGGGGCCTCATCTGAGAGCGATACGCGACTCTCCCACCTCTAAACGACGGCAGCACCCTTCGGGCGCGGCATGTCCTGGGTCTAGTGTCCCCTCTAGCGGTCTTATATAGTTTTTTCATGTATAGAAGTTAGTTGTCCTTGTACCGCTGTGAAAGTCTTTGTATTATCCGCTGTGGTGCCCGCCTAGGAAACTAGTAGGTACTAGATCGTCCACTAGGTGGCGCCTCGGAAGAGGACGCCTAGGGACGACGCCGTAAATAAGAACAGATCGGTTAGAGCATTTGAGTAGTGACGGCACGGAGTAAAATATAAATACGGCGAGTTCCGAAGTAGATTGCGTTATAAATTTATCACCCTATACACCCGCTTCACATTGGTCACCCCGACGTGATTTACGTGAAAATAAAAAAACGAAGGGGTGTAGTTAAATAAAGAAAAAAGAAGAAGAAGAAAATGACTTCGCGCACGCCGAGCAGGGACGCGCAAAGGGCCGCGTCTGATTCTTCCAGAGGTGTAGACGCTGTTACCGTTAAGTTCGCGCGTTTTTATACCCAAGATCCAGAGCTCCGGTTTGACCTGTCGGACGCCCAATTTATCCTGGCAGGAATAAAGCAGGATGAAACGAAGTATTACCATGCGAACAGCTGAAAACGGAAGTAGTAAATCGGCTATCATCGTCCCAGGAGAGAAAGACGCGCCGACTCCTGGATATGGAAGAGATGGGCGATAGAACGCCATCTAAATTTTTGCGACACCTTACAAGTTTGGCGGGCACGGCTGTACCCGACGAATTAATAATGACAATTTGCATAAGCCGTCTACCACCAGGAGTTCAAATAGTGCTTACTACTCAAAGAAACGCGTCGTTGGAGGAAGCGGCGGAGCTTGCCGACGCCGTCGCGGAAGTTGGACCGCGCTCACAGCAGATCGCGAGCATTAGCGCCACGCCAACCAACGAGACGCTAGCGAAGCAGATTGAAACACTGACGCGGCAAGTGGCCAACCTCACGCGCAGCCGTTCGAGCGAAAGGACGAACCGTTACCCTAAGGAGAGGAGGCGAAGCAGATCACGATCTGGAAACAACCCCGGATGGTGCTGGTATTACCGGCGGTTTAAAGAAAGTTGCACCAAATGCAGGAAACCGTGCACGTATCCAGAGAGAAACGGCTCCCAGAGGAATTGATGGCGGCCAATACCTCGACGAATGTGGGAGACCGCTTGTTCATTAGGGAAGCCGCAGCGAAAATGCGGTACCTAAGAGACACCGGTGCCGATGTGAGCGTCAATCCTCACATGTCCGCGGGAGCAGTAACCGCGGAGAGTATCAACTATACGCAGCAAACGGAACAGCGATAGCCACATATAGGACCATAGTGCAATCGCTCAGCTTGGGGTTGCGAAGAAACTTTCAGTGGAAGTTTATAATAGCTGAAGTTTCGCACCCAATTATAGGAGCTGATTTTTTAAAGCACTATGGACTACTGGTGGATATCAGGAATAAGAAGTTGATTGATGGCACTACACAGTGATTGCGCAGTTTGCACAGTTCAATTAAAACAATGTCTGGGAGCTCTGAGTATCATAAATTGTTGTAGGAGTTCCCAGATATCTTAAAGATGAACCTGCTGCAAACGCCGCCCGAGCACAACACAGTGCATCACATCAAAACGACGCCTGGACCACCGACAGACCAAGGAGGCTCACCACCGATCGGCTGAATGGCCGCGAAACAGGAGTTTCAGATGATGGCAGACCATGGCATCGTTGAACCTTCGAAAAGCAACTGTTCGGCTGCGCTGCACCTAGTTCCCAAAAAGAACGGCGAATGGAGGCCGTGCGGGGACTATAGAGCCTTGAACGCCAGAACAATTCCAGATTGTTGTCCGATTCCGCACGTCGAGGATTTCTCCCAGGCATTGCATGAAAAACAATTTTGTCCACAATTAACCTGGTGCGAGCCTATCACCAAATACCGGTAGCGCCTGCAGACGTGCACAAAACAGCGATAATAACACCGTTCGGGCTCTATCAGTTCCCATGTATGACTTTTGGTCTAAGGAACGTAGCACAGACCTTCGAGAGATTCATGGACGAGGGCACACGAGGTTTGGATTTCTACTACGTGTACATCGACGACATGTTGGTGATGTCATAGAACCCGGAGCAGCATAAGGAACACATAAGGAAACTTTTCCACAAGCTGCAAGAGTACGGAATCGTGATTCACATTGCGAAATGCGTACTCGGAAGCAGTGAGGTAAAGTTCCTAGGACTTATATCCGGAGCAGGAATCCAACCACTTCCGGAGAAGGTCGAGGCCATCCAGCAGTTTCCGAAGCCAAAAACTCTAAAGCAGTTGCGGCAATTCCTGGGACTGGCAAATTTCTACCGCAGATTTATACCAAGAGCGGCAGAATTGCAAGCCCCAATGGACCGACTAATAGCAGGCCTACTTAAGGCGAAGAACGAAGCATTGGCGTGGTCAGCGGACGCGGAACAAGCCTTCGGGGCCTTGAACGAAGCCCTAGCAGAGGCATCCAGGTTGGCACACCCGTCACCAAAGACCAAGCTAGCCATCATGGTAGACGCTTTCGATGTTGCCATGGGTGGAGTCCTGCAGCAGAAGCAAGGAAACTGTTGGGAACCGCTGGCATTTTATTCTAAGAAACTAAATCCAGCACAGAAAAAGTACAGTGCGTATGACCGAGAGTTACTAGCAGCATACTCAGCGGTCAGGCACTTTAGACACGCCATCGAAGCCAGGACATTTACTATTTATACAGACCACGTTGATATTTGCGTTGAGCCAGAAGCCAGAAAAGTGCACACCCATTCAGTTCAGATATCTTAATTTTATAAGCCAGTTCACCACAGACATCCAATACATACCAGGATAGGACAACGTCGCAGCAGACGCACTGTCTAGAATAGAGGAAGTGACAGATTTCAGTTACAAGGCACTGGCACAAACACAACGCACCGACACAGAGTTAGAGACATACAGAAAGAATTCAAACACTGGGCTGACAATAAAAAGAGTACATTTCCAGGATCCAAATGTCACAGTCTACTGCGACATATCCACAGGCCACGCACGTCCATTCGTGACATCACAGTGGAGGAAGCAAGTATTTAACAATTTACACGGAATGGCACACCCGGGAGCAAAAGCCACCAGTAAGCTCATAGGAGAGCACTTTGTCTGGCCGGGCATGAGGAAGGATTGCACGCAGTGGGTTAGAGACTGTGTGAGGTGCCAGCAGTCGAAAGTGACAAGGCATATGAATCCACCGGTGGGAAATTTTGCCACACCACAGCAAGGTTCGAACACATCCATATGGACCTGGTGGGACCCTTGCCTTCTTCCAATGGATTCACATGTTGTCTAACCTGCATAGATCGCTTCACACGATGGCCCGAGGCAATCCCGCTACAGAACAGCAGTGCGGAGACAGTAGCACGCGCCCTAATGGAAGGCTGGATAGCACGCTTTGGGGTGCCATTGCGAATAACCACCGACCAAGGCAGACAATTCGAGTCATACCTATTCAATGCACTAGCGAGGTTAATGAGAGCAAAGCGCTTGCGGACCACGGCATACAACCCAGCTGCGAATGTGTTCAGGTAAACAACTCAAAAACTCTACATCTAGAAGGTTAGGGATTGTTTGTATATTATGTAATAGAGATAAGCCTAGAAGAATCTCGAAAGTTCTAGAAGTACCGAGCAAGTAAGCCTAGAATATTCGAAGAAGTAAATAAATTCGGGTTTTTAAGGCGCGATGTCCTCTGCCGAAGTTTAGTCTGAAAAAACCTGCCTGCGAGAATAGATGAACATCAATAGCTAATGGGCCCAGATGGGTTCTTAAGTGTATAAGTGCAGTGGGAAAACCGGGTGCAAGTAAATGAAGTTTTTGTGAAAAATACGAAGCAAAATGGATGCAGCAAGTTTGAAGATTGAGCGGCTGCGTGATAAAGAAAATTGGCGTCAGTGGAAGTCCGTGATTCGTACATTATTGGAAGACGATGACGATGTCGATGTGCTGGCGGTCTGCGAAGGTTCGTTGGTTCGTCCAGTAGCAGGTTCAGAAAATCATGATGCTAAATTTACAAAATTGTTGAAGGCAGATAAGATTGCGAGAAAGTTGATTGTGACAACAGTAGAGAAAAAACCTACGGAGCTGATCATGAACTGCTCTACTGCAAGAGAAATGTGGTTGAAACTGAACTCGGTGTATGACATGAAATCAGATGAAAATTTATCCGCCGTTCAAAAACAGTTTTTTGATTATAAGTGGACAGAAAGTGAAAGTATCGCGTAAAATCTGTCGAAGTTGGAACTACTATCGAATAAAATGAAGAACCTCGGGAGTGAAATGCCGGAGAGCATGTTCATAACTCGCATTTTGTCTTCACTACCTAAGAAATTCAATCATTTCCATAGTGCTTGGGACTCAGTGGAAGATAAAAAGAGAAATATTGAAAATTCGCTGTGCGGTTAATGACTGAGGAAGTGAGGTTACAAGATCAAGAAGAGATTCACGAGACTTCAACGGCTTTATTCGCGAAGTGTAAAATAGGTAAATCGAACAAGAAATGAATTTGAAGGAAGGAAGCAGGAACCAACCTGTTTTATTGTAATTGTGGCAGACCAGGACACCAGAAAAGGGGTTGCTTCAGATGTTATATATGCAAGAAAAAAGACCATAAGAGCAACAATTGTTTCCAGAACAAGCACAATCAAGGAGCATCAGGTGGACAGGGAGGGAACAGTTCATCGAAAGTGGCACTGAGAGCAAGCAGAGATGACGGACAAGACGACGCCGACATTTGGGTGGTCGATTCTGAATCATCAGATCACATGTCAAGACGACGAGACAAGTATTCAACGTACGAGGAGTTCCCGAAACCAGTGCTTGTAAGAAATGGTAATGGTACAATTATGTATGCGTATGGTAAGGGTAATCTTGATGTAGAACTGCATGTAGACAAAAAACGAACATTGGGTACGATGTATGATGTATTGTTTGTACCGGAACTTGTTCATAACCTATTTTCTGTTAGACTTGCTGGAAGAAAAGGAATTGATTGTCTTATGACAGATAATGGAACAAAATGTTTTTTGAAGTTTAAAGATAAAATAATTGCAGCAGGATCAGAATATGGAGATTTATTTAAATTGCATATGTGCGTCTTAGAACCGAAAGTATGTAAACTGGCTAAACAGATCACTGAATCAAATCAAGATAAATGTAATGCTTTGCGAATCTGGCATGAGGGGCTTTTTCAGCAGAATGGTCGGCATGTACGTAATTTCTTGAATAATCAGAATATTAAATTTTCGAATGATGATTTCTTTTGCGAAGGATGTGCTTTTGGCAAGCAACATAGATTACCTTTTCATGAGAAAGTTGACAGGGCAACTAAATCTCGCGAAATAATTTATACAGATGTTTGTGGTCCAATGGAAGTAGAATCACTGGGTAGAAAATTATATTGTGTTGCGTTCAAGGACGATTTTTCAAGTTATCGAGAAATTTATCTCATTAGACAGAAATCAGAAGTAATTGAAAAATTGAAAACCTATTGCTTCAGTGTTGAAAATCATTTTGGGGATTCTATCAAAGTCGTTCACAGTGACGGTGGTAAAGAGTATATAAATAATGCGATTGGGATCTTTTTGAATAGTAAAGGTATCAAGCATACAGTAAATATTCCATATACGCCTGAACAAAACGGAGTCGCGGAGCGTGAGAATAGAATAGTTCTTGAGGCAGCTAGATCAATGATTCATTCGAATCCGAATTTACCTACCCAATTGTGGGCAAAAGCAGTGAATACCGCTGTTTACGTAATTAATCGAATAGGTCCAACAAAAATAGGTAATAAAACATCGTATGAGTTGTGGTTTGGAAAAGCGCCAAATATTGACCATCTTAAAGTTTTCGGAACAGAATGTTTTGTACACATACCGCAAGAAAAACGAAAGAAACTTGATAAGAAAGGCGTGCAGGGTTATCTAGTTGTTATCATGAAGATTGCAAAGGATATCGTATATACATTTCACATTTGAGAGATGTAATATTGAGTAGAAATGTTTCATTCAAACCAGAAAAATTATCTGCTGATTTTATCAATGTAACTTCTCGAGATAAAAGTGAAAAGGGAGAAAAAGGTACGGACTCTATTGAAAATGAAAATCACTCATCATCAAACGAATTAGAGGAATCTGAAAGTAGTAGCCGAGGACCTTTGCAATCTTCAACCGATGATAATCAGGAAAGATGTAAATTACGCGATAGATCAGAAATAAGGCAAACTGAATTTCATGGTTGTCCAATGACATTTATTTCACAAAAATTGCCACTGAATTATAAAGAAGCAATTATGTCAGAAGAAAGAGAGGACTGGCCAACAGTAATGCAGGATGAAATGAACTCGTTGGATGAAAATGGAACATGGGTGTTGGTCGAGAAACCAGAAAATAAAAAAACACTTAGTAGTCGTTGGGTTTTTACGAAACAGAATAATTTAGATGGGTCAGAACGTTAGAAAGCGCGAATAGTAATCAAAGGTTACTCACAAGAAGAAGGAATCGACTATAAAGAAACTTTCAGTCCTGTAGTACGTTTTGATACTGTAAGATTCATGTTGAGTATTGTTGTGCATGAACGTTTGAAACTCTGACAGTTGTATATAAAAACAGCGTTTTTATATGGCAATCTCGAAGAAGATATATACATGAAACAAACTGAAGGGTTTGATGATGGTACATCTCGTGTATGTAAATTGTTAAAAGGTTTCTACGGATTAAAACAAGCTCCTAGGTGTTGGACTGAGCATTTTTCTAATTTTATCAAGAGTCTAGGGTTTCATCAGAGTACGGGAGATCCATGTCTGTACGTGTACATGGAAGGTACTGAACGAATTTTACTAACGATTTATGTGGATGATGGACTCATAGCAGCTACAAATGAATACTTAATTGATGAACTATTAGACAATCTGAGTGAACAATTCACGATCACGAGTACTAAAAATGTTATAAATTTTCTCGGGATAGAGATTTGCGAACTGAAAGATTGTTCCATTTTCATTCATCAGAGCAATTACATTAGGAGGATACTAGATAAATTTGCGATGAGTGAAGCAAACAGTGTGTCTACTCCAATTGAATGTAATTATGATAAGTGTGTGCCTGAAAGAAAAAATTGTAATGCACCATATCGTGAAGCGGTAGGGAATCTAATGTTCTTGCAAATTATCAGTCGACCAGATATCAGTTTTTCTATCAATGTTTTGTCAAGAAATTTGGAAAAACCAAGTGAAGAACATTGGTTTTTTGTTAAGCGAATTCTGCGATATTTGAAAGGCACTGTATATATGGGTCTTTAACATTGTAAAAATGGAAACTTGGAAGCTTATTGTGATTCGGATTATGCAGGTGACAAAGACTTGAGAAAATCGACGTCTGGATTGGTATGTATGTATGCGAGTGCAGCAATTACATGGTAGAGCAAAAGACAGCAGTGCGTAGCTGTATCGACAACCGAGGCAGAGTATGTGAGTGCCTGTTTAGTCACAAAAGAAATTATCTGGTTGACGAAATTTTTCAATGACAACAAAATTGACGTTGATAATTATACTCTATTCATACATAACATGAATGCAATTAAGCTTATAAAGAATCCTGAATTTCATCAAAGAAGCAAACACATTGATGTTAAATATCATTTTGTGCGAGACAATTATCAAAAAGGTGAGATAAACGTGATGTATGTTAAGAGTGAATTACAAGTCGCTGATATATTCACGAAAGCGTTATCGAAGCCAAGATTCGTTAATCTGAGAGCGAAATTAGGACTTATAAGCATGAGTGAGTTAGAAGTATAGTTTAATAAGTGCTTTGTGAGGATGTATAGTTTTAACGAGGGTGTTGAGGTAAACAACTCAAAAACTCTACATCTAGAAGGTTAGAGGCGGTTTGTATATTATGTAATAGAGATAAGCCTAGAAGAATCTCGAAAGGTCTAGAGGTACAGAGCAAGTAAGCCTAGAATATTCGAAGAAGTAAATAAACTCGGGTATTTAAGGCGCGACGTCCTCTGCTGAAGTTTAGTCCGAAAAAACCTGCCTGCGAGAATAGATGAACATCAATAGAATGGAATCGTGGAGAGGTTCCATCGCCAGCTGAAAGCAGCAATTAAGTGCCACGCTATTCGGCAGTGGACCGAGGTGCTCCCTATGGTGTTGCTGGGAATCCGTGCTGCATTCAAAGAGGATATCCAGGCAACACCAGCCGAACTAGTGTATGGAGAAACTTTAAGCCTGCCAGGCGAATTTTTCGTCGCAGCACCAGAGGTAGATTTGGCAGAATTCACACAGCAGCTACGCCAACAAATGAAAGAAATTCGTCCAGTGGAGGCATGCAGACACGGGGGAAGGTCAACGTTTGTATTTAAAGACTTGGCCGACTCTAGTCATGTCTGGATGCGCCGAGATGCGGTGAGAAAGCCGCTGCAACCTCCATATGAAGGACCCTACCGAGTCCTTCAGCGAGACGACAGTAATTTCGTGTTGCGCGTAGCTGGAAAAGATGTGAGAGTAGCATTAAGTAGGCTTAAGCCAGCGTACATAATAAATACGTGAAGTGATAACAGTGCAATGCATATAAACAGTACCAAAGCAACACGTTAGAATTAAGTGACGGTGTTAGGCTTAAGATACGTAGTTCCTAGGAAGCCCTGTGCGAGTTAAATAATATAAGACTTACAGTTATGTTTTTTTTATTGTTGTTGTTATGTATTTTTATGTGTAAATAGTAGAATAGTTAGAATAAGCATAGAGTAAGTAGAATTATATTTCGCTACACTGGCAAAGGGGTGATGTGGTGCCCGCCTAGGAAACTACTAGGTACTAGATCGTCCACTAGGTGGCGCCTCGGAAGAGGACGCCTAGGGACGACGCCGTAAATAAGAACAGATCGGCTAGAGCATTTGAGTAGTGACGACACGGAGTAAAATATAGATACAGCGAGTTCCAAAGTACATTGCGTTATACATTTATCACCCTATACACCCGCTTCACCGAATATCCTTTCGTTGTTTTTAATAAATATATTGTGTTTGTGTGTACGCTTTCGGATTAATACCTTTCCTACATAAAAGAGTTGTTAAAAAGCGAATTTAAGATGAAAGATCTAGGCACTGTAAAACAAATATTATGAATTTCAGTAGAAAGAAATGGTCTGGTGGGAGAAATTAGTTTTTTATTAGAAAGATTTAATATGTTAGAAGCAAACTCTGTAACTACGCCTATGGACTTATCGCTAAAGCTGACCAAGGAGATAAAACCAAAAACAAGGCAGGAAAGGATAGAAATGAAGGATAAACCTTATAGAGAACTGATAGGTAGTCTAGTTAACTTGGCAAACTGTACAAGACCAGACATCGCGTATGCAGTACACGCGCTTGGCAGTTTTTGTGAGATCCCAGGTAAAGTTCATTGGTCTGCAGTTAAATGAATTTTGCGTTATTTAAAAGGAACATTAGGTTAAAAGATTACATATAGCTAAACCGATAAGGAGTTGTGTGCATTCGTTGACTCTGACTGGGCAGACGACATGGATACCAGACGAAGTACTTCAGGATTTATAACCATGCTGGCAGATGGTCCCATTAGCTGGAACTCAAACAGACAAGGATCGGTCGCGCTATCCACCATGGAAGCCGAATATATGGCCCTTTCGGATGCGGTGAGAGAAGCCCTGTATTTAAGGAACTTGTTCAAACACTTGGATTTGAATCATTTAGTTAGTAAGGCTACAGTTATTTCATGTGACAATCAGAGTGCAATATTGCTCGCCAAAAATAATGTATTGCACGATCGCAGTAAACACATAGATTTAATGTACTATTTTTGTAAAGAAATAATCGAAAAGGGCGAAGCAAGCGTTTTTAAGGACTGAACTAATGCCCGCCGATATTCTTACCAAACCGATACCAAAATCGAAACACAACCAATGTGTAGAATTATTAGGAATAACTAATTAATGTTATAAAATACGTTGCACCGATAAGGGGAGTGATAGAAAGAGAGACCGGATGTAGATGGCCCCGGTGTATGCGGATCGGCACAACGTGTTTTTGTTTTGCGTTCTTCTTCTCTTACTGTTGAAATGTATATGTGTGTTCTTCTTTAAAATCTTTGGAGTTCGTTTCGTTTGATCCTCTCATGCAATAATATAATAACATTTGTGCTTCCCAACCGACCGACTAATGCCAACATAATGTTCTAGATGCGTATGAAACTGGTCTGTCATGTCCTATAGGTCCTTGGGATAGGACTCCGCCGATGGCTGTATCGCTCGCATCTGTTGTTAGTATAGATGGTTGTTTCCAATCAGGATATTGAATTATATTTGGTTCCTGATCTAAATAAGTTTTAATTTATTTTATATACAATAATATCATCCATGTACACGAAGCATTTATTTCCGATTAGACCCCGTAATCCGTTGTTCATCATTCGTTGGAATGTCGGTGGTGCATTCTTCAAACCGAAAGGCATTCTATTATATTGAAAATGTCCATCAGGTGTCGAAAAAGCTGTTTTGTGTTTATCCTTTTCTCTTACTGCAGTTTGATGAAATCCTGATACCAAATCGAATGCGGAAAAGTATTGCGCTTTGCCCAATTGGTCTAGTATTTCTTCTATATTGAGTAACGGATAGGCGTCCTGTTTTGTTTTCTCGTTAATTTTTCTATAATCTATTACAAGTCTCCATTTCTTCTTTCCAGAGGCATCCATTTTCCTTGGAACGATCCACAACGGTGAATTATAGGGTGAATTACTTTCTCGAATTATTCCTTTTTCTAACATTTCTTTAATTTGTCTCTTGATTTCTTCCTGATGTATCGGTGGGAATCGGTATTGTTTGACATGGATTGGCGTATCGTCTTCTAAATTTATTTGATGTTTTGCCAGGGTTGTGAATGGTAATGGATCTCCCTGTAAAACAAATATATTATGATATTTCCTAAGAATTTCCCATAGCTCTTCTCGAACTTTCCCTTCCCCGATGTGTGACAGTCTAGTATTCTGGCGTAGTAATTCTTCTCGATCTTTCGTTAGTTTCGTAATCGTTTTCGTTTCAAATCTTCAGGGGTAATTCGCTCAGCTTTTAGAATGCGGCAAAAACTATCTTGTTCGGTGTAATTTGCCATTGGTATTATTGTTTTTTCATTTTTTACTGTGGCTAAAACATCGTAACCTTTCATCAGTAGTTTGGCTTCTCCATTCTGTATTCCTTCGACGTTGAATGTGTATAGAGCGTCTATGCATGCTGGTATAACTCTTTGTGTATTTGCAATCGGTCTGGTTTCTGCGTCGTAAAATTTGTTGCTTCCCAATTCGAAGGTTCCAGAGTCCATGTCCCATCGGCAGTTGTATTGTCGTAGCAGGTCAAATCTAATTATTCCGTCTTTTTTTTATACTATTTAATGTTTCAGGCAAAATTTGTAACGTTGTCGGCTTGGAATATAATTTTGTAGAAAACTCTCCTTTCGTAGTAAAATAATTCCCCGTTGCAGTCCTTATGCGTCTTGTTCCTGGCGGGTTTATTTTTTTATTGTTTTGAATTAATGCCCTTTTTATACATGAGTTAGTTGCACCTTAGTCTATTAGAAATGATCCTGTCCTTGCGTCCTCAAATTTTAATAATATGTGAGCAAGTTTACCTTCGCTTCGGATTGTTCCGATTCTTCCGGATTCGGAGATGCTTCTAAAATGTTTATAGTAGGTGGTTCTCTCTGAATCGCTGCCCTTGAAAAATTTCGTTTCTTTAGTTGCAGATTCTTATGCCAACATATATCTTCGGTATGACCCTTTTTCTTGCAGTATTTGCAGATCGGTACTTGAGGTTTAGGATTAAAAGGTTTCCTTAATTTATTATTGTGGACTTTACGAGTGTCATTCATAAAGTCGCGTGTAGTAATAGTCATTTCGGATTTAGGTGCTTCGTTGATCGCTGCTCGCACAGGTTCCGAACGTAAGGTTTTAACATCAATTTTTATTTCACGTTCTAGTCCTTGTATGTAGTCAATCAATCCCGTTTGCTTTTCTTGTTGCAATAATAATGTTCTGTGTGAAGGATTTTTAGATTGTTGATTAGCCAATGCCTTCAGACCCATGTCGTGTATCTTTAGAAATTTTCTGGTATATTCTGTAACTGTATCGCGAGCTTGTCTGCATTGCATGCGTTTCAATTGAAAAACAGAGGTATCACCATGCGAACCATAATTAAGCCGTAGTACTTCTTTTAATCGATCAAAATCGGATATGCTTTCTGGTCTGATTTCAAAACTAGCTCGACCTTTTATTTTAGATCCAAGGATTAATGAGAGCAGGAATTGCCTCTTATCTCTATTCAAATTTTGACGTGCTGCTCCTATTTGATAGATGAAGCCTTCTACTGGAATATTCTCTCCGTCAAATTCAGAAATGAGCATTAATAATTTGTTTAAAGGAAGACTGACTCTGACTCTTTTCTGTTATTGATGCGCGGGTGGAGGTCCTTATATAATGGTTCTTACCTCTTGCTCTCGAGAGATCTTTAGTGCGTCTTAGTCTCGAAAGATCATTAGTGCGTTTTAGCCTTCGCGACAATATTCAGATCAGAACTCCGCCCCTTCAAGGAAAAGAGGTATATTTTTGAGGCGTCGCATCGAAAGGTAACAAGATTTTAGGCGAATTTTGCGCCGACGTAATAATCAATGGCAACTCTTATGAGATGAGGACATGTGGGACACTATAGACTGTGGGACATGTGGGTTACATTATCCGAAACGGAACAGTGCGACCGTCGACACATAAAACTGTTGCGGTGTTGAAGTTCCCCGAACCGGTTAATGCGAAACAGATACAAAGTTTCTTATGATTGAGGGGGTACTTCAGTAAACTCATCATTCGGTGCGTCCGAGCGGACAGAGTTGTCGTTTCGCGGAAGCTTTTGCTTTGATAGGAGTCTTTGCCTTCCGCGCTCACGAGACACACGCCATTGATTCACACCCCGCCTTAGTATGCGGAATAATTTCATCGGCAAGCAGTTTGATTATAATTGTATAAGGTATTTATAAATTCACACACCGACTCACATTATTTATTGATCGTCCGGCCTTTAATGAATCTGCTAAGATTCGGTGTAAATTTCCGTTTCAGCGAAGAAGAAAGAAGCGCGTTTAATCAGCTGAAAGGAATACTGAGCGATCGACCCGTATTAAAACTTTAGAAAATAGGCGCATATACCAAACTACATACAGATGCCTCGATTCACGGATTTGGCGCAAAATTGCTGCAACGTGACAGTGAAGATCACGCATTGTTCTACGCGACGAAGTGTACCAGTACGGCAGAGGTTCTCGATCGCTTGACAAAACAGTCGGCGGTTTTCGGATATTCGCGGAAAATTATATCAGACCGAGGAACTGCCTTTACGGCTCATGAAGTTGAGGACTATTGTAAGACAGAGGCGATACAGCATAACCTCATCACAACGGGATAATACGCCATATAGCTCTTGTTCGGAACACATATACGAATGAAGGACAATCCGGGAATATGCGAACTAATTGAAAAGGAATGGGTTGATATATTTCAGGACAGCCAAAACGACTTGTGACGCCAAGCCAGAGAGAGCATTCTTAAAATTCAGCACGAGAATCGACGCGGATACAATAAGAAACGGAAAAGGGCAAGACGGTACAAAGAAGACGAACTAGTTACTATAAAGAGAACGCAGCTCGGACCGTGGTTAAAATTCTGTTCTAAGTATCTTATCTATATAAGGCTCGTATCGTATCACTCGAGTTCTGCGAAACGATCGTTACACTGCATACAAGGCTGGAGACCACGAAGGACCTCGAGAAACATCCACGGCAGCCGAGTATATGAAACCGTGGATTGACAATAATAGTGACTCGTGAGATTCCGGAGCGAAGATTCCGGAGATATCTGAGGGCAGATATCGATGCAGGACGGCCGGGTGTAGGGTTCCCAGGATTGCCGGGGCCCCAAAATGATAAGATTCGGAGAATCAAATGCGCCATCGTCTTCGCTCAGTTGTTCTCCGAGTGGGCACGTGTCGCTAGTGAACTGGCACGAGTGTGTGAATGTGTGAATGTGGATGGACGTATGTATGAAAGGTATAAATGGAGCTGGAGAGGGCCAGAAGATTATGCGAGAACAGCGATGATAGCACCGTACAGGAGCGAGCGAATTGTGTCTAAAACCATTAAAGTATAACGTATATTTATATATTTATATAACTATAAATAATAGAATAATTATAGGAATAATTGTTCATAAAATTTCAATTATATGACCTTGTAATAAATATCGATTAATATTTTTATTTAAAATAGTTGTAAAATTAGGTATGTAATTAAAATGGTGATTATTCTTAAAATAATTATTGTTGCATCATAGAAAAAGATTAAATGTTCTATTATAGGTGAGTTAGCATCTCGAAATGATATATTTATTCAAACATTAATTTTTAATAATAAAAATAATCTTCGTAGAAATCGTGTTTAATTTCATTGCACTATTCTGCCATATTAAATATTTGTTTGAAATTCCAGGAATTTCTATAAAAGTGTGGTTGTATGGTGGGGAGTTTTGGATTCATTCTAAAGAGGGTAGGTAGAATTTAAATGAAATTTTTCGTTTTCTTATTAAAGCTTCTATAAGAATAAAAATTAAAAAAATTAATCTGTTAATTGATATTAATGAGCCAATAGAAGACAAAATGATTCAAGCTAAATATCTGTCAGGATAATCAGAATACCGGCGAGGTAAACCGCTTAAACCTAAAAAATGTTGAGGGAAAAATTTTAAATTTACTCCAATAAATATTATAAACAATGGATTTTGTAGTGAACTTAAATTTAATGTTAAACCTGTAAATAAGGGGAATCAATGAATAAATCTTCCAATAATTGCAAATACTCCTCCTATTGATAATACATAATGAAAATGGGCTACAAGATAATATGTGACATGTAAAATAATACCAATTGATTAATTTGATAAGATAATTCCTGTTAATCCTCCAATTTTAAATAAAAAAATAAATCCAATTGATCATAATAATGTAAGGGATATTTTTAATTTACTTCCGCGAATTGTTGTTGTTATAAATATCTGGCCTCATCTATAGGCGGCGTTGGAATATCTGACCTTTATGCAGATTGAGAGATGACTTGGCTCTCTTGGTTTTTTCGTTTTAGCTTTATTCTCTGTCAAAGCGTCCTGCGCTTCTTATATTTCATTTGTACTATTTCTATATCAAATATCTTTTAATAAATTAGTAACAGTTGTTAATCATCTAAAAATCTTAATTGCTGTAGGAATAGCAATTATTGGATATAATCGACTGCTCATTGCGCCATATCGTACCAACGTGGAATCGCGAGATCGTTTCTCATTTGTTTTGTAGTTCAGTTCTTCTTCATTCGTTACCGTTTTTCACTCGATACACACGTGCTTTGATATGTATCTTTTTAACCTAAGTAAAATACCGTTTTAAGATACATCGCGTGTTTTATTCCCGATCCTTCCTAATAATCTGACACCAATAATTATAGTAGCTGAGGTGAAATATGCTCGAGTATCAGCATTTAATCCTATTGTAAATATATGATCAGCTCATACAATAAAGCCTAGAAGTGCAATAGTTAATACAGCGTAAATTATTCCTAAAGTTCCAAAGTGTGGGACCAACAGATGGCGATATCGGTCGATGCGTTGTGGTGTACGTACGGTCAATGCCGCACGCGCGCCATCTGCCATATTGGAGTGGGACCAGAAATTTTCCTATAGAATAAGGAATAAATTCCACCTGTAGATAAGAAAAAACCTAAACTAAGAAATATAGAGAATATGGACATAGCGTCCCTTGAGTACACACGGAACCTTCCATGTAAAAACATATACCTAGCGTACCAAAGTGTATTATAGTCATTATACAAAACATATATGTATATCTTGTTATTGGTGCACTCCATACAATTCTTCACCTCCATTATCAGTATTTCTCAGTGTGGGAAATTGGATCTATATTCAAGGTTCCCGCTATAGATAACAAAAGCGCATATAGAATACATACGCCACCGCGTGCACTCGCAGAGATGCGGTGCGCTGCTGACTTCCGCCTTCTTGGCGGCAACCTTCTGTGAGAACGCACGTGGCGATTTAAGTGATTGTAATAACTGTAAGCTGAGAGGGAGAGTAAAATAAATACTATTAATTCTAGCCTAATCTAACAGTTTAATTGAGTTAAAATAAGACAATTAAAATTAGTGAGCAGTGTTGAGTTGGAAATTCGCATAAAGTAAGGTTAGTTTGCTGTCGACCAAGTGTTGAGACGAGGGCACATCCAAGTAATCAGCAGATTGAGAAGCTCGACGATACGAATTACGAGTCATGGCGTGTTCAAATGAAGAGTGTCCTAAGATACAGCGAGTTATGGAATTATGTCAACGGAACGACAATAAAAACAGAAGCCAATGCAGTATTATGGACCGCCAAAGACGAAAAAGCCCTTGATCTCATCATACTCAGCGTAAGCAAAGGTCAATTAAATCACCTGAAAAGGGCAGAAACTTCGCAAGGTGCGTGGACGAACTTGCTGAAAATACATGAAACAAAAGGGCCAAAGAGGCAGTGCATACTTTATAAACAGTTATATAGAATGAGGAAGGAACCATATCAGAGTATGGCAAATTACGTAAATGCTTTCATTCAAAAAGTAGAACAGTTGGAAGGTACAGGCATTAAGTTACCTGAAAACTTATTACCTATAATGTTACTAAGTTCACTACCTGGCGAATACGAGACTTTCTGTGTTGCTATTGAATTACGAGAACAAATTCCTACCCTGGAGGAATTAAAAATCAAGCTAATACAGGAAGAAACACGAAAGTCTGATTATGAAGAAAACAACGAACCTGAAAATGGAAAGGCCCTGTTATCTAACAGGACAATTACAATGCGAAGCATGAAGGAGAATGGAAATATGACCAGAAGACAACCTGGAAATGTTACACATGCGGTAAACCTGGTCATAAGGCATGGCAATGCAGATCTAAAGTAAGAAGTCCTATGGAAAATGACGGTAGAAAGGATGCCTTATTTGCTACTGCTCTATCCGCTCGCGCACTCTCAGAGTCTGAATGGTGCCTTGATAGCGGGGCAACTATGCACATGTGCTATGATCTATCACAATTTCATACGTTGAATAAGTCCAAATCAAGTAAAATATATACTGCCACTGAAGAGTCAGTGGAATCATCTGGTGGGGGACAGGTCAATTTGTCAGTACAATTACATGACAGAGTGTTTAAATAAGTGACATCTAATTGTTTCACTCGGTCACGAGCCTCGTAGGTCATTTCTTTTTCTTGAGTCTATCGAGTTTATTTGACCGGAGTGATTCGAATAAAGAATAGAAAAACTATCGAGGCCCAATAACAGGCATATTATTGTTTTGGACTAGACCGTAGGAAACCAGAGATCGACACGTCTAACCGTTACATATTACAATGGGGAGACGTTCGAATTCGCAAATAGCAAACGGAGATGTGAGATAGTGAGAAAGACAAAATAGTTTGACGAAAGCGCCGCGTAACGAGTAATTATTCGTTCGCGCTTGTCGACGACGGTGTAACGTCGCCGACAGATAGTTGCGTTTAGAGAGTCCTCAGCAGCAGTTAGCACGGAGCGCATCGACTTTCGATCGTGCTTCTGTTAACACTGCTTTCAGCTTCAAACTAGCAAATTGTGAAACTGAATTGAGACTAACACACGATAATTCGTGTTGACTCTTCAGCACAAATAGCTACGCCAATTTCGGGAAATAAACAAGAAATTATTAGGCTTGCACACGACTCTCTGTTCGGAGGCCATTACGCATACGACAAAACCCTCCAAAAGATCCGGAAGCAATACTAATGGCCGAACATCACGAAGGATGTCAAGAACTACGTCGAAAACTGCGAAACTTGCCAACTACAAAAGGACACGAGACAACAAACGTACATACCTCACCCAATCGACATTCCATCAAAGCCGACCAACAAAATTTCCCTTGACCTCGTACGACCGCTAGACACAACTTCCCGTAACCATTAATATATTTTAGTTATCCAAGCCTATTTAACTAGTAATTGATAAATCTACAGCAGCCATAATACAAGCCATATGGGCTTCATGGTTACGCATTTTTGGAAAACCCAAAGAAATATTGAGAGATAACGCGAAAGAATTTGGCTCCCAGGAATTCAGCGAGTTCTGCATGTTAAAATCAAGACACGTTTTTACTTCGGTCTACCATCCACAATCTAACGGTAAAAACGAAAGATATCATATTAGCCTGAAGGAGTACATTCGTAACTATCAAACCACGGAAAAACCATGGGATCTCCTCCTTCCTCAGGAGTTACAATTGCACGACCGACCGCTCTATCGGGTATACACCATTCGAACTACAACTGGGGTATCAACCCAATAGTATTTTTTATGAACAAGACGAATACTTAACCATCAAACAACAAACAGAAAATCTTAAATTCCAACACGAAAACAAAATACTCGACGTTATCGACACACTACAGTCACGACAACCTTCCACGTCCTATGAACACGTGGAAACACTCACTAGGGGTGACAAGGTACTGATACGACATTACAACGCGAGACCTCTAGAAGACCGATGGCGCGGACCTTATGAGATTCTAGATCTAATCGACGGACATTCGGTCAAAATAAGCGAAAATGGAAAACCAACAGTTCATCATAGAACGAACGTTAAACTTTTTAAACAAATCCCGTCGACCATTTCAGATGACCAACATTAGCAGAAAGTTCGCAATTCCCCCGACTCTCATGACGACTCTGGTAATTATGTGGATCGCGAACACTACACCAACGGTTTCAGCGAACGGCGAAAAATATTCCATGGTCGCGCTCAGCGACCAAGAAACTATTTTTATAGAAAACCGGAATAAGGTTGGAATCTTCCACGAACAATAGAAAATAATCGTCTGTTACGATTTCGCCCACGTCGAAACTGATCTGACAGCCATCGATGATCTATATGAACGCGTTTTAACGGGGTTATGTATCCGAGAAATAGCAGGGAATAAATTCATTTGCTCCTCACGCGACCGGCTGATTAAGCGCATCAAAGATCTCAGCCACATACGGAGAGAACTTCGCAATGCGCTATACACGGCGGGCATTAACAATAGTTCTCCACGTACACGTCGTGGAATCTTCGACTTCCTGGGGGAAGCAAGCAAAACCCTCTTTGGCGCTCTCGATACATCGGACGCATAATATTATAACGAACTCGATAAACTCCATGAAGATTAAAACAACATCGTCCACTACGTACGTAACCAGACAAGTATAATCCTAAACACCATAAAAGCGAACACCGTTTTCTTGAACAAAACACACAGCCAAATAGACGCAATAAACACACAATTTAATAAACTCCGAAATCTCTCAAAGACCAACGAGATGAATATCCAAATCGACGAAATAATCCTAGACTTAGAAATTAGTATTAGTGAGTTCCGCGAACAAATAAGGAACATAGAGGACTTAACTTTCGACGCTAAGCATGGTATTGTCAAACCTACTAGAAAGCCATACTTAGAAAGCATGAACACCTCGATGATTTCCCAGTTCCTCTCACCGAAACATATTACACGGCACTAGTTGATATCTGCGAAGTAACTATAAGTTTCAATGTGAAATGCGGACTTTTAGAAATAAAAATTCCGTTACTAGAAGAACAAGTTTTCAATCTAATAAAAGTAATTTCACTTCCCATCCGTGGGTGGGTATTCCATTCAATAATAAATACTCAACAACGCCTTGTTCTTCTAGACCCCATGGGTCTTATTTTTATACCAGTAACCACTAACGACTTACTTAGCGCAAAGAAACTCCACGACCAGATAATTTTAAAACTGTACACCCCGGATTACTCTACAAACTTTAGGGATAATTACCTAACTAGCATTCTGACCAAACATGAATCAGAAAATTGTGAAACTCGGTATATGCAGATCAAAAGCACTGTATGGATACAACTCCATACAGGAAACCAATGGATTGGTATAGCACCACAGTCCGAAACTCTGCATATACGCTGTTTCGATACAAAGTCAAGGCACCTCGAAATTAAGCAACCCTATTATCGCTAGCACCTGACTGCAATGGAACCTCGTTTTCAGCCACATTAAGACCAAATGATATTTTAAATAATAATAGTAGTAATAACGATCAAATAGTCCTCGTACGAATAAAAACACCTAATATTAACATATCAGAAAGCGATATTCCAGTGGATCTTATACACGAATCGCACATGAGTCCGGAGAAACTGCAAACCATCGGCCGAACTCTAGGGGAGTGACAAGAACTTTCCGATCGAATCCAGCACCACCAGCGCCTAAAAACCTGGAAGGAAAAATTCCTCGAGTATCTCCCGTACGCCGGATACGCAGCTCTTGCAAGCCTACTATTTGTATTTTTTGTAAAAATTGGCTTATTCGATGCAGCAATTAGTCTCCTAACACTGTAGTTTTAACAAGAGAATCCCTCATTAGAGCAAATACTCAGGGACCGGTTGTCTAGAATATAAAGACAAAGGTCTTTTATTGGGGGGGACGTGTCGCGGCTAGCGCGCCCAACATCCCATTATGCGAATGGGTTTTCCTTGTACCGACCGACACACATCTTCCACCTGCATCCTAGCCAAGATGACTTTCCCATGAAACCCTGACCTTCCAGGTACTACGCTCTTTCCCCCCTTTTTTTTGTACGAGGGGAAATCTTCATAGACACCCCGGTCACGGGGGGGGGGGGGGGTTAGTGCCGGATTCTTACCGACTAAAACCCCTCGGTGGACTCCAGCCCTGGCGCTTTTGGGGACCCCGAGGCCCTCTAGAGAACTCTGCTCGGGGTCCCAGCGCCCGGCCCTAAGAAGGGCCAGTTCAATTTTTGATTTTTGGGGATGCAGTGGGCCCACGAAACTGCATCCCCCACCTCGGAACCACAATTCGTGGCTGCCTGGATCCTAACCCAATGTACTTTGGAACTCGCTGTATCTATATTTCTCCGTGTCGTCATTACTCACAAGCTCTAGCCGATCTGTTCTTATTTCCGGCGTCGTCCCTAGGCGTCCTCTTCCGAGGCGCCACCTAGTGGACGATCTAGCACCCACTAGTTCCCTAGGCGGGCATCACACTACATTCCAAACAGACGCCAAGATGTTGAAGCGGGTGTGTGGGGTATAAAGAAATACTCTGTGTCTTATGGAACGTGCTGTACTATATTTACTATGTCGTCACTCTACGAAGGCTCTAGCTGATGTGTTCCTCTTTGCGGCGTCGTCCCTATGCGTCCTCTTCCGAGGCGCCACCTAGCGGACGATCTAGCCGCTACTTATTCCCTAGGCGGGCACTACATCACCCCCTTGCCAGTGTAACGAATTATAACCCTACTTACTCTATGCTTATTCTAACTATTCTACTATTTACACATAAAAATACATAACAACAACAATAACAAAACATAACTGTAAGTCTTATACTACTCTTCGTTGCCACACGGCTTCCTAGGAACTATGACTCTTAAGTTTAACACGATATCTTAACTCTACTTGTTATTTTGGTATGTTTTACTGCACTGTCCCTTACGGTAATGTCTATAATTGCACTTCTGTATTAATCACGTATGCCGGCTTAAGTCTACTTAATGATACTCTCACGTCTCTTCCAGCTACACGCAACACGAAATTGCTATCGTCTCGCTGAAGGACTCGGTAGGGTCCTTCATATGGAGGTTGCAGCCGTTTTCTTACCGCATCTCGGCGCTTCCAGACATGGCTAGAGTTGGCCAAGTCTTTAAATATGAACGTTGACCTTCCCCCGTGTCTGGATGCCTCCACTGGACGAATTTCTTTCATTTGCTGGCGTAGCTGCTGCGTGAATTCGGCCATATCTACCTCTGGGGCTGCGCGAAAAATTCGCCTGGCAGCCTCAGAGTTTCTCCATACACTAGCTCGGCTGGTGTTGCCTGGATATCCTCCCTTAACGCTTTGCTCCCATTAACCTCGCTAGTGCATTGAACAGATACGACTCGAACTGTCTGCCTTGGTCAGTAGTGATTCTCAATGGCACCCCAAAACGCGCTATCCAGCCCTCAATCATGGCGCGTGCTACGGTTTCTGCACTGCTATTAGGAAGCGGGATTGCCTCAGGCCATCTGGAGAATCGATCGATGCAGGTCAGGCAGTATGTGCAATTGTTTGAAGACGGCAAGGGCCCAACTAGGTCCAGATGGATATGTTCGAACCTTGCCGAAGGTGTGGCAAAACTTCGAATAGGTGGACTCACATGTCTCGTCACCTTGGATTGTTGGCACCTCACACACTCCCTGACCCACTGCGTGCAATCTCTCCTCATGCCTGGCCAGACAAAGCGCTCTCCTACTAGCTTCGTGGTAGCCTTGGCTCCTGGATGAGCCATTCCATGCAGGTTTGAAAATACTTGCTTCCTCCACTCTGGTGTCACGAATGGTCGTGCGTGACCTGTGGATATGTCACAGTATACTGTGACACTCGGATTCTGGTACTGTACTTTCTTGATTGTTAACCCGGTGTTTAAATTCTGTTTATACGTTTGCAGCTCTGGATCGTTGCGTTGTGCTTGTGCCAGTGCCTTGTAGCTGAAGTTTGCTACTTCTTCTATCCTGGATAGTGCATCCGCTGTGACATTGTCCTTCCCTGGTATGTGTTGGATGTCAGTGGTGAACTGACTGATAAAGTTCAAATACCGGAATTGGATCGGAGTGCACTTTTCAGGCTTCTGGCTCAATGCAAATGTCAATGGTTTGTGGTCTGTAAATATAGTAAAAATTCTGGCTTCTATTGCGTGCCTGAAGTGCCTGACCGCTGAGTATGCTGCAAGCAACTCTCGGTCATATGCACTATACTTCTTTTGCGCTGGATTGAGTTTTTTTGAAAAGAATGCTAATGGTTCCCAACAGTTTCCCTGCTTCTGCTGCAGGACTCCACCCATGGCTACGTCAGACGCGTCTACCATGATGGCTAGTTTAGCCTCTGGTGACGGGTGTGACAAACTGGATGCCTCTGCTAGGGCTTCCTTCAGGGCTCCGAAGGCTTGCTCCGCGTCCGTTGTCCACACCAGTGCCTCGTTCTTCGCCTTAGGTGGTCCTGCGATGAGTCCGTCCATTGGGGCTTGCAACTCTGCCGCTCTTGGTATGAACCTGCGGTAGAAATTTGCAAGTCCCAAGAATTGCCGCAACTCCTTTATTGTTTTCGGCTTCGGGAACTGCCCGATGGCCTCGACCTTCTCTGGGAGCGGTTGGATTCCTGCTCCGGATATAAGGTACCCCAGAAACTTTACCTCGCTGCTTCCGAGTACGCATTTCGCAATGTTAATTACGATACCGTACTCTTGCAGCTTCTGGAAAAGTATCCGTAGGTGCTCCTTATGTTGTTCCGGGTTCTGCGACGTGACTAATATATCGTCGATGCACACGTAGCAGAAATCCAACCCTC
Source organism: Nysson spinosus (assembly GCA_910591585.2). NCBI lineage: Eukaryota > Metazoa > Arthropoda > Insecta > Hymenoptera > Crabronidae > Nysson > Nysson spinosus. Next base: position 827,654 of record OU342836.1, on the reverse strand, counting down.
GTGTGACCTCGTCCATGAACCTCTGGAAGGTCTGCGCTGCGTTCCTTAGACCGAAGGTCATATATGGGAACTGGTAGAGCCCGAACGGTGTCGTTATGGCCGTCTTGTGCACGTCTGCAGGCGCTACCGGAATCTGGTGATAGGCCCGCACCAGGTCAATTGTGGAAAAAATTGTCTTTCCATGCAATGCCTGGGAGAAATCCTCGACGTGCGGGATCGGATAACAATCCGGGACTGTCCTGACGTTCAGAGCTCTATAGTCCCCACACGGCCTCCATTCGCCGTTCTTCTTGGGAACTAGGTGCAGCGCAGCCGACCAGTTACTCTTTGATGGTTCCACGATGCCATGGTCTGCCATCATTTGAAACTCCTGTTTCGCGGCCGCGAGGCGATCGGTGGTGAGCCTCCTCGGTCGTGCGGTTGTCGGTGGTCCAGGCGTCGTTGTGATATGGTGCACTGTGTTGTGTTTGGGCGGCGACCGCAGCAAGTTCATCTTAAGGATGTCTGGGAACTCCTGTAACAATGTGTGATACTCAGAGCTCCCAGACATTGTTTTGATCGAGCTGTTCGCCGCCTTCTCCACTTGCCCAATCACTGCCAATCTTGTCGTGCCATCTATTAGTTTTCTGCTTCTGATATCCACCAGGAGCCCATAGTGCTTTAAAAAATCAGCTCCTATTATTGGGTGCGAAACTTCAGCTATGATGAACTTCCCCTGAAAGTTTCTTCGCAACCCCAAGCTGAGCGATTGCACTATGGTCCCGTATGTGGCTATCGCTGTTCCGTTTGCAGCGTACAATTGATACTCCCCGCGGTTGCTGCTCCCGCGGTTGCTGCTCCCGCGGGCGTGTGAGCGCGGATAGACGCTCACGTCGGCACCGGTGTCTATTAGGTACCGCATTTTCGCTGCGGCTTCCCTAATAAACAGGCGGTCTCCTACGTCCACCGAGGTATTGGCCGCCATCAATTCCTCAGCGAGCCGTTTGCCTCCGGATATGTGCACGGCTTTCTGCACTTGGTGCATCTGTCTTTAAATCGCCGGTGATACCAGCACCATCCGGGGTTACTCGCGGATCGCGATCGGCTTCGCCTCCTATCATTGCTGTAACGGCTCGTCCTCTCACTCGAACGGCCGCGCGTGAGGTTGGCCACTTGCCGCGTCAGCGTCTCTATTTGCTTCGCCAGCGTCTCCGTAGTTGGCGTGGCGCTAGTGCTCGCGATCTGCTGCGAGCGCGGTCCAACCTCAGCGACGGCGTCAGTAAGCTCCGCCGCTTCCTCCAGCGATGCCTTCCTTTGAGTCGTCAGGACGATTTGAATTCCTTGTGGAAGACGGCTCATCCAGATTGTTCTTATTAATTCGGCGGGCACTGCCGTGCCCGCCAAACTCGACAAATGTCTTAAGAATTCGGATGGCGATCTATCGCCCATTTCCTCCAACTCCAGGAGTCGGCGCATCTTCCTCTCTTGCGATGACGACAGTCGATTCACCAGCTCTGTTTTAAGTTTCTCATATTTACCAGAGGCTGGGGGTGCTCTTATAACGTCGCGCACCTCCTGCGCGATGGCCTGGTCTAACTCCTTAATCGCATGGTAGTATTTGGTTTCATCCTGCGTGATTCCTGCCAGGATGAACTGTGCGTCCAACAGGTCAAACCATAGCTCCGGATCTTGGGTATAAAACGGCGCGACCTTAACGGCCACTGCGTCTATGCCCCTGTTTGTATCCGGCGCGCTCCTTTGCGCGTCCTTTTGCGCGTCCCTACTCGGCGTGCGTGACATCATCTTCTCTTATTCCTTTTTCTTCTCTTTCTTTCTGTCTCTACACCTTGGCCTATGGGCAATCAGGTGACAGTGCTAGATCCTGGATTGTCAAGTCGAGCCTCAACCTACACGTGGTATAGGCTGTTATTCACTAATGAGGCAGGCCCCGAGTGTACATTGGCGCGCACACGGGTCGAATAGAATTGGGGAGCGAAGGCAGGAGACACCGAGTGTCGAGGCCCGTTCTCGATGACGATACATGCCTAAAGTCAGTTCGCTGGCTTTAGGCAAATTTTGCTCTTTGAGCGTTTTTTTTCGCTCCGAGCAAAATTTAGCGGGGGCTGTTGGTAGCAGCAAGTGCCATATGATCATCCTTTATGGCTGACAAAACGAAGACGTGGAAGAGACGGAGAGCTCGGACCCCTCGACACTCGTATGAAATCTACCAAACCACGCACCGCAGTCTCTTGCTTAGCCGACCGCCAGTTGACCAAGCTGGATAAACTATGGTGCCCAGGGCCGGGATCAAGCCCCTCCGACTGTGTCGGGGTTCCCGGATATGGGTTGGACTCTGGGTGGCGTGGTTTCCTCTGGAATCGGGCACGACGAGACCATGAGCTAGAACTATTAGTAGAGGCATACCATCTGCCACTTCGCAAGAAAGGGGGAGGTATAGGCGAAAGCCCCAGGTACTCCCCGGCCTCCGAGCCCGCAAAGCGTAACAGTAACTGTCTCTACACCTTTATGCTTCCTTTTTCTTTCTCCGTGGATCACGTCGGGGTCACCAATATGAAGCGGGTGTGTGGGGTATAAAGAAATACTCTGTGTCTTATGGAACGTGCTGTACTATATTTACTATGTCGTCACTCTACGAAGGCTCTAGCTGATGTGTTCCTCCTTGCGGCGTCGTCCCTAGGCGTCCTCTTCCGAGGCGCCACCTAGCGGACGATCTAGCCGCTACTTATTCCCTAGGCGGGCACTACAATATCTTTCCCTGATATCCCGGCTTCCCAGGCCCTTTCCTAAAATTCCCTACCCCATTCGCATACAGCAGCGTTCACCCCCTCCTGCCGGAACACCTTTAAATACTGGACCCCAAACAGGAGACGGACAGCTCGTTTTTAGTTCTAGTCTAGGCATAAACTACGTTATAATATCTTTGATTACATTTTAAAATAAATAAAAAATGAGTTAAAACCACCTTCGGAGTTACCTCGACGACAGAAGAAAGACGCGCGTACGGTGAGCTCACCCAAAGAATCGAGAGACTAAAATAATATAAAATAATACAAGCTGAGCTAACATAAGTGTAGCATTAACTACTTTGTTTATTTCTCGTATCTATTAAGTGTGCACACATATATAATTAGCACTTTAATCTTGTAGGTTTGGATAAGTTCGATTTGTGGCACATGTTCTTTTTTGTTTTTTCGTTCGTTATCTATACTTATTGTAGAAGTTGTACTTTTCAATAACCGCGCGATTTCTGCGATGTTCGTTTGTGAGGGCGTCAACCGGGCGCTATGCTTTTGTTACATCCCCGAGATGCAGTCGTCCTTCTCATCCTGTACGATACGTAACGCTAATATATAATTCACTATAATAAAATTCCATATTCCAATACTTATTAATAAACACTTTGTTTTCTGCAAATATTGTTCTCTACTAAAACTTAAAACCCAACACGTTATGGGCCCAAGAGTTTAAAGTTCACGCGTCATAAATCGATCCAACAAATCAATCGAATCAATAAATTCTAAACCTATTTTTTTTCGTGTAACATCGTGCGTGACGAGACAAAGTACCAGTGAAGAAATATTCAAACCTGTTAATACTAAAAGCAGATTGTGTAAAACACAACGTTTTGTTTAATCATGGCTAGAAGCATAACTGAAGACTTATCAAATGTAGGAAAGCTATCGGGAACTGAGGATTTTCAGGTTTAGAAATTTCAAATAACTATATTGTTACGAGCTAATGATTTGTACAAAGTAGTGATTAATAAAACAGAAGAAGCGAATATGTCTTCACAATGGAGGAAGAAAGATGCCAGAGCACAGAAGATAATAATAACCACAATAGACAAAACTCCTCTAATGCATGTAATGTGCTGTACCACGGCTCATGACATGTGGACAAAAATCTGTCGGATATACGAAAGAGACAATGAGCAACAAAAGTGTAACCTACTACAGACATTTTACAGCTATACTTATGATGAGAACTGTGAAATAGCAACATATATAGGAAAACTAAGAAGTCTGGCTTACAAGCTGAAAACCGTTGGTACGGAAATTAATGATGAGATTCTCATTTCTAAAATACTAGCCACACTTCCAGAGAAATATAAACACTTTGCAAGTGCATGGGAATCGACAGAAAAAAGAGAAAGGAGACTGGAGAACCTAACTGCAAGGCTCATCGCAGAGGAAATGAGACACAAGTTCAACGAGCCTGAAGAGAAGGCAGTTGCATTTAAGGCATCAATGAAGAAATATAACAAACCAAAGGAATGGAAATACAATAGTAAACCAAGGAATCGAGAAAAACTGATACGATGCTTCAGCTGTAACAAATTGGGTCACACAAGTAAAATGTGTAACGAAAATAAAAAAAGGACAGAAAAGTTCTGCAGTATCTGCAAGAAAAATAATCATGAAGAACAGAACTGTTTCTTTAGAAATAAGAGTAAATTCAAGACAAATGAGACTAGAGAAGTTGCCTTCTTCACTAGTGAGTATAATACTGAAGGTACATGGATCATCGATTCTGGAACAACTTCACACATGACAAACGACAGAAACGATATAGAAGACTTCAAAGAAAAGGACTCGACAATTGCAGTAGCCAAATCAAATGAGACAATGACAGCCAAAGGAGTTGGAAATATAAAGTACAAGGAATGCAAGTTAACTGAAGTGTTGTATGTACCGGAGCTAAGTACTAATCTATTATCGGTTAACGCGATAACAAGAAATGGAAACGAAGTTCAATTTGTGGAAAATGAAGCAATAATAAAACATAAAAATGAAGTCGTAGTGAAAGGCTACAAACATAAAAATGGACTGTTCCAGGTAAAACTAAAAGAGGAAAATAAAACCAAATCTCTTATTGCAGAAGAGCAAATTAACCAGATAACATTATGGCATAGGAAGCTAGGTCATATTGGAAATGAGAACTTCAAAAGGCTGTTAACAATGAGTGAAGGATTGGACCTAAAATCAACGGACCTAAAAGAAATGAAAACGGTGTGTGAAATCTGTGAAGAAGCAAAACTATCAAGAACGATATTCAGTGCCTCAAGAACAAGAGCAACACGGCCACTCCAAATAATTCACACGGATCTTTGCGGTCCCATAAACCCTATGACATGGGACGGAAACAGATACTTTATCGCATTCCTAGACGATTGTACCCACTATACAATGGTGTACATGATAAAAAACAAGCATGAAGTGCCGAGTAACATAAAAGAATATACAAAAAGAGTCGACACCAAGTTGAATGCAAAAGTGTCTAAAATAAGATGTGATAATGGTAAGGAGTACATGAATAGTGAAGTGAAAAGTTGGTGTAAGGAACAAGGAATAGAAATGGACAATACAATACCGTATACACCACAACTAAATGGAAGAGCAGAAAGGCTGAACAGAACATTGATGGACAAAACCAGAGCACTGTTGTTTGACTCCGGCTTAGGTAAGGAAATGTGGGGAGAGGCTCTGTACACATCAGTTTATCTTTTAAATAGAACACCAACTAATACCTTAGAATCTACTCCATATGAAATGTGGGAAAATAAAAAGCCCAACATGAATAAAATACAATTGTTTGGTGGTGAATCATACGCAAAAATGCTAGAACCGCGAAGAAAACTAGACAAAAGGAGCAGGAAACTAATATTCGTAGGGTACGCTCCAACAGGATATCAATTGTGGGATCCAGAAAGAAGAAGAATAGTGATAGAAAGAGATGTCAAATTTTGAGACAGAGTTAGACACAAAAATAAAAACAAAGACAATAAAAACGAGGAAAATGGAAACAGGAAAATAATAATTATGGAAAAGGATGAAGACGATCAAACAGAAAACCTGGAAGAACAAGAAGGAAGAGAAAGATGTGATCTGCATGAAGAACAAGAAGAAAGTGACGGAGACAACTATGAAGATGCACAAGATGAAGAGGAACAGCAGAGTCACCCACACCCGCAACTAAGAAGATCAAAAAGGAAAACAAAACCCCGAGAAATGTACGATAATTCTGCGTTTTTAACCTATAAAGAAGCAACAGTCGGTCCAGAAAAGCATAAGTGGCTGGGTGCCATAAATGAAGAAAAGCGCTCACTAGAAGAAAACAATACATGGGATATAGTTGACATAAAAGGGTTGAACAACCAAAAACGACTCAACAGCAAGTGGGTATTTAAAATCAAACAAGATGGACGCTACAAGGCGAGATTAGTTGTGAAAGGATGTGAACAAAATTTCGGGGTAAATTATAAAGAAACTTCTAGTCCAGTGATAGGGTTGAGTGCAATAAGAAGCTTGTTTGCAATCGCAGTAATGAAAAACTACGAGATCAGAACATTTGACATCAAAACGGCTTTTTTGTATGGCGAGTTAACTGAACAAATATATATACATCCTCCTGAAGGTTACAACTGTAAAAACAAAGTGTTCAAGCTAAAGAAAGCAATGTATGGGCTAAAACAAGCTCCGTTGAGCTGGAAGGTTCACAAATTTTCTAAGCAAAGAAGGGTTAAAGCCACTTGAAAGTGAACAGTGGTTTTTCAAAAGCCTCATAATGATCTAATACTCGGAGTCTAGGTCGACGATGCCATAATAATTGGAAAGAACACAGAAGAAATAGATGACCTAATACATAAGCTAAACTTCGTATTTAAAATGACTGTTTTTAACAACCCGGAAACTTTCGTGGGCCTTGAAATAAAAAAAACACAAAATGGGATAAAACTGAAACACGAGGACTACATAAAAAGAACGCTAAAACTATACGGAATGGAACAAGCCAAAACGGTGAAAGTTCCAATACAAAAGGGAGATGGCAATGAAACTAAAACAAGCAACGAAAACTATCCGTATAGAGAAGCAATCGGAAGTTTATTATATTTGACAATAAGAACAAGACCAGACATAGCCTATGGGGTAAATTTCTGCAGCAGATATGTAGAAGACCCGACAAAAGAAAGAATCACCAATGTCAAATATGTTATGAAATACCTAAAAGGAATTGTCGAAAATGGAATCGAATATAGGAGATCTAGAGAAACAAATCTCCTGAAAGCATGCTGTGACGCAGACTATGCTGGAGATCCTAAGACAAGAAAGAGCACAACAGGTTACATAATCTACTACGCAGAAGGAGCAACAAGTTGGCGCTCACGCAAGCAAGCAGTGATAGCCCTATCGAGTACAGAAGCAGAATACATAGCTGCCGCCGAATGCTGCAAAGAACTAACGTACAGTTACTCGAATTAATATTCGGACACCATGCCACTTGTGAAATTATTGCTCTATCTCTATATGTATACTTATTTCCAATATAGTTATCGAATTTTATGGTCTATGATGGGTTAAAGCACATATTCTAGTTTACAAATATGTAAAATTTATTACTTTATTTCTTATGGTTTTCTATATAATAAATCATAAATGAATTTGAGCCAATAACTGATGTCGAAAAAATATTCGGACACGTAACATTACATGGCTAGAAATATACATTAACAAAATTATAATTATTTTAGTACTTAGTTGGATATCCTTTTTGTCTAAGAACATGCTCTAAACGCGTCGGCATATTTGAAATAATTTTAATTAATAAGTTTTGAGGAATACGTCTCCACTCTTCTGTCAGTCGTGCTTTTAGTTCCTCTTTTGTTCTTATGGGTGTCTTTCTAATCGGGCGATCCAATAAGTCCCACAAATTTTCAATTGGATTTAAATCCGGCGACTGTGGTGGAGGATGGAGCACTTTCGGACAATTGTACAATAAGTATTCTTGCACGAAAGCCGTATTCACGAAAGCCTTGAGTACAATTAAATTTGAGAACTGCAAGAGGGAGCTTATTGCATAAAGGCAATGCTAGAATTAAGGGAGAGTGTTGAAAGCTGAAGTTAATTCCAGCATTTATAAGTAGTACCGTAAGAGGGCACGCTCTCTTCTTGTCCCTCCCCTCTCTGCTAGCTACGCTCTCTTCGAAGAAAGACGCGCGTACGATGAGCTCACCCAAAGAATCGAAAGACTAAAATAATACAAAATAATACAAGCAGAGCTAACATAAGTGTAGCATTAAGTACTTTGTTTATTTCTCGTATCTATTAAGTCTGCACACATATATAATTAACACTTTAATCTTGTAGGTTTGAATAAGTTCGATTTATGGCACATGTTCTTTTTTTATTTTTTCGTTCGTTATCTATACTTATTAATAAACACTTTGTTTTCTGCAAATATTGTTCTCTACTAAAACTTAAAACCCAACAATTATAAATGAAAAACATAAAGATCTTAATCATGCTGGTGTAGAAATTACCATGAGTTCTTTGAGATAGAAATTTTGGATTCTGGGAGGCAGAAAGGCGATACGCTCAGTTATCAAACAATGTATAGCCTGCCGTAGGCATGACACGAAGCCGTTGGAATCTGCCCCAGCTTCTTTACCATTGAATCGGATCAGAGAAGCAGCAGTCTTTGAAGTTATAGGTGTGGATTTGACACAGTCGATTTATCTCAAAGGTGGTCAAAAAGCTTGAATTTATATATTTAAGTGTGCAGTATTTAGAGCGGTACATTTTGAATTAGTCACATCATCGAGTACAGCTTCATTTCTAATGGCGCTAAGGCGTCATATTGCACGTAGTGGTAGACCCACTGTTGTGTACAGCGACATATTTTTTCCTTTATTTACTTTACAATTTGTCCTTTGGACATTAGATAAATTCTTCTATTGGTTGAAATAGCAAGTGGATGGCATTTTCCAATGAAATGCCACCTTAGTATGGTTGTTACATTTAAGTACTTTTAGATGTATAGATCAACAGGATGTTTTCTTTTTAGTCTTCTCACAGTACAGGCTGTATGCGCCTCCGCTGCCAATTCATTGGGGTGTGCCTCAATCTTCTCCTTGTGTTTTTTTGCGTATCTGATTATTTTTTCCCTGACCGTTGGGATTTTTAGGTTCTTACATATGTCGTCATTTCGAAGGTACTACGGTGCATTGACTGCTGATCTCAGTATTTTGGATTGTAACGACTCTGGTTTTGTTATGTAGCTCTTTGCTGCAGTTCCCCATAGTGGTATACCAAAGGTCCATATTGGTTTTATGAGTGTCTTATAGATTTTTAATTTGTTTTCTATGCTGAGTTTTGATTTCTAGCTAGTTAAACAGTACATTTTGCTTCTTTTAATACGCATGTTTTGTGTTATTGCTTTGATGTCTTGTTGCCACGTGAGTCTTGTATCCCAGTGTAGTCCTAAGTATTTGACTTACTTTGTTTGGGGAATAACCATGTTGTTTAGTCTAATATCTGTCCGGGATTGTTCGCGGGCTTCGCACGGGGGGGGGCGAAGTGTAGTAGGCGGAGAAGACTTGGTGGCGCGACGGTAGGAACAAGGACGAGGGAGAACGAACACGAGGCACGTGCCCCTTTGTTGTAAGGCGATCGCATGGTTAAATTCAATATTATTAACAAGAATAAAGTAGTGGTGGAGGAAAGTGAGAAGATTCCCATCCATAAGTTTGGTCCCTCGAGCCGGATGGGGAGGTGTAAAGTGGAAAAGTTAGTGGAAAGTGCGGCTGACGAAATCGGCGTCTTTCTCTCTTTGCACCGCGGAAAAAATAACTTTCTTTCTAATTATCATACGGCAAGAAGACACACACGAGCGTCTCTCTTTTATTATGCAGCAGAAACGCACACCAACGCTCTTTTTTATCGAAATTCCGCGTCCCGTGTGTACCGCGCGCCGCATCGTATGAGCGATGCAGCAGGCGAAGCGTGAGAGGTGGACCCATGGCATCTTAGGCAATAGTTCGAAATCGTTTTCAAGTGCCAGTAACGTATCGCTTTTCGCTTTGGTACAAAATCTTTTCAAAGTGCCAGTAACGTATCGCTTTTCGCATTGGTACAAAATCATTTCCTTGTATTTTGAGCGTGCAGCTTTGAAATTTTTGCATACAAAAAATGGAAGAACGCACAAGACATAGCACGCTCCACCGTGCTCTCTCATGAAGAAGCACGGCGAACGAGAACTATGCTCGATACGCTCTTCCAGTGTGGGGCCTCGTCTAACCGACAAGACGAATCCCCAAAGCTACGGGCTGAGTCTCAACAGATCGCAGCGTGGTAACTGCTCTACCGAGTACAACACCCCGCCAGGTACCTAAGTCGTCTACAGACGATTCCGAGTCTCGACATCGAACTTGGAATACCCATGATCGGCCGGTAGAACGCCTTGCCGCCGATCGGTAAGATCCCGACGACGGTCAATGACGCCATACGGCAAACTGGGGCCCGTGCGATGATCGGCCGCGAGGACCGACCACCTATTAGTTTCACATTGTTTTGAACCTTTCGACCCACACGAGTCTCCTAGAGATATCGTTGCCTCCTTTGACTAGAAAGGATACGGCCTTAGAGGCGTTCAGGCATAATCCCACGGATGGTAGCTTCGCACCACCGGCCGCTCGACCGAGTGCGTGAACCAAATGTCCGAACCTGCGGTTCCTCTCGTACTGAGCAGGATTACTATCGCAACGACTAGTCATCAGTAGGGTAAAACTAACCCCTCTCACGACGGTCTAAACCCAGCTCACGTTCCCTGTTGGCGGGTGAACAATCCGACGCTTGGCGAATTCTGCTTCGCAATGATAGGAAGAGCCGACATCAAAGGATCAAAAAGTGACGTCGCTATGAACGCTTGGCCGTCCAGTGGTCCAGGTGGATCCAGTCCGCTGTTAACCTGCTGGCAACGTCCGGGAAAAAGGACTTCGTCTCTTTCCCGAACGAAGTCCCTTCCCATATCGTATGCCATTCTTGCCTTTTAGCTTCCTGCAGGTCCTCCCTCGTCAGATGTTGGCTGTTTGATATGGTGTGTCATGTTGTGGGCCTCGGGGTCCTCTCTTTCTCTCGCTTTCTTAATATTATACCATGCGCTTCTCTCTTGGAGTATCAGGTGTATCGGTGGAAGACCAGCGATTATCGGGAGTGCGTCGGTGGATATTGTTCTGTAGCCTCTTGTGATCTTAAGTAATGCATATCTTTGAATGGCGTTTAATTTATCGGAGGACGTTTTGCCCAGGAGATCCGCCCATCCTGCAGCGGCGTAGGTTATTATTGGGATGAATAGTCCTTTGTATAGGGTAACCAGAGTGTCGTGTTTAAGTCTCCAGTCGGCCCTCGCGACGCGTGCTAGCGCGCTGAATTTTTCTCCGCACTTTTCTCTCAGCTTTGCCAGATGGGTGTGTATCTTCACACCACGGTCGAAGTAGACGCCTAGGTACTTAACGCTGTCTTTCATTTGGATGTTCTTGTTGTTCAGTTTTATGATAGGAGGCCTTTTCTTGTTGAGTCTTCCCTTGAAAGCTATCATTTCAGACTTGTTCTGTGACAGGGAGAGTTTTTCCTTTCGGCACCATTCTTGTATTTTATCCGTGATGTTTTGTCCTCTCTCCTTGATTTGCTCCCTGCTCTTCCAGGAGGTTCAATACACCGTCGAAGACGAGGTCCCACAAGGAGGGGCCGAGAATGCAGCCCTGAGGGCAGCCCTTGGCGACGGATTTCACTGCCTCTTGGTGTTCTCCGATCAGCTTCACTCTTCTTTCCTTCAAATAATTCTGGAGCAGTGTATAGAGGTTTCGCGGGCAATTTCTTATCTTCAGGTTATTAAGTATTGAAGGCCACCACACGTTATCGAAGGCTCCGGAGATGTCGTATAGGAGTCCCAGAACGTGGAATTCCTCTCTTTCGCTTATCAGTGCCCTCATGGTGACTATCCGGTCTTCGGTAGACTTTCCTTTCCGGAATCCGAACTGCCTGGCCTTCTTTTAGGAGTGTAGGTTAAAGTCTTTTGACAACTAGTTTTTCCAGCACTTTACCCATCACCGAGAGCAAGCAGAAGGGTTTGTAGGAGCTTAAATCGTCCTCACTTCTCCTGGGGCCCTTGAGTAATGCGCGGATCGAGCCAGTTTTCCATATCTTCGGGAAGATCCCCTCCCTGAGACAGGAGTTGTACAGTGTGGTGAGTTCCTTAGAGAGTTGACGACAGGCACACTTTAGAACTTCAACCTCGATTCTGTCCATTCCCGGGGCTTTGCCGTTCCTCAGACTGCCGATGGCCTCGATGATCTCTATTCGGGCGAAGTCCTGTGCATCCTCGGATGCAGGCGGTTGAGCCGCGGATTCGCGGATTTCTCGGTGTTGTGTCGTGGAGTTTGCGTTATCATCCGGCACCAGGGTGGTTGCGGTTTCCTCCCAGGTTTTGGTATGGCCTCCCGAATGTTCCACCGACGACATGGCCTTTTCGGGCGTGATTTTCTTAGTGCAGATTTTGTATACTACACCCCACGGATTGTCGTTGCCCTCGCAATTGACTAGGTCCCTCCAGCTAGCTCTTCTTGCCACTTCTATTGCGCCCTCATATTTCCTTTTCATGCAGTGGTATTCTGTTCTTCTCCTGAGAAGATTGATAGATTCTCCTGAGTCTGTGCGTTTTCTTCTTCATCCTAGTAAGTTCTCCGGTCCACCATGGTACTGCACTCGGCCTTCCCGTCTTCTTTTTAAGAGAAGATTCGCAGGCTGCTATTATTGTTCCCTGTATAGCCTCCGCGAGTTTTTCCGGCTCCCAGGTTTCGAGGGGCGTTGCGTTAGGTATTCTCCGAGCTTTCTCTTGTCCAAGCGCGTCGGCGAATATTTCCCAGTCTGCGTTTTTAACGTTGAATCTGGGTTTCTTCGGTGTATATTCCGGATCTCGTGGGCATTCTAATAGCATCTCGATTAGGTTATGGTCACTGGAGGTGATGTCGTCGAGAACCACCCAATTCTTCACGAGGTCGGCCATGCAGTCGTTCACGAGTGTAACGTCGATATTTGAACTTCCTAGCTTGGTGGCATACGTCGTCACACTGCACTTCCTATTGACCACGCGGAGTCTGCATTCGTCAATGAGGATTTCGAGGAGTTCCCCGCGATTATCCGTTCTTTTGCTAAACCACACCGCGGATTTCGCGTTCGCGTCCGTGCCGATAAGAATTTTGCTTGATCCGAGGTCTTGCACTATTGTTTTGAGCTGTGCTAGTCGTGGTTCTATTTTTCGCGATGGGCGCATATACATGCTTACCATGTAGATTTTACCCAAGGGGCTATTTATTTCGGCGCACTCGCAGTGCTAAGGGTGGTCACGTTCTTCCTGCGGATCGCGATCGCGGCCATCGGGTATTCGCATCCGGAGTTGATAGTAATTATCTGGACCTTTGACCCGAGTCCCGGGATCTTACCTTGACATGCGTAGGGCTACTGCATAAGGAGGATATCAATTCTCCTTCTTTCCATGATGTTAGCGATCTCATACGTTGCCGCCCTTGCCCTTCGCATGTTGAGCTGTCCGATCCTTAGTCTCGCTGTCGTGGGACTAGATTTACTCGCCATAATCGGTTCTGCTAAGTATCCCTTCTATTGCGATCCTGTGCGCCGGGCACTCTTTGTCCCTGACATTGTGTTCGTGCGTTCTACCCGCCCTTTTACAATTTGCACAGCAGGCTGCCTTGTTCTTCTTTGTGCAGTCCTTGAAGGCGTGACCCTATTCCGCGCAGTGCCCGCACACATCTCCTTCACTCCGACAGTACTTAGACACGTGTCCAAACGCCTGGCACTTGAAGCATCGTGTGGCCGTGACGTAGTCGTTCAACTTACAACTCTGCCAGCCAATATAGTTCGCGCTGCTTGAGGATGTTGCGCGCTTCCTTGAAGACCTCCAGAACGACGTTCGCCTGGTCCTTTGTTTTATCCCCTGTCTTGAAGGCGACTTTCATATGTTTCCTGAACTTTTCTGCATCCTGTTCGTCCAGGTTTTAGTCCAGAATGGTCTCGATAAGTTCGTCGTCACATATCGTACGCGGCACATCGTATATGATTACCCTGGGGCTCTTCATGGCCGGGGTGCCGAACTCGAAGCCCGCTGTTTTTAGCTTCTCGTTGTTCATCAGAGGGATGATGTCTTTCTTCGATTCTGTCTCTACGAGAATCCCTTTGCCCTGTATTTTTCTGACATTCATTATTCGAATGCCGCTTTCCCGGGGGGGGAGATAAGCCCTTGTAGCACTTCCTTGGTCTCCTCGCTGGTTTCATATTTATCCGCCTCTTTTGGGATAATTGTTACGATATTCCTCGGTTGTCTCATTTGAGCGGGCGTTATACTTCTAGCCTTTACACCGACTCTTTCCGCGTATGTGGGTGGCTGTTTTTCCGAGAGGTTGTCCAGCTTCTTGGCGATGGCGGTCTCGAGTTTGGCCTGTTTTTCCTCGAATTCACCTTCGAGGGTGGCGAGTCGGTCGCGCAGGTAGCTGTTGTGTAGCAGGGCTTGATTCAGAATATCCTGCAGCTCCGCGGTCTTTCCCAGAACTCCGGCTATTATTTCCGATTTGAGGTTGTTCTCGGGATCCGCCAGGTATGTCATCAACTCGCGGTTGACTGCCGCCGATCTCCTCTGCATGTTTGCAATTCCGTCCATGGACTTGCCGCTCGTTACGTTTGGTGCCTCTTCGGAATTCGAAACCTTTTCCTCCGTATGAGTACTCTCTCCGCGGTCCTTCTTCTTCTTTTCCTCCGTGTCTGTATCGCTGGAGATCCGGTGCTTCCTCTTTGGCTCCTTCTTCGGGCGATTCTTCGTTTTGCCAGGGACCTCCGAGTCCGAGGATTCCTCCATCGTTTTTGTTTCCTCCTGTATGCTCGGTGGTTGCTGGTCTCTCACCGAATTCTTCCTCGTTATTTTGCTAATCATTTCTCTAAATGAACCCGCCGTTGTTCACGCTCGAGAAGTCAGGTAGCCGCCTGGCGACCCTTCGGTGGCCGGGCGCTCGATCGCGGCGCGCAGGTATACGCAGGTAGCCGACCCTTGCCGTCTGCTCGGTGAAAGTGTCCGTTTTAAGCGTCGAAAATAACGCACGACACACAAGAATATTATCTATTCCGATTGAATATCTACCATTTCCGCGATTATTTATTTAATTTTTACGACTCTAGGTTTGTTCTGCAGCACGTTCTACGTGTATCTGCCAACCGCAGCACGTCCTGAAAAGGAACGCCGGGATAATAGTTTCAACGCGTACAAGGCCGAGCGAAATACTACAAACGCTACTCGTACACAAATGTCTTTCGTTATTATTGTCAATCGCACAGTATGTTTTAACAAACCACTCGCACCTTTGATCACAGTAATTCCACAGAAATTTACACGTTTCACTTTCGAAAACCACTAAGAAGTTCCTCGGTATGCCTTCGGTCGGAGCGGAGCGTCACGCAGGTACGTCCGCACCCTTCAACGGTCAAGACTCGAGTCGTCGTAGATAGGGACAGAGGAAATCTCGTGAATCCATTCATGCGCGTCACTAATTAGATGACGAGGCATTTGGCTTTTTTTTTTTTTTTTTTTTACTGAAGGTGGGGAAATGCTTTATGCACGCCAGCTAAGATGTTGTTTTGCCGGGAGTGTGGGAATCTCGCACTATGCGCCTACCCACTAAAACCCCACCTTGTCTTTATGCCTGATATAGGCAGGCAGCACCTAGGAAAAAGGAAGGGAGGATTATTCAATACCTCGCCTGTATGCTACAGATGTAACAGCGTTGAAGGTCCTGAAACAACGTACTGTTCCTAAAGCTACGCGGGTACTAATTAAGGCGGCGTCGCTCTTTTTAATAATGCTCCGGGCTAAGAGCTGCCCGAGTGACGATCCGGACCAGATGCCTCTCCAGTTCAATGTGGCTGTTGCGAAGATTATATTTTGTACGGCAAAGCGACTCCGAATTTCCTGCCTGATTTCGGACGTGTTGTAATAGGTTGCCTTCCTTTGGTGAGCATCGTCGAGGGGCCTGCTATCGGTGACGACCTGGGCATCTAATACCACCGCTATGCCGTCCTTCGATGCTACAAGGTCCGGTTTCCTAGTGCCCTCAGGTGTCCTGAAGGTGGGCTCTTGGATGGTAAGGTAGCCCTTACGATTAAAGTTATGCCCAATATAGGCAACAATACTATTATGCCTCTCTATTCTGCCAGCATGTGTGCGATAACATTGTTGTGCGATATGGTTCAGGGTTTCTGGAGCCGTACAGCCAGCTCGACAGGTACGGTCTTTGTCATGACGTCCTCTACTCGTTCTGGATCTAGAGGGCATTGCATTGATGCGAATTTTAATGCAGTTAATAAAATCTCGCCCACTTAGTAACCTAGTTGGTTCGCGAAGCCAGCGATGGGCACATTTACAACAGCCTGCCTCACGAAGGCCGAAACCATCAACAGATTTGTGCAATTTGGCCGACCAATACTCAGAAATATCGCTCAAGGTGTTTAGAAGGCGTCCATCGACATGCAGCCGTTTATTGACTTTATCTAGCTCGGTGGCAATGAAGGTGTTAGCAGCTACAACCTCTCCTAAATTCGGCAACCTTAAGTTAGTAAGTCGTTGCTTTCTCAGCCAAGGGGCGTGCCATCGTAAGGATGGAATTCCGATGCCACCTTGTTCGATAGGAGTATGGAAAAAGGCAGTAGGTGTGTCTTTCGGCAAGTTGAGCCAGTTACGTATGGCGGCGCGTATCATTTTGTCGGTGGTATTAAGGCAACCTATCATTATATTCCCTAAGGTAAGCTTGTGATAGAGTTGCGGAATGAGCACTGTTCTAAGTGCATGGAGCCTCTGCTGCGGCTTGAGCAGTGCTTTCGACAACCTATCAAGTTTTGGTTGCAATTCATTGGATGGTCTGTATTTGCATTTACCTTCTACCGTGAACGAAATGCCTAAATATTTAAATTCTTCACTTCTTCTAAGTGACGGCATTGTATTACGTGCGACTCTAAATGTACGCTGTTCGATCACGGTATTCTTTTGTTTTGGTTGTCCCTTGATGCTGATCGTGATGCATTTAGCACTATTTAGGGCCATGCCACATGATGATAGGTAGGCGTGGGTAATATCAATGAGATCTTGAAGCCCTTGAGGAGTGGATGCACACAGCAAAAGATCGTCGGCAAAGGCCACGGCATTAATTTTAGCCGTTTCAATAGAGCAGCCAATGTCGCTAGGCAAGGATTTGAGGAGCCTATCCATAACGATATTAAAAATTATAGGCGACATTGGGTCTCCTTGCTTAACTCCGCGCTCAGGGCGAAAATCGTCGGAGAGCCAGCCATCGCCAATTAGCTGCGTGCTGGACGTTTTATAAAAGTCTTCTACGTACTGAATGAAGCCATCTGGAGCGCCATAAGATTTCAAGATCTCGAAGATTGCGTTATGGGAGACAGAGTCGAAGGCCTTGCTAATATCAAGAGAGGCGATGTAGCAGGATGCATATTTTTGGTGGTGAGTGCGAAGTAGCATATCAAACAAAGTGGTGTTATCAGCACAGCCATCAGTGGGTTGCAACCCTCGTTGACGCGGGTCTAAATTAAGGGAGACCATAAGTCTCTTTGCCAATATACCATGTAACTGCCTCACGAATACCGATGGAATTGTTATTGGTCTAAAATCTCCTGGATCAGTGGAAAGGCGTTTCTTCGGAATGAGGATAGTTCTAGCTCTTCGGAGGTGCTGCGGCAGCTTGCCACACCAAAGCGTTAAATTAAAAATTCTCCACAGAATATTTATCGGCATAGCTCTTAATTGCCTAGATGTAATTCCATCTGGACCTGGTGATGTAGAGAGTGGCAGTCTGGAGTGAGTGATCTCATCAATAGTAATTGGCTTCCATAAGGAATCCAGATGTTGCTGCAAGTTTTGTACCGGCGGTGCTGAAAAACATTTTTGCTCCATAACGGTCTTCCAGAAGGGCTCCATGATATATTTAGGCGGTATTGTTGACTGGTTAGGTCCATCTAAAATAGTTTTAATGCACCTGCTCTGGTGTTTTGTCCAGTTTCTTTGCGTCAAAGCATATTCCTGACGCCTTAGTAGTCTTTTATTTTTCGGTAGACTAGATGTATTAGGTTTTAAATGCGGACGAGCTCTCTTATATAATGGCCATATGTTTAGTAGGTAAGAAGATAATCGCAAAAGGGTGGCATCTCTATCTGACGTATTTGCCTGATCAATGATCGATTGGAGGGTGGCACCATTATACGAAGTCTCTTTAAGTTGCGGTTGAGATAAAAGTAGGTCTAGGAAGCTGTTAGGGGGACGCTCAACGGACTCTTCTCCTTGACATTCAGAGCTTTCAGGAGGCGTACTAGCCGATACTGTAGAGTGCGAAGACCTTACAGGTGCCATTGCGTCCGTCAAAGGTTGGGATGACCCAGCTTGAGTTTCATCCATATAATGGCGCACTGCGTCACGATAGGTGGTCTTCTGACGCGCTTTCTTGATCGCCTCAAGTGATCTGTGGGTGAATATCTTAGCCAGATCTTGGTTCATGAATCGGCTAGCACCTACGACAGTGAGTTCGGCCTCTTTCCTTGCCAATAAAAGGATTTCCTCTTCACCCCAACGCGCCTTAATATCTATTCTGGCTTGCATCTGGTCCATCTCATTGGGGTGTGCTCTACGCTTATGCACGCCGAGACCCGTTTTTGTGGTGAAGGATCTTGCGCATACAGGACAGGAGTGGGAAAGAAGGATGGGTGAAGGAGGAGGGGAGGAGTGAGTTTGTTGGTTTACGGGGCCAGAGGACCCAGTATGTTTCATCCGAGGCTGGTTTTTTCTGGTTGCGCCAGCAAATAAGGGTCCGGGGGGCTGGCAAACCCAAGGACCCGCAAGAAGCCTACTCCGTTTGCCAGGACGTAAATACATACGCTCTCTCTCTCTATTACTCGGCGGGATGACGTACAACGGCGTCTCCTTTTCTACGCGCGCTGCGAAGAGCGCACCAGCGTCGCTAAACTACGCAGCGGGCGAAGCGTTACAGCAACTCTTTCTTTCTTCCACGGAGGACTGGAGCGAGCAGAGTCTACTACTAACTGGTGGTAAGCGAGTCACTGATCATACATTTAAATTCCTTTTCTTATTTCACCCCTTCCCCGCTCACTGAAATTCAAAGAATGGCTGCGTTAAAGACATTACGAATTAAGCGTGGCCAAGCAAAGGCTAAGTAAACTAGGTTCAGTAACTTTGTTTAAATAAGTGACCAATAGTTGTTTCACCCGATCACGCGCGTCATAGTTAATTTCTTTTTCTTGAGTCCACCGCGTTTATTTGACCGGTGTGATTCGAAAAAGAAATAGAAAAACTATCCAGGTCCAATAACATGACAATGATTGTTTTTGACTAGACCGTGGGAAACCAGAGATCGACACGTCTGACCGGTACATATTACCGTTTGAAGACGTTCGAATTCGCGAATAGTAAACGGATATGAGAGAGAGTGAGAAGGAGCTAAAAGCTTGACGAAAGCGCCGCGTAACGAGTAATTACTCGTTCGCGCTTGTCGACGACGGTGTAACGTCGCCGACAGTTAGTAGATTTTAGAGAGTCCTCAGCAGCAGTTCGCACGGAACGCATCGACTCTCGATCGTGCTCCTGTTAGAACGAACACTGCTTTTAGCTTCGAACGAGCAAATTGTGAAGCTGAATCGAGACTAACAAACGACAATTCGTGTTGACTCTTCAGCAGAAATAGCTACGCCTTTTTGTAATTTAGCGGTTTTAACACTGAATTAGTACTGGGGCGAAAATCGGTGGGTTCACCTGGTTTTCGCCAACTATTGTTATTCGACGTGGGAGCGTCAGGAGTCCACTGCTTGGATGACCACTGGTCGGCGGAGCACTACGTTAGTTGGCGCGCTGTTATAAACTTAAGACCCGCTACTCGTTCTCTACCGGGAATCGCCTTGGTGACAAATAGAAGCACTCAAGAGCGACCGGAGAGTTTCGATATCGCTGTGTCCAGGCATCCTTCACGACGCGGCGTGTTCAGGAAGACGGGTTATAACTAGCGTTGGTCCACTCTTACTCCACGCCAACGCGTGTTGAGAAAGAAACGGTTAGATCAGCCTCCGTTGTCAGCCACCGGGACTAGTTACTAGTAACCGTGGAACTTCCCGCTCACGGAATCCATACAGGGGATTTACAACCTCCGCCTTGGTTTTCCGTTCGAGGCAATACGACTGTGCGGTCGTTGCAGTAAAGATTTCATTGCATTAAATCTAGCCGACCGCCACGATTGTGTTCCTGAAAAAGACGGAACAGATCGGCCAAAACAGTCGACGCGTGGTTTACCCTATTTAAAAGCCACGCACCAGTACACGCATTAGCACACACCGCACGGTTACCGTTGCTGTTTAAGTGTGCGCGTCAAAACATTCCCGAGACAGAACGTTAATACGATTATCGTATTTCAGGTGATTACACCCGTTCGTTCTTTTTCTGTTGTTCCAGAGACCAGAACCTAGGACAACCGGGCCCGCAGAAAGCCAGGCTACAAAGAAGTCAGATTCTTGTACTTAGGCAAAACACTTTGTATTATACAAAGAAAAAAGGGTCTAAAATAAACGACTGTCCTTCTCAGGACAGTCAAAGGGAATCAAAAGGCATATTGGTTTGGATTTTCCTTTACCCACTCTCCCTCGTCCGGACCGGAGGAGGAAGCTTCACTTCCTCCAATATCGGTTGGAGTTGGCCGATATTTTAAACAAATTTCAACATCTTGCAAAAAAGTATAAAAACTAACGCACTACAACAATATATATTAACCGAAGGCATAACCTGACATTTTATTCTACCGCGAGCAACGCAGTTCGGCGGAATTTGAGAGGCAGCTATTCGATCATTCAAAAATCACTTCATCAGGGTTGTCGGGAATACGTTACTGACATTCGAGGAGCTGACAACATATTTTACCGAAACAGAGGCATTTCTAAACTCCCGTCCACTAACTCTGATGTCCTCAGACCCAAATGACCTAACCACACTCACTTCCTGGTCACTTCCTAATCGGTGACCCATTAATAAGTGCACCAGTGCGCGATGTATCCAATGTCAAGACAGGCCGCCTCTCCCCGTGGCAACAGGTACAGCAGATGCGACAAAACTTGTGGTCTCGGTGGCATAAGGAATACCTAAACGTACTTATCGTGAGGCAAAAATCGCATTCCACCAAGCCACCCGACATTAAGATCGGAACGTTGGTCGTCATCAAGGAAGATAACGTACCACCACTACATTGGCCACGTTTCGTTCACGCCAAAGTTAGCCGTCGAGCAGGCCACTCCGGGTCACCTTCGTGCGGCGGCGGGGGGCGTCCATACTCGACCTGACATGGGTGGGTGGAGGGTCTTGGGGGTTGAGACGATGTCAGACCACGCTTACGTGGTCATGAGCGTCTCGACTCCCAACCCTCCCAATCAGTCTGGCTCATCGGCTAGGGGATCGCCCCCCCCCCCGATGGGCCCTTAAAAGACTGGACGAGGTGGCCCTGCGCACGGCAATCCAGACGGTAGCCTGGGCTGAGCGCAGGGGCGAGACACCTGAGGAGGAGGAGGCCTGGTTACGTGCGGCCATGGCGGCTGTCTCTGACACCGCCATGCCCCGGGCCAAGGCCTCCTCGCCCCGCGCCGCGTACTGGTGGTCGTCGGAAATTTCCGACCTGAGGGACACCAGTACGCGTGCGCGGAGGGCGTACCTCAGGGCCCGCAGGCGCGCAAGCTCCACCGCGGAGGAGAAGGAGTCCCTGTACAACGCGTACAGGGACGCCCGGGGGGCCCTCCAGGGGGCTGTCCTAAGGGCCAAGGCGGAGGCCTGGAGCCAGCTCCTCGCCACCATCGATCGCGATCCGTGGGGTCGCCCATACCGGGTGTTTCTGAATAAGATCCGCCCGTGCCCCCCCCCCCCCCGGTGACCGAGTCGATGGAACCGGAGCTCCTGGACTCCGTCGTCGATAACCTCTTTCCTCAGGATGAGGGGGAGGCTCGACGGCGGACCCAGGAGCAGGGGGCGCGACATGATCGCGTCCCTGTGCCTGGGATCGGCAGCGAGGAGCTGGACAGGGCGGTGCGCCGCCTTGCAGCCCGAAGCACCGCCCCGGGTCCCGACGGCATCCACGACCGCGTGCTCGTGGCTGCCCTCCGGGTCCTGGGGGGTAGGTTTCGACGCCTCCTGGAGGAAGGGCGGCCGACAGCACTTCCGCCTATCGGCCCATATGCCTGCTGGACGGGGCGGGAAAGATCCGAGAGAGGATCATAGCTTTCGGCCTCGCCGAGCACCTGTCCGGGGTGGGACCCGATCTGGCCGACAGCCAGTTCGCTTTCCGGGAGGAGCGCTCCACGTTGGACGCGATCCAGCGGGTGCGCTCCCTCGCCGGGACGGCGGTGTCGGCCCCGGGGGGTGGAGTTGTGTTGGCGATATCGCTCGATATCGCCAACGCCTTCAACTCCGTCCCCTGGCAGGCGATTAGGGAGGCGCTGGTGTACCACCGCGTGCCTCCCTACTTGCGCAGGATAGTCGGGTCCTTCCTGCAGGACAGGTCCATTGGCTACCCGACGCGGGACGGGAGGGCTGAACGCCCAAGCTGGCGCGGTGTCCCACAGGGTTCGGTGCTAGGCCCGACCCTGTGGAACCTTGCGTATGACCGCGTCTTGCGGTGTGCGCTTCCCCCGGGGGTGGCGCTGGTGTGTTACGCAGATGACACACTGGTGGTCACCTCCGGGAGGGATTACGCCCGCACTCTCCGTTTGGCGGAGTGCGGTACGGAATGCGTAGTGGCCGCCATAAGGCGGCTAGGCCTGGAGGTGTCCCCGTCGAAGACCAAGGCAATGTGGTTCTTCGATGGGGGCAGGAGGGGCCCTCCCCCCGAGACTCCGGTCACAGTGGGAGGCGTGGCTGTCGAGGTGGGCACCCGGATGAAATATCTGGGTGTCACCCTCGACAGCCACTGGACCTTTGGGCCCCACCTCGAAGAGGTGGTGCCCCGAGTGGAACGGACAGCGGCGGCCTTGGGCCGCTTGCTGCTCAACGTGGGGGGACCTCAGGCGGGTGTACGCCGCCTGTACGAGGGGGTAGTGCGGAGTGCCGCCCTATATGGTGCACCCGTGTGGGCGGGGTCGCTCGGGAGGAGCAGGCGAAATCGCCAGCTCCTTTCCCGAGCACAAAGGCCCCTTGCCGCGCGGGTCGCCAGGGGGTACCGCACCATCTCCCTGAGGGCGGCATCCCTGCTTGGGTGCTCTCCCCCTAGGGAGCTCAAGGCGGAGGAAGCCGCAGAGGTCTACAGTATCTCCGCGGCCCTCAGAGAAACGCCGGATGCGGCTGAGTGCCGTGCAGCGGAGCTGGAGGCCAGCAGGAGCCGGGCGGGGCTGCGCACCCTGGAAAGGTGGCGCAGCCAATTGGAGGTGCCCGGCTCCGGGGAAAGGACCGTCAGGGCCATCCTGCCGGTCCTCCAGCGCTGGCTGGAAAGGAGGGGACGGCTCACCTTCCGTCTAACACAGGTACTCACCGGGCATGGGTGCTTCGGCGAGTATCTGCACAAGATCGGAAGGGAGCCGTCCCCGCAGTGTCATCACTGCGGTGAGGAGAAGGACTCGGCGCAGCACACCCTGGAGGAGTGTCCCTCCTGGGCAGGGGAGCGCCGAGTCCTTCGGAACATCATAGGGTGGGACCTCTCGCTGCCCGCCGTCGTAAGAGCGATGGTGGGCGGCGAAGAGGAGTGGGGAGCCGTGGCCTCCTTCTGCGAACAAGTTATGTCGCGGAAGGAGGCCGCGGAAAGGGCCCGCGAGGCAGCGGACCCAGAGGGTAGGGGCCGAAGGCGGAGACGCACCGTCCCGCCTCCGGCACCGGACGCGGCGACCGTCTGAGTCGCCGGGGCCACTAGGCTGTCTGGATTGGGGTCCAGGCAGCCGATAGGGTGGCCCCAGAGCTAGAGGGATGCGGTGTTGTGGTCGCACCGCATCCCAAATAGTGGATTGGCCCTCCTTCAGGGGGCAAGGCGGGGGGGTATCCGGATCAATACGAAGTGTTCCCGGGTACTCCCCCTAACGCCTGAGGATGACCACCGGGGGGTTTTAGTCGGTAGAAATCCGACACTACCCCGGCCTCTCCCCAAAGGAGGCCGGGGTGTCTATCGAAGATTTCCCCTCGAGAAAAAAAAGGCCACTCCTGGTCGCTTGCCGACAGGCGAGCCAGAGTATAAACAGATGGGTCAGGTAACGTAGCCCGGCTTGAGGACCGGGGCTTGTGTTCGTATGTTTTCCTCTCCACTTGATGCGCTGCACTCGAGGGCCTGACTTTTTCCAATCACAAAAAAGAATCCTCAATTACACACAAGTCGTACTCTAGTTTCGTTCATTTCAAAACTTTCCACGAACTTCTTGTTGACCACAAATTCTGTATTTTGTTGGCCTGAAAATGGATGAGTCAGCAAGTGATACATCACGCGAACAGATTTCGCTGCCTAGACTTCGTCATCGTCGTGCATTGCGCTCGTCCGAAGGCGATAGTTCATTAGAGAATGAGCGTATGGATAATAATACAACAGGTGATCAGGAATGGTTCGATCCAAGAGGGAATCAACCTAACATAACAGCTTTTACGGGCGAATATGGTGTTGACATAAATAATATCCAATTGCAAAACTATCTCAATGTGGAAGACTTTTACGCGCTGCTGGTCACGGAAGAAATGCTTCAGCGGATAAGTGAGCAAACAAATATGTACGCAGTGCAAAAACGATCAACAAGTGCTTCGAGGCGTATAGATCAGTGGGTCCCTACGAATAAAGAAGAAATTAAGCGCTTATTTGGGCTCATTATCTGGATGGGATTGGTCAACCATCCATGCATATATTTATACTGGTTCAGGGATCCTATATATTATCATCCATTCCCATACAAAGTAATGAGCAGGAACCGATTCGAGATCCTTTTGAGGATGCTTCATTGTACACACAATGAAACAGCGGATGTCACCAACCATTTATATAAATTCCAGCCAACTATTGACGAGTTGAACGAAAATTTTAAAAAGTATTATCATCCAACGGAATGGATTTGTTTTGACGAATCAATGATCCCATTTCGTGGACGAATTATATTCCGACAGTACATGAAGCAGAAGCACAGATATGGAATAAATATGTTCAAACTCAGCTGTGGTTTCGGATATACATGCAGCTTTAGTGTCTACAGTGGCAAAACTTTCAACGAAGTGAATGCGACGCCAACGAATGTAGTTATGAATTTGTGCGAAGATATATTCCACAAAGGCCATACACTCTGCGCGGACAACTGGTACACTAGTGTAAATTTGGCCAAAAAACTCATCGAAAAAAATACCCAGGAGGTATCGAGGTACTTACGCGGAAGAAGAACGAACAAATCGACACACGTATAATACCTCGGCATCACTTGAAAAGAAAGGAAGGCTAGGAGATACTGCACCGAATGTTATAATACAAATTCACGAATGTTAGGATCAAAGACGGCGAAAAATTTAACGTGAAAAGTTACAACCTTCTGTAATCAAGGTACAGGGTGTATAAAAATTGTGTGTAAAGACCACCATAGGGGGATTCTACACCTTCGGATCGGTGGACATTTATACAAAAAAATGCGTGCAAAATTGTCCTCGACCTTGAAACTCAAGGTCAATTTTTTGCTTTCATCGTATTCTACTCGTCGCGAAGACAAAAAGTGTCAAAGGAACCATGGGTCAAAAGTCAACCGTTCTCTTGAAAAATGATCTTAAAGTTCCAATACGCTTTCCACTACCTTTATTTACATTTTACAGCGAATATTAACGACTCCTGTTCCTTCCTGACCCTTATAACTTTAATCACGATGTGTTTACATTTTATAGTCGGGTGTTTACATTTTCCTATTGCTGTGTCTTTGATCAATTAGTCTATTGCTGATACTGAGAGAACTAGTCTATTGTCTATTGTTGATGAGTGAGAGAAGTAATAATGGCAGTCCATAAAAATATTCGGCAAATGTTACGAGCTATTGATGAAGCAGGAGGAAATTATCGGTTAGCTCGTGAAATATACCGGGAGACAGTGAGATATGATGGAAGACCGTTACGTCCATCAGAAGTTCCAAGGCAACGTGATTTTCAGCGTCTTGATCACCAATTTGCTGATCAAGAATTGATTTTGCGGCATCTTAATCCACATCGTGGAGCAGGCCGACCTCGCGTCCATTGGCGTATAGAGGAACGGGTTATCGCTCTTGCTCGTGCAGATCCACTAATGGGCTTACGTAGGATAGCTCGGAGTGCAGGAATTAGTCACATGACAGTTCGCAGAATAATCCGAGAAGAAGGCCTACGACCTTAGAGAATTCGTCACGTTCAAGCGCTCCAACCAAATGATTATGTCCATCGGCGGAACTTCTGCCGTAGGATGTTACACAAACTGCAAACCGAACCACAGTTTTTGAAACGTGTGTTGTTCACTGACGAAAACAGTTTTTCGAGCTGTAATATCCTCAACCATCAAAATGCCAGGATTTGGGCCTACAGAAATCCTTATGCAATGATGGAAAGATTTAATCAAGGACGCTTCACGATCAACGTATGGGCTGGAATAATCGGGGACCACATTATTGGCCCTATTTATTTGCCTGCACCTTTAACAAGTGCAACATATTTTCGGTTCTTACGTTCGCGTCTCCTAACCGAATTACGCAACATTATACCACGACACAGACGTAATTCCATCTATTTTATGCATGACGGTGCTCCGCCTCATTACGGCCGACCGGTTCGGCAATTTTTAAACGAGTTCGGGACCCGATGGATAGGACGCAGACCAGCTCCACACTTATGGCCACCTCGTTCACCGGATTTGACGCCCTTGGACTTTTTTCTTTGGGGAGCAGCCAAAGAAATTGTTTATGGTTCTGGTCGGCAATTTAAATCGGCGGATCAATTAAAACGTCAAATCGAATATAGATTTCGTCATCTACAAACTAGACGAGATATAGGCGAAAAAATCCGACGAAATTTGGAATTAAGATTACGAGACTGCTTAGACCGCAATGGTGGTCACATAGAAGCAGGCTCACAGGCACGCCTACTACGAATGATACGGCAAGATGGTGCAGCTCTTTGGGTCCGTAGAAGAAACAGGAGGCGTTAATATTCGCTGTAAAATGTAAATAAAGTTAGTGGAAAACGTATTGGAACTTTAAGATCATTTTTCAAGAGAACGGTTGACTTTTGACCCATGGTACCTTTGACACTTTTTTTCTTCGCGACGAGTAGAATACGATGAAAGCAACAAAAATTGACCTTGAGTTTCAAGGTCAAGGACAATTTTTCACGAATTTTTTTGTATAAATGTCCACCGATCCGAAGGTGTAGAATCCCCCTATGGTGGTCTTTACACACAATTTTTATACACCCTGTACAAGCAAACCTCCCCTTTGTTTACCTTGTTTTAATAAATTACCAATTACCAATTTTACCAATGTTAATTTACGGGAGAAAATAGATATGTTTATGAACGAGAAACAAGAATCTGTTCCTGAATTAAGTGATGATGATTGGTTGTTAGACCTATGTTTTTTTAGTGGATATAACAGAAAAACTTAATCAGCTAAATAAGGACTTGCAAGGGAAAGATAATTTAATAATCGATGCTTGTAATTTCATCAAAGCTTTTAATAAGAAATTATTGTTATTTGAGTGCCAAGTTAGAAATAATAATGCTCAACATTTTCCGCTGTTAAATAACGTCCCAAAAAAGCCAACCTAAGGATTTCTCGAAATATGCTAATGAAATAAAGGAACCTATAACTGCATTTGATAGGCGTTTCTCAGAATTAGCAAAATATGATAAAATGTTTGAAATATTTTCATGCCCATTTCATATTGACGTGAACAGTGTTCCTGAGAATCTGCAAATAGAGTTAATTGAGTTACAGTGCAACTATGAAATGAAACAAACTTTTGAGTGCACATCAAAAATTAATTTTTACAATACTTATATTTAATATGTAAAGTATAGTTTTTAACGGCTATTCATAAGGACAAAGGTGTAGATTAAAACTTCTTTATTTCAATTTTTCGACGAAACGTTTCGATAAGTTGGTTCTTATCCTCTTCAGTCGTATTAATTGTCTGTTGAGCGAATAAATGAAATAAGAGTACAGAATATAAAAATATTATAACATATAAATATAAAATAGGAATTAAGTGTTAATATGAATATTGTAATCAATAAGTTAAGTGTATGTAGATAAATAATTATGTGAATAAAATCGTTACATCAATAGGAAGAAACGTTTTTTGACTCACTCCAAGAAGTCCTAGGAAGTGTATTATACAGTAAGTGGTCCTAGTTGCTATCGTCTCGGATGTTAGTTGAGACTGAGTAGCATTAAACAATTTAAATCTGGGGGTGAGTCAAACAAGTGGGGGAGATGGACGTTAGGTCATTGTTCTGATATTTATTTTAAAACAAAGCGGTGTAGGTTGTTGTGTATAGCGCACTAGTTGGTATTAATGAATGTAGGTGTCTCTGCCACTGCTACCTGTGATGGATCTGAGTCGATAATTTAAGTCAATCCGGAAACGGAAACGTGTCGCACCCTTGTGAGTGACGGAGTGGATGATGATTCCATTCACAGCGTGCGTTCATTAAGTATCAAGCAGCAGTGAAAGACACATGTTGGACAGAAAGATATATACCGTAATACCAAACACAGAAATAACTGCAGTAAAAAGTTGGCGTAGTCACCCTCTGTGGAATTAATTAAGAATAGAGACAAGGTCAGTGTAATACGACGAGATGTTGATAGATTCGTATTTCTTATTGACACTATTTTCCTTCATAATGTATAGGGACTCGGCTATCGTACGACGCCAGTTGTTCGCGTCCCTGTGCAGCACCTCCGCATCCTCGAAATTGAAAGTGTGGCCTAACTGGAGCACGTGTTCCGTCAAGGCGGTCTTTTGCATATTGTGTACGAGGCTATACTTATGTTGGTATATCCTGGTTGACAACAAATTATGCGTTTGGCCCACGTAACTCTCCGAGCAATTACCACACGGTATTTTATATACCACATCTGTCAATTTTTTAACATTCATTTTGTCTTTACCTTTGTTAAAAAAGGAAAGGGCGTTGCTTTTGTTGGTGTATATGCAACGAATGTCAAATGTTCGCAGAATGTGGCTGAGATTGATTCCGGGAATATGCGGGAGCAACACAAAGTTGTTAGAAGATGGATCACCCGCACGCTGGATTTTTTCGTTATATACCCTAAATGGGTGATATAATTCATCCACTCGTTTTTTGATTAAGTGTTTTATGAGGTCAGGCGGGTAACCATTCTTTTTTAGTGTGTCAATAATGATACGAATATTGTCTCTTCTGAACTTAGGGTGTGCAAGCTTAATACCGCGATCAATTAGTCCTATGATCAAGCTGATTTTTTGCCTGAAGGGATGTGCAGATATGTAATGTATATATCTTCCGGACCATGTCTTTTTTCTGTACCAATTAGTGATAATTCGACCTTCGTCTCTGACGACTTCTGTATCTAGAAAACTGATCTTATTATTTTGTTCCAATTCAAACGTAAACTTTATGCGGCTGTGAAATGTCTCGAAAATTTCAATAGTGTGATCTATGCTATGTGAGGGAAGGCATGTAATAATATCATCTACGTATCTATAGAAGAAGGGAATATTGAAAGTTAATTGATTAATACTAACGCTTTGTAATTTTTGCATAACTATTTCTGCAGCTATTGGCGAGAGTGGCTCCATGGCTGCACCGAAGATCTGTTTGTAAGATTTGTTATTGAATTTGAACACGTTAGAAGTTAAACAGAATTCTACGGCTTTTATGAAACTAGTTTTATCTATTTTTGTATGAGACGATATATTAGTCCATCCCTCACTCAGTACTTGAGAAACCACATCAATAGGAATGTTATTGAATAATGCTGTGACATCCAGAGACACCAAAGAGTAATCATCAGGGATGGTCACGCCATTAATTTTGTCGACAAAACACCAACTGTCCTTGATATAGTAAGGATTGTCACCTATGTTTTTACTTAAGATATTTGAGAGATACTTGGAGAGTTTGTAACAAGGACCTCCTATGGATGAAACAATTATCCTCCATGGGATGCCCTCTTTATGGACTTTGGGTAAGCCATATGCTCTGGGTGTCACAGCATTGTTAGTACATATACTTTTGTAAGTGGCATCGGTTATATAGTTTTTTTTAAGCCACTGTCTTATGATACGGTTGTTATGTGTCTGGAAAGTAGATGTATATTCATGTCTAGTCTCCAAGTAAGTCTCTGTATCACTGAGCATTTGTTCCACTTTTGCAATGTAAACTGATCTATTAACGCACACGGAGATGTTGCCCTTATCAGCGGTAGTGATAAAAATATCTGGATTGTTTTTGAGGAAAAACTTCGTTTCTTTTATATATTGTAGTAGTCGGTGGTCCAAAAAACTGAGATTTTTATTATTTTTAAATTTATTTATAATTTGATTTATTAAAAGGAGCCGTGCATTATTTCTATTATTTTGTGGTATTTTTAACAGTCCGGTTTCTATATGTGTAATGAGGTTGATAAGATGTTTGTTTATTTTGTTCGGTGCAGCCATGGGCTCACCACTCTCGCCAATAGCTGCAGAAATAGTTATGCAAAAATTACAAAGCGTTAGTATTAATCAATTAACTTTCAATATTCCCTTCTTCTATAGATACGTAGATGATATTATTACATGCCTTCCCTCACATAGCATAGATCACACTATTGAAATTTTCGAGACATTTCACAGCCGCATAAAGTTTACGTTTGAATTGGAACAAAATAATAAGATCAGTTTTCTAGATACAGAAGTCGTCAGAGACGAAGGTCGAATTATCACTAATTGGTACAGAAAAAAGACATGGTCCGGAAGATATATACATTACATATCTGCACATCCCTTCAGGCAAAAAATCAGCTTGATCATAGGACTAATTGATCGCGGTATTAAGCTTGCACACCCTAAGTTCAGAAGAGACAATATTCGTATCATTATTGACACACTAAAAAAGAATGGTTACCCGCCTGACCTCATAAAACACTTAATCAAAAAACGAGTGGATGAATTATATCACCCATTTAGGGTATATAACGAAAAAATCCAGCGTGCGGGTGATCCATCTTCTAACAACTTTGTGTTGCTCCCGCATATTCCCGGAATCAATCTCAGCCACATTCTGCGAACATTTGACATTCGTTGCATATACACCAACAAAAGCAACGCCCTTTCCTTTTTTAACAAAGGTAAAGACAAAATGAATGTTAAAAAATTGACAGATGTGGTATATAAAATACCGTGTGGTAATTGCTCGGAGAGTTACGTGGGCCAAACGCATAATTTGTTGTCAACCAGGATATACCAACATAAGTATAGCCTCGTACACAATATGCAAAAGACCGCCTTGACGGAACACGTGCTCCAGTTAGGCCACACTTTCAATTTCGAGGATGCGGAGGTGCTGCACAGGGACGCGAACAACTGGCGTCGTACGATAGCCGAGTCCCTATACATTATGAAGGAAAATAGTGTCAATAAGAAATACGAATCTATCAACATCTCGTCGTATTACACTGACCTTGTCTCTATTCTTAATTAATTCCACAGAGGGTGACTACGCCAACTTTTTACTGCAGTTATTTCTGTGTTTGGTATTACGGTATATATCTTTCTGTCCAACATGTGTCTTTCACTGCTGCTTGATACTTAATGAACGCACGCTGTGAATGGAATCATCATCCACTCCGTCACTCACAAGGGTGCGACACGTTTCCGTTTCCGGATTGACTTAAATTATCGACTCAGATCCATCACAGGTAGCAGTGGCAGAGACACCTACATTCATTAATACCAACTAGTGCGCTATACACAACAACCTACACCGCTTTGTTTTAAAATAAATATCAGAACAATGACCTAACGTCCATCTCCCCCACTTGTTTGACTCACCCCCAGATTTAAATTGTTTAATGCTACTCAGTCTCAACTAACATCCGAGACGATAGCAACTAGGACCACTTACTGTATAATACACTTCCTAGGACTTCTTGGAGTGAGTCAAAAAACGTTTCTTCCTATTGATGTAACGATTTTATTCACATAATTATTTATCTACATACACTTAACTTATTGATTACAATATTCATATTAACACTTAATTCCTATTTTATATTTATATGTTATAATATTTTTATATTCTGTACTCTTATTTCATTTATTCGCTCAACAGACAATTAATACGACTGAAGAGGATAAGAACCAACTTATCGAAACGTTTCGTCGAAAAATTGAAATAAAGAAGTTTTAATCTACACCTTTGGCCTTATGAATAGCCGTTAAAAACTATACTTTACGTATTAATAATACTACGGCCAACTTCAAAATTCAAGAACGTTAATACTTATATTTGTAGTAAAGTGTATGATACTGTCAGAGGAGTGGGCCCTACGGTCCCCATTCCCGTAGACTGACGAAGGGGAAGAGATAGGAGGAGAGGGCTCGCAAGAGTCGAGAGAGTCGTGTGTAGACCACGACAGAAGCGAGATCTGGGAGACATTAAACGGTTTGATATGGACATCCTGACTCTTATTATCATCACTTAAGGTATCCAGACCTTTCACAATACGCACTACATATTATATTACATCCGAGAGATATTCCAACTTAAAATATTGTTCCGTCATACCATAACAGGTCTACCTGAGGACGGTTCCTAGAAACTCATACCGAACAATAGTGTACTGCCACTAACGGCAGTGCGCTATAAAACATCTGCATACCAAACCTCGCAGTTTTAACTTTATAATTTTTACTTGTACTTTCCGACATCTGCTACACATACCTCTCTACAAAATAATCACCGTTAGAAATCGGTAACCATGCCAAAAACATTCTTATCCTTGACACCTTCCCCGTCCTCGCGAAGTACTGCCCACTTTTTCCTTCAGCCAATTAAGGCTAAAGGGTTGATGGACACTTCTAGGCATAAGTGGGAGTACGAGGCTTCGAGCGCGGAGAGGTGTCAAGGAAAAAGTAGAATCGACAGAGTCTTGGAAATACACACATCTCGTAATCAGCTTCATACGTCACACTGACGTACTTCTTGTAAAACTTGTACATAGTGGTTGTGTTTCGTAAAAAGTAAATTGGCTTACAACCAATTGAATATATTGCATTCTGCTCACATCCCATCCCATTAAGGATACTTATCAGTGTAAGATCGAGGCAGGTCCCTGACAGCACGCTCCAGCTCCCAGCACGACATAACAAATATTTTGCACAACGAGTTGTATGTGCTTTTGGATCCACATATATTTCTGAAACACTTTTTCCGAAGATGAAATTTACAAAGAGTTCATCACGTGCTTCATTAACACGTTCGTCGCCCAGCGCGATTCGGTTGAGTTTCTCGCGGGACCCAAATCCGACTCTCGGAGCGCCGGAACGTAAACAGAGCGGTAAGCGGGAATAGCAACGATGCAACTCGAGTATGCCCGTGCGTTGTCGGTGATCTAATGCTACAGAGCCTTCGATTCATTATAAAGAATAAAGTCTTTAGTTTCGAGGGAAAGCGATAAGCTCTTCGGCTAGAGGACTGCCTGGGATCTCACTGCAGTTATCCCCGATCCTTCATTTAGTCGAGAAGCATACTTTTTTTAAGACGCACATCGGTGACTTTTTTATTCTCAAAATGTTCATTGGATGGCGTAAAAGTATAATTGAAAGTAAGGAGAGTAGTGATGACGAAGTATTGAATTTTAGAAGAAAAGTGATAAATAGAATTTCATCGAGTTCAGACTCCGATACTGAGGAATCATATGCAAATGAAGACCTTGACGACATCTTGGAAGAACTTGCTATAGACGAAGAAGGGGAACTGAACTCTGTTGATGCATCATTGGACAATATCCAGTGGAACGAATTCGCAAACGGGCAACAGTTATTTCCGTTCACCGGAGAAGGTGGGCTTCTGATGGATTTGCCGTCTGATATTAGCGCAAGTGAAGTGCTTTCGCTATTCTTAGACGAAAAAGTCATAAGCCTCTTAGTCACAGAGACTAATACATATGCAGAGCAAAAATTGCATCAACAAAAAATTGCTGATTATGCTCGACTGAACAGATGGAAACCCACCACTTCTGAAGAAATTACAAGATTTATCAGACTCATGATTTGGATGGGTTTAGTACAGACACCGCTCGTTAGATGTTGGTCAACGAACCCTATTTACAACCTTCCATTTCCGCGCAGCAAGATGTCCCGTAATCGTTTTGAATTACTGTTAGCAAATTTGCATTTTGCAAATAACGAAACGATAGAAGAGAGTAGCAGACTTGGAAAAGTTTTACCACTACTAAACCTATTGACTGTTACGAGCAGGGGCGTGCGAGTTTTTATTCTAATAGCAGATGGCCGAATCGCTTCCCGTTTCTCGCTTGACCGTCTTCTCTTGTTTGATAAGGCTGGAGACTGACTGGGGATCCTAAGACCGCAGCAGGCATCCGTTAATAACAGCACGGTTACCTCCTCGCTCACGTATTGTTTGCGACAGGGGCAGGACAGGTCCGGAGAACTGCCTTTGCCTGCTATTACTGGAAGGCCGTATTGCGCCGGTATGTGGATAGGTCCTAAGAACTACCACCCCGACTGGGAGAGAGATAGACAATAAAACGAGAAGTTTTATCCGTAAACTTTGAATTGAGTCACCCCGAGCGGCTGGAGTGAATGTAAGATGAGCTCGTTGCGGCGATTGATTGACAGTAGAAAGAAAATATAAGCAGTATTGTTCTTTTGAACGTTTAACAAATTTATTCTTACAAAACTCTATTGTTGGCTCTTTTACAATTATGTTTGGTGTATGAGTGTAACGCTTACCTAAGTAGCGACCTGATCGACTGTTCTAGGGACGTTTTGTTCTGGCGATGGTCACTCCGCTTTTCCCGCAAAATCTAGATCTTGCTATGCTGCACTACACTTTGAATTCCTCGCGTATGTCGGCGGATTTAAACGGCGCACTCCTAAGACGCGTGGACTATTTCGGACAGAATCACATTGCTCAGATGACAGTAGGTTTTACACTGACGCGGCCGGAAAATGGGTCCCTTCTTATAAGGTCCAGTTTTAGGGAAAATGGGAGGAAAGTATGAGGCGAGTGGATAGGAACGCCGCAACTCGGCGGAGGGTCTGGTTTGCTTAGATGGAAAGTACGGGAGACTTTTGGGTTTCCAGGGGAGGCTTGGCTAAGAGGGATGTTATTGTAATTACTTCAAGTGCGACTAGTATAAACCGTGGGAGCGACCGTTTGAATCCACCGGAGGTCTCGTAAGTTGTCGAGTAAAAATTCCTTCTAGGCGCCTCTATGTCGGCGAGCATCTTACCCAAGTCGTATGCATACGTAACATGGCAGACAATTATCAAAAAGTCTTTTCACCAGGCGAAAATATTGTAGTCGACGAAACAATGGTTCCTTGGAGGGGACGACTAATATTCAGGCAATACATACCAACGAAATCACATAAATATGGTATAAAGCTTTTCAAACTGTGCTCCACAGAAGGGTATACATGGTCTGTGAAAGTATATTCTGGACGTGATACCAGCGGAAGAAAGCAAGTTGGCATAGCCGAAAACGTCTGCATTGAACTTGCAGATAAATTGCTAAATGAAGGACGAACTATGTTTGTCGACAACTTTTATACGAGCTATAAATTAGCAGTCAAATTTTTAAAATTCAAGACGCATGTCGTTGGAACTGTGATGTACAACAAACAATTTCTGCCACGTTTTGTAATGTCGGACCCATTGAAGAGAGGTGAAATGTTAGCACGAGAAAATAACAACGGTATAGTGGTGCTAAAATGGAGGGATGTTCGCGATGTTAGGATGTTGTCAACAAAACATGCACCTATTATGACTTCAAGCACGGATTCTACTCATCGCGGTCGTCTTCCGAAACAGACACCTTTGGCGATACTGGCATATAATAATGGAAACACTGGCATCGACAGAAGCGACTAGATGGTGTCATATGCCACAACGATACGGAAAAGTATCAAGTGGTATCGGAAATTAGCACTACATTTGCTTTTAGGAACAAGTATAGTAAATGCTCACATCGTGTACCAGAAAGCCACAAATAAAAAACTAGAAATAAGAAAATTTCGGGAACTTCTCGTTACCGAATGGTTGTCCTTGGAAAATGATATGCCCGACAATAGTAGAAGTAAAACAAAGAACGTGTCCCACCATTTAGAGATTCGTAAGAATCAGCAGGGCAAGCCTATGAGAAGGATGTGCGCCCTATGTTACCAAAAGAAGAGGCAAACTGCCGAACGCCAAGAAGCGAAAAAAAATGTAAAAAAACTACGACTTATTGTTCCAATTGTCCAAAATCACCTCAAATGTGTTTAGAGTGTTTTAACGAACACCGTGCGACATAATATGTATAATGTAATATGTTATCCTAAATGTAAATTAATAAAAAATATAGTATAATGTGTATATTTTCAGTATTTTTATGTTGTATATCCTATATTTGTATTTAGTAGAGGCGGAACGCATCAGTTCGGTGAGTGCAATTTATCGAGTCACCACTCCTTCTTTAATTCCTTCCTAGAAGCCTCATTCATTTGCGTAAACAATCACTCATCATGCCTACCGAAGGTTAAGATCACTCGTCCACAAACGAGGACTAATCAAGTTCCAACTGAGTCGGTTTAGAACGGCTCTTACGTCGTACGAAGAAGGGCAGAGCATTCTATCCCTAAAATCGCAATTAGCCAAATTTAAAGAATCGTGGAAACTTTTCAATGATATTCAAACGGAATTGGAACCCGCAGAGACTGACAACGACCACTCAGATGATCGGATTCAATTCGAGAACGCGTATTTTGAACTCGAAGGTCTCGCAGAAGACTTCATCAGTAAGGTACGTAATGATTCACACGTCGATCCACGAAATCTTACGTCCTCTACAGCCATGGCTAACGACACCCAAACATATAAATTGCCGGAAATCAAACTCCCCGCATTTGACGGTGCACCTGACCATTGGATTGCGTTCCGCGACTCTTTCAAGTCAGTAATTCATGTAGAAGGTGGAAACCGTTAAAATCAGTCGACGGTTAATTTTTCCCACGGGCCATCTGCGTGTTGAGTATGGGTCGTGTATTGTTTGTCCGCGACAAAGTTAATTTGTAAATAGGTAACGGCCCAAGGACCTTCCGTCTAACACAGGTACTCACCGGGCATGGGTGCTTCGGTGAGTATCTGCACAAGATCGGAAGGGAGCCGTCCCCGCAGTGTCATCACTGCGGTGAAGAGAAGGACTCGGCGCAGCACACCCTGGAGGAGTGTCCCTCCTGGGCAGGGGAGCGCCGAGTCCTTCGGAACATCATAGCGTGGGACCTCTCGCTGCCCGCCGTCGCAAAAGCGATGTTGGGCGGCGAAGAGGAGTGGGGAGCCGTGGCCTCCTTCTGCGAACAAGTTATGTCGCGGAAGGAGGCCGCGGAAAGGGCCCGCGAGGCAGCGGACCCAGAGGGTAGGGGCCGAAGGCGGAGACGTACACGTCCCGCCTCCGGCACCGGACGCGGCGACCGTCGGAGTCGTCGGGGCCACTAGGCTGTCTGGATTGGGGTCCAGGCAGCCGATAGGGTGGCCCCAGAGGTAGAGGGATGCGGTGTTGTGGTCGCACTGCATCCCAAATAGTGGATTGGCCCCCCTTCAGGGGGCAAGGCGGGGGGGTATCCGGATCAATACGAAGTGTTCCCGGGTACTCCCCCTAACGCCTGAGGATGACCACCGGGGGGTTTTAGTCGGTAGAAATCCGACACTACCCCGGCCTCCTTTGGGGGGAGGCCGGGGTGTCTATCGAAGATTTCCCCTCGAGAGAAAAAAAAAAAAGGTCGTTTCTGCCGGAAATCTCCTCCCAATTGATCAACCAAAGTTTTCAAATATTGCAGGTGACTAAGCGGTCGTTCTTTTCTCTGTTTCTTTGTTGATTTATAGAGAACATATGAATTTATAGAGCAGATCTCTAAACCCCCAAAAAATAGCTTTCGCCACCATTTTATGGATTTTCTCAAAAAACAGTATGCTAGGGCCAATTGCTCAGCCCGATGAAGCTGTCTATGTATAGATGTAATTTAGTTCGTTATTGACGAAAAATTGAACTCATCTTCAGTAGAAGTAATTTCTTCGTCGTGTTCCATTCTTATTGCCCTCAGTAACTTTGAAAGAAATATTCTGATTGCCAAGAAAGTTGAGTTCGAACTAACGTCGAAGACAGCGTCCGACCGCGGTCGCGAGATTTTTTGAGATAAGACATCTCTGTAGCCATTCTAAAGTAAATTGTCTCACTCTACACCTCATAAGATTCCACGGAAAGGGCCAGGAGTAGACTCGTGAAGCGATATTCGTTAGGCCAAACCTAAATAAACATATATATCGCTCGATTTACCGCATCGATTCGAATGGTGCCTGATCCGCGCCGCTCGAGTTGCCACATCACATACAGGGGTGCCTGAGAGGCACCGCTCGAGCGCAAAGGGTTAAGGCGTTGGCCGATGCTCGGTTGTTAAGATGCATATGGAGAGCACGGCTAATCGTTCGCACGTTTCATATGTATATACTCTCAAGTTTGCCATTCTTTAATACTTTAATAAACCATATCTATCAGGTTATGGGCCCAGTAACGTCAGTTATAGTGTAATAAGTGAATTAATTATTCTCGGAAAAATTTAAGTATGGCATTGACGGGAAATCACTATATAGAAAAGTTGGGTGATTCCAACTACGAGTCTTGGAAGATTGGTATGAGGAGTATACTGGTGTGCAATGACTTATGGTCATACGTAAATGGTGAGTCAATCAAAAACAACGACAATGCACACGAACGGATGAAACGAGACGAAAAAGCGTTGGCTTTGATCCTGCTGAGTATGAGCGACACGCAGATGAATCATATTGAAAAGGTAAAAACGTCTGCGGAAGCATGCAATGAATTACAGAGAATTCATGAATCTAAAGGACCAGTAAGGATTACAAGTTTACATAGGCAGATAAGCCGTATGAAAAAAGAATCGGGTCAGACAATGACGCAATACATAAATGATTTTCTCAACATCGCCGAACAATTGAACGAGGTAGGTGTCGAGATACCAGGCGTACTCTTATCGATAATGCTACTCAATTCGTTACCGACCGAGTACGAAAGTTTTTGTGTCGCAATCCAATCGAGAGACGGTGTTCCGAGCATTGAATCGCTGAAGGTTAAGTTGATCGAGATGGAGGCTCGACATCTCGAGTGCGAAAGTAAACGCGCGGATGACGGAGAAAATGATGCATTGTTTATGAAAAATAAAGGGCGTCCACATACAAACCCGCGATCAAGTCAAAATCAAAACAGTACGAAATCAAAATATAAATTCACGGGTAAATGTTTTACTTGCGGAAAATCAGGGCATAATTCGAGCGATTGCATGAAGAAAAATTTTGCAAAAATGAGCACAAATGACGCGATGTGCGCTACGGTGTTAGGTGCGGACTCATGTAAATCTACTAAGTGGTGTCTGGATAGTGGGGCCACTAGTCATATGTGCAATGACGAAAGTAAATTTTATAATCTAAATCGAGTAGAGAAGGATAAAATTTATACGGCTACAGAACACTGCGTGGAATCGAACGGAACGGGACTTGTTAAAATAAATAGAAGGTTAAAAAATGATAAGAATAATAAATTAGAGTTACGAAATGCGATGTTAGTACCAGGTTTCCGAAACAATCTATTGTCAGTATCGAGAATCACGGATCATGGTTATTCTGTTATTTTTAACAAGAATTCTGCGGAGGTGAAACGTAAAGATGGTTCGATAGCGATCAAAGCGAAGAGACAAGGGAGATTGTACGTAGTTGAAGAAAATGAACGTGCATCGGCTATGAACGTCAGAAACACGAAAGATACTAATGAACGACAAATTAGATGGAACGAGCGATTCGGGCATTTAAATTTTCGAGATCTCAATAATCTGAATACGTTCGGAATGGTACATGGATTAAATATGAAACCGATGCGCGATCATTATTCTTGCGAAGTTTGTAACCGGGCAAAAATCCATCAACTTGCTTATAAAGGTTCTAAGAGTAGAGATAGAAATATACTAGGTTTAGTACATACAGATATTTGCGGTCCATTTAGAGTCGAGTCCTTAGGAGGCGCGAGATACTTTGCGACTTTTATTGCCGACAAAACGCGGTACATGGAAGTTGTAATGTTGAAAAAGCGTTCTGATATCATGATCGAATTTAAAAAATATAAACAAAGAGTTGAGAAAGAAACTGGTTGTTCCATAAAAAGAATTCGTTCGGATAATGCCAAAGAATATACTTCTAGAGAATTTAATGAGTTTTTGGGAAACGAAGGAATTAGAAGAGCACTAAGTGTAGAGTATTGTCTACAACAAAATGGGGTAGCCGAGCGCGCAAATCGGACGCTCGTCGAGATGGCTAGGTGCATGCTACTACAGTCCGAATTACCCAAAAGTTTATGGGCTGAAACTATAAATATCGCCGTGTATATTCGAAATAGATGTCCATCAAAATCGTTGGATAAGATAACTCCTATTGAGATGTGGAGTGGAGAAAAACCATATGTCGGTTTTCTCCGTATATTCGGAAGCCGAGTAATTGCACTTACAAAGGGACCAAACCGAAAGGACAAATTCGACGCCAAAGGTGAATGTTACAATTTAGTGGGATATTCAACGGAGTCGAAGGACTACCGCTTATGGAAACCAGGGACAAAAACTGTGACAAAGTGTCGAGATGTTCGCTTCATGGAAGAATTAGGAAAAGAACATATAGTCGAGGATGAGTATTTCGATGCTCCTGTAAATGTCATATCCCCTAATCCGGAATATATCGATGCCGAAGCAGCTGATGAGGAAGTGACAGACAACACCCCCGGCATGGAAGGGCACAGAGGAACCGATTCGGAATATGGAACCCCATGCGGTGACGATACATTAATTAACTCTAGAGAAGAGTCCACTCTTAGAAGAGGTCCAGGTAGACCCAAGATCGAAAGAACTGGTAAACGAGGAAAAACACAGTGATGCTTCTGAGGATATGATCAGGGAAACTAACAACTTGTGACTAGATGTAAGCTCTGATGAAGCTCTGATGAGAATGAAAATGCGTTCATTGACAATGAAGCCGAAAAAACAATGGTAAACATAGCAGAAATATCCTTAAGAGAAGCAGTAAATGGATCAAACAAACTGGAGTGGAAACGTGCTATTGTATCGGAAGTAAAAAGCCTTTTAGGAAATGATGTTTGGGACATTGTAGATAGACCTCAGCATGAGAATATTATTGGCTTCCGAATGGTTCTAACGAACAAGTGTCGTTCAGATGGCACAATTGAACGTCGGAAGGCTAGGATTGTTGCGAAAGGATATGCTCAGCGTCCAGGAGTCGACTATACGGACACTTTTGCTCCAGTAGCCAGGTTGAGCTCGATGCGATTGTTGATGGCATTAGCTGTGCAGTTTGGCCTTAAGGTCGAGCAATTAGACATCGTAACCACTTACTTAAATGGAAAGCTTATGGAGACAGTGTTTATGGAGATACCTGAAACACTTCAATCAGCCTTGGCGGATATGGTAGAGGACCAGACAATAGAGGGAGATTTGTTGAGACGTGCCAAACTGATGTTAAATAATCTACAAGAAAAGGGAAAAGGTAAAGTTTGTCGATTAAAAAGGGCCATTTACGGTCTTCGACAGGCGGGAAGGCAGTAGTATGCAAAATTAAAAGACACACTGGGAAATATGGGTCTTACACCCACTAAGGGCGATCCCTGCGTGTATCATGCACACCGTAAGGAAAAGATTCTATTGGTACTCACATATGTTGATGACATTTTAGTTGCTTCGCAGGATAATCTGTGGATGGAAGGAATTAAAAGGGGACTAAAATCCGTTTTTAAAGTTAAGGACCTTGGTCCCGCCGAGTATTGCCTTGGGATTGAAATTCATAGGGACAAAAATACTATCAGTATGTCACAAAGGAAGTACGTTACCGATATTCTGAAGAGGTTTGGAATGCACGATTCGAATCCCGTAACTACCCCTTTCGAAGTAGGAAATAAGCTAATTAAGGACATATCAAGTGGAATTGAGGAAAAACGGCCGTACAGGAAATTAGTTGGCTGTCTAATGTACCTGGCTGTTGCAACGCGTCCGGATTTAGCACATACCGTAAGCATGCTCAGTCAGTTTAATGACTGTCACGGAGAGCAGCATTGGGTAGCTGCGAAAAGAGTGTTGAGGTATATTCAAGGTACTGAGAATCATGCTCTAGTTTTTAAGAAAACGAACAATATGTTAACGGGGTATGTGGATGCTGATTGGGGAGGCTGTCTTTTGGATAGACGATCGTACACGGGATATGCGTTCATTCTCTCGAACGCGGCAATCAGTTGGGAATCGCGTAAACAGCGAACTGTTGCTTTGTCCTCTACGGAGGCAGAGTATATGTCATTAGCGGATGGCGTAAAAGAGGCTTTGTACCTTCAAAGTTTTCTTGCTGAACTTAATTTAGTAGATATAGCGAAAATTACAATATTTTCGGACAGGCAAGGGGCTAGTCAGTTAGCACGAAATCCAGTATTTCATAATAGAAGCAAGCATATCGATATGCGCTATCACTTTGTGCGTGAGCCATTAGGTGAGAACAAATTTGATTTAGTACATTTATCTACGGAAAAAATGGCTGCTGACGTGCTGACTAAAGCTCTTACAAGATATAAGCACCATTCATGTATAGAGGCCCTAGGTGTTTTACCGATTAGTTACGGAACAACATAATGTGTTTGTTTGTAAAATTGTTTGTTGTAATGAAAATGTTACGCGCTTGTATTGAGGGGGAGTGATGAAACTGGGTTCAATTCGGCGCGCGTTATAATAGCGATGTTCATACGTTAAGGCGTTGGCCGATGCTCGGTTATTAAGATGCATATGGAGAGCACGGCTAATCGTTCGCACGTTCCATATGTATATACTCTCAAGTTTGCCATTCTTTAATACTTTAATAAACCATATCTATCAAATCTAATTAGGATTAAATTAGCTGTATTGCACAAATAAGGTTTCGTCTCCCAATTAATTTCCTACATTCATGACAATCCAAGTTTGTAGAACGTACAAAAACTACAGTATTTGAGATCCTCACTACAGGGGGAAGCTGCCGAGGTTATTGAAAGCGTAGAAACTAGCAATGATAATTACCTTTATGCTTGGGAAATGTTGCTAGAGCAATATGATAATTTAAAGGCCATA
This sequence comes from Nysson spinosus, assembly GCA_910591585.2. Taxonomy (NCBI): domain Eukaryota; kingdom Metazoa; phylum Arthropoda; class Insecta; order Hymenoptera; family Crabronidae; genus Nysson; species Nysson spinosus. The sequence continues at coordinate 784,350 of OU342836.1, read as the reverse complement.
ATAGAAAAATATATTCAGTGCATCCTGAATTTATCCCCATTAAAACGCGGTTCGTCCTGCATGCGGAGCTGGCTGAACGAATTAAAAAGGCACTTGCGTTCGTTAAAAACATTGAAGATCACAGTAGACTCATGGGATGCAATCTTAATTTGTGTAATAAAGACACAATTAGATAGCGAAACACTAACCGAATGGGAAAAGGCCACCACAGGTAAACGCCTACCTACCTGGAACCAAATGATTCAATTCCTAGAAGCAGGTCGCCAGACTCTCAAAGCATTAGCAGCAAACAAAACATCAAACACGAACCCTTCGACGCACACACGCACCCTGACCAATAACACCCAGTACACCCAAAAACATAAACCATTGCAGACATTTGTAAACACCGAATCAAGGGCCGCGCAATGTCCGATTTGTAAGGCGTCTCACTTCGCATTTTCATGTAAAAAAACTCCTTAGCATGCCCGTAAGCGAACGCTACAACACCATCAAAGGTCTACATTTACGTTTTAATTGTTTACGCGGTAACCATCATGTTAAGGATTGCAAGTGCACTCTCTGCTGAACTTGCAATAAGAAACACCACACCCTGCTGCATCCGGAAGATAAATCTAACGATAAAACCTCAGAAGACAAACATGACAAAAACATAGCTGCGACCACGTTACACACTACAGGCCTATCGCAAGTTTTATTATCCACCACCATAATCCATGTATTTGATCATCAGGGAAAGCCACGGTCTTGCCGGTTATTAGTAGATTCAGGTTCGCAGTTAAATTTCGTCACTGAGGAATTTGCTTCACTGTTGAATCTACCTCGTAGGGAAGTAAAATAATCAGTATTAGGCATCAACCAATCAACGAACATAGTAAAAAACGTTGTAAACTCATTTATCAAATCTACCAATTCTCTTTTCAAATCCAATATAGATTTTCTTATCATTCCCGCCATAATTAGTTACATACCTCATATGTCTTTCAACACACGGTCCTGGGTCATTCCAACAAATATTGAGTTAGCAGATCCCGAGTTTAATAAAGCCTCGGGGATTGACGCTCTTATAGGCGCAGAATTCTATTATTCATTACTTAGGTCGGGTCAAATTCAAATTAAGGGAACAAACGCGGTCTTCCAAAATACCAGCCTAGTGGTGGGTCGTCTCTGGTCGCACACCTGCATGCACCAGATCCATGGTATCGTGTCACGCATCGCTTGACACATTAAACTCACAATTAGCTTCATTCTGGGAAATAGAAGAAGCATCAAACTCATCCGCGTTCTCTGTAGAAGAAAGTCAGTGCGAATCGCACTTTTGCGACAACACCACACGCAACCCTGCAGGACGTTATATTTTTCGTCTACCATTCGCCTTCAACGCACAGGAATTAGGCGATTCCTACAATTTCGCTCTCAAACGCTTTTATAGTTTAGAGAGAAAATTCCAGACGAACCAGGAACTACATAAAGGGTACAACGAGTTCCTTAATGAATATAGACTGTTAGGGCATATGACGCTGGTAGAAGCTTCGGAAATCCGTGATGGTTACTACCTACCCCATCATGCCGTAATAAAGGAAGCCAGGACGACCACCAAGATGCGGATTGTCTTCGACGACTCAATGAAGACAACCAGTCTTCGGACGGTCACTTAATGACCTGCTCATGGTTGGTCCCACCACACAATCAGATCTTTTAAAATATAAATATAATAACTGCGGACATCAAGAAAATGTATCGCCAAATAAACATTCATCCCGATGGCAGAAAATATCAGCGCATTATCTGGCGCGAAAAACCTTCCGATAAAATCTCCATATTTGAACTGAACACTGTCACATATAGCCTTGCCTTTGCTCCCTTCTTAGCTACTATGTAGATGCCTTCAGCAACTTACAATTGACGAAGGACATAACTATCCCCTTGCTAGGAACATACTTAAGTGCGATTTTTATGTCGACGACATGTTGACCGGTGCTTCGACTAGAGACGAAGCAAAACAACTTTGTTCGTCACGCGGTACTTAACAGAGGCAAGAAGATAGTTTCAGTGTTTCAAATACTATAGAAAAGACCGCTAGCAATCTGCACAGAAATAACATTTGGCATACAGATGGCTAGCACATTTATGACACGCAAGCCAGTAAAGCTGTTTTTGAGAAAGTCGTCGTACTTTCTAATCGTGCAGTTATGTTTACAAATTTGTTTCACGACCTCAACAGAAAATTGCATGTGTCATGAAACGTGTATTTCCAAAGGGTCTCGGGACTGGGCCCAATGGTCACCGACCAGGTCATGTTTTGAAACCCAGACCTGAAGGAAATTCCGCCACGCTGCCAAATTTCGCTGAGCGACGACTCCCTCTCCACTTAACACTCCTAGTCCGCACGGACCGCGCTTAGGGCGTACGGAATAGACTGGTGCTAATGAACTAACTCCTGATTGGCTAATGCCGCCAGGAAAACATCCGTCGCAGAGTTCGCCTCTTTTCCGGAGAACTCTTCAAAAATTAGTTTAAAACATTTCTTCAACTAGAAAACAGCTCTCTCTTAAAAAATCCGGAATATTTACTTTCTACTCACGCATCTGTTATTATCACTCAGTCTAAGTTTAAGTGTTTTGTTTAATTGTTAAATATATATACGCATACATATTTGATTATAAGACAGCCTTCGTTTGATCTTCATCTACTCATATCAACAATTATCCCTATTTCAATAAAAGATCATAGCGAACGGCTAACCATCGCGGTGCGGCAAAAGTCGGTATAGAGATTTACAACCTCTGTTTGTCTTGTTGGCCCTGTCCACAAGACTCACCGTGTGTGCGCGGCAAAACAAATTTATTCACCGAATCTCAGAGTTAACCAATAAGGCTGGATTCCCACTCAGAAAATGGGCTTCCAACGATTCTTCATTAATAAATTCATTACCGTCGAACCAGGTCAAAATTCATCCACTTTTAACAGACTCGACAATAAAAACCTTAGGAATTCAATGGGACTCTCACTTAGATCGTATCACATACTCCATTAAGTGTGAAGACTTGAAATTACGACTCACAAAAAGGAATATAATACAGTTATCACCGCGGAACAATTTATGCGAAAGTTATGGAGCCTAAAAATAGACTGGGATGCGGACATTCCAAGAGACTTATCCATTCATTGGCAACAATACGCGAATCAATTAGAACATATTAACCAAATCATCATTCCGCGTCATGTAGTAACTCCACAAGCCACACAAATATAACTCCACGGATTTTGTGATGCAAGCGAGGCGGCCTAGGGCGCGTGCATTTACTTGCGATTGAAAAATTCGTCTACCTGCATTTCTCGTCTAGTATGCGCTAAATGCAGAATTGTCCCAGTAAAACAATTATCCATTCCCAGGTTCGAACTTTGTGCTGCTGCGCTATTAATAAAATTATACAAAACCGTTAAAAACGCCTTGAACATACCATTTAGTACTGTCAAATTCTGGTCCGACTCAACCATCGTCTTGCATTGGCTGAAGACCTCACCTCATCTCTTAAAAACATTTATCGGAAATAGGGTTTCGGAGATTACATCTAGCGACCACAATCAGTGGCATCATGTCAGGTCACAACAGAATCCAGCTGATATCATTTCACGAGGATTAGCTGCATCAGAATTAGTAGATAACAGTTTATGGTTCAATGGTCCTGAGTGATTAGTTCACGACGAAGACACGTGGCCTCAGGAACCATTGAATACAATCACAATTCCAGAATTACGCGTAACCAATGCATTAACAGATCATAAAACCATGGACCAATCATTCATAACAAAACATTCATCGTGGACATCATTAATCAGAGTTATAGCCTATTGTTTACGCTTCATACATAACTCGCGATGTAAGGAAAGACGGACATGCAGTCGCGCGACACATGACTATTTAAAGCAAGAATTAAAATACTTAAATTAGCGCAGAAGTCCACGTTTGAAAGGGACGTTAACTATATTAAATTGCATGGCTCCGCAGATAAGCAGCACAAATTGTTAAGTCTTGCGCCATTTATAGACGAAGATGGGTTGCTTAAGGTCGACAGTAGACTTAAGAACTCGAATATTAGCTATGAGTCGAAGCACCCTATTTTAATATCCTTCACGCATCACATTGCACAGCTTAACATCACACACGAACACGTCAGGCATTATCACTTAGGGATGCAGGCTACCTTATACGCCATTCGGCAAAAATATTGGTTTGTAGATGGCAGAAATCAGGTGAGGAAAATACTACGTAAATGCATAAGGTGCCTGAGATTTAATTCAGTGGCCCCGGAATGCAGGATGGGTAACCTACCAAAGGACAGAATAACAATGGTTACACCATTCCTCAATTGTGGTGTCGATTACTGTGGCCCACTTTATATCAAAGCACGAAAACATCGCAACCGTACCAAGATCAAGATTTTCATTGCAATTTTCGTCTGCTTCGTAACTAAGGCCGTACACATAGAAATCGTTAGCGACTTAACATCAAAATCGCATTTAGCCGCCTTAAGGAGATTTATTGCTCGTCGGGGTAAATGTCAGAACATTTACTCTGACAATGCGACTACATTCTTCGGTGCTGACCGTGAAATGCGGGAGATTCATAACTTCATAAAATCACAGAACATCAATAGCTCAATTACAGAATTCCTAGCTAAGCAAGGTATGACCTGGCACTTCATACCACCAAGGTCACCAGACTTTGGTGGTCTATGGGAGTCCGCCGTTAAATCTTTTAAATCTCACTTCAAACGCACGATAGGTGATACTGTGCTATCATATGAGGAGATGATCACATACGCACGTGAAATAGAGGCAATCCTAAATTCGCGGCCACTGACGTCCTTAACCTCAGATCCTAATGATACCCTAACCTTGCGTCCCACTCAAAATGAGCCTAGTGGGAGGACGAGCTTTCGATTAGAGGAAGTGTCAAGGAAAACGGCAGATTACCATCAACAGTTTAACTGTCCACAAGCATAAGATACATCATCATACGTCTCATCGACGTACCACATATCTACCCATAATCGTTAAGTTTGAACCTTGTTGTATTGCGTTAAGTTTGGTTAAAAGTAAAGTGTCTTACACCACTTGAAGCACGTCTTGGTTGCCCTAATCACAACCCATCAAGGAAACTTCACAGCGAAAAGATCGAGGTAGATCAACTGTTAAAATTCTCCAGCTTTAAGCACGACATATCACCTATCAAACGCTACTCGGCCCGATATAGCCTTTCTGCAAATTTCTTAAGTCAATTCAACACGTGTCCGAGAAATTACCACTGGAGCAGCAAAACACGTCTTAAGATAGCTGAAAGAAACAATGAGTTACTGCATCGAATACTCAAAAAGAAATAAACTAGTTGAAGTGTATGTAGACTCCGACTGGGCCGCGGACGAGAATGGGAGAAGATCACGTTCTGGGTATGTGACTATGCTAGCGGGAGGACCCATCAGCTGGGAATAAAAAAACAAAAATCGGTAGCCTTAACGACAATGGAAGCCGAATACATGGCATTGTCAGAAGCAGCGAAAGAAGAATTTTATCTAAAGAAACTTTTATTAAATTTAGGATTTAACAATTTAGTTAGTGGTAAGATTAGCTTATTCTGCGACAACCAAAGTGCTATCCAACTGACGAGGAGAGGGTATGAGATGGTACTCTGGTTTTTCGACGAAACTCTGAGGAAATGTAGTACAGGTAGGACTAATACTTTTCCCATAAGATTAGCTTCCACAACGCCCTACTTTTTCCAAAAAATGGGTTTCAAAATAGACTTCGGTATTGTACGTCCATGCGACTTTTGCTATGCAAGGTGACCGTAGCGTAATGGATAACGCTCTGCCTCGTACGCTAACGGACCCGGGATCGAATCTATGCTCATTCGAACATTAAAATTTTGTTTTAAGTAAAAATTACTTTTCAAGTAAAATATTTAAAAGTGAACAAAATTGTTGATTAATTATCATAGCTAGTACTTTATTAATACGATATATTTCATTACTTAAGATACATATATATACATGTAGAGTGGACGATTCCGCGAAGAGGGTATGGTGTGTGTGTGTGTGTGGTGATGCGTGATTGAGGAAAAAATGACGATCGACGTGAGGAAGGGCGTTAGAGACAGACTCGGGTGTGGACAGTATGAAAGAGACCATGAGAGCGACCGTGACAGAGAGAATGTTAATGATCATTTTGAACCTGTAATCCCTTTTATTTTTCAAATATATCTACTATTCTAACAAATTCAACGCTCACACCGATAAACCTACATACATATGTACAAAATCGGAGTTAGCGGACGGTATATTTTATTTTAAGACATTATTGATTGAAAATTACATTATCAGTAATAAACCAAGTGGATATGTAAATGAAAAATCAAAACTAATTGCAAAGGGTCTAGCCGGTTAAGGTAGTCAAAAGTGCCCCTAAACCAAATTGGACTTGCGATGGGTCATTCGATAGCTAATGAAAAAAAAACAATCTGTGCCAAGTTTCAACTTTGTATCTCGACTGGGGGGTAGTAAAGGGCAAAAAACGAAAAATCACGTTTTTGTTCAATTTCTTCCACTGAGTGCATGAAAAATTTTGAAAAAAAATTAGTGGCACGTCAGTTAGCGATACACATATTATAGAATTTTTTCAGATTTTTATGTTGCAAATCCAAGCTGTGAAAAATAAAAAAACCCCAAAAATGCCGAAAAATGCCGATTTGGTATTGAAGGAGTTGCAGAACTATAATTATATAATTTGGGTAAGTGGGTATATGTGATAGTATTGCTCTCAATTTTTTTTAGATTTTTTGATTAGGTGCGCCGTAGTTAAAAAAATTAAAAACCGGCTTTTTCGGCGTTTTTTGCGTGTCAGATTGACTTATGGGTCGAACTTTCGTATTATTCTCTATTAAATAAGTGTTTGTGCAGTAATCAATGTTTTTGCATCCGGCAAAGCAATATAGGAATTAAGGAAACTAAATAAATAGAGAAAATTGGAATTACTGTGCTATTAGAGCCTAGAGCGTAGCGAGTATTTTCAAGTGGTTCGGTGGTCCCGTGGCAAAGCGTCACGCTGTTAAAACGCTGCGGACTTTTTTTGTAGGTTCGCATCCCACTTAGGTTAATTTTTTTTTGCATTTCATTTTCTGAACTTTTAACTACATAACAACCGAACTATATCAATATCTGTTTACAAGTAGTTTAACAATATTTTTTAATTATTTTAATCTGTACTATACGTAAATATGACTTTGGAGCGCATGTTTATCTTTAAATATAAGATATTTAAAAAATATGCTTAAACTATGTTTAAACTAGTTCGGTTGTTATATAGTTAAAAATTCTGAAAATGAAATGCAAAAAAAATTAACCTAAGTGGGATGCGAACCTACAAAAAAAGTCCGCAGCGTTTCAACAGCGTGACGCTTTGCCACGGGACCACCGAACCACTTGAAAATACTCGCTACGCTCTAGGCTCTAATAGCACAGTAATTCCAATTTTCTCTATTTATTTAGTTTCCTTAATTCCTATATTGCTTTGCCGGATGCAAAAACATTGATTACTGCACAAACACTTATTTAATAGAGAATAATACGAAAGTTCGACCCATAAGTCAATCTGACACGCAAAAAACGCCGAAAAACCCGGTTTTTAATTTTTTTAACTACGGCGCACCTAATCAAAAAATCTAAAAAAAATTGAGAGCAATACTATCACATATACCCACTTACCCAAATTATATAATTATAGTTCTGCAACTCCTTCAATACCAAATCGGCATTTTTCGGCATTTTTGGGGGTTTTTTATTTTTCACAGCTTGGATTTGCAACATAAAAATCTGAAAAAATTCTATAATATGTGTATCGCTAACTGACGTGCCACTAATTTTTTTCAAAATTTTTCATGCACTCAGTTGGAAGAAATTGAACAAAAACGTGATTTTTCGTTTTTTGCCCTTTACTACCCCCCCCAGTCGAGATACAAAGTTGAAACTTGGCACAGATTGTTTTTTTTTCATTAGCTATCGAATGACCCATCGCAAGTCCAATTTGGTTTAGGGGCACTTTTGGCCCCCCTTAACCGGCTAGACCCTTTGATTGAATATTTGCTAGTTAAGTCACAGATACATCGTCTTCGCTCCTTATATAATACCAATATTCATTGCAAAATGTGATAGAAACAATGATTAAATTTACGTTACAATAATATTTAAAACTATATAAATGCAAATTATACAGAACCTAATCTTTGTTGGTTTTTACTCTGGAAGCATTTTATGTTCGAGGATTAATAATCACAGATATTAACAGCGGGTTGGTATATTATATACCATACAAAGTTGGCAAAGTTATTCGACAAAATAAATGGGAATGTTTATTTAGGTCATGTCAATGTTAAAAAATCGCAACATTATTCTTATAAATAATATGATGTTTGTAATATTTATAGTTCGGATATTTGCAGTATTGAATAGCATAGGATTCAAAAGTATAAAACTCATTTCTCCAAATTAATTTTTGATTTTTCTTTGTAAAAATATTATTTTGCGATGTTAAAATATCTGTTTTGTTCATTTTTAAATACATATTTTACTTGAAAAGTAATTTTTACTTAAAACAAAATTTTAATGTTCGATGGAGCGTGCATTCGATCCCGGGTCCGCTAGCGTACGAGGCAGGCGCGTTATCCATTACGCTATGGTCACCTTGTATAGCAAAAGTCGTATGGATGTACAATACCGAAGTCTATTTTGAAACCCATTTTTTGGAAAAAGTAGGGCGTAGTGGAAGCTAATCTTATGGGAAAAGTATTAGTCCTACCTGTACTACATTTCCTCAGAGTCTCATCGAAAAACCCGAGTACCATCTCATGCACTCTCAAAGACAACATTCGAGCCGAAATGGCAGCGATATCGCCCGAGACGCTGGCCAATGTGATGGAAAATGCCAGAAAAAGAGCTCACTTATGTCTCACCAATAAGGGCGGCCACTTAATTGATATTGTTTTCGGAAACTAGTTGAGATAAATTGTAAAAGAGTAAGCTTAATAAAACAACAGAACTTTTTGAAATCTATTGAGAATTGTCAAAGTTATTCAATAGTTCCATTGACCAGATTGAGACGGCGCACCCTGTATATGTACATCTTTTTTTAAATGTTAAGGAGAATGGTTTTCTTAGCTTTTTCTGGGATCTTCCTAATTTTCAGCAACACATGTTGAACCATATGTAATTTACCCCAGCAAGCACAAGGGGAGTGTGTCTTCACTTATCGACTTTATCAAAAGTTATAGATTAACTTTTGAGGAGGCTTGTTGGATTTATTAGAAAGTTGTTTAGCCAAAAGCTAATCTCCCATATACCGGTTTAATCGCGTTGCTTATAAATCGCGTTTCGTTCCTAGAAAAGGCACACTGCCGAAAAGGCGCAGTATTCTGTCTCGCCTCTAGTCTCATATTAGAAGTCCATAGTGAATAACATACTTCCCTCTGCCCTCGAGTCATACAGGGTCCGGCAGAATAATCTGACGATTTTGTATTCATCGGTATGTTTGCAACACTGTGAATGGAAAGATGGGACTGTTGTTACTAGAGATGGCGCAAAAATCACTAACGGTGATCGCAGGATCACGATCACGGCCGTGATTTAACATCATTCACGACCGTGATTGTGATTTTTTCGCGAGCGCCATCTTCAGTGAATTTAATCACTGGGGTCGTAATTCTTGCAATAATCTATACAATAAACATATTCAATATGATTTGAAAATGAATTGCATTACCATTTTTGTTTTTAAAAACCAGTAGAAAAAAAGGAAATTATAAAAAAATGATTTGGTATAATTATATATGTTATATAATATATAGTTTTGAAAGCATGACAATAAAAAAATGTATGAATTCACGATTGTATTTCTTTATTAATAATAATGATTTATTCAGCCTCACAGCCAAGAATTGGACTTGGTTTATACATTTATATAATCTTACATATTCTTACTTATAAATCTAGCTTATCTATGCATTCTGAGCATTCACTCTCTCCCTTCCCACCATACTTCGTTCTATACTCTAACATTAGTTGCTTTGTTTATTACACCTCTCCCCGCTTGTTGCACCTATCTTTGGCATTTGTGTTCACTTCTGCCCTTTCCCTTCTTTTCTTTTCTTAACCATTATATGATCTTCTTGTCCTGTTTGCCCCTCACAACGTCTTCTATCCTGACCCCCCTTTCTGTTATCCTACAGTCCCTTGTTAGGTGTTCTAGGTTCCCGAATCTGTCTCCGCATAGCTCGCACTTTCTTCCTTCCTCCCCCTCCCAGTACTTGTTCCAGTTTTCTAAGTTCCCGCACCTTGCCTGTGCTATTAATTTTTGCCCTTTCCCTTCTCTGCTTAGATATTCTGGCAAACCTACAGTTCTTATGTATTTGTACCTATGGTTGTATTTTGACTGTTCTATTTTTGCATATTGTCCCTGCTGTTGTACCTCTACGTCCCTTCTCTTCATACTCGCTACTACGTCTCTGCCTGCTCTTCTCAACTCTTCTGCTCCCGCTTGGCTCAGTCCGTTTCTTCTCAAGTACTCTTCCCTCTCTTTACCACTTCTAGTTTGTTCCGTACCAGATTCCTTTTCTTTCAAACACTCCTTAACTATTTTCCTTCCTACACCATTCTTTACCCTTTCTTCAAAATTCCATGCTCTGACTCCCGCTTTCACTCTCAGTTTTGCTCTCTTCGTTTCTTCCAACACCAAATAATCTGGGGTGCACAAGTTTAGGCCCAGTGTCCACTTAATATATCTTAGCTGGACCCGTTCTACTTCCGCTCTCTCCGTTATTTCTTTATTATATCCCCAAAATGTTCCATCTTTGACGAAATTGGTGGAACGTTTGGTTTGTATAGTTTCATTCTACAGTTTGTTTCATTCTAAATGAAAAAAGAAACAGTTTGAACGTGGACAAATTGTCAATGTTGTTATTTTTAAACTGTAATATGTAGTAGTTTAGGCTATTATTATTATATACATATATTTTCTCCTATTCTATCCTTGTATTGTTTTTTATATTAAATGTTGTCTTAATGTATTTATATTATTTTATTAAGTTTTTATATTATTTATACCAAGTGATTATGTATTTTTATTATATATTATTTTGTATATACAGAATTATATTACTAGAGCTATATTTTATTAAATCAAAAATTAAGAATAAAACTTACGCTTGTAATTTATAATCATTCATTTATTCATTATTCTTCATTGTTCCTCATTATGCCTTTGGTTTATACGATATATGTAACTTGCATTTTTGTTTTGATGTCGTTGACGTAAAACATACAGTGTTATGTGACGTGTGCAAAGAACTGTTATGTTCTCCACCAATCAGAAACGATCACGAAAAATCACAAATCACAGTGAAAAATCACGGTGATTGAGAACGAACGTGATCGAATCACTCGTGATTCACAAGTAGCAGTTCACGCCATCTCTAGTTGTTACGTGGTACGCTAATAATACCATTTTTCTAGCCATCGTGCAATCTAGCATCGTGCTTTTGTGATTAAAGCGTATTTCAAAAACATTGATTCCGTTATCGCTACGCAGCGTTTAGTTCGTAGACATTTTAATTTAATCCGAAACGCGTCTGTTCCGAGTAGGAATAAGATCATGCTGTGGGTGAAATACTTTCGTTTAACATCGTCTGCTTTGAAACGGAAACCAACAGGACGAAAACGTAGTGATAGAACGCCTGAAAACATTGAGGCTGTAAGGTTATCTGTGACGCGGTCTCCACAGCGTTCCGTAATGAAGCATGCTGCAGCACTAAGAATGTCTGATCGAAGTGTTAGAAGAATCCTTCATGATGACCTTCAGCAACAACTTACTGAAAATTCAGCGAGAAATTGCAGCAGTTTCACAAGCGACGATAGAACGAGCGACAAGACATTTTCGTATGAGGTTGAATGAGTGCGTGAAGAACAATGGGAAACATTTGGACGACATAGTTTTCAAGTGAAACTATTCAAGTAAACTATTGAAATACTGTAAGTAAAACTGTATAATTTGAATTTTCATTTGACACATTAAACTTTGTTATACTATGAATCGTGCTTTTTTTATTGACCCTCCAAAATCGTCAGATTATTCTGCCGGACCCTGTATAATAAAGTATTTTTAAAACCAAAAGAACCCTTTTATTTCTCATAACGAAACATAAGCCAACCACTAGGGGCTACCTGGGCTTTGTAAACCCTTAGGTGAAAATAAAGTATTTATAAACTAACTAACTAATATATAATGCAGCTAAAATATGCTATCTGCAAATACTTCACTCTAATGATAACGTATCTTACCATCATATTCACAGCAGAAACATGCTGAGTTTTAGAAGAACTTAAACGCTTTAGTAAGACATTATACTAACGGGACATCATCTGCAATGACTTCATTGAAGTCAACTACATTTTTATGAAGATCATATATGAAGCATGCTTCAAATTATTTAACAAACTGAAGCATATCACAATCATCTAGATCCGTAAAGATGGTGCTGATTCCAACACAGTAGAAGATAAATTAAAAATACAAATCAAATACAGAGGCATAATTATTTAATTAAAAAGCTAATTTAACAAACATGGAACAGAATGTGAACCACCAATACAACAATGAAAATGCATTATATAATAAAAGCTTTTTTCTGGCCATGCCTGATCCACAATGCAGTAGAAAGAAAATAATAATTTTTACTAGACTAAGAATTGGAAAAGCAAGAGTCACTCACAGATACCTCTTGGACAAAAGAAAAAAATGCTTTTGCAATACCTGCCACATGGAGATAGCTATACATCTACTCTATAAATATACCAAATATAAGCAACAAGGAAATAAACTAAATATCAAACAAAATATTACTCTCACAGGCAGACAGAATTGGAACAAGATACGGTTCCTAATGGAAACGTATTGTACGACAAAATTTAAAACAAACTGTTCTATATACTTCAAATATATCTTAGCTAAAGACCATATAATCTATGTAAAGTTAGATGAAAAGAAGAAACAACAGAAACCAGAATCTATTAAAAACAATATATTGTAGCACTGTATCACAGTGCACCTAAGAAAAAGTGAAGTTTATCGCATTTCGATTTGGGTGTTACATTTTAAACATTAAAGCTACCAAACCAATGAATATTATGAAAACGTAACTTTTAGTAAAAGTATTCAAATATACAATGGTGCATTTGTAAGTGATTATGTACATTTATTGTACGTACATAACACATAAATAAATCGATTAATTAACTTGCATCTTTCAGCCATAATTTATACATATATAAATAAAGTTATAACTATGACTAAATACGTATTCGCTAGTTGTATTGATAATTAATCAGAAGTTAGTATTCGCACACTTTGAATGAACAGGTTAGAAACCGAATTTCAAACTTTCGTCGAATTCGGATAACGTGGTCTGACTTTTCAAAGAACATACAGCTATTACGATTACACAATATTTGCGATATTTGGTCTAATGAACGCGGTAATGTATAAAGTATTGAGTAGTTCTGAAATTAATACAATGATAAAGAAGGAAATTCACATATAACTCGTAACACGTGTGTAACTTTGCTCTCACAAATGTACAACGAAGGAATAAGATTATATTGAAATTAGAACATACTTTACCGGTCTTCGCTATATTTTGAACCACGTTTGACGTTCCATAAACAGTTTGGTGATCTTTGTCCTTTGGCGTCCATCTGCTTTTTACATGAAAACACAGAAAAGATTACAAACGTGCAAAATTTCGAACGTTAAATTTGAAAAAGCACGCATAACTGCGCCACACGTGGCGCGAAGATCATAACTGGTAAGATCCCCGGTGGAACAGACGTTTTTCGTACAAAGCGGCATCGGCAAGTGAATCTTCAAATGCTCCGGCTTTGACTAACAGTCACAGAGTTCGAATTGTTTTGCGCAGTTGCAACTTCAATACATTCGTACAATATTTTCGAAGCAGTAAGAACTGACAGTCTAAATGAATATATGCAATTTAAACTCAATGCATCTTTAACAAGCATCTTTACTGTGTCATTCATATTTCACTGCATCGGGCGGTTCTATTAATTGTATTTCCCAGTTCGGGCTGCAGTGCGTTAGAAATTTGAAAACTACTTTTGATGCGATAAATATTCATGTGACTAACTACCTAATGGTTTGAAAATGATTTGACCTTTTATTCTTTTTGGTATTGAAATTTAAATGCTTTTTACTACCAGCGAGAACGATATTGTACATTGAGATGAACTATCCGATTAGCTCTGTTTGAACCACCGATGGTGGTACACGCCGGCATGAACCTGTTAAAGAAACGTGTTTAACTAGAAAAATTACAGTTTTATCATTTATAACACTGCCAAATTTAAAATAACGTAATATTTTTTTAAATATTAAACGCATGCAAAGCAAAAACAAACACACGAGCATAAATAAATTCTTGCGAAGAAAGAAACTATTAACGTGATGTTTGTTCGCATTCAATAAAAATAAAGATCATTATGAGGCTTTATCGTAAAAGGGACTGTTTGTATTACTAGTAGTCGCTTTCCACATTTCATTTTTCGCAACTGTCGAGTTTTGAATTATTCAATAAGAAACCAGCAACAGGTGTAAAAACTATCAAAGAGGAAAAAATGGACTTGATTAGTTTATTCGCGGCTTAAGTGAAGACTTCTGGAAAGATTGATCTATATATATTATTTTTGAAAAACATATGTTGGTTTTTAATTACACAATGAAATATATACAAATATTAATTCATTCCCGCCGTCCACCCCTTAATTTCGTATTATAGGATACGGTATACCTATTTTTACGGTTCTGAATCATGTTGACTCAGTAAGTGATTTTACAGTTAGTCGTTTTAGCCTATAGCAGTTATGCTAGGGAAAGGTTCCAAAGCCAGAGTTTTAGGAATACTTAATTTATTTACACACTAGATACAATAATCTTCGAGATAACTTTCTGTGACGGTTGGAATCTTACTGATATTTTTGAATCTCTTCTAGGGAATCGTGGTCTCCTAGTACTAATAGATGGCGTTGGTGATGTCTTGCCTGTAGCGTGCAACACTACGTTAATTCCGAGATAGGTAGAGAATATATTAAGGTTGCTATAACTAACAACTATATTTAATATTAAGAGACAAAGGAACAACCAACCAACAGGTACAAAGATCTGAACGCTTCTGCGCGTCATCAGGCCAATCATGGTAACCTTAAAGTCTAGGGACTTTCTGTATATACCCTACATGTCAACCTTCGCCATTGCGTGTCACTACATTACCCCCCCCCCCCCCATGCCAATGACAACGTATATATATATATAACAAAATTACAGGTTATCAAAATCTATAGTCTAAATTCCACTCTTTCCCTTGGTGCACGATCCCGTCTGTCTATAGCCTCATTCGTATTGCCTATTTCTTCGTGAATGAATGCCGGTTTGACTCTGTTTATTGCCACTTTTGTGTCCCTGCCTTTTATTTTGATGGTAAAATGTTTGTCGTCCCTTTTCACTACTTCGTCGGGCCCGTCGTATGTTGGTTGCAAAGGCTTTTTAACTGCATCATGGCGAAGAAACACGTGGGTGGCTGTAGCTAAGTCTTTAAAAACAAAAACTGTTTTAGATCCGTGCCTGGCTGTAGTAGTTGGTCTGATTTGGTTCATCTGCTCCTTGAGCTGTTCCGAGAATTGAGACATGGTGACATCGGCTCCACGGATTAGGAGTTCCCCAGGAAGTCTTATGCTCTCTCCGTATACCAACTCTGCTGACGTAGTCTGTATGTCTTCCTTCAAAGCTGTCCGAAAACCCAACATCACCATTGGTAGTATTTTGGTCCAGCTCCTGTTGTTGTGACAAACGATGGCTGCCTTTAGTTGCCCGTGTAGTCGTTCAAATAAGCCATTTGCCTCTGGGTATGCTGTGGTGCGAAGGTGGGTGGTTCCTAGGAGTGGTGTGAGTGTATTGAACAAATAAGACTCAAACTGCTTGCCCTTGTCCGTGGTGATCCTGAGTGGCATGCCAAACCTAGAGATCCATCCTTCCAGGAACGCTTGTGCTACTGTCTCGGCTGTTGTGTTTTGCTGGGTTGGTCCTGCTGGGTCGTCCGCCGCACAAACCACCCAGCTTCCTAGTTTTCCTGATTGTTGAAGTTGCATGGTAGTAGGCACTTGCGAGCCTCGCTGCCGAACTTCCTGTGGAAGTAGCATATTCCGTCCGGGTGTCTGCTACCCCGTGGTTCCTGCCCGTACTTGCTCCGTTGTTGTCTGCCTCTACTTATACTTCGAGGTCGAAAATTATTTCCGTTCCTATAAGAACTATGGCCTCTCGTGGGTCTGCTCATCCGGAGTTCCTTCACTGCCTTGGTTAAGTCATTTAACTGCCGTTGAATGTTGTCTGGACCTTCGCCGCCCTGGTTTTGCGCGCTTCTCACTGCTGCCGTGGTTGTTACTGTGCCATAGGGTGATGGCAGATCTGCCACTTCTGCAGTGGTACTTAAAGGTGCTCCCTGCATGGTGGTTACCACCGTTTGGATGTGAGCCGGTAGTCTGCTTGTCCAGATTGTTGATAGCAGCTCCTCCGGCACCGAAAGTCCTGCAAGATTTCTTAGACGTCTTAAAAATTGGGACGGCGTCCTGTCGTCGAACTTCTCTTTTTCCAGTAGACGTCGACGTTTTTTCTCCGGAGCATCCGTGAATCTCTTAATGACTTCCTCTTTAAAGTTTTCGTACTTCCCAGAGATCGGAGGGTTCGTGAGGACGTCCAGCATCTCGCGGATGTGCCTCCCGTCGAATTTGCTCACGGCATACGAATATTTCGTCTCGTCCTGCGAAATCCCAGCCAAACTAAATTGGGCCTCTGCTTGAACGAACCAGGCAAGTGGTTCCTCCATCCAACTCTGTCTATTTCTGCTTCTTGAGCCATATTTTCTGTTGGACGTCTAAAAGTACACGTGCGACTTCCGTTTCGTCGTGCTTAAGCCTTGTATAAGTGTCGCGTCCTTTTGCTCTTTTGTTCTCGTCGCGTCCTCTTTTTCCTTTCTATTTCTCTAATCGTGGCTTACCTTTCCGATGACGTCGGGGTCACCAATTTATATAGCAGTTATGCTAGGGAAAGATTCCAAAGCCAGAGTTTCAGGAATACTTAATTTATTTACACACTAGATACAATAATCTTAGAGATAACTTGCTGTGACGCTTTCTGTGACGGTTGGAATCTTACTGATCTTTTTGAATCTCTTCTAGGGACTCGTGGTCTCCTAGTACTAATAGATGGCGCTGGTGATGTCTTGCCAACCTTCGCCATTGCGTGTCACTACAAACCCTTTCGCTCCTGTTACGAGCTGGGGCGTGCGAGTTTTAATTATCAATGGCAGATGACCGAATCGCGTCGCGTACTTCGTTTGACCGTCCTCTCTCGATAAATAAGACCGGGTTCTGACTGGGGATCCTAAGACCGCAGCAGGCATCCGTT
Organism: Nysson spinosus; assembly: GCA_910591585.2. Taxonomy (NCBI): domain Eukaryota; kingdom Metazoa; phylum Arthropoda; class Insecta; order Hymenoptera; family Crabronidae; genus Nysson; species Nysson spinosus. Next base: position 766,776 of record OU342836.1, on the reverse strand, counting down.
AATAACAATGCAGTTACTTCCTCGCTTGCGTATTGCTTGCGACAGGCACGAGACAGGTCCTAGGAACTGCTGTCACCTGTTATTACCGGAAGGCTGTATTGCACCTTTTGTGGATAGGTCCTAAGAACTACCACCTAGGCTGGCAGAGAGAGTGACGACGAATCGAGATACTACCTGTTTAGGTCATAAACGACCAAAGCCTACACATTGGACAAAGGCTAAAGGTAGTCTTTGTCTTGGAGGGTTTGCAATGCAGATGTTCCATCTGGCAGTGTCATTCAAAGTTTACGTTAGTTTATGAGTATTTTAACCGTTCCTCCGTGCATCACTTCTAGCATGAATCGCCGACGCTGCCAATGGCGTTATGTATTATGCCTGCCCTATTGGTTAGTGCGAAGTCTATTACGCTGTGAGTGCGGTTCGGGGTGAGCGTTGTGTATGTTCTGTCTTGTGGCGCGATGATTTTTATTTTTTTTGCTTTTGTTTTTCGCTTTTTTTTTCTGTGTGCAGTTCCATAGCTGATGTCTGGCGTTGAAATCGCCCGCAATAATTACGTCGCCATTTTGGTGGAAGATGCTTTTAATTGTATTGATGTTTATTGTGTTTTTAGGTGGATTATATATTGCAACTATTGTTATTTGTTTGTTGAGTGATTTGAGTTTAATGGCCAGAGTTTCTATTTGGTTGGACTCGACTTCGATTGGTGCTAATTTCATGTGCTATGTTTTGTTTCACTACTATGGCGACCCCGCCACCTTTCGTGGGTCTGTCCTTGCGATAGATTTTATACCCGGGTACTTTTATGTGGATTTTGTTGGACAGGTGTGTTTCGTTGAGCAGTGCTATGTCTATTTTGTGCTGGTTTAGCGTGTGTAGGAGTTCTAGGGTTTGGTTTCTGAGACCGCGGATTTTGTATATCATTAGAGTGAGTTGATTCATACTTTTTACGGGTGGCTCTCTTCAAAAAGGTGTGCATAATTCATGAGAATTTTTACCCTGTCCATACCTGAGGTAGCCGCCCTTAAGTCCGTAACCATATTCCGGATGTCTTCAATGAGTCTGAATATGTTGAGTGCCTGCAGTTCCTGGCAAAGGACTCCTAGTTCGCTCATGAAGTTTGTTGGGTCGAATGGTGGTCTGTTGTTCTCGGCGATAGCGGGCCTGGGAGTAGGGGCAGGCACCTCCCGCGAGGGTTGCTGTGAAGCGGTAGTGTGTACACGTGGTGTGCTAGTTGCTTCGGCGTACGATAAGCCAGGCATGATTTGCGTGGTTTCGTGTACTCTGGTGATGGGTGCGGGCTTTGGTGTTGCAGCCTGATTTCTTCTGGCTATGTAATCCAACCTGGCACTACAGTGCCTGTAGCTGGAGGCATGCTGGAGTCCACAGTTGGCGCATTTGAGCTCCTTTGCGCTTCTGTTGCATTCCTTGATGTCGTGGTTCCTGCCGCATCTGACGCATCTTGTCTTAAGATTGCAGTTGCTACTGCCATAGCCGAAGTGTTGGCATCGGTGACATTGGCTTACCGAATTGTTCGATATGAATTTTTCCACCGTGAATTTGTGGAAGTAGATGGACTGGATTTTCTTAATTTCGTTTAGGGTGACCGTAGGGTCCGTAACCAGCACGAACACAGGCAACGTCTTTTTATGGCCATCGAAGGTCTTTTTTTTCATCTGGTATACCTCCAGGGTGCCAGATGCTTTGGTTGCGAAGTCCTCCTTGACTTCATCGGCGGTGAAAGTTGACGGCAATCCGTGGATCACAAATTTCCTTCTCCTTTCGTTTTTGAAGCTGAATGTATGGTATTCAGTGTCTTGAGTTTTTAGCATGTTTGTTATGCTTTTGTGGCCCTCTCTTATTTTAGTGTGGATCTGCGTGGTTCTGCCTGTATATTTAATGTGGAATCTGTTTGTGATGTTTTGTATAACTTCGATGAATTTTTTGGAATTTGAAGGAGTTCCGTTCAGCATTATCGGCGGGATTCTTTCTTTTTTGTTTGACTCCGCTTGCTGCGTTGGTGCGTTTCTTAATAATTCGAACGAATTATGTGTTGGGATGCTCGGTACCTCTTCCATCGCAGTTGTTTCTGGTTCGGCCATTGCTACTGGAGGTTTGGGTGGCGAAGTAATTTTTTTACGGGTGATCGGATTTTTGCCATTTGTGTTGTTGACCATGTTCTTGACCTCCGAGGGTGGTATGATGTGGATTTTTATGTTGGAGTTTGCTGTTTGGTTTTTCATAACCTTTGCTGGTTGCAGGGGTGGCCCCTCATCTCCTAAGGCTCTTTTTGCTGATGTTGCCGGTGCCGTCTTGGTGTTTATTTTGTATATTAGTTTATTTGACTAGCCTGAAACTAGTTGTAAATTTTCACGACACGAAATCACTAACACTGCACAGTTTTTTGACTCGATCCTTGCTTTGCTGGGGTTTTGGTATACTAGCCGCTATAAGCCACGGGTCCTTACCCTTCGGCGGTCGGCGAGCTAATCAATTGCGCTACGTCCACCTTGTATAGCAAGAGTCGCATAGACGTACAATACCGAGGTCTATTTTTTAAACCCATTTTTTGGAAAAAGTAGCTGTTGAAACGCTGCAGACTTTTTTCGTAGGTTCGCATCCCACTTAGGTTAATTTTTTTTGCATTACATTTTCTTAAGTTCTAACTACATAACAACCGAACTATATCAATATCTGTTTACAGGTTGTTTAAGCATATTTTTTAAATATTTTAATCTGTTCGGACTACGGATTCGGAATTCCAATGACCATACTGTCCGAGCAAGGAACCGATTTTACCTCTCGCCTAATGAAGAATCTAACTAAACTATTTAACACGAAATACATTTTGTCTTCTCCATACCACCCTCAGACTAATGGCGCTCTAGAAAGATCCCACCTGACGTTAAAAGATTATCTTAAACATTATATTAATGAAAAACAGACCGATTGGGACGAATTTATAACTTTCGCTATGATGGCATACAATACCCACGTTCATAAATCTACCGGATATACACCTTACGAGGTCCTTTTTGGGAATAAACCCGATCAATTTGAAACAAATATTAAATTACGCTCAAAAGATTGCAAGAGATAACTTAATAGAGTCAAAGATTAAATCTAAGACTAGTCCTTATAAAGACTGGTCCCTATAAAATAATAAGAATTAATCCCAATAATACTGTCCAAATATTAAAGAACAGAAAACTAGTAACTTATCATACTAATTTGTTGAATCCATATGTTTCGGACGATCGAGATGATCCACCAACTTTATCCTCTATTCATCCTAATAATAATACTCACTTGGGCAATTCCTAACTATTCCTTACGAACAAATTCGCTGTATTATAAAATCTTTCAACTAGACAATCATGTAGGGTTATATTGTAACCACTTAGGCAAGGTACAATTAACTAACTCCAAATACTTATCCTCTTAACGTACGTTAATCTTGCCACAGCTAATCGACAATATGACCAGTTACTTAGATCTTATGTAAAATCTTTAAATATGTGCACTAATAAGTCGATCAGAACTATTAGCGAAGTTAATGCAAATTGCTGTCAGAATTCCTTCCATCTCATAAATTCAGGCATCTCAGCGATTAAACACAAAATAGAAACTATAAATTATATGACCCATAATACTCCAAACTCCGGAAACAAAATCTCTAAGAGAGGATTATTTGACGGCACATCATACGTTTTACACTGGCTATTCGGTATCCTCGATGCCAAAGATGCCAAATTTTACCAAGAGGCAATCGAATCAATCATAAACGACAATAGAAACGTACAATTGCTTATGAAAAAAATAGTCGTAATAACCAATACGATTCATAATTTTAACGCGTCCATCCAAGGCCTTAAAGCTGACGAAGATAAAGTGAACCGAAATATAAAGTTATTTAACGATTTTTCAAATTCGACTACGAACCTTTTAAACGAAATTTATGTACGCCAAATTATTTCAGAACAATTATTTTCACTCTCAGAAATTGCTTCAAATCTTGATCAATATTATAACATTTTAATTTCTACAAAAACATTGGCAAGAAGCAATATTTTAGACCCGCGAGCAATATCTCTACAAGACCTTTTTAATGAATTAAATAATATCACCTTACCGAACGGGCAGAAATGGCCCATACCTTTAACAAGCTCTAATATTCATAGATATAACAAATTAGGCAAACTAGACGCCGCACGTATCCACGATAAACTAATTTTTATTATCGAAATTCCGTTAACCGAAGAACTCCCTTACGACGTATACGAAATACTCCCTCTCCCTGTCTCTCATAAACAACCTAATACCTACTCCTTCATTGAACCGAGTTATCCTTATATCATACTGAGTGCAGACAAGGTTGTTGCGTCTCCACCGCTTGAGACGCAGTTTATTCGTGACCATAAGGCGTTTTTCTTGGAAGAGCGGCAGATTTCAGTGGCCGCTTATCTGCGCGTGCAGAAGCGATTGATTTCCTTTGAGGTGCCGCAGTTTCGCTTCTCAAGGGCGGAAGTTGACGGTGATCGCCCCTTGTTTTTAGGGGGTTCGTGATCGAACTGGTGGGAGAAAGGATATAAGTCCATTGGGATTGCTAACAGGCTCTCTGTCTTCTGCGATCCTTGAGCAATATGGTTCAGAACAGCGAGATATACATATTAAGGCACTTCGCCTTTGCAACACGGCAACTTCAATTGTACCTTGCAACAATAACACGTGTCGAGAAAGAGCCCACACGAAAGGCGTGTGGATCGCGGACTCGGCGGATTTACAACTCCCGAAATTGCACCGCAAACAAAGGTGTATTATTCTCAGCTTCAAAGTTTGGACAAATGTACCAAGGTCAATACCCAGGTGGTCATCTGTTCCAACAACAATAGAAGAAGAATATCTGGTCAACCAACCTGCGAAGCAATTTTACTGACATCTACTATTCAAAGAATACCGACTTCCCGCAGCACCCACTCTGTCCAGACCGATCTGGAAATGTGGCACTACCTATAGAATAACGAATGGTTATTTATCACTACAAATCCGCTGGAATTGACACTGTCATGTTCCCCGATGCGTATCGAGGATGTGGAATTAAACGCCACCGGCATCATCCAGATCGAGCCAAAATGCAAGGGCTACACACGGACCGTCGTCCTAGAGCCAACGCAGGACATTACAACAAACCTTGCTGTCCTACATACTTTACGAATTCCACCATCATACCAGTCCGTTTGCCGCCAATCAAAATCACCAATATGAATTTCAACAAATTTAAATACAGTAACCACAAATTAAAACTATTAGAAACATCACTACAAGAAGAATTAGACAAACCAGTCAAGGTTCAGTTCGACCATTGGTATAGCACCATTCTCAGCATGATATTATCTATCATTGGCATGATCACCGTCATTAATATGCTGCGCTGGTGCGGTATACCCCAACTAATCAAGCAGTACCTGTGTTTCACGAGGGAACCAAGGGCAAGAAACGATAACTGCTGTTTAAAGATTATAAACACCAATATCAATCCCGCACCTGGCACGACAATACAATTATCCCAGATCGCGGAAGGAGAAGAACCTTGCCTGCAATTCATCCACATGGACGAAAACCGCAGCTGCAGCAGTACCCCCACTAGGATTATTAGACAACATGGACAAAGGAGATCCACATCACGTGCACCTTCCGTGAATATGGATTAAACCGTAGAAACAAATTGAACCTTTCGAATATATATGTTTGCGTATTTCATGTATTATGTCAAGTATTACCTCGTTTGTCATTTGTATCTTTTATATTTATATTTTTATCATTATGCTTATATTATCTTATATTACTATTCGTATATTATTCTACTCTACTATTTGTAATCTCATCGTACACATTTATTCTACCTTGTACTCATATTTTTATCTTTCTTCACCCACGCATTATTCAATTCCTCTCAGCTATCCTTCACCTATTATGTAATTTTATTCTTTTTTTTATACCTACTAATTGTATTTTATTATTCGCGTTGTATTATTTGTATTCATTGTACATTCATCTATATGTATTCATACCATTATAACTTTATATCAATAATTAGGTAAATGATAGAAATAGCCTAGATATAAGAATTGTATAGAATTAATTTACGTCAGAACCGTAAATTAACTTAAAGGGGGGAGATGTTGGATACCACTGTAAACCACCTCCACTTACCATACTCCTAGAACATACCCCCCCCCCTCTATCTCGCTCCCTCCATATATCCTTCTCCTTACTCTCCCCTGTTTCTCGAAACCCTTAAAAGGCCCTTTCCCAATTTTCCGACAGCATTCTTTTTACGAACCTCGAACCACCCAAGTCTAATTTTCTAGTAAAGAACCTCACAAGGAAAACCAGGCTTCATCTCTTGATACCTTACGGGATCACAACAAAATATCTCAATATAATTGGCTGTTACAATGTGCTTCAATTCTCTCATAATAACCTATTGTTCTAATATGGGATTTTCGAATATTCCACATTCTGATACTATAAATTAGCGAGTCGAATAATTTTAAATACCTCGTGGAATAATATTAAATGTTAGAATTATAGAACGTCCGTATAGCCGAAAACCAAATTTGAGTAAGTCATAAATCATGCAATTTAAACTGTTTCAGTCGAAGCGGGAGCAATCAAATATTCTTGCAGATGCCGCTTTGTACGAAAACATGTTGTTCCACCGGCGACCTTACCAGTTATGATCTTCGCGCTACGTGTGTCACAGTTATGGGTGCTTTTTCAAATTTAACGTTCGAAATATGGCACGTTCGGCAGATGGATAAGAACGCATTTTCCATCTTTTGTTCGCGTTAGAGTGTAAGAAATAAGTGGACGCCAAAGGGCAAAGATTTCCAAACTGTTTAAGGGACGTCAAACGTGGTTCAAAACATAGTGAAGACCGGTAAGTGTGTTCTGATTTCAGTATAATCTTATTCTTTCGTTGTACATTTGTGAAAGCAAATTTACACACGTGTTACGTGTTACAAGCGAACTTCTTTATTATTTAATTTCAGAAGTATGCAATATTTTATTCAATATTGCGTTAATTATACCAAATATCGAAAATATTTTCTAATCGTAATAGCTGTATGTTCATTAAAAAGTTGGAACACATTACCAGAATTCTACGAAAATTTCTAACTTGTTCATTCTGTGTCCAAACACCAACTATTGATTAACTAACATCAGAATGACCAAAAATGTGCTTATTCATAGTCATAAATTTATTTATATTGTCGGATGACTGTACTCGAATACAAATGTTTTCGAGCTAAGGGACTTGTTTTTGAGTATTAAGCCTAGACAAGCCCTTAGCCAATGTTTACACGAGCATAGGACTATCTTCACCAGGTCGAGTCATAGCCTCTGATTCACATCTGGCAACATGTTTTGACCTAAGGGTCTTGTTTTGAAGAATAAGCAAGACAAGCCCTTAGTCAGCGGCTACCCTATGACCTGGCGACCGTCCTCCCCACCACTACATTTTAGTATTATATATATACCTCAAATCCTAGAATAAGGGAGAATTCGATTTAGTCTTTAACGAAGTACACACGCTGTTCAATCTCTGCCAAGCAAAACGTACATAAAAGTCAACTATTAAGTAAGATTCAACCTAGTGAAAACTCAGAGTCAATATATTTGTTGTGTACTGCGACTAACCCTCCGGTATCCAACATAAAATTGGTGTCAGAAGTGGGATCTCCGACACTTATTCGGTCGCAATCTGGAAGTAGCAACTCCACACCGGAAGATAAGTGGCAATTTTTATTGCTAATCGGAGACAATTAACAACGGCAAGACGAGGACGACAACCACAAGCGGTAGAACTCACTGGTTCATTCGACTCCAGCACCAACGTGGATCATCGGCTTGACGAAGACTCTGAGGGAATTCTCACAGTAAGTGCTGAACTGCTAAATACTTTTGTGTTCGCCAAAACTTGCAGATATCCTCCTAATTCTAAATCCTAAAATCCTAACTCTACGTTCTAAATCTTAACAAACTCCAAATTTCGAATTCTTAAAATAACAAAAAAAAATATGTCGCGATCAGATAGAACATACGCTACCGGAAGCGAGGAAGACCGAACTCAATCGGACAGGCTCCCTCTTGAATTCTTAGTTCGTTTGATACCAGATCGGTTCGACGGCGATAGACGCCAAATTCGTAGTTTTATAAAGCAGGTTGACACTGCATTCGAACTAGCTAAACCAAACCAAATTCACCCTCTGCTAGCTTACGTTAAAAGTAGGATAACGGGAAAAGCTAGAGATCAAATTGACGTTCATTGCAATCTAACTTCTTGGGAGGAAATATCGGAATTATTGCTTAAATTATACCAAGACAAAAAAAGTTTTGACCAATTAATGCAAGAATTAAATAACATGAAGCAAGGAAATAATGAAAGTGTCTCGGAATATTACCAAAGATTAGAAGATCTCTCGTCCAGAATGCAAGGAAACATTTATGCCAATAGCTCAGCAAGCGATACAACGTTAATCGGACGAATTACCATGGTAGTCGAAATGACGTTAAATAGATTCATCTACTATTCTCACCCTTTAATCTCGCAAATGTTACGATATCGAGACTTCACAACAATTAACGACGCGTTCAACGCCGCGATTACCGAAGAACGAGTTTTAAGATTAAATCGCGACGTTCAGTCAAAATGTAGAATCTGCGGCAGAACTAATCATTCCGCTAATGATTGCTACAGAAATACAAACCGTAATAACCCATTGCCTATAAATTTCAATAATAGTCCAAACCAAAATCTTACGCATAATAATCAGGCTACAAGCTACAATCCTAATCCAAGACCAGCAAATAATCTGCAGCAACGTAAAAAATGTAATTATTGTAAGAAATCGGGTCACGTTATTAGCGAATGTAGAAAGAGAGAGTATAATAACGCTAGGAGAAACCATCCTCAAGCCTCAGATACTACTCCGGTTCTTACTAACAACCCACAAGCTTCATATTCTCAAAATCAGAATCAAAATTTTTCAGAACAATCATATAAATTCCGATCCACCAGACCAATTCAGACAACACTCTCTCTCACAAGAAACGACGCACCAAGCGACACGATCATTCAACCACTTCCTACAGTAGAGATTTGTTGTCTAGAACCAGAATCGGATAACCTAGAATATGTTTTATTCAAGTCCATATTCTCCGATTCAGGTGCTGCCGTTTCTCTAATTAAATCGTCGAGTTTGCAAAATTTTCAAATAACACATTCAAATTCTATTATTTTAAACGGTTTATCTCCCAACGCACCGGTTCAGACGATGGGAGAAACAACCATTCAATTAGAATTTCTTGAGAAATGCTTCGACGTACGACTTCAAGTCTTAAATAGTCCTACAAATATCCCATTTGATGGATTATTAGGTAGCGACTTTCTCCGATCAAGGAAATGTAATATCGACTATTCTACCTCTTTGATTTCTATTGACTCTATACCGATTCCAATACCTATGTACCTTAACACTTACCAACACGACGACACCCATATAGTAATTAACCCAAGATCGGAAACCATTATTTCAATTCAAATAGAAAACCCTCAAAACCTAAAGGAAGGTGTCATATTATCTCAGGTACTAGATGAGGAACGAACCCTAATAATTCCGAACGCAATTATCAAGGTTCAAAAACAGAGTCGAGCCTTAATCACTATTGTAAATACAAGCACTTCCGAAAAACTATTCGACCGTTTAGCTTTCGACATCGTAGGACCACTACCTCTTACCGAAGCAAGAAATCGATTTATTTTAACGCTAAAGGATTATTTGAAACACTATATTAACTCAACACAAACTGATTGGGATGAATATATACTCTCTGCAATATTTAGTTACAACACATCTATCCATAAATCCACACAATCCACATCATACGAACTTTTATTTGGAAGGAAGGCCTACCTACCCTCGTCTATTGTACAAGAACCTAAGTTACAATATACCTACGATGACTACGTGAAATCGTTACAATATAAGTTAAACGTTTCCTTCGAAATAGCTAGGAAAAAATTGATCAATTCGAAAACAAAATCCGAGAATTATTATGATAAAAGATCCAATCCGACAGAATTCTCAATTGGAGATCTTGTACGCATTTTTCAAAAGCAGAGAAAGCCAGGTCCAAACAAAAAACTCTCACGTAATTTCAAGGGTCCTTAAAAAAAAAAAAACGAAGATTATCAAACGAACTATCAAAATTCATAGAAGCCATAAATCTCGGTAGACACAATATAGTTTCACCTTTAATAATAACGCCTAAGATACTTCTGGAAGAATCAATTAACTATAAAGGTGAATACGAGTTTGTCGTTACACCTAATAGAACGAATCTACCGATCTTTTACACCAATGATGAAAATTCAAGCTATCGTAACCGACGACATAATTATATTTGCCTTGAAACTACCACTTGTTAAGAGAACATCCTTCGAACTATATCATTTAATTCCTCTTCCTATCCAACACGAGAACTCTTCTATATTCTCCTATATTATACCCAAGCACCCGTACCTTTTAATCTCCTTCTCGAAAACCCATTTCTCCTTCATGCAAGAGTTGACCGAATGCACAACGTATTTAAGCGGAAAGTACGTTTGTGAGAACATCCCCGTCACTCAAACAACGGACACACCGAGTTGCGAAGTCCATTTGCTATCGCCTCATGTGGACCGGCTACCGGATGACTGTAATACAAGGACCATCCGTGCAGCGATAGAGACGTGGAAATCTTTGTCCAATAATCGTTGGATCTACGTCCTACAGTCACCAACGACGCTCACAATAATCTGCACCAAAGATCACATGGAGGACATTGTGTTACACCGGACTGGAATGCTCCATCTTGCTAACCATTGTAAGGGTTATACTAACACCTATGCCCTTGAAGCAACAAGTTATTCGGAATACAATGTAACGCATTACGTTCCTTCCATCAACATAATAGAGAGCGATTGTTGCGTGGTTTCCGCTGAAAAACGGAAACTTAACACTACACAGTTAAGACCCATTAAACTGACGAACATTGACCTCTCAGACCTCAAATATGCCAATAAAAAACTGGATGAATTTGATCAAATACTGACAAATCGACTCAAGGAACCATTTATCGTCGCGTACACTCATTGGTACACCATACTATTGTGCGTAATAGCTGTTATAGTATTTTTAATAATATGCGGAAATTGCTGTCGTTGGTTTGGATGTCTCCAAATCCTTAAGCGACTATTCTGCTTTACACAAAATTCAACTAATGGCGAAATTATACCACCCATCATCAAAAATTTCGTCAACTGTACCTTTGATTCAAATATCCACACCGAGAACAGAGAACTATCAAGAGATGTAGTCACCTACGATACAAAAAGAGCAAGGAGGACCAGTAGAACATCAAGCCAACCTAATCAAGAAGATGACCTGAACGATTCAGAAGGTGAAGATACCCTTCCGCCGTTGCCTTTACAAAACTCACCAAAAAAGGAACGCCTTAACTTGAAAAGCCGTAGGAGTATCACTCCTATATAAGAGAGATATTACACCTTAAATTTTTATCGTTAATATGTAAATTTTCATAATTACAAGTTAAATCATATATCATGTAAAACTAATGTAAAAAACTACAATTTTGTCAACCTATATTTAATCGAGTAGATATTAAGTATTTTTCAACACCACTACATTTAGCTACTAAATCGCATTACTATTATATTTGTAACCACGTAACCTTTAATTTTGTACTGTGGACTATCACAATTTTATAACATGTTAGTCTAAACTACGTCCGCGATCACCAATTGTATTTCTATATAGCTACCGACTGTATCTTTGCTAGATTTATTAAGCGCAGTCATCAACTGTAAATATTCTCTTTTCCGAAGTCTACCGTCTTCGGACTTAATGGGGGGAGGTGTCGGATGACTGTACTCGAATACAAATGTTTTCGAGCTAAGGGACTTGTTTTTGAGTATTAAGCCTAGACAAGCCCTTAGCCAATGTTTACACGAGCATAGGACTATCTTCACCAGGTCGAGTCATAGCCTCTGATTCACATCTGGCAACATGTTTTGACCTAAGGGTCTTGTTTTGAAGAATAAGCAAGACAAGCCCTTAGTCAGCGGCTACCCTATGACCTGGCGACCGTCCTCCCCACCACTACATTTTAGTATTATATATATACCTCAAATCCTAGAATAAGGGAGAATTCGATTTAGTCTTTAACGAAGTACACACGCTGTTCAATCTCTGTCAAGCAAAACGTACATAAAAGTCAACTATTAAGTAAGATTCAACCTAGTGAAAACTCAGAGTCAATATATTTGTTGTGTACTGCGACTAACCCTCCGGTATCCAACAATATATGTATAAATTCAGGCTAGAGGACACAAGTTGATTAATGGATTTATTTATGTCTGTATGTATATAAAATCTCATAAAGTGCACCATTATATCTTAGTAATTTTAGCAGAAATTACTAACATCACTTTAATTATTTTGGTTGTTCTAGTGTTTAAAATGTAACATCCAAATAGAAGTAAAATGAACAACCCTTGTTTAGAGTGCATTGTGACACAGTATTACACACTAGATTATTCTCAACAGATTCCAGTTTCTTCTTCCTTTAATTTATCGTCACATTGAGTGTAAGGTCATTAGCAAAGGAGCGGATCAAATGTACAGTTTTAAATTTACTCATACACATTTGTGTTATTGAGGAACCATATCATGCTTCTGAGGCTATTATGGTCTGTGAGTGTTATTTTGTTCAATCATTAGCACCTTTTTGTGGCCTATATATTTGTTTCCATATGATGAAAATTCCAAATGGACTTCTTCCTTTTGTATATGAGGTATCTGTCGGTGAATTTTGTATATCCGATCCTCAGTCTAATGAAAATTATTCTTTTGTTTCAACTGCATTGTGGATTAGGCATATCCGAGTAGAAACTTTATATTATATTGTACATTTTTGCTGTTGTATTGGTGGTCCACATGTTGTTTGATGTTTTGTTAAATTCGCTTGTTAATTGAAGAATTATGTCATGGTATTGCATTTTGTTTCTTTTGTGGTGTAATCAGCACTTTCCTTAGTTTTCATCAGCAATTTCATTTTTATTATGCTTGGTGCGACAGAATCCTGATGATTCTGATGTGCTTTAATGCGTTAAGTTATTTGATTGCATATATGAGTCGTTTATTTTGAAAATAGCCACAGTGCATTTTTCAAAAAAATCAAGATAACGTTTATAATAATTACACAAAGTAGACGTCTCATACGTTCTTTATAATTAGGGATCGAATGAAACTCTCAAGTTTTATATAAAAAAGTTATTTTGCAAACATTTAACTTTTAAATTATTTTTATCCCTCTTTAAGTAAACATTTGTTTGGTTTTTGGGTAAAGCACAGGAATGAAATATTATATTAAACAGGGAATGAGCAATATTATATTTAACAACACTTAAGCACATACAGAATGGAGGGAAAACATGTAGAAACGTGGCCTCATACATGTAGAATGCCATTGAATATACATATTGATATGGGTGTAATATACCATTTCCAACAATATTACACATTAATACCTTAATTTTGGCAATAAAGTAAAATTTTTAAAGTTATTTTATATTCGGTTAATGAAAGTTCTGGAGGAACATGTATGTAGGATCAAAAATGAATATATGTATTTAAAACAGAACTAGGAGATACGATACATTTAAAAACAAAACTAAGGAACACAATATAAGAAATTAACAATTAGAATGATGCGCTCTGTCGTCGTACGTCTTAACTTATTCGCGTTCAAGCATACTCTGCCCTAAATTTCGCACTCCACACGGCACGCCCCTAGCATTTAACTGTTGGGTGGGCGATAGCCACACACACGCATACTCCATTCGCTACATTCGGCCGTGCTGACAAAAAATATCTGTCCACAGATATGCATTCTTTCATCGCTTTCTTTGAAGACGTCGGCATCATCTTGTGCCCATGGCTTCATCGAATCCGCCGCCGTAGACGTTGTAAACGGACCCTCGTGCTCTCCAATCTTTCGCACAAGATAGCGGTCATTCCTCAGTGCCTTCGTTATCTCGTATGGTCCCAAATATTTTGGATAAAGCTTCAGACCGGATTCGAACAGATTCGTCGAATTGCGATCAGTGTTGAGTCTACATCGCTTGAGACCCAGTTTTACTCCAGACTACAAGGCGTTCTTCTTGGAAGAGCGGCCGATTTCAGTGGCCGCTTATCAGCACGTGCAGACGATATCGATATGCTTTGAGGAAGCCGCGGCACCGCTTCTCAAGGACCACAGTTGACGGCGATCTCCCCTTGTTTTTAGGGGATTCGTGATCGAACTGGTGGGAGAAGGGATATAAGTCGACTCGGATTGCTAGCCGGGCGGTTAGTCAGTTAGTTATTCTGTCCGTCATCTGAGAGTCTCGAGCGATACGATCCACCATACCGAGAAATACGATTAATGCACTCCGCGTTTGCAACACGGCGATACAATTGTACTTACCAACAGTAACACGCATCGAGAAAGAGCCCACACGAAAAGCGTGTGGATCGCGGACTCGGCGAATTTACAACTCCCGAAATTGCACCGCAAACATTGGTCCTTCGAGCCGGATAACTTATCTGAGTTATCGGCAATTTAACAGATTTTGGTACATTTTGATCGCGAAGTGCAGTGAGAGAAGTTGCAACTTCTCAGTGACTAAAGAACAGTGTTGTGGCACCAACTAACAGAAGTGCGCGACACATTAACAGGATACTTGTCCCAATAGTTTATGAGGGCATTTTTGTGGCACGAATTAACTGACGTGCAAGATACACTAACAGGCTACCAGACTAACAGGATTGATAGCCATCAGGGCATCAGCTAACAGAATACTAGAAGACCATCAGGATTGGAAGCCATCGAGGCGTCAATCATTATCAGCATTGGCAGACTAACAGACTACCAGATCTCCAAGCTTCATCAGAACTATCAGTCATTGGGTCTTCATCTGACCGTACAAGTAGAGGACGTCTTGCATCGCAGATACGCCACATCAAGGGTCAGCCGAGCTTACCGTCGGGAAACGCCTCCGGTATCATGTCAGTCCCCACATTTCCCGGCTATCTTCCTTTTCTCTTCCATATTAATACTACCGCTATCTGGGTACAAGCATGTCGGAGCAATTAAAAGAATTGAAGCACAGAAGGGGGTTAGTTAAGGCCTCAGTTACCAGGACTCTAACGTATGTCGAAAAATTAACAGACGCTAATTTCGACAAGCAACAGCTTAAATTGCGCCGCGAGGATTTAAGCGGTAGACTTCGGGAATTCGAAGAGATACAAGGAAAAATCGAGTCAATCGAAGAAGCAGCCGATCACGAGTCGGCTCGCGAAGCCTTCGAGAATAATTATTATTCTCTTATGTCGCGAATTGATCAGCTATTGGGACCGACTTTACCGTCGTCTCCCGTACCTTCTCAACAATCGTACGTTGAAAACATTAACAGCATTAGCAGTTTATCGAATCAAATTCGCTTGCCCAGAATAGATCTGCCGCCTTTTAGAGGTGCTTATGAGGACTGGTTTCCCTTTCACGATACCCTTCTCTCTTTGATACACAATAATATATCGTTGTCTCCCATTCAGAAATTTCATTATTTGCGGTCCTCTTTAAAGGGCGACGCGGCAGACGTAATACGATCGCTAGAAATTTCGGCGATTAATTATATCGAAGCATGGAACATGCTAAAGGCAAGATACGATAACAAACGGCTTATCGTTCAGACACATCTAAAGGCACTCGCGGACCTTCCGACTTTACAACGGGAGAGTAGTATCGCGTTACGTCAGCTGCTTGACGGCACCCTTAAACATACACGGGCTCTTACAGCATTAAAACGCCCGGTGGCACAGTGGGACGATTGGCTCGTTCATCTAGTTGCCAGTAGATTAGATCCGATAACTAACAAGGAATGGGAGACGAAGCTCACACCGTCGAATTTGCCTACGTTCGATCAACTAACAGATTTTTTAACGCACCGTTGTCAGGTGCTAGAGGCTGTAGCAGGGAAATCTCCGAAGGCCATGAACACAAATATTTATAACAGGCAACATCCGCGACAACCGATCGCTTCGCACGTCGTAGCGAAATCCCCTACGTGCCAAATATGTAAAGGCAATCACTACATACATCAGTGCGAGAAATTTGCTAGGTTGCCTATCAGAGATCGGATAAGAGAGGCTAGGTCGAAAAAACTATGTTTAAACTGTCTTAGATCCACGAGTCACAACGCTAGCACGTGCAATTCGGGTTTCTGTCGGAAATGCAACGGCAGGCATAACACATTATTGCACATAATTTCCGAGTTTTCTCAAAACGTCCCGACCTTAGCGACGGATTTTGAGGAACCAAGCGTCGGTAATACAATCGTATCAAATGTTAGTCACGATTCGCGTTCTAGAGGCTCTCCTCAAATATTACTTCCTACGGCATTAATCGAAGTCTTCGATTCTCAGGGAAGTGCTGTAATGAGCCGTGCGTTACTTGATTCAGGATCGCAATCATCCTTCGTAACTCGCGAGCTAGCTAACCGTTTGAGATTAAAGCAAAAACCTTTTGACGTTCCGATTGTCGGCATTGGTCAAACGACTACCCGAGCGTGTCATCAAATTACTGTCAAATTCAAATCGCATTACAATGCATTTAACAGAACGGTCGATTGCGTCATTTTAGATAATATCACGCAAAATCTACCCGCAGTATCTATTGACAACAATGTTTTCAAGATCCCGGCCAATATCAAGTTGGCAGACCCGAATTTTGGTAAATGTTCAAAAATAGATATCTTACTAGGCGTTGAAGTATTTTACGATCTACTGTGTGTTGGGCAAATCAAGGCAACACGTTCTCATCCCTGTCTTCAAAAATCACAATTGGGTTGGTTAGTCTCCGGTCGCGTATTTAATAGCAACAAGCTCCCAACTTCCACAACATGCCACTTAGCCGCCTACGATAGAGACCTTGATAAAATGATCGGTAGGTTTTGGGAAATAGATGGTTGTTCGACTAGCGTCGCGCGTACTAAGGATGAAAAATATTGTGAAGAACATTTCGGGTTTACGCACAAACGAAATGCCGACGGTCGCTTCGTGGTACAGCTACCCATAAAGGGTGACAAACTAGTAATGCTCGGCGATAACAAGGCGACCGCATTAAAAATATTTTATAATTTGGAACGCAAATTAAACAAACAGCCTAAACTGAAAAGGGATTATTGCAATTTCATAAGGGAATATGAGGAACTAGGTCACATGAGGCGCGTAACACATAGCGATATTGTGTCTGCAAATGAATATTATATGCCGCACCATGCGGTATTGAAACAAGGTAGTTTGACAACAAAATTAAGAGTTGTTTTTGATGCATCGTGTAAGTCCGAGACCGGTATCTCTTTAAACGATGTATTAACAGTGGGTCCGAACTTACAACAAGATCTTTTTTCAATTATTACGCGTTTCCGAACATACACATATGTGATTACCGGAGATGTGGCTAAAATGTACAGACAGGTTTTATTGGACAACTCACAGACTAGTCTTCAAAGAATATTTTGGCGCGACGATGACAAACGACCAGTTGACACTTACGAATTTACAACAGGTACTTACGGCACCGCGCCGGCTTCTTTCTTAGCAACCAAATGTTTACACGAGATAGCGATAACGGAGAGAGACGCGTTTCCAATAGGATCCACGGTCATACAACGCGACTTTTATGTTGATGACCTTTTAACAGGCGCTAACTCAATTTCGGAATTAGTCAACATACGCGATCAGGTGATCGATATTTGATCAAAGGCGGGTTTCGTCCTTCGCAAATGGGCAGCAAATGCGACAGAGGCCTTACAGGGAATTCCAGAGCATTTGGAGTCAAGCATGGTCTTAAATCTAAATAAAGAAGACGATATTCGAACGTTAGGCGTGCAATGGAATCCCAGTAAGGATTTATTTCACTATTCCATTCCGGTAACAGATTCTTTGCAGCGCGTCACGAAGCGGTCTATATTGGCCTCGGTAGCGAGGATATTTGACCCATTAGGTCTGATAGGCCCGGTAATTGTTACAGCCAAAATAATAGTGCCGCGCTTGTGGCAAGAAGGCCTTGATTGGGATGAGTCCGTACCGATCGCGCTCCATACCCTTTGGCCGCGTTATGAGCAACAATTGCCGGTTCTGAATAGCATAAACATCGACAGACACGTGATTTGCAGGAATGCAATAAGAATTGAAATACACGGCTTTTCAGACGCGTCCGAGAATGCTTACGGCGCGTGCATATACATAGTATCTTTCGACGCTCATGGAAGGTTATTCAGTCGACTATTATGCGCAAAATCGAGAATTGCGCCCCTCAAAATAATTTCTTTACCAAGATTAGAGTTGTGCGGGGCATTGTTGCTCGCGAAACTCGCAAATAAGCTGAATTCGATTTTGTCCATGCCTATAGAACGCATACATTGTTGGTCGGATTCAGCAATCGTGTTGGCATGGCTTGCATCGCCTTCTCGGACTTGGACCACTTTTGTTGCGAATCGCGTGTCCGAAATCCAAGAATTGTTACCCGTCACTTCCTGGGGCCATGTACCTTCAGCACAAAATCCAGCGGACATTATTTCTAGGGGCGTAACTTCAACGGAACTTTTGAATTCAGCGCTTTGGTGGGAAGGTCCACTTAAATTCATTAAAGACTCTAACGTTGCATCTCCTGAGCTGACTTCCGATCGAATACCCGAGAGACGGAACATATCAATTGCCTGTACGGTCGCCGCAAGGAATAACCGTGAGCGCCCGCCACAATTCAACGACCTCATTTTCGCTAAGTTTTCTAGTCTCACGCGATTGATACGAGTGATAGCGTACTGTATTAGATTTATAAATAACGCGCGCCACGCGAACAAGCGAAGTGCGGGTTTGTTAAGGAATTCCGAGCTCGCGTTATCAAGGATTTGCTTGATAAAAATGTGTCAAATGAATGCATTTGAAGATGAGATCGTGTTGCTGCGGAAACAGCCGGACGTCGTTTTAAGAAGCAGTTTAGCAAGCTTAAAGCCATTCATTGATAGCGAAGGTGTTTTGCGTGTCGGAGGTAGACTTCAAAACACAAACTTGCTTTATGATGGTAAGCATCCTGCTCTAATACCGAAATCCCATCCCTTTACGAGGCTAGTTATTGAACACGAACATAGGAAAAATCTTCATTCGGGCCCGCAGATGACTTTAGCCGCGGTACTGTGTAATTATTGGCCCATAGCTGGCAGAAGTACTGTCAGAAACATAACGAGCAAATGTGTCGTCTGTTTCAAAAATGCTCCAGCCAATACGCGTTATCTGATGGGCAATCTACCTGAATATCGCGTCAAACCTTCTCGACCATTTGCGAACACAGGCGTTGACTACTGTGGACCTTTTCTAGTAAAGGAGGGGCAACGTCGTAATTCTAAATTTGTTAAGTCTTATGGCGCGATTTTCGTATGTATGGCGACGAAGGCTGTACACATAGAATTAGTGACAGATATGTCAACGGACTGCTTCATCGCCTGCTTGAAGCGGTTCATGGCTCGAAGATGTAAACCTGCTAATATCTATTCAGACAATGGCTCCAATTTTGTGGGAGCAAACCGCGTTTTAGGCGAATTGAACATACAGGTGTTCGACGATGTGGCTCGAAAGAAAATAAGTAATTTATTAACCATTGATGGGATTAATTGGCACTATATTCGCCCCGGGGCTCAAAACTTCGGCGGGTTGTGGGAGGCAGCTGTGAAGTCCGCCAAATATCACTTGAGGCGCGTAGTAGGGAACGCATCCCTACGGTTTGAGGAATTAAACACTGTGCTTGTGCAGATAGAGGCGGTATTAAACTCTCGTCCCCTTACACCTCTTTCCTCTGATCCACATGACCTAAGCGTCCTCACCCCGGCCCATTTCCTAATCGGGGACTCCTTGCTATCGGTTGCCGAACCTGACTTGCTGGAGATACCTACTAACCGACTGTCTCGGTTTCAACATATCGAGAGGCTGCGCCAACATTTTTGGAGCAGGTGGTCAAAGGAGTAGCTCAACCTACTGCATCAGAGGCCCAAGGCCGCTTTAAGGAGCAGTCAACCACTCCAAGGGGATAGTCTGGTCGTCATACGAGACGACAATCTTCCACCCCTGCAATGGCTTATTGGAAGGGTGGAAAAGGTACTACCTGGGGCGGACGGAGTCGTTCGAACGGCACTGGTCAGGACAACCAAGGGCATCTTCAAGCGACCAGCAACAAAGCTGTGTGTGTTGCCAGTGGACCCTTAGAGACTCCATATTTTTTATTGGACTTTATCATTAGTTGTTTTTCAGTTCACCAATGCTTGTACATAATCTTAAGCCTATATTTTAAGATTTATAATTTTAAGTCGACATTTCACTTTATCTGTATATCGGTTTAAGGTAGCTTTAAGCAGAGGCTACCTCGTGGTGTAATTTTCACTTTCATTTGCGTGTCGGGTTGTTGATTTTAGTGGAAGGTCAGGCCTTCCAAGGGGGCCGGTATGTTGAGTCTACATCGCTTGAGACCCAGTTTTACTCCAGACTACAAGGCGTTCTTCTTGGAAGAGCGGCCGATTTCAGTGGCCGCTTATCAGCACGTGCAGACGATATCGATATGCTTTGAGGAAGCCGCGGCACCGCTTCTCAAGGACCACAGTTGACGGCGATCTCCCCTTGTTTTTAGGGGATTCGTGATCGAACTGGTGGGAGAAGGGATATAAGTCGACTCGGATTGCTAGCCGGGCGGTTAGTCAGTTAGTTATTCTGTCCGTCATCTGAGAGTCTCGAGCGATACGATCCACCATACCGAGAAATACGATTAATGCACTCCGCGTTTGCAACACGGCGATACAATTGTACTTACCAACAGTAACACGCATCGAGAAAGAGCCCACACGAAAAGCGTGTGGATCGCGGACTCGGCGAATTTACAACTCCCGAAATTGCACCGCAAACAATCAGGTCTCCTTCTTGATAACGCCTCGCAGCAGTTCTTTTTCTATTGTCGTCGAGGTAACTCCGAAGATGGTTTTAACTCACTTTTCATTTAATTAAAAATCTATACAAAGATATAATGACGTAGTTTATGTCTAGACTATAACTAAAACCGAACTGCTCGCCTCCTGTTTGGGATGCAGTATTTAAAGGTGTTCCGACAGGAGGGGGTGAACGCTGCTGTATGCGAATGGGGTAAGGAATTTTAGGAAAAGGCCTGGGAAACCGGGATATCAGGAAAAGACATCTTGGCGTCTTTTTGGAATGTAGGAAAAATGTTGGACCCGGGAAATAGGGATATCACGAGAAGCCATCTTGGCGTCGTCTGGAATGCAGGGACAGAGGATAGTACCTGGAAGGTCAGGGTTTTGTGGGAAAGTCATCTTGGCTAGGATGCAGGTGGAATATGTGTATCGGTCGGTA
Source organism: Nysson spinosus (assembly GCA_910591585.2). Classification (NCBI taxonomy): domain Eukaryota; kingdom Metazoa; phylum Arthropoda; class Insecta; order Hymenoptera; family Crabronidae; genus Nysson; species Nysson spinosus. Next base: position 745,198 of record OU342836.1, on the reverse strand, counting down.
AAAGGAAAACCCATTCGCATAAAGGGATGTTGGGCGCGCTAGCCGCGACACGTCCCCCCTAATAAAAGACCTTTGTCTTTATATTCTAGACAAACGGTCCCTGAGTATTTGCTGTAATGAGAGATTCTCTGTAGCTTGGGGAACAGCCGAGTACGTGACGTGTTGCGTAGGTGTTAAAATTACCCGATTGTTAAAACTAGAGTGTGTATACCAATTTCCTATGAGTGTTCTTAGGAGACTAATTACTGCATCGAATAAGCCAATGTTTACAAAAAAATACAAATAGTAGGCTTGTAAGAGCTGCGTATCCGGCGTACGAGAGATACTCGAGGAATTTTTCTTTCCAAGTTTTTAGGCGCTGGTGGTGCTGTATTCGATCGGAAAGTTCTTTTAATTCCCCTAGGGTTCGTCCGATGGTTTGCAGTTTTTCCGGACTCATGTGCGATTCGTGTATAAGATCCAGGGGAATATCGCTTTCTGATATGTTAATATTAGGTGCTTTTATTCGCACGAGGACTATTTGATCGTTATTACTACTATTATTATTCAAAATATTATTCGATCTTAATGTGGCTGAAAGCGAGATTCCACTGCAGTCAGGTGCTAGCGTTAATATAAAATTATGCTTAATTTCTAGATGTCGCTTTTTTATCGGTACAGAGTATATGCAGAGTTTCGGACTGTGGTGCTATACCAATCCATTGATTTTCTGTATGGAGTTCTATCCATACAGTGCTTTCGATCTGCATATACCGAGTTTCACAATTTTCTGACTCATGTTTGGTCAGAATGCTAGTTAGGTAATTATCCCTAAAGTTTGTAGAGTAATCCGGGGTGTACAGTTTTAAAATTATCTGGTCGTGGAGTTTCTTTGCGCTAAGTAAGTCGTTAGTGGTTACTGGTATAAAAATAAGACCCATGGGGTCTAGAAGAACAAGGCGTTGTTGAGTATTTATTATTGAGTGGAATACCCACCCATGGACGGGAAGTGAAATTACTTTTATTACATTGAAAACTTGTTCTTCTAGTAACGAAATTTTTATTTCTGAAAGTGCGCGTTTCCCATTGAGACTTATAGTTACTTCGCAGATATTAACTAGTGCCATGTAATATGTTTCTGTTGTAATTCAATTTATTTATATAAAATGCCCACAAGCAAAAAAGGAACGCAACACACAAGAATACAGCAAGACGCAATTAATCAGAATAACAAAAGACAAAAGCGCAATTCTAATGCTGACCAAATGGAACCCACGCGGGAAAGCAAACGCAGCGCCCTCCTCACTTTACTCGGGATACTTAACATATATTTTATATAATGCTAACACTTCCCCTTAAAATATATAACGTATATATATGTAGGATCGGTTAATAGATTGACGAACTCCCAGGATCGCAAGGATTTAAAAGAAAAGCTTTATTATAATATTTTGGAAACATTGAATATAAAGTAACAAATGCATTAAACAAAAACCACTTCTCCTGTCGGATGACGAGCATCAACTAACTTATAAATCAAGCGGTCCTCCGCCGGAGGATCTCCGCTGGGCCCTCAGGCCCCCTCGCCGTGAAGTGCGCGTTGCCAAGATACGCGTGCCTCACTCGGCCGTTCCTGCATACCCCTCTTCGCCCTCCGAAGAGGTTCCAACATACCCTTTCATACCGTCGGCTGCGGCTGATGTAATACGGGGCCCTGTCCCGTTTCCTAATCGCACAACCTCGTATCTATCGTTTCGTTTTATTTTCGTTACGCAATACGGTCCTAAAATTTTTGCTTTTAATTTAGACCCTGGATCGAATTGAGTTTTCTTAATTACGACTAAATCGCCTTCCGCATATTTCGTCGCCACTTTACATCTTTTGTTGTACGTTCGCCGGTTTTCTTCTTGTATTCTCAATAGATTATTTTTAGCGACATTTCGCAACTCATCACGCTCTTTAGTAAATAATTCGGCGGCTTCTTGCTGAATAAGATCAAGGACTTCGGTGTCCTCCGCTTGTCGCATATTTACTCCGAACATCAATTCGAACGGACTCATACCTACGCTCCTTTGAAAAGTACTGTTTATGCTACGCTGTACGCGATCTACGTATCGATACCATTTGTCTTCTTTATTTAAACACAACTTTGATAACACTGGTATAATGATTCTATTTATTCTTTCGACCTGACAATTTCCTCGCGCGACCCCTGTCGTAATACAAATATGCTTGTGGCGGCCCTAGTTTTGCCATCGGCCGCTACGCGCTCCCGCGCCTACCCTCCGGATCTCGCAAGTCCGTATACGGAGCGCGGCGCAAATTGTAGCGACTTGATTAGCTCCGGCAAAATGGAGAAGTCGACTACCATAGATACAAGAAGGTAGAACAAGTATGTTCTGGCGTTTCGTCCCGGGTCCGCTCGATAGACTCATCAGTAGGGCTGATGAGCGGACCCTGCCCTAGACGCGCCTATGCCCAAGTGGGCGAAGACTATACCCTCGGAGCGGTGTATATGCGCCGCGCTCCGTATACGGACTTGCGAGATCCGGAGGGTAGGCGCGGGAGCGCGTAGCGGCCGATGGCAAAACTAGGGCCGCCACATGCTCAATATTTTCCTTATTACAATATTCTTTGAAATCTGCTGACGTAAATGCCGTCCCTCGATCGGATATCATTCGTGCTGGATTACCAAATGCTTTTTGTTGAGTCTCTAATTTAACCAATACCTCTTTCGTATTCGTAGTCTTTGTCGGGTACAACCAAACGAATTTACTGAACCCGTCTAGTATCACAAATATGTACTTATATGCCTTGCTTGTCGAAGCCATCGGACCCAAATGGTCAATGTGGTAAGTAGATAATGGTACATCTCCTTTTGCAATCGGATGAAGTTCTCCTTCCAATTTACCCTTTTTTCTCTCCGCTAATACGCACGGTACGCAACAATTAGTAAACTTCTCGAATTTTCCCGATAAATTTGGTATATAGTATTCATCTTTTATGCGTTCAATCACCTTTTTGACTCCGAAATGACCGTTTTCGTGTACTCTCCTAATCGTCTCTGTATACAAACTAGCTGGTAAAACAATTACATTTTTATTTCCGACTTGTTTCATCAATAATCCATTTTCCATAATATAATCTTCGTATGGTTCGGTTTGTAATACCTGCTTTATCGCGCGAATTCGTTCGTCATCGTTCTGTTTCTTTCGTAACACCGCGAGTATAGTATCTTCCACCATGAATACCGGGTGGCGGCTTAATGCACCTACATGAGGTAACCGTGAGCCTGGGTGGTGCTCCACTTCGTATTCGAATTCTTCCATAGCCAAGGCCCATCGCGCTACTTTCGGTGATAGGTCTTGTTTGTACAAAGTTTTACGCATAGCATCGCAATCGGTAATTAATTTAAATTTAACACCTAATAAGTATACTCTAAACTTTTGCAACGCTTTAACTACCGCTAAAATCTCCAGTTCGCACGAATGATAATTTCTTTCTGCGTCGGAGGTTTTCCGGCTCATATATTAGGTGGTCTAATAAGTTCGTTCCGTTTTCGGCGCGGCGACTTTATTACCTTCTTACCTGAGTAATAAACCACGATACATACTCAGGAAAAAATGTACATATTCCAGTACACTTCTAGTTTTGCTTTCGTGCGAATTAGACGTATTTTTTTAAGTTTTTCTGTAATATCTAAACTAAAATCATGACGGACAACAAAATTGATTTTCGACACATCATGTTATACGAGTTTCGTAAAGGGTATAACGCTTCGGAAACTTCGAGAAATATTTGTGTTGTTTACGGGGAAGGTGCTGTATCAGATCGCACGTGCAGAAAATGGTTTGATCGTTTTCGTGGAGGAAATTTTTCATTAGAAGATGACCATCGCGCTGGACGACCACATACTGCTGACAACAGTGCTGTACGTGCATTAGTGGAGCAAAATCGTTGCATTCATGTGCGTGAAATTGCATCGGAACTTCAAATGAAAAAATCCACCGTGCATAATTGTTTACGGAAGTTGGGATTAATTTCAAAGTTGAATATGTGGGTGCCGCACGAACTGACAGAGCGTAACCGCGCAGACAGCACGACAACGCTCGACCACACGTGGCAAGAAATGTTATTGAAAAATGGAATGACTTTGGCTGGGAGGTCCTGCCACACCCTCCGTACTCTCCTGACATAGCCCCATCAGATTATTATTTATTTCGGTGCATTCAAAATTCGGTTACCGGAAAAAAATTTGAAAACTTTGAGGTCCTCCAAAAGCACGTGGCAGAGTTTTTTAATAAAAAAAGAAAGACTTTTATGCGAAAGGAATTATGAAACTACCTGAGAAGTGGCAAGAAGTAATTGAAAAGAATGGTGACTATGTATGTGAATAAAATAAATTCTATTTGAAAAAAACGGCGTTTTACTGTAACGGCTGAAAACGGAACGAACTTATTGGACCACCTAATAGTATACTGGATGAAAATGTTTTTCGCCGAAGTCTTTTTGTAATAACATTGCTCCGTATCCCTCTTTGCTAGCGTCTGTGTGCAGCTCTGTCACTGCTTTAGAATTATAAATGCGTAGTATCGGTTTTCTCGTTGACGATGATTTCAATATTTCGAATGATCGCGACTGATTCATGCCGAAATTAAACTTGACGTTGTCTTTTAATAAATCTGATAAGGGTCGAGCGATCTTCGCGTAATCCCGTATAAATTTACGAAAATATCCTGTAAGGCCGAGAAAGCTTTGAATTTGTTTCTTCGACACCGGAGTTGGAAAATGTTGAACCACTTTGATTTTATGTGGTGACGGACGTACGTATCCGCCCTCTATTTCGTACCCTAGGTATTCTACACGCTTTTGTAAGAATTCTGACTTTTGCCAGTTAACGTTCAATCCATTTTTCTCTGCAACTTTCATTGTCTCTAATAAATTCTGATACGCATCGTTGTTATCTACACCGGGGATTATTAGGTCGTCCATGTACGTGAAAACAATTTTACCCTTAATTAACTCGTTAAAAACCTCGTGAATAAATTTTAAAAAGCTCGTTGGACTGTTGCACAGACCGAATGGAGTTTTTGAAAATTCGTATTGCCCGCTGGGAGTCACGAACGATGTGTACTTCTGACTTTCCTTCGCTACAGGCACATGAAAAAAGCCGTTTTTTAAATCTAAGACTGAAAATACTCGAGCTTCTGTCAACGCATCTATATTGTCTTCGATCAATGGCATTGGGAATCTGTCCCTTACTATTTGTTTATTTAACTTAGGATAGTCTATACATACTCGGTAATCGCCATTCTTTTTCGGTACGATCACAACCGGACTTGAGTACTCACTGTAGCTAGGGTGAATCACTCCACTTTGCAACCATTCACTAATCTGTTTGTCCAAAATGCACTTCTCTTTCGGTGACAATCTTCTCGGTCGGATGCACACTGGTTCTTCATTCCGTAGGGTAATCGTTGTTTCGATTGTTGTCTTCACCTCTTTGGCTGGATTGTAGCGTGCAATTAAAGCCTTTATTCTTTCATCGTATGTGGTGTGGTTTTTCAACTCCCCTGTCTCCACGAAATTTATCGCCATTAGCTCGATAACCTGTCAACCTAACATGTCAACGCCTTTCACATGTTTAGACCCATTTAAGATTTTGGTTAGAATGTCAGCAGTCATGTTTTCTGTACATAAATACCTTAGCTTAATTACCCCCCTTTTAAGTATTTATGTTAGGATTATGTGGGAAAGTAATCAACTTACTTGTCATATACTAGATTACGTGTTTATTAACTTGAATATTATGGATATAAATAACTGGTATAGCGCAGCGACTCTTTGAAAAAAAAACGTGCCTGAGCGTAAGAGAGTCAACGCGAGTCCTTTGTTTCTTACTATACTTGGCGCGCGAATTGTTAAACTCGATCTCCAACAATTTCTCTAATAAAATGGTGTCTCCTATTTATATGTTTGGTTTTAGAATGAAACATCGAATTTTTGGCTAACTTAATTGCACTGGAGTTATCATTGTATATAACGATCTCGTCACCTATCTCTACACCTAATTCTGAAAAAGCACTTTCAAGATAAATTGCCTCTTTACCAGCATCTGTGATAGCCATGTACTCAGCTTCGGTTGTTGATAAGGCTACAGTGCGTTGTTTCCTTGACTCCCAAGTTATTGGACCATCCCCTAAATAAAATATATATCCTGTATATGAATGCCTATCGTCTACGCAATTCCCCCAACGTGCATCCGTATAACCCGTGAAACTTCTTTGACAAGCTCTGTACTCCAAATGATAATGGTCCGTCCCTTTCAAATACCGTAACACCCGCTTTGCGGCATCCCAGTGTTCTTTATTGTAGGAGTTGTTAAACTGACTTAACAGACTCGCAGCATGCATAATATCTTGCCTTGGCACAACTGCCAGATACATCAGACTACCAATCAATGCTCTGTATGGATACCCCTTTCCTTCAATAGTTGTCGAAAGCTCGCCTTTCTTCAATTTCAAGCCTGGGTCTAATGGAGATTTTACAGGATTTGCATCTGTCATTGCGTACCTAGCTAAAAGTCCATTGCAGTTGTCAAGAATTCTATACCTAAGCAAAATTTGACTACTCCTAAATCCTTAACAGTAATATCTTTCGTTAAATGATCTTTGACAAATTTCAACTTATCTGGTTCCTTAGAAATAATGAGAATGTCATCAACATAAATGACTATTGTTGTAGGATGGCCGAAGGGAGATAAGGAACTCCACGGTTCTTGAAAAGTGTATATTTATTAATACGAATTGCGATTGACTGTGATCGACTGACTCTCGGTCGCGCCCCTGGCATATATAGGCGCGATGTCCCGCGCGATGTGGGCCTCGGGTATCTTTGGGAATCCCCGATTCGATTCCCGTACGATTTGGGACCACGGGGCATCCCCGTCTGCGTTCCCCGGGGTTCCCCGACGTCGGGCCATCGCCCCACACTACAGGCGGCGACACACAAAAAATCGCCTACACTATCAATAACATTTCTTCCCCTTTACCTTTATAATATATACAGGGGTCGAAATTTGAACATTCGACACCTAACCTCTTAAGCTCAGCGTCAAGTCGGACATTCCATTGTCTACCAGCCTGTTTCAGTCCATAGATAGCCTTCTTGAACTTTACAGACCTTATTCCCTGAATTTACTAATTTTAACATTTCCATGGCCTTATTTTTGACGACGCTGTCGCCTTTTTCGACTGCAATTAACTTCTTGACGGTTTCTTGCAACCTCTCTGGTGTTTCCATATAGATATCCTCTTCCAATGGTCCATGTGGCTATGTCAACCTGATATACCGCCATTCGATTGTGACCTGCTAATGCTGTCATTAACCTTATCGAACTTAAACGTGCTACTGGAGCAAACGTCTCATTAAAATCTATCCCAGGCCTCTGAGTAAAACCTTTGGCGACTAGCCTAGCTTTTCTGCGACTTATATTTCCGTTAGGATCATAGTTGTATGTCAACACCAACTTACTACCGATGACATTTGTGTCGTTTGGGCGTGGCACCAGATCCCATACGTCTTTATTAAGCATGGACTTTATTTCATCCACCATTGCAACCGACCATTCATTTGAATCGTTCCCTGATACAGCTTGTTTCACTGTTATTTCAGTCGCATAAGCAATCAAATCCGTGTCTCGGCTTGCATGTATTTGATTATAAATCTTCCTTGGTCTTCCCCTTCTTCCGGTCCTTACAATCTTCGGACGACCTCGTTCTCTCGTCGTAGCTGATGTGTCCGAAATATTTTCTCCTGTAGGGTCTTCATCTGTTTCTTCTTCTTCTTCTTCCTCCCCTTCTTCTTCTTCTTCTTCCCCTTCCTCCAGACCATCGCTCCCATTCACACTGTTCTCAAGTTCATTTTCAGGTGATTCGTGTCCTAGACCAATGTGGCCTGTAATAACCTTATTTTGTTCCCGAACTTCACGTTGTGGGTCATCCGATTTCTTGTATGCCTCCGCATCCTTCATATCGTCTATGAATCGAACGTTCCGGCTTGTGGTAACTTTATTAGATTCGATATCTAAGAAACGACACCCCTTAGAGTTCAAATCATAACCCACAAAATGGTATGCCTTGGCCTTTACGTCTAATTTTCTTCTTAACCGCTCTTGAATTTGAGCATAAGCCATTGAACCAAAAGTGTGAATGTTGCCCAAGTCTGGCTGTATATTGTCCCAAAATTCGAAGAGGTATATCATTTATTCCTTTAGTGGGGAGTCTATTCTGTATATAATTTGCATATTGTACGGCCTCCCCCCAATGTTAGCGGGAAGTGGGTTCGGAAGGATATACAACACACACACTATATGTAAAATACTAGGTCGTTTATAATAGTCTAATTATGGTACAAATAGAATAAAAACGTAATAAAGAGAAGTGATGATTAAACGGCGTCGTGTGAACAACTCAACGGTAAAAGACAAAAGACGGTACATTAGGTGGGGCTGATGCCCACTTGTTTTACTAAAGCCCGCGAATTACAAACTCTCTCATTCCCCCACTTTGGGATTCGCGTGTAATATATATGAGCTTTCAAGACATTGTCCTTGTGTAACTGCTTTCTCAACGTCTTGGTAAACATATCCGCCATGTTGTCCCTCGGCACATACTCCAATTGTATGGTGCCATCGGTAATTTTCTCTCTGGTAAGATGAAAAGCGATATCAATATGCTTTGTTCTCGTGTTCTCGATCCGATTTTTGGCAAAATCGATTGCTGCTCGGTTGTCACAGAGCACTGTGTATGGTGATTTAATCCATTCATCCATCCCGATCTCCTTGGTTAGCGATCTAATCCAGGTAGCCTCTTTGGTTACGCTCGCCAGAGCTACATATTCAGACTCCATTGTTGACGTCGTAGTGCATTTTTGTTTCGAAGCCCTCCATTCGACTACGTTGCCTCCTATCGTAACTAGCATTCCGCTGTATGAACACCTATCATCCACGTCGCCACCCCAGTCAGCATCGCTCGACATGACGATCTTTGGTTCTCTCTTGGTGTAGTGCAACTTATATGTCCCTGGTTCCGCTCAACTACCTGAGCATTCTTTTAGCTTCGGTCCAGTGCTTCCATCCTGGATCGGAACAAAACTGTGACAGCTTTGACACTGAAAGTGCAATATCAGGTCAAGTGCATTGAGCTAGATAATTAAGCGATCCTATGAGCTCGCGGTAAAGCACTCCACGCATGATCCGCCTTTCTTCTATCGTCTTTGGTGCGTCGTTCTTCGACAATTTGTTCCCCGGTTCCAGTGGTGTACAAGCTGGTCGGCATTCAGACATTCCATATTGGTTCAGTATGGTTACTATGTAAGACTCTTGATCCAGTGTAAGTTCACCATCCTCACTGTGTCCGATTCTGACTCCTAGAAAATACGATGCCTCTCCGAGATTCCTTATTTCGTATTCGTCTTTGATCATTCTTACAGCTTGTTCAATATCCCCTTCATTCTTGGCAAATAATAAAATGTCATCGACATACGTAATTACATACGTGTACGGTTCTCGTGTATACACACAGTTTGAAGCATTTAATCGTTCAAAACCTATCTTTGTAAGTAGTGCGTCCAACGCCTCGTTCCAGTTCCTTCCGCTTTGCTTCAATCCATAGATTGGGCGGAGCAACTTCACGACTTTTTCATTTTCTTCATTGTGTAAGGTGGGAATCTTCATATAGATCTCCTCACTTAAATGTCCATTCAAGTACGCACATTTCACGTCAATGTGTCGTGTTACCCACCCATATATCACTGTTAATGCTGGGAAGAATCTCACTATTGAAAAACGTGCTACAGTAGCGTACGTCTCATCGTAATCTATGCCCTGTCTCTGAGCATATCTCTCAACAACTCTCTCACCCAATACCTAAATGACATTCCTGAATCAATGAGCATGCACTTGGCCATTTCTAGTAATGAACGGTTTTTCCTCTCGGCAGCCCCATTCTGTTCAGGCGTGCAGCCCGTGGTGTATTGTGCCTCAATACCGTTTGCACTAAATATCAGTTTCATATGTTCGTTCATATACTCTCTGCCCCTATCTGACCTAAAAGCTTTTGGTACCTTATTGTATTTGGTCTTCATTAATTGTATATATTCTTTTATCTTATCTGGAAATTCGGATTTGTGAGTTAATAAGTAGTAGTATTTAATTATCTTGAATGTTAAGGTTGGCCGAAATATTGTTAATATGTACTATATAGTTTTTAGGCGGCTATTTATAAGGCCAAGAATTTAAAAGAAAACTTCTTTATTCCAATTGTTCGACGAAACGTTTCGATAAGGTAGTTCTTATCCTCTTCAGTCGATTGAACTGTTCCAAGAAGTCCTAGGATGTGGTATATTACAATAGTTTGCCCTAGGTGCTATCGTCTCGGATGTTAGTTGATACCTACTACTTAATACTACTTAATACTACTACTACTACTACTACTACTACTACTACTACTACTACTACTACTACTACATTTCGGCTCGAATGTTGTCTTTGAGCTCTTCGATGGTATTTGGCTTGTAGACATAAACTTTACTCTAAAAAAATCCCCACAAAAAAAAGTCCGGTGGAGTCAAATCCGGAGATCTTGGTGGCCAGTCAATATCGCCAGCGATATCGCCCGAGACGCTGGCCAATGTAATGGAAAATGCCAGAAAAAGAGCTCACTTATGTCTCACCAATAAGGGCGGTCATTTAATCGATATTGTTTTCGGAAATTAGTTGAGATAAATTGTAAAAGAGTAAGCTTAATAAAACAACAGAACTTTTTGAAATCTATTGAGAATTGTCAAAGTTTTTCAACATTTCCATTGACCCGATTGAGATGGCGCACCCTGTATTTTACTAGTTTGTACGAAAATAAGTAAGTAAATAGGATTTTTGCTTATTGCACAAACGTGACTACGGCTCAAACCTGAGTTGGGGCCGGGCTTGTTCTCGTGTTCTGAGTCACCTAGGTTAATCTACGTATTCTTACATAATAATATTATATACAACTAATATCTAACTGATTGTAATCAGTATGGCGTTGTCTTTACTAATTTTTCTAAGTACTTTTGTCCACCGCCTTTCAAAAGTAGACGCCGTCGTCGTAGTCTTGGGTATTTAATTCCGGTCTCCCAGCTTAAAAGGGGATCTGTCGAACAATTTGTCTCATTCATTTCTGCGCTCTTACTCACATCATATTTACAATCTTACCCTATCTATTTACCTAAAACTTTGTCATTTCTTTCTCATCTGCTTATCAACTTTTCTAACTTGTATCTTGCGTTTTGTATTTTGCTCATTCTTTCTTGCCCTTGTACCTTCTTATCTCTTTTTGTTAGTATTCTTCTTATGTCTCTACCTTGTTGTCTTAGTTGTCTCAAACCTATCTGGCTATAACCGTTCCTCTGAAAATATTCCTCTCTTTCTCCTGCATTTCTCGCTTGCCCCCCATTGCTCTCCTTCTCTTCTAGGCATTCCTTTAGCAGAATTCTTCCTTCCGTTTTCCTGATCCCTTCCTCGAAATTCATTGCTCTCATGCCCGCTCGTATTCTTATTTTGTCCCTCTTACGAGGAGAGTTTGTCAGGCGTCTTTGAGATTTTTCAACGAGACTTTGGGGAAACCTAGTACAATCAGAACTGATTCCATTGCGCCCAAGCATTCCGCCCAACGACCCACGGTTTTTTCAGAAAAAGGGTTTAAAATTAAACGTGCCTTACATATGTTTATGCACCTTTCACTATACAATGTGACACTGGCGGAACGGTAGCGCGCCTGCCTCACGCCGCGCAAATCCGAGTTCAAATCCTCGATCGGGCGAAAGACGACGTTAAACTTTTTTTTCCGCGAAAATAATTCAGAACGGTAAAAAACAAGTTTCTAACATTGGAAAATAATTTCTTAAAGAATAATTACCGAAACGTAGATGACCAATGCGTGAAAAGTTATGTTTATAACTAGAGCATGTAATGTACACAAATATATATAAATAATAACGTTACAGTTAAAAATTAATTAATTAAAACAAGTTTCTATCATCGGAAAATAATACGTTAAAAGATAATACCGAATATTAAATACGTGGGAAGGTATTTTTATACATTGGATAATTTATTGTACACAGATATAAACAATAATGCTACAGTTATACAGTTATAATAAATGTATGGGGAAGAATTTTTATACATTATATTCTAGATTATTGTATGTACACACAGGAACAAGCCATACACACACACACACACATATGTAAGCATATAATATACAAAAATATAATTAACAGTAAAAATAAAGTTATGATTGTGGCGGCCCTAGTTTTGTCATCGGCCACTACGCGCTCCCGCGCCTACCCTCCGGATCTCGCATGTCCGTATACGGAGCGCGGCGCATATACACCGCTCCGAGGGTATAGTCTTCGCCCACTTGGGCATAGGCGCGTCTAGGGCAGGGTCCGCTCATCAGCCCTACTGATGAGTCTATCGAGCGGACCCGGGACGAAACGCCAGAACATACTTGTTCTACCTTCTTTTATCTATGGTAGTCGACATCTCCATTTTGTCGGAGCTAATATAGTCGCTACATGATTATTATATATTAGGTTGTCCAATAAGTTCGTTCCGTTTTCAGCCGTTACAGTAAAACGCCGTTTTTTTCAAATACAATTTATTTTATTCTCATACTGAGTCACCATTCTTTTCAATTACTTCTTGCCACTTCTCAGGTAGCTTCATAATTCCTTTCGCATAAAAGTCTATCGTTTTTTTATTAAAAACCTCTGCCACGTGCTTTTGGAGGACCTCAAAGTTTTCAAATTTTTTTCCGGTAACCGAATTTTGAATGCACCGAAATAAATAATAATCTGATGGGGCTATGTCAGGAGAGTACGGAGGGTGTGGCAGGACCTCCCAGCCAAAGTCATTCAATTTTTCACTAACATTTCTTGCCACGTGTGGTCGAGCGTTGTCGTGCTGTCTGCGCGGTTACGCTCTGTCAGTTCGTGCGGCACCCACATATTCAACTTTGAAATTAATCCCAACTTCCGTAAACAATTATGCACGGTGGATTTTTTCATTTGAAGTTCCGATGCAATTTCACGCACATGAATGCAACGATTTTGCTCCACTAATGCACGTACAGCACTGTTGTCAGCAGTATGTGGTCGTCCAGCGCGATGGTCATCTTCTAATGAAAAATTTCCTCCACGAAAATGATCAAACCATTTTCTGCACGTGCGATCTGATACAGCACCTTCCCCGTAAACAACACAAATATTTCTCGAAGTTTCCGAAGCGTTATACCCTTTACAAAACTCGTATAACATGATGTGTCTAAAATGAATTTTGTTGTCCGTCATGATTTTAGTTTAGATGTTACAGAAAAACTTGAAAAAATACGTCTAATTCGCAGGAAAGTAAAACTAGAAGTGTACTGGAATATGTACATTTTTACCTGAGTATGTATTGTGGTTTATTACTCACGTAAGAAGGATTGGACCACCTAATATAAAAAGTGAAAGTAATGAATAAAACATCGGTAGAAACATTGAATTGTTATATACATATGTACATTAGGGTGGCCCTTAGTTATACTTGATGAAATTTTTTTTTTCGAATTTTTCTGATGGCGTCCACTCAATGGTTCCACTTGATGAAAAAATGATTATGTCCAAGTTACATCGCAATCGGATAACGGGAAAGGGTGCCACCAGGGGTTTTATTATTATTTATCTTCTCGCAACGCGCTGCTCTTTAAAGCGCGCGGCCGCCAGCCGGGCTACGCCTATGCAGGAGGTTAGCCCGGTACTATCTCGCAACCATCCTTGTCGCACTAATGACCGACACATAGGCGCAAAGGAACATCGACTTGGGCTTTCCCCGCTACACTGTGTATTATTGGCAACTCAATAACTACAATTTATGTGCATTGTGCTTTCAGTTAAATACTTATATGACTGTGATAATACTATTACCATTCGTTCAAAGTAAATAGGACGACTCTAATAACTGTTCCGTACATTGCTATTGAAACAAATGATAGATTAAATAGAAGACCTTTCCAACAGTTTTTGTATTTGGCTTATAAGATTTCTCAACCTTATTGAATGGTCCTGTCATGTAATTACAGTTTGCTTCTTAATTCTGTTACCATTGTTTAGGTCATAAACGACCAAGGCCTACACCTTGGATAAAGGCTAAAGGTAGTCTTTGTCTTGGAGGGTTTGCAATGCAGATGTTCCATCTGGCAGTATCATTCAAAGTTTACGTTAGTTTATGAGTATTTTAACCATTTTTCCGTGCATTATTCTTAGCATGAATCGCCGACGCTGCCAATGGCAATTGACGCATCGTAAACCGTCCTTGGGACGATGCATCGCGATCGAGGTATCCAGGTCCGACCGTAAGGGTTGGCTGAGGTGGGCTCATGGCCTACATGACTTTCGCCTCACCATCCCTGACCGGGAAAAACCACCTTCCTCCGCGACTGACCGGAAGTCTGGTTTTGCAGACTTCAAATATGTCAAAAAAGAGGGCTCACACGTCTCTGAGGGCGCTACACGCCTTTTCTGAAGAGGCGACAAGGACTCAGAGGCGGTTGAGCCCAATTAGAATTATCCGAGACGTCCTCCGTAACGGACACCTATCAGTAAATATCATACAAGAAGTCCTTCGTCACGGACATTAAAGATAGCGAACCTCGCGAAGTTCTCCGTAACGAACTTACGATAAGAGTTCAAACTTCAACTGTCCTTCGCAACGGACAACTAACTTATTTCTTTGTTATAATAATAATATATATAATTACAAGCTCAATCTGTAAATACCAAATTGAAATATACTGAGAAAAATCCAGTTCGGGTTAAAACACAAAATACAGTCCACTCCATACATAATCCGAACCAAACATTGGTCCTTCGAGCCGGATACTTTATAAGATCCGGAAAGTGCACAGTGACTTGTGACAGTGGTGAACTCAACACCAACGAGAAGCAACTTGGAACGCTAAGCCCAGGGACTTTGGGAACCAGGACAAGCTGTTCATTCAGAGACGAACAGTTTCCTTTCTTCGGGACACGGACCACATCTTGGGTGCTTCTGACGGAACGCCGTACCAGAAGACCAGACCGTAAACCATCAACTGAAGTGACAGACTGCTGTAACGAGGAGCAGCTCATCAACATCCGAAACTCCATATCCGTAAGTCATACATTGATTGTACTCTGCGTCAAGGTATAGATAAACATGGACGCGCAAATTAAGCAATTAGTAGCGGAACGCGGTCATGTCAAATCCGCGATGACTCGTGTCAAGACATTCTGCGAAAACATTAGTGATATGCAATCGATCAGGGAACTTCGGAATCGTTTGGAGCGATTCAAGCCGATAATGGATAGCTTTGAGGAAGTTCAACGTAAAATTGAGGCGTTAGACACATCCGCTGACTCTCAAGTCTCTCATACGTTGGAACGAAATGCCTTCGAACGAACATACTATCAGTTACTCGACTTAATTCAGGATCGAATCGAAACATTAGAACCGCGAGTACAAACTCCCGTACAAGCTAGCACGCCCATAACTTCATCATACGCATCGGGGCAGTTACAAGCTCCAACCGTATTACCTACAATCCAACTACCGACATTCGATGGTACATTCGAGAAGTCGATAAAATTCCGCGATACATTCGAATCTTTGATCCACCATAACTTGGCGCTAACAACTATCCAGAAATTTCAATATCTGGAATCAGTACTCCAAGGTGAAGCAGCTCGCTTCATCAGCCCATGGGGGTCTCTGAGTTGAATTACGAAGTTGCATGGAACGGTTTAAAAACGCGGTTCGAGGATACGCCAGCATTAATCCGTCATCATATCGAGGCGTTATTCCAGCTTCCGATAATGACTAGAGATTCGTACATCGGATTGCGTCAGTTACTCGACGATACTCGAAGCCATCTGCTAATTCTAAAGACGCTCAATCAACCAACCGAGGCGTGGGACGCACTGACGACATATCTCCTGTCGACAAAACTCAGTCCGCAAGCGCGTCGCGAATGGAATCGGAGGATGATAGGGAGCTCGGAACCTCCGAAGTTAATGGTTATGATGGCATTATTAGAGGATTATTGTAAACTTCTCGCGCGGTCTACTTCCGACAACCAGCAGGCTTCGAAACCCGCGAACAAGGCTGGATTTAATAACAAGCGTGGATGTTCGTCACCAACAGTAGCATGCGTAGCGAAATGGCAAGATAGTGTCTCGTGTAGTATCTGTTCAAGGGATCACCCTAGCTACAGTTGTAAGGATTTGCGCAATTTGTCACCAACCGCGCGAATAGACAAGTGTAAGGCATTGAACGTATGTTTCAATTGTTTGCAACCGGGACCCCGCAACAAAGCCTGCACTCGTGGATCGTGCAAAAAATGCAATAAGAAGCATCATACGTTGCTTCATTTAGAAGGAAGCACCGTATCGACACCCACCGTAGAAACCGCGACGTTCGATTCAGGTAGCGTCACCCTTGCTCAGGTCAACTCACCACAAGGGCCGACGCAAGTTTTATTACCCACTGCAATCGTGAAGATCAGGGATCGCTCAGGTCAACAACACGAATGCCGAGCACTCCTTGACTCGGCCTCGCAAGCGCATTTCCTCACCGAGGAGCTGGTTAAACGACTAGGATTACCGGCTCACAATATTAATAAGTTGATTTCGGGTATAGGCGGGAGACAAGCAAGTGTCAAGCAATGGGCGCAAATCGAGGTAGCGTCTCGGTTCACCGGCTACACGAGATCGATCACGTGCCTCATTGTCCCAAATATTACGAGCTACCTGCCGAATACACGTCTCAATACCGCGACGTACAAGATTCCTACCAACATCCAACTCGCGGACCCAACATTCAATCAGCCAGGGCAAATTGACCTCCTAATCAGTGGAGAATTGTTCTTTGAGTTGCTGTGCATTGGGCAGGTACCGTTAGGACAGAATCTGCCAGTACTCCAAAAAACGCAACTAGGTTGGGTGATAGCGGGACCAACAACAATCAAGCCTATCGCGGAAAATACCGCGATGTGTTACGTGGTGACTAATGATGAGCTTCGGGAAGAACTGCAGCGATTCTGGGAGGTTGAAACATACGTCAACAAATCGGATTCATTCTCGATTCACGAAAAGGATGAATGCGAAAAACATTATAGGAGAACCACGACACGCGATGCGAACGGGCGATATATTGTTAGCATACCGATGTGTGCAGATATAAATCCTTTAGGAAACTCACGCAACGCAGCAGAAAGAAGACTGCTATCACTCGAGCGGAAACTTGAACGGAATCCGGAGCTCAAGCTACAGTACGCTCGTTTTATGGAAGAATACGAGGCTCTCGGTCATATGACGATCATAGCGGGAGACGCGGCGGATTCCCTCTACTATCTTCCACATCACGCTGTGATGAAGCAAGACAGTACCACCACGAAACTCAGGGTGGTGTTCGACGGATCGGCAAAGACCAGCAACGGTACCTCCTTGAATTCCATCCAACGCGTTGGACCGACAGTGCAAGATGATTTGATTTCGATCATTCTTCGCTTCCGAACGCATAAGTATGTAGTGTCTGCGGACATATCCAAAATGTATCAGCAAATTCTGGTAAGACCAGAAGAGAGACGGCTTCAGAGGATTCTTTGGCGTCCAGAGACGTCTGTGCCAATCCGGACGTATGAATTAAATACCGTCACCTACAGAACAGCCTCTGCACCGTTCCTGGCCACACGAACGTTGCGACGAGTCGCAGAGGAGCATCAAGACGCATTCCCCACTTCAAGCAGAGCCATCCTCAAAGATTTCTATGTGGATGATCTACTCACAGGAGCGGAAACAATTGACGAAGCTCAAAGGTTGAAGACGGAGATATCGGAGATCCTAAGTGATGCGGGCCTTGAGTTAAGAAAGTGGGCTTCTAATGATCCAGCAGTACTGATCAGATCAAGCCACTCATCTGACAAGGTCGATATTGCGGCGGACAAGGATCCGAAGACATTGGGACTCCAGTGGGCACCGGATCAGGACATCCTCAAAGTAACTATCAAACCTCCGAGGCACCAAAGGATATCGAAACGCACAATCCTCTCGGATATTGCGCAGCTCTACGACCCTTTGGGACTGGTTGATCCTGCAGTGATACAGGCCAAAATTCTCATGCAGCATCTTTGGAAGTTGCAATTATCGTGGGATGAGTCCGTACCAGGCAACGTACACACTCTTTGGATGCAGTTTCGCGAAGAGCTTCCAAGCTTAAACCGGTTGTCGATTCCGCGGCGTGCCATCTGTAACGATGTTAGGGCGATCGAAATTCACGGATTTTGCGATGCGTCTGAAAAGGCTTACGGCGCGTGCGTATACATCCGTTCTACCGACAGAAGCGGAAATACGTCAGTGGTGTTACTATGCGCGAAGTCTCGAGTTGCACCATTGAAATCATTGTCACTGCCGCGATTGGAGTTGTGTGGGGCTACTCTCTTAGCTCGTCTCGTGTCAAAGGTGAGGTCCGCCATATCCAATATCACTCCCGAGAAGACGTTCTATTGGACAGATTCAATGATCGTATTAACATGGATAAAGGCTCTTCCGACCAAATGGAAGACCTTCGTCGCGAACAGAACCGCGGAAATCCAAGAGTTAGCAGGAACTAATTGGCACCATGTACCGTCAGCCGATAACCCAGCTGATCTTATATCGAGAGGGATCAGCCCTTCCACGATGTTGACGTCAAGGATTTGGTGGAACGGCCCATCGTGGCTCGCCTAAGATCCAAGTACTTGGCCATCTACACTGAACCAGATTATCGAAGCTCCGGAACAAAAATCAATTCCGTTACAAATATTTACGGTAACCACTCCAACAAAGGATGATCTGTTCGCGCGATATTCGTCCTGGAGTCGCTTAACGCGGGTGGTAGCGCATTGCCTTCGGTTCACCACGAACATACGTCATCGAATGCGGACAAGGGACCGATCCATCCAGAGTCAACCATCAACGGAACTCTGCAACGCTCTCACAACCGGCGAGCTGGATAATGCCAGAACAGTACTGATCCGTATCGCACAAAAACAGCAGTTTCTCTCCGAGTGGGTCAGCTTGGCGGCGGGTCAAGGAATATCGAAGAAGAGCACCTTGCGCTGTCTCAACCCATTCGTAGATGAAACTGGGCTCCTCAGGGTGGGCGGCAGACTGGACAACGCACCCATTTCATACGAAGAGAAACATCCAATCATCCTACCATCCAGACACCTGCTGACGAGACTGATTATCCGACAGGAACACGAACGCTTATTGCACGTGGGATGTCAAGCCCTCACAGCATCCATTCGAACGCGGTATTGGCCAATCACGGGAAAGAATATCGTCAAGGCAGTGATTCGTTCGTGCGTGAAATGCTTTAAGGTAAATCCACGGAGCACCGAATGTGTCATGGGTCAATTACCAGCTCCACGCGTCACCCCATCGAGACCATTCGACACTTGCGGAGTAGATTACGCCGGTCCCTTTCTGACTAAGGAACGTATTCGCAGCAAGACCAGCGTAAAAACCTACATGTGTCTGTTTGTTGAAATTTGTTTTAAATTATCGGCCAACTATAACCGATATTGGAGGAAGTGAAACTTCCTCCTCCGGTCCGGACGAGGGAGAGTGGGTAAAGGTAACTCCAAACCAATATGCCTTTGATTCCCTTTGACTGTCCTGAAAAGGACAGTCGTTTATTACAGACCCTTTTTCGCTCTGTATAATACACAGTGTTTTTGCCGATCTCAAGAATTTAACTTCTCGGTAGCCTGGCTGTCGGCGGGCCTGGTTGTCCTAGGTTATGACTCTGGAACAACAGAAAAAAGAACGAACGGGTGTAATCACCTGAAATACGATAATCGTATTAACGTTCTGTCTCGGGAATGTTTTGACGCGCACACTTAAACAGCAAAGGTAACCGTGCTGTGTGTGCTAATGCGTGTACTGGTGCGTGGCTTTTAAATACGGTAAGCCACGTGTCGACTGTTTTGGCCGATCTGTTCCGTCTTTTTCAGGAACACAATCGTGGCGGTCGGCTAGATTTACGCAATGAAATCTTTAGTGCAACGACCGCACAGTCGTATTGCCTCGAACGGAAAACCAAGGCGGAGGTTGTAAATCTCCTGTATGGATTCCGTGAGCGGGGAGATCCACGGTTACTAGTAACTAGTCCCGGTGGCTGACAACGGAGGCTGATCTAACCGTTTCTTTCTCAACACGCTTTGGCGTGGAGTAAGAGTGGACCAACGGTATTTCTAACCCGTCTTCTTCAACACGCCGCGTCGTGAAGGAAGCCTGGACACAGCGGTATCGAAACTCTCCGGTCGCTCTTTGGTTTCTCTAAACGTCACCAAGGCGATTCCCGGTAGAGAACGAGTAGCGGGTCTTAAGTTAGAATAGCGCGCCAACTAACGTAGTGCTCCGCCGACCAGTGGTCATCCAAGGAGTGGACTCCTGACGCTCCCACGTCGAATAAAAATGGTTGGCGAAAACCAGGTGAACCCACCGATTTTCGCCCCAGTACTAATTCAGGGTAAAGACCGCTAAATTACTAAAAGGCGCAGCTATTGTGCTGAAGAGTCAACACGAATTGTCGTGTGTTAGTCTCGATTCAGTTTCACAATTTGCTGGTTTTAAGCTAAAAGCAGTGTTCGTTATAACGGGAGCACGATCGACAATCGATGCGCTCCGTGCGAACTGTTGCTGAGTGACGTTACACCGTCGTCGACAAGCGCGAACGAGTAATTACTCGTTACGCGGCGCTTTCGTCAAAGTATTAGCTCTTTCTCACTCTCTCTCATATCCGTTTACTATTCGCGAATTCGAACGTCTTCAAACGGTAATATGTACCGGTCAGACGTGCCGATCTCTGGTTTCCCACGGTCTAGACGAAAACAATCATTGTCATGTTATTGGACCTCTATAGTTTTTGTATTTCCCTTTCGAATCACGCCGGTCAAATAAACTCGGTAGACTCAAGAAAAACAAATTAACTATGAGGCTCGTGATCGGGTGAAACAACTACTGGTCACTTATTTAAACACTGTTCGTCTGCTTTGTGACAAAGGCAGTACACTTAGAACTAGCGTCCGATCTGAGCACCGAATGCTTTCTAAATTGTTTGCGTAGATTTATTGCACGCCGCGGGAAATGTAGTAACATATACTCCGATAACGGGACGCAGTTCATAGGAGCTACCAGCCACCTGCGAGAATTAGGTTTATTACTAAGCGATACGTCGCATAAGCGGAGGATACAAAGGTTTTTAGCTGAAGAAGGTTTCCGATGGCACCTCATGCCTCCCCGGGGTCCACATTTTGGAGGCTTATGGGAGAGTGCAGTAAAGTCGGCTAAATACCATCTGAAACGCCTTATCGGAGAAACGAAATTAACATTTGAGGAATTGTACACCATACTGACACAGGTAGAATCGTGTATGAACTCCCGTCCATTGTGTACCCTATCCGTCGATCCCATGGACCTGACTCCCCTGACTCCAGGTCACTTTCTGATCGGCACACCCCTCACATCCCTTCCCCATCCAGACCTACGCGAGAACCGCTTATCTCGGTTCCAGCATTTGCAAAAAATGTTCCAGGATTTCTGGCAAAGGTGGAGCAAGGAATACCTCCATCAGATGCAACAGCGTTACAAATGGCGCACTGCCACTCCAACCACACTCAAGGTGGATTCGCTAGTAGTTGTCAAGGAAGACAACATCCCACCTCTACGATGGAAGATGGGACGGATTACGGCACTGCACCCAGGCAAGGACAACGTCACCAGAGTTGTCACAATTCGGGTGTCGGAAGGTGAGATAAGGCGTCCGGTGGCCAAAATATGTGTGCTACCAACCGGACGTGACGAGGAACCCATTGTAGGAGTCAACCAGACTCTTTAGGCATCGAGATACTGTACATATCCGTTAAATTATTACCACGTAACCTAACATTAGGCTACATTTAAGAGTACGTTCTGTTTATAGTACCATATTAATAGTTTACTCATAGTTACTTACTTCTTTATATTACTCATAGTTACTTACTTCTTACTACTCATTGTTACTTATAACAAAATCAGGATTAAAACTGGGTATTAAGTTTCTTATCTCTTCTTGATATCTCTCTGCTTTTTCGAAGAGCTCGTCAAACGATGCGACTTCTTTTTTCGTAGTGTACTTGGTGACTCGTCGATGTGAAATTCTGTGATCCTACTTGAATTTGTTCGCCCACGACAGGGATGCTTTGAATGGAAAGTTTGCATCAATTAAAGGCAGGGCAGCAGTCATTGCCCATTGCCTTAACATGTGGGTCGTAACCAACCCTTTTTTCTTCTCTCTTGCTTCAACAAATTGTTCGCGTACGTATTTATTAATTATGTGTAGTTTGTCGTATCTGCAACCGTTTTGTTTTACATCCTCTTTCCATCTTGCTAATTCCTTTTGGGATTTTAAGAACATTGTGGAGTGGCTACGTAAGGTATTTAACGACCACTTTGGATGTAAGCGCGCAAATTCTACAGCTTTTTTTAGCTGGAACGGAATTCGATCTGCCTTTCCGTTTCCAGTGTTGCTTGATGGCCAATCTTCGAAGGGAGTATCTTGCTCATTTGTGTCGGGATCCTCATTAATATTTTCCAAAACTTCTTGTTCAGTAAACTGCATTTCATTTATCATATCCACGAATCTTCCGTACAGCTCTGCACCGAGTAAAATTGATTTTTCACTTTTTTCTTCACTTGGTTGTCCTCTAATAAATCCTTGCACGTATAACAACTTTGTACAATGATCTAAACTGTCCACTAAATCTTGCTTATTATATTTATCATTATTGATATCAGTTCCTGCTCCATCCATGGTAATTGCACACAGGGCGCCCCGTTCAACTATCGCGATAATGAGGTCCGTCACTCGGTAACGAACGCGATTCATTTTTCAATTCCCGAAAATGCACATTGGCGGCGAATACAGGAAAATCTCTCACTTTATCCTATATGCTATTTCTACAAAAGTTATTCCTACACCTATGATATCTCTGTCGGAGTCGGCCGAGTGTGCGATGTGTGTAATCCGCGACGCTTGGCGTGTTCATTGTTTATAATGCAATAATATAACTTTTTTCAGTTTCCTTTTTTTATCAGAAAATATTTTTAACATATTAATGAAATTCCGATGAAAACGATAAATTTTAGACAAACTTCATACAATTTAAACCACATTGAAAGTTATGAAACAAAATAATCAGTCTTGAATTTCCTACTTTAAAAAGCTCAAATTTTTTTGAATGCTTACTAGTTGAATCACAGATATATTGCTTTACTCCGTATGCAACACGAATATTTTTCGCAGCAATGGAATATCCACAAATGATCAGATTTAAAGAACGGAGTTTAATCTGTATAAATTCAATTATAAAGACACTCTGTGCTGGCCCGTATTCCGGAAGTACTTCTTGCCCGAAAGTTATTAATTACGGATATTATCAATACTTCTTTGCAGTTAATTGTATTTTTGTATATTATACATATGTGTCTGTGTGTGTGCATGCATAAAATAATTTAGGATATAATGTGTAAAAATACCTTTTCTCGCATTATTCTTTTAGAAATTATTGTCCAATGTTAGAAACTTGTTTTTTACCGTTCTGAATTATTTTTGCGGAAAAAAAAAGTTTAACGTCGTCTTTCGCCCGATCGAGGATTTGAACTCGGATTTGCGCGGCATGAGGCAGGCGCGCTATACCTTCCGCCAGTGTCACATTGTACAGTGAAAGGTGCATAAACATATGTAAGGCACGTTTAATTTTAACCCTTTTTCTGAAAAAAACCGTGGGTCGTTGGGCGGAATGCTTGGGCGCAATGGAATCAGTTCTGATTGTACTATGTTTCCCCAAAGTCTCGTTGAAAAATCTCAAAGACGCCTGACAAACTCTCCTCGTTAGTTTCTTCCAGGAGGATGTTTCTGGGTGTACAGATGTCCAGACCTAGACACCATCTTATATATTTGGTCTGGGTTCTCTCCAGTTCCGCTTTCTCCTTCCATCCGTATAATTCTGCACCGTATATCATTGTTACACACTTGCTACCAAATAGTCGTACATAAACATTCTCCTTTTGAAATCATCTTTAAATTTACGTTCTCCGATTCCCCATACCTGATTTGTTAATACATTGGCTTTTTTTGCCCTCCCCTTTATATGAGCTGTCATATCCCCATTCCTTCGGAATCTCATTCCAAGGTAGTCGAATTCCTTTATAACCTCAATCTCGGTCCCTTTCCATCTCCATGTGGTTTCCTTTTCCCTGCCTCCCTTTTTTCTGCACATCATGACCTTTGACTTGTCTGTATTCAAAGTTAGTTCCTTTCTGTCCAGATATTGTTCTAGGTTTCTCATCATTTCCTTCATTTCTTCCTGTCTCTCTGCTTCCAGAACGAGGTCATCTGCATAGGCTAGCGACCAGAATTTTTCCCTCCCCACCAACATTCCTCCTGCTTGCCTGTTTTTAAAAAATTCCTCTATATCCGATATAAATATTGTGAAGAGCGTTGGGCTTAGCGGACATCCCTGTCTTACCCCTTCACCTGTCCAGAACCTATCTGTTATTTCTTCATTTACTGTCACCACACTTTCCGTCACTGTGTAGATTTCTTTTACCCGTTCAATTAGACCCCTTCTTATCCCTCTTCATTCCATTACCTTCCATAGTTTCTTCCTAACCTCCTTGTCAAAAGCGGCCTTTATGTCCACAAAGAATGTGAACACTTTGCCTTTCTTCTTGCTGATTTCCCGTTCGATGATGTGTTGTAAGATATAAGCGTTGTCTATTGTTCTTCTGTTTCTTCTAAAACCCGTTTGTGTTTCTGGTAATATGTTCTTACTTTCAATTTCATCTTTCAATCTTTCGTTTACTATTGCCGCGTACAGTTTGTAAGCTGTACTTAATAACGATATTCCTCTGTAGTTTTTTACATTGCCTATTTCCCATTTTTTGTGTATTGGAAAAATGACCGCTTTCCTCCAGCTTGACGGGAAGCCCTTTCCTTGCCATACCTCTTTTGTTATTTCCCTTATCATATCCCTTGCTTTTCCTTCACTAAATACCCATGCTTCTGCCGGTATGCAATCTTCCCCCGCTGCTGTTTTTAGTTTTAACCCTTTGCACTCCATACTAACATTCTCCAGACTAACATTCCATATATCTTTACACCTTTATAAACATAATTTCTTAAATATTAGTCTCTGTAATTTTTCTGTGTATGATATTTCATGTAACAATTCCCAAGATGCATGCCCGGCTTGTGGGGGCAAGTATTACAATAATATGTCGTTTGATGCCTTTTCCCGGTTTTACTTCTCTGAGAACAGACTTTGCAGTCGTTCCTAACTCCTGTTAGAATATTGTGTAGCTTTCCATTCAAGCGGATATCTTCGGAATCGGAGGTTGAAGTCGAGGCTCGATCGCGTGGCTGGCGAAAATCTCCAGTCAATTGGTGGACTAATGTTTTCAAATATCGCAAGTGATTCAGCGGCTGTTTGCTTCTCTGCTGTTTAGTGGCTTTATATAAAATATATGAATTTATTGAACAAATTTCTAAACCCCAAAAAAACAGTTTACGCTACCATTTTAGCGATTTTCTTAAGAAACAGTACGTTGAGGCATACTGATCTGCACGATCGACACCGCCCATATGTTTGATATAATCTATTACTACGTTAGGTTTCTTGACGGTAACTTCAATACCACCTCGTGAAATTCGTTTCACAGACGTCATTCCTGCATTGTTCCAGTTAGTCAAGCATGTGACAACCCTCTTGTCCTACCATGCTAAAACTAATGTATTTCTTTCCCGGTATGCTACTGTTGATTTTTTTCCGAATTTTGTTCTTTTTATTTGTTCTGGTATATGCTTTCTGTTTGTTAAGATAGTTCCTGTGAGGTGGCATTTCAATTTCAATAATTCTTCACCCAAGATATAGCTCGTATAATAACGATCAGTGAACATATGATATCCTTGAGCACCAGGTATTTTTTCCAGCAGCATTGCATAAATATGCAACGGTATTCTCGTTGATACGGGAAGGTCAGGCTTTATCAATTTCTCCGTTGTAAAACTTCCATAATAAGGAAGAATGCCACAGACGTAACCGGTACTTGAGTCTGCCATCGTATAAACTCTAATACCCCATTTGAGTTGGTTTCTTCGGATTGTAAGTAAAGAAGGAGATCCGACCTTTGAACTTGATCGTAGATTCATCCACACAAATTTCTCTTCCCGGTGTAACATACTTTTAAAATTTTGAATTTAAATTATCAAGGAAACAGTCAACTAGCTGTAAGCGTGTTCGTGGTCGTCCATCTTGTCTTTGGATTGTCTTTAGATGAAGCATCCAAAAAATCTAATTGAATATATCTCTTGCGAACTTGTTCGAATAAAAAGGAATGTAGCTGACATCATTCCGTGACCAATATTCTTTTAAATTTGCATATTTATTATAACACCAATAAACGCCCACATTTCTTCGATAGTTACATTCCGCCAATTTCGCCATATCGAGTACGGTGATAATGTCTTTCCTTCTAACTTTTTTGTAGCATAATTATTAGTTTCAATAACTATTTCATTCCCGGTTCATTAGTAACAAAGAGTTTAAAAAAATCCAATGGTTCTTTCTTATCTGGTGGTACGTGCGGTCCTGCAGTAATGTCGCCGGCTATGAATGGTTCTGGACGGTATTTCTTCAGATTCAGTGCAACTAATCCATTCAGAACTGTCCGATTGTGAGTCTTCTGTAGTATCAGTATCGCTGTCACTGTCTATTACTCTGATCTTTCGCCTTCTTACACCTCTTACTTCGTCACTATCGTCACTACTGCTGTTATTCTCTGTATCGTCAAACTCTCTGTGTAGAGACGTAATTTCCTCGTTAAGCTCCGCGAAATCGAACTCATCTTCACTTGAACTTATTTCAGTATTACGTTCCATGTTTTTAGGGATAAAAAATTTTAACTTTAGTAGTCTCTCTGCCACGACTGTCAGGTTCGAACTAATGCCGAAAATGCAGTCCGTGCGGACCAATTTCTAATAAGAAAATCTTATCTCCATTTGAAGGGATGTCATTTTACACTTCATAAGATTATACACAAAGAGCTTAGGAACCCACTTTAAAGAAACTAAACATAAATAGTCATTGCCGCGGATCGAGTTACCGCAGCAAACCAAGTGGTGAGCGAGAGTCGCCTCTCAAGTTGCGGCATCAAACCGCATGGTGAGTGAGAGACACCTCTCGAGTGCAAAGGGTTAATTTTCTTATCTGCTTATCGATTTCCTCGTCTGTTAGTTCTGTCTCGTCCTCTTCTTCTGCTATCAGTTCT
Organism: Nysson spinosus; assembly: GCA_910591585.2. NCBI lineage: Eukaryota > Metazoa > Arthropoda > Insecta > Hymenoptera > Crabronidae > Nysson > Nysson spinosus. The sequence goes on along the minus strand of OU342836.1, from coordinate 717,745 downwards.
CACTCCTCTCCCGTTCTTCTACATTTTGACCCCCCCCCCCAAAAGTTCTATGAAATGCTTTTCCCAGTCTTCCTTTTTTATGTTAGTCCCTACTCTGTTTCTTTTTTGTCTGTCCTTGTTGATGTATTTCCATATTTCCTTTTCTGCTTTTGCTAATCTTATTTCTTCTATTTCTTCTTCCTTTTTCCTGAGCTCTTTTTCCTCGCACATTTTCCTGAACCTTGCTTTCCCTTCCAGGTATTCCTCCTTCCTGATTTTGTTTACTTTCCATTTCCTGTACAGATTCCTAACTTTCCTTTTTTCTCTGCTGCATTCTTTGTCCCACCAGAATTTGTGCCCAATTCTCCTTTCCTTTATTTTAATTATCTTTAGGACCGTGCATTCCAACATTTTCTGCCTCAGTGCCTCCCATTTTTCTTCCGTTCCGCTTGTGTTTATTTTTATGTTTTCTGTTCGTTCCTTGAATATTTGTATACTTTCTTCATCCCAGCACATGACTTCTTTTTCTCTAATTTCTTCCTTTCTCCCTACCTCTATTGTCTTCTTTGGTCTTTTGAAGGTGACACATAGCGGGCTATGATCTGCCTCCGCCCTGTCGCCTACTTCGAACTTCTCAATTTCCTGTAGTCCACCTGTGTTTATTAGTACATAATCTATTACAGTGTCTCCTCTCCCTCCTATAAATGTATACTCCCCCTCTTCATCCCCACAGATATTTCCATTGGCAATGTGCCACCCTCAGCTTTCAACTAGTTGTAATAGTTGTTCTCCTTCTGCATTTTTGGTTGAGTCTTTTGACCGCCTCTTCTGGTTGTCTTCTTCATTTCCTCCGGCATAGATATCTCCTTCTCTTCCTATTCTGGCGTTCAAGTCTCCTCCGATTATTACTACACCCTCTTCCTCTTCCTCTACCATCTCTTGCAGTCTTGTTGCCAGTTTCCGCATCCCAGATTTGTTATATACTGAGTATATTTTCCACTCCTTGTTACCTATCTTCATCTTCCTCATTACTATGTTCTCCTCTTCCCTATTACTCTCTTCTATCATCCACTCCTTCCTGACTCCTGTTAATATACCCCCACTGGCCTTTGCTTTCTTTTTCTCTTTGCTAGCAAGCTGGCACTTCCAGTCAAAACCATCTGGTAACCTGTCTTTAAGCTTTTCCCACCCTTTTTGCTCTAACCATGTTTCCAATAATCCTACAAAATCAGAGCTCTCTATATATCTCCAGAAATCTTGGTCATTGTTTGCAATTCCTGCCACGTTTTCCTCCTGTCCTTCTGCCATGTGTTACTGTTACTTTGTTGCCTTGCTGGGGAGGAGTTAATAAGTATACAACCGTATACCTGCTGTAGTCGTCTATGCAAGTCAAGATGTATTTCTTTCCACTCGGTGTTATGGTCTGCATTGGGTCACACACGTCCGTGTGTATTAAATCTAATTTTGAATTTGATCTTCGGCAAGGCCCCTGTTGGAAAGACTTTCTGGTCACCTTTTATGCACGTCTCACAAACTATTTTAATTCCACATTCCTTTAACTTGATGCCTTTTACAAGCTCCTTAGATATCATCTCTTTAATTACACTTGGGTCCCTATGACCTAGCTTTCTATGCCATGTGTGTATACAATGTTCTGTATGATCTCTTACACAGACAAAAGCATTTTGTGTTTCATTAATTTCATACATATTATACTTTAATGGTGCTAAGAAGTAATGAATATTTTTTCGACTTCAGTTATTGGCTCAAATTCATTTATGATTTATTATATAGAAAACCATAAGAAATAAAGTAATAAATTTTACATATTTGTAAACTAGAATATGTGCTTTAACCCATTATAGACCATACAATTCGATAACTATATTGGAAATAAGTATACATATAGAGATAGAACAATAATTTCACAAGTGGCATGGTGTCCGAATATTAAATCGAGTAACTGTATACTAAATAGTTGTTCGGACGAAAGAATATAAGGTTTGACAATACCATGCTTAGCGTCGAAAGTTAAGTCCTCTATGTTCCTTACTTGTTCGCGAAACTTACTAATACGAATTTCTAAATCTAGGATGATTTCGTCGATTTGGATATTCATCTCGTTGGTCTTTGAGAGATTTCGGAGTTTATTAAATTGTGTGTTTATTGCTTCTATTTGGCTGTGTGTTTTGTTGAACAAAACGGTGTTCGTTTTCATGGCGTTTAGGATTATGCTCGTCTGGTTACGTACGTAGTGGACGATGTTCTTTTGATCTTCATGGAGTTTATCGAGTTCGTCGTTATAAAATTGTGCGTCTGATGTATCGAGAGTGCCAAAGAGGGTTTTGCTTGCTTCCCCCACGAAGTCGAAGATTCCACGACGTGTACATGGAGAACTATTGTTAATGCCCGCCGTGTATAGCGCATTGCGAAGTTCTCTCCGTATGTGGCTCAGATCTTTGATGCGTTTAATCAGCCGGTCGCGTGAGGAGGAAATGAATTTATTCCCTGCTATTTCTCGGATACATACCCCCGTTAGTGGGAGGTTGTCGTGACTGTAGTGTGTCGATAACGTCGAGTATTTTGTTTTCGTGTTTGAATTTAAGATTTTCTGTTAGTTGTTTGATGGTTAAGTATTCGTCTTGTTCATCAAAAATACCATTGGGTTCATACCCCAGTTGTAGTTTGAACGGTGTATACCCGATAGAGCAGTTGGTCGTGTAATTGTAATTTAGCATTGCCTGAGGAAGAAGGAGATCCCATGGTCTTTCCGTGGTTTGGTAGCACCGAATGTACTCCTTCAGGATAATGTGAGATCTTTCGTTTTTACCGTTAGATTGTGGATGGTAGATCGAAGTAAAAACATGTCTTGATTTTAATATGCTGCAGAACTCGCTGAATTCTTGGGAGCTAAATTCTTTCGCGTTATCTGTCAATATTTCTGTGGGTTTGCGAAAAATGCGTAACCATGAAGCCCATATGGCTTGTATTATGGCTGCTGTAGATTTATCAATTAGTGGTTCGCATATGACGTACCTAGTTAAATAGTCTTGGATAACTAAAATATATTTATGGTTACGGGAAGTTCTGTCTAGCGGTCCTATGAGGTCAAGGGAAATTTTGTCGGTGGGTTTTGATGGAATGCCGGTTGGGTGAGGTATGTACGTTTGTCGTCTCGTGTCCTTTTGTCGTTGGCAAATTTCGCAGTTTTCGACGTAGCGCTTGACATCCTTCGTGATGTTCGGCCATTCGTATTGCTTCCGGATCTTTTGGAGGGTTTTTTCGCATGCGTAATGACCTCCGAACAGAGAGTCGTGTGCAAGCCTAATAATTTCTTGCTTATTTCCCGGAATTGGTTTTGAAACGTAAATTACTATATCTCTGTTGAGTTTTGAAAAAAGTAAGGCGAGTTCTGAACTGTAATCTCGGTCTTGAATAATGTTAATTTTAAAGCCGTCGTGTAAAACCCTAGCTATTATCTCTAACTTGGACTTGTCAGTTTCGTGCGGGGATAAATATGTTTTGTCCCTTTCTGCTATCTCCGGCGGCAATTCGGAGTAGATGATGGTTGGGAGTTCTTTAAGAAATCCCTGGCAAATTTGTACCTGCGTTCGAATAGAGGGACCTTTAGGAACTTCTGTCGTGTCTGGTTTTAGATAAAATTCTGATTCGTTCGAAGATTCTTGGCTGTTTGTCGATGTCTGAGGGAGGTCGGAAAAAAACGTTAGGTAGTCTTCTCATTCGTTCCACAACTCGTTATTTTCCATTACTCTAACACTACCCCGCGAGAGTAATCCATAATCATATTCTAGTAGTTTTAGTCTCCACCGCATCAGTCGTGAGTTTGGGTCTTTGACGATCATTAACCAGACAAGTGGTTTGTGGTCGGTTACGATTGTGAATTCTCGACCGTACAGGTACTGATGGAAGTGTTTAGTTGCCCAAACGATTGCCAACAGTTCCTTTTCCGTTGTCGAATATCTTGTCTCTGCATTATTTAAAGTATATGAGGCGTATGCGATTGGACAGTGTCTTCCTATAGGTCCCTGCTATAGAACGGCGCCTAATGCGTAATTACTTGCGTCTGTCGTTAGCACGAAGGGTTCGTTCCAGTCCGGGTATTTTAGAAGGGGTTGTGTCGTCAATGCGTCGCGTAGTGTCTCGAAAGCTCCCTGTTGTTCGTCGGTCCATTGGAATTTAACGTCTTTTCGCAAAAGTTGGTTGGGGGGCTTCGCCATTTTGGCAAAATTCTTAATAAACGTTCTGTAGTACCCGCACAGTCCCAGAAACTGCTTTATCTCTTTGGGGTTTTTGGGAACCGGGTAGTTTTTTACTTTATTAATACATTTTGGGTTTGGTTGTACCCCGTCGGCGGAAATAACATGCACTAAGTATCGGGTTGAAGTGTTAACCCGCATTGCTTGAGCCGTTCGAATAGAATTTTTAAGTTTTTGTTATGTTCTTCTAGAGTTCTGCCAAAAACTACAATATCGTCGATGTAAACAAAACAGTTATTGCCGATCAGTCCTTGTAAACCGCGGTTCATGAGCCTTTGAAATGTTGGCGGGGCGTTTTTTAATCCGAAAGGCATTCTGCCGAATTCAAATTAACACCGATTTTATGAAAACCCGAAGCTAAATCGACAGCAGAAAAGTATTTTGCGTTGCAAAGTCTGTCTAGGATTTCGTCGATGTTGGGAATTGGATATGAGTCTTTGATCGTTCTTTCGTTGAGTTTCCGGTAGTCTATTACTAATCGCCACTGTTGCGCAGGGAGCGCGATCGAGGATCCAGTTGTAAGGGTGTAACTTCCTTATTGGTGTCCTCGATAATCTTACTCAAGGTTATTGAATAAGATTCGGTTTATTGGTGGGAACGACAATGTAATCCACTGACTTTAGTAATATTATATTTATTAATCAACTATTACTTATCTACTAAAATGGTTATAAGTATTAATCTCGGGCGACTTGATACTTGTTTTTATGCTCTGTATGGTTCGAAGTAATATTGCGTTCAGTTGCGCAAGTTGCGTTCAAAGAATTTTCTCGTGTCTATCGGGTGTCGTTGGGGAGCGTCTTAAAGGGGGTGGAAATGAGAAAAGAGAAGGGGCTATCTTCGAGGCATATGGAGGTGGTAGCTGTGGTAGGTCGAGATTTTGTTTTAAAGGATACCATTGAGGACTAGGAGTACTTGAAGGTTTTTTAGGATTGTGTTTTTCTGTTCCCACGCGCCTTTCCCAACAACGCCTTGTTCTGTTGAGCACTTAAGGGCTCAACATACCGCCCCCCTTCAACGGTCACGTTCAATGAAGGCGAATACATAGTGAATGTTACATTCTGTCGTATAACTAGTTATGGTAGTACAATTTTGCTTATATGATAACTTATTAATAATTGTAATTCTAACAGTGATGTTGAAATTTGTTTACAATATCGGCCAACTCCAACCGATATTGGAGGAAGTGAAACTTCCTCCTCCGGTCCGGACGAGGGAGAGTGGGTAAAGGTAAATCCAAACCAATATGCCTTTGATTCCCTTTGACTGTCCTGCAAAGGACAGTCGTTTATTTCAGACCCTTTTTTTCTTTGTAGAATACAAAGTTTGTTAGCCTAAGTACAAGAATTTGACTTCTCGCAGTCTGGCTTTCGGCGGGCCTGGTTGTCCTAGGTTCTGATCTCTGGAACAACAGAAAACGAACGAACGGGTGTAATCACCTGAAATACGATAATCGTATTAACGTTCTGTCTCGGGAATGTTTTGACGCGCACACTTAAACAGCAACGGTAACCGTGCTGTGTGTGCTAATGCGTGTACTGGTGCATGGCTTTTAAATACGGAAAACAACGCGTCGACTGTTTTGGCCGATCTGTTCCGCCTTTTTCAGGAACACAATCGTGGCGGTCGGCTAGATTTAACGCAATTAAATCTTTGGTGCAACGACCGCACAGTGATATTGCCTCGAACGGAAAACCAAGGCGGAGGTTGTAAATCTCCTGTATGGATTCCGTGAGCGGGGAGATCCACGGTTACTAGTAACTAGTCCCGGTGGCTGACAACGGAGGCTGATCTAACCGTTTCTTTCTCAACACGTCTTGACGTGGAGTAAGAGTGGACCAACGCTAATTCTAACCCGTCTTCCTCAACACGCCGCGTCGTGAAGGAAGCCTGGACACATCGATATAGAAACTCTCCAGTCGCTTTTTGGTTCCTCTAAACGTCACCAAGGCGATTCCAGGTAGAGAACGAGTAGCGGGTCTTAAGTTTAGAACAGCGCGCCAACTAACGTAGTGCTCCGCCGACCAGTGGTCATCCAAGGAGTGGACTCCTGACGCTCCCACGTCGAATAACAATAGTTGACGAAAACCAGGTGAACCCACCGATTTTCGCCCCAGTACTAATTCAGGGTAAAGACCGCTAAATTACTAAAAGGCGCAGCTATTGTGCTGAAGAGTCAACACGAATTGTCGTGTGTTAGTCTCGATTCAGTTTCACAATTTGCTGGCTTTAGGCTAAAAGCAGTGTTCGTTATAACGGGAGCACGATCGACAATCGATGCGCTCCGTGCGAACTGCTGCTGAGGACTCTCTAAGATGAACTGTCCGGAATCAACCGTCTCTGAGGAGTTTCTGGAATCAACTGACAGTCGGCGACGTTACACCGTCGTCGACAAGCGCGAACGAGTAATTACTCGTTACGCGGCGCTTTCGTCAAACTATTAGCTCTTTCTCACTCTCTCTCATATCCGTTTACTATTCGCGAATTCGAACGTCTTCAAACGCTAATATGTACCGGTCAGTCGTGCCGATCTCTGGTTTCCCACGGTCTAGTCAACAACAATCATTGTCATGTTATTGGACCTCTATAGTTTTTCTACTTCCTTTTCGAATCACACCGGTCAAATAAACTCGGTATACTCAAGAAAAAGGAATTAACTATGAGGCTTGTGATCGGGTGAAACAACTACTGGTCACTTATTTAAACAGTGATATTCCTACAACAGTCATGCATACTTATGTACTATGAAGTTCTTACAATTACCAATATGTTTGAGGTATGTGTTGAAGATGTGCGTATACTTATTTGGGAGTTTAGTTACAATAATACATTTATGAAAGATAGAGTTAGCTCATTATACATACACTAATGTCTATGATCAGTCTATTGGCAGTGGCGCTAATTTTTTAATTGATCGTTTATCAACTCCACGTGAGGTCTTCACGGTGGCAACGCGATCTGTGCCGTCTTCACCTGGGTGGACTTCGATGAACCTCCCGAGAATCCAATGTAGTGGTCGTACGTTGTCTTCTCGGAGAATGACCATGGTGCCCACTTGCAGGTTTTGCGTTTCGCCAGTGTGCCACTTTTTTCGCACTGTGTGTTGATGCAGATATTTCTGATGATGCAGCTTATTTGTTGTATATGTTGCCAGGACGACAAACGTCCTGATGATCGAAAGATCGAAAGATCGTGTTCCGGTATACCTGTTAAAGTATCGCCGATCAGGAAATGTGCGGGTGTAAGAGCGGTAACATCATTTGGATCGGATGATATGGGTGTTGTATATGTGTGCAAATCCTCGTAGGTTAAGAGCGTGTCGCCTATTGTGCGATTTATATGATATTTTACAGATTTTATTGCTGCTTCCCAAAGTCCGCCGAAGTGAGGAGATCGCGGTGGTATGACATGCCAACGTACGTTATCATTTGCTAATTGAGCTGATATAGTGCCATTATTTTGTTGTGAATTGACGTGTTCATGCAATTGTCGAATTTCGTTCCGTGCTCCGACAAAGTTCGTAGCATTGTCAGAGTAGATATCGGAGGATTTTCCGCGTCTAGAAAAGAAACGTTTCAGTGCTGCTAAAAATGCGTCTGTCGTCAAATCATTTACTATCTCTCTACAATGCCGATCTGCCGTGGCGTAGCTTCAGGCTGGGATCAGCTAGGTGCTTTAAATACTGGATAGTGTGGAGAGGGTGGTCTCGCTTAATTTTCCAAGTTACTATCCCAATATTTTATTTACAATGCTATTTACACACCACTGACTGTTCACACTTGTATATAAGGTTGTTGGTATATGCGAGAACTATCGTTTAGTTCTCGGAGCCAACTTCTGGTAACAACAGCTGATTGTAAAGCTTAGCTGTTATTAAGTTCAAGGGATAGACTTTGGTATATCTTAGGTTCCAGTATCAGGGTTCTTTGGTGTGAACTTAATCTGGGTAACTGTTTATTGGTAAGCGTCTTATGCCCTTGAGATGTCGAAGATGACTGAATTCTTAGTCGTCGCTCACGATCCAGCTCGTGGCGACCAGAGTCCCTACCCCTGCGGAGGCGTGGGAAATCCTGGAATCTGTCGCTGGTTTGTCTGTCGCTTTAATTGTTTTGCGACACATTCCAAGAATCCACGAACTCCGAGGGATCGCGGCCATGTAGGTTCCACCAAAGTCGGAACATTTGGTTACCAGATGTGGGACTGGGCCGCGCGCACTAATCTAGGGAAAGTTAATTGCAGGGCGCAGGGATCCGTACGTGACTAAAAACAATAGAAAGAAGATACAATAGATCCCTACGCCGCTGCAGCGGCGACCAGTCCCAAAGTCAAGCGACCGCTCGAATCATACAATGTGTATGCCTTATACGGCCTTGCCAAACAGTTTTGGTGACAAAGACCCGAACGGTGCGCTTGCTTGATCGTGAGCGAAGAATTAGTGGCAATAAACCAAATCGTACTCAAGGTCTCGGTGCTAGGACGGAACAATCTCAATATGTACTGCCTTGGTGGTGAAGCACACAAATACTGCTAAGTAAACCTTTATCTTTCCTCGATTCCTATGCACCTTCTCCTTTATGAATAACGGACCAAAATCTACGCCAGATTGCAGAAATGGTCGCGTGTGGATTGTGCGACTCGCAGGTAAATCGGCCATTATGTACTCGCCTGTCCCCGGTTTAGCACAGTAGCAGGTAACGCATTTGTGGATTATGTTCTCAATGATATTTTTTCCGTTTGGAATCCAATGCCCATTCCGGATGGGATTTAATGTCATTTGAAATCCACTATGGAAGTTACTAATGTGCGTTTCACGTATTATTAATTTTGTAAGGTGACTGTTTTTTGATAAAAGTATTGGATGTCTTTCGGAATATGGTAGGTTGGATTTAGCCTACCTCCAACTCTGAGAATACCGTGTGTGTCTAAAAACGGGCTTAATGTGGTTAAAGGGTCTAGCCGGTTAAGGGGGTCAAAAGTGTCCCTAAACCAAATTGGACTTGCGATCATGGGGGGGGGGGGGGGGGGTAGTAAAGGGCAAAAAACGAAAAATCACGTTTTTGTTCAATTTCTTCGAACTGAGAGCATGAACAATTTTGAAAAAAATTAGTGGCACGTCAGTTAGCAATATACATATTATAGAATTTTTTCAGATTTTTATGTTATAAATCCAAGCTGTAAAAAATGAAAAACGCAAAAAATGCCGAAAAATGCCGATTTTGTATTGGAGGAGTTGCAGAACTTTAATTATATAATTTGAGTAAGTAGGTATAAGTGATAGTATTGCTCTCAATTTTTTTTAGATTTTTTGGTTAGGTGCGCCGTAGTTAAAAAAATTAAAAACCGGTTTTTTCGGCTTTTCTTGCGTGTCAGATTGACTTATAGGTACAACTTTCGTATTATTCTCTATTAAATATGTGTTTGTGCAGTAATAAATATTTTTGCATCCGGCAAAGCAATATAGGAATTAAGGAAACTAAATAAATAGAGAAAATTGGAATTACTGTGCTATTAGAGCCTAGAGCGTAAAAAATATTTTCAAGTGGTTCGGTGGTCCCGTGGGAAAGTGTCAGCCTGTTGAAACGCTGCGGAATTTTTTTGTAGGTTCGCATCCTACTTAGGTTAATTTTGTTTGCATTACATTTTCTTAAATTGGCACAGATTGCTTTTTTTTCATTAGCTATCGAATGACCCATCGCAAGTCCAATTTGGTTTAGGTGCACTTTTGGCCCCCCTTAACCGGCTAGACCCTTTCCTCTTAATTGTTGATTTTTTTTATTTCTGCAGTTCAGAACAAAACGTAAACAATATGCAAATACTCTTTTTAACCTCGTGAATGATGAGAATGGTTCTGTTAAATCGGTGAGTTTTTGTTGGGATTATGTGGGAAAGTAATCAACTTACTTGTCATATACTAGATTACGTGTTTATTAACTTGAATATTATGGATATAAATAACTGGTATAGCGCAGCGACTCTTTAAAAAAAACGTGCCTGAGCGTAAGAGAGTCAACGCGAGTCCTTTGTTTCTTACTATACTTGGCGCGCGAATTGTTAAACTGGATCTCCAACAGTTTTATGTGAGTCGGAAGTGCCACAATTGGTCGCGTTGCAGGTACCTCGACTGTTTCAAATTCACCATCTGGCCAGTACCGTTCTTCGCATGACATCCAAGAAGGTCCATTATGCCATAGCGTGCTTTTAATAAATTCCTTGGGTTCTAGACCCTGCGATATTAAATCTGTTGGATTGTCATGAGATGTGACATGTCGCCATTGATGGCTATGGGTTATTGATTTTATTTCTCCGACTCTATGGGAAACAAATGTTTTCAACGTATGTGGTGACGACTTTAACCAATTTAGAACAATGGTAGAATCGGACCAAAATAACAACCTTTCTAAGGATAATTTCTGTAACGCCTTGATTACCTTCTTCTACAATGTTGCTAATAACTGAGCAGCGTATAATTCCAGACGTGGGAGTGTTAAGGTTTTTAATGGAGCGACACGTGATTTTCCGCATATTAGTTGGGATTTGATGTTTGCTTGATCATCGATTGATCTGATATATTAGGGTGTGCTATAAGTTTCTTCCGCGCCACGCTATGAATTACTTTCACTGGCTATGTTTATATAAACATGCAGGCTTATCTTTTGGCCGTTTAGGGCATCAGTTTTAGTTGTCCCAGAGCTCTTTTAAAGTACGTTTCGTTAGTGACAAAGTCACTTTTAAAAATTTTTTCGCTGGAGACGAGATTTGCACCGTTTACGGGAGTGGTACTACGTCTATTAGGACCGTCCGCAATTGGTTTAAGAGATTTAGAGCTGGCAATTTTGATTTGAAAGATGAAGACCGCAGCGGCCGCCCAGCAACGACGGATACGGATCTTATCAAGACTATGCTCCTTCCTCAAGGTGAAACGATCAATTCGGCCAAATATTGCAATCAACTCGATCAATTGAAAGCCGCCATAGCGGAAAAGCGGCCAGACTTGACGAACCGACGTGGCGTTGTTTTTCATCACGACAACGTAAAACCGCATGTTGCGTTGGTCGTAAGACAAAAACTATGGCAATTTGATTGGGACGTTATACCTGATCCTCCGTACTCCCCAGACCTTGCTCCATCCGATTATTATTTGTTCCTCTCGTTACAAAATTCTCTCCGTCATAAACAGTTCAAATCCGTAAGCGAAATAAAAACGCACCTTGATGAATATTTTGCAAATAAATCTCAATAATTTTGGAAAGAGGGCATAATGAGGCTCCCTGAGAGATGGAAGAAGGTAATAGAGCAGAACAGTTCATATATAATACAATAAATCAACCTTAAACAAAAAATATCGTGTATTCATTTCGCATAAAAAAAGCAAGAAACTTATGGGGATACCCTAATATATACAAGCACCGTAAGCGCGTTCGCTGGCATCGGAAAAACAGTGTAATTGTAAAGAGCAATAGTTTCTTTGTGCGAATTGTCGTTCGATTTTCGTATTATTTAAGGATGGCAAATCCTTACAATAATTAAGCCAAGACGTGTGTAAATCATTTGGTAGGGATTCATCCCAATTTAATTTTAAGTGCCAGAGTTGTTGCATGAAGATGCTCGAATGATAATTGGACCTAATAATCCTAGCGGATCAAATAATTGTGATATTTTGGATAAATCTGTCCGTTTTGTTATGCGTTCTCCCTTCTGATTAAATTCCCTAATTGTGTAGTGTAAACTGTCTTGTCTCGCGTTCCAGTATATACCGAGAGCCTTTATTGAGTCTTCTAAATCTAATCGTAAAAATACGTCATTCGTGCCTTCCTCTAAACCCTTAAGTAGGGTGTTTTCGTTTGCAGCCCATTGCCGTAGCCTAAAACCTCCTCTATCGCCTATTTGAATTAGTTCGTCTCTAAGATTTATGGCCTCCTCGTAAGTGTTGGCACCAGTTAGGAGGTCGTCTACATAAAAATCTTCCCTTAAAACGGTTGAGGCCCTAGGGAAGGTCTGTGCTTCGTCACAGGCCAGTTGGTACAAAGATCTTATTGCTAGTGTAGGGAGAAAACGCAACTCCCTAGTGAGTCTGCCAGGTGGCGCGGTCAACAGAACCGCCAACGATAAACACCAAACCACGGAAGAGTCAGTCTCTCTGTTTCCGCCTTAGCGAGTAGTGAAGAATAATAAAAGTATCCAAAAGCATCTTAGAACGGCAACCACGTGTTTCACTGAATTTACTTTAATCCTGCATGTAGGGACAAGACCTACAATAGGAACGGCGCGGCTGCAGTTCCATATGTCACTGTGTTTAGAGTGAATGTTTGAATGGGTTCTCGAATGTTTTCACGCCATAGTATTTTCTGAAATTTACGATTTTCGGGGTGTATCTGAATTTGTCTATACATTTTGATGGAATTGGGTTTCGAATACCCGATTCTATGTGACGCGCATGAGTGTCATCGCGCCATCTACGTTTTTGTTTCTAGTATGTATAGACTCACTTCCCGCGTTTTTGAGTGTTCACTGTGCGTCCTATGTAATCGCTTCAACCGCATGTAGACATATTCGTAACAAGGTTATGGGCCCAGGACACGTGTTCGAAAAATAAGATAAAATATTAAAGTCGGTGTTTAAAGTGAAAATCAGGTAATACCAAACTGAGGATGGCATACGCAAGTTCGGCAGATAAAGTCGACAGACTGAACGGCGAAAATTACAGAACATGGAAGTTTTCCATGAAGATGCTACTCATACAAAGAGAGCTGTGGCAATATGTGGATGGAACCGCCACAGTACCTGAGAGTGCAGCACAGAGAAGGGAACACGACACACATTGTGCCAAAGCATTGTCCACTATAGCATTGGGAGTAGAGCCTGACCAGCAAATTCATATAGTCGACTGCAGTACAGCAGCGCAGGCTTGGAAGGCATTAGAACAGGTATATGAACCTAAGTCGAGACAAAACATTATGCATTTAAAGAGGCAATTTGTCAGAATAAGACTAAAGGAGGATGAGTCAATGGCCACATACTTATCAAGAATGAAAATATGTAGCGACTACCTGAATGCAGCAGGATCAGAGGTAAGAGACGAAGATCTAGCATACGCAATGCTTAGTGGTCTTCCAGATTCATACGATGCCCTTACAATGTCACTTGCAAACTTGGAGGATACAAAATTCAATACAGCAGAAATTAAGAAGGCACTGTTAATGGAATATGAGCGTAGATTAGCCAAAGCTGAAGACCAAGAAGGCAAACCAGAGGTGGTTGCATTTCAAGTGAAGAAAGAGAGGCAGAATAATAATAAACCTAATAATAACACAAAGGGGTGTTACAATTGTGGGAAGGCAGGACATTTTGCTAGAGATTGTCGCAGTAAACGCAAAGTACAGAAGAAAGAACAAAGTGGAAACAACAGAAAGGAATCTCATGCATGCTTACTGTCACTCCAACATGTGGCCGTAAATGAAGCATGGCTGGTGGATAGTGCAGCAACCCACCATGTGTGTAAATATAAAGAGTGGTTCCAGAATTTTACAGACGTCTCAGAATCAATAAGTACAGCAAATTCAAATGATAAGATAGATACATTAATGGCAAAAGGAATTGGGGACATCATACTAAATTCGCGTGTCGGCAAGTATGAATGTGAAATCGCATTGAAAGATGTGTATTACGTTCCGCAGTGTAGACGTAATCTCATATCGGTAGCTCAAGTGGAAATGAAAGGAAAAACAATAATCATTGACAATGGCAAAATAAAGGTTAAAGATAAAACATCAGGAAAATTCATTATGGAAGCCTACAGAAAAGAAAAACTATACGTAGTACGAGCCGATGTCGTAAACCCCAAGGATAACAAAATTATAAAACTACACTCGACAGTAATTGGAGATATTAACCTATGGCACAAACGTTTCTGTCACGCTAGTAATCGAACAATCATGGATCTCGCTAGGAAAGGATTTGTGCGAGGGCTAGAAAATGCACAAACAGACTCAAATGTTTGCCCTGGATGTTGCGCAGAAAAATCCATAAAAGCACCGTGTAAAAGTCTAGAAACCAAACAGTCTCAGGAAGTATTGGAACTCATACATTCGGATGTATGTGGGCCGATGCCCGTAAAAACCATCGGAGGATCGCGATATTTTATGACGATGGTGGACGACTATTCGCGAAAAGTTAAAGTCTACTTCCTAAAATCAAAGGACGAAGTGGGAAAATATATTCAGGAGTTCATCACATCAGTAGAGCGCGAAAAGGGGCGGAAAGTAAGACGTTTCAGATCCGATAACGGACTGGAATACTGCAATAAAGAATTGAAGAAATATTTTTCAAGACTAGGCATCAGACATGAAAAGTCATGCGTGGAAACCCCTCAAATGAATGGCGTTGCCGAGCGAATCAATCGCACGTTACTCGATCAGGCAAGATCAATGATAATAGCTGCGAAACTTCCGAAGAAATTTTGGGGCGAGGCAGTTAACACGGCAGCATATATTAAAAACCGATTGATACATTCGAGCGTAAATGCAGGTGTTCCAGAAGGCATATGGATAGAAAGAGAGCCTAGTGTAAGTCACCTAAGGGCGTTTGGATGCCTGACTTATGCGCACTTACCAGCTCAAGGAAGAGGAAAGTTAAATGCCCGTGCCAGAGAATGCATATTGGTTGGATACGCAACCCAAACAAGAGGATACAGGTTATGGGATCCGGTACGAAAGGACATAATAGAGACGAAGCATGTCAAATTTGCGGAAGAGAAGATTGGACATGATTGCATCTATGGTGCGCAAGATGAATGGATCGAAGAACCAACATCGAACACGATTAGAGAATCGCTCGAAGAAGCAGAAACCAACAAAAGTGATATCGAGGAAATATTAATCACTCCACAAAAGGACCCAATAACACACACAATAAGTAGTGATGAGGGTGATTGGCTCAGTGCTGAGAATAGTTTCGTAGAGGATATAAACAAGGAGATAGTGGGGGAAGAAACATCAGACCATCTAGAAGATAACATGAAGAAAGTGGGACCGGGACGACCCAAGAAGAAGATTCGGAATCCATACGGATGTAAGGGGAAACCGAAGAACAACGTAGAATTAAATTTAACGGAAATTATAGAACCTACAAATATTGAAGAAGCGTTAAATACACCGCAAGCGAACCAGTGGAAGGAAGCTATCCAAGAAGAGCTCGATAATTTAAAGAAATATAAAACATGGGAAGACTCAACACTGCCAAAGGGAAAGAGTTGCATAGAATCGAAATGGGTTTTTAAACTAAAAACTGACGTCGAGGGCAAGATAGCCAGATATAAAGCGAGGCTGGTAGCCCAAGGGTTTAGGCAGAAGAAACATATAGATTATGAAGAGACCTACGCACCCGTCGCAAAAATCAGTACAGTTAGATTTTTATTATCTCTAGCAACAATTTTTGGTTGGGTTACGAGACACTTGGACGTAAAATGTGCCTACTTGAACGGAAAGCTAACCGAAGAACTTTATATGAAATTCCCGCCACTATACGTAGGTGAAGAGGGAAAGGTAGCTCGATTGCTGAGGCCATTATATGGATTAAAGCAGAGTGGACATAATTGGAACAGCACCATAAACAGCTTATTGATTGAAAAAGGGTTCGTACGTTTTGCATCAGCAGGATGCGTATATAGAAGAGGATTCTGCACATTTTTATTAGTCTACGTGGATGACATATTAATATTCTCAAGAAACCAAGAGGAGTTGGATAAAGTAAAGGACATATTAGATGAGAACTTCGAAATCAGGGACCTGGGAGAAGCATCATTGTTCCTAGGGATACAAATTGAACGTGATGCACAAGGCAACATGATATTGAGGCAAAGTAATTATATATCGTCTATACTACAAAGGTATGAGATGTCAGAATGCAGACCAGTTTCAACCCCGATGGATCCTGGAGTAATTCTAACGAAAGAGGATGCACCAGCAACGGAGGAAGAAATAAATGATATGAAGAACGTACCGTATAGAGAATTAATGGGGTCCTTGATGTACCTAGCTCAATGCACAAGGCTTGACATCGCATTCTCAGTATCAAAACTATCACAGTTTTGCACGAATCCAGGTCGTTCACATTGGCGCGC
This sequence comes from Nysson spinosus, assembly GCA_910591585.2. Classification (NCBI taxonomy): domain Eukaryota; kingdom Metazoa; phylum Arthropoda; class Insecta; order Hymenoptera; family Crabronidae; genus Nysson; species Nysson spinosus. Next base: position 701,371 of record OU342836.1, on the reverse strand, counting down.
AGCAAAGAGACTAGTTAGATATATTAAGGGTACGATACATTATGGTCTACATTATTCTCCGGGAGAATTCTCTATCACGTTCCAGTCAGACGCGGAATGGGCTGGAGACGTCGATGATAGGCATTCATTCAGTGGAATGATAACCATGATAGGAAGAAATATAGTAGATTGGAGATCTGCTAAACAAAAATGTATCTCAGCCTCAACGATGGAGTCAGAATACGTGGCAATGTCATTAGTAGCAAGAGAAGCTAATTGGATATCAATGTTTACAAAGGAATTGCAACTTGACGAGCATTTAACTATTCCATATAAAGTACTGTGCGATAACCAATCAGCAATAGGATTCACCAAAAATAGGATAGAAAGAAATAAAACAAGGCATATTGATATAGCCTATCATATAGTAAGGGATAAAACAGAGTCCGGATTGATTAATCCGGAATATATAACAACGGATCAAAATATGGCGGATATATTAACCAAGCCATTACGGAAAAATGTACACGAACAATGTATTATTCGAATGAAACTTTGTATTGAGGATCCGAAACCCAAAGTGGGGGATTGATGGAATTGGGTTTCGAATACCCGATTCTATGTGACGCGCATGAGTGTCATCGCGCCATCTACGTTTTTGTTTCTAGTATGTATAGACTCACTTCCCGCGTTTTTGAGTGTTCACTGTGCGTCCTATGTAATCGCTTCAACCGCATGTAGACATATTCGTAACACATTTTTTCTATGTCTGCTGTGAGTACGTAAGAATGTGACCTAAACCGTAGGAGAATTGAGAAAATATCCTCTTGAATTGTTGGGCCTGTCATTAATGTATGGTTGAGTGATATACCGTTGGTTGTTTTAGCAGAAGCATTGAAAACCACCCGGAGTTTGGTGGTTATGCTGGAATGTTTAATCACGGCGTGATGGGGTAGATAATAGCCGATGTCTCGTTCTGACGTTGTTATGCTCATATGCCCTAATCTGATGTATTCACGCATGAATTCTATGTATTTATCCCTTAAATCTTTGTTTTTATCGAATGTACGTTCAAGTGCATGAAAACGTTTCAGTGCGATGTTGAAAGAATTTCGTAACGCAGGACAATTAGGTTTGACTGGTAGTTTGACTATGTAACTACCATCTACGTTTCGACGTGTATTTTCGCGATAATGATTCTCGCAATCGAGTTCTTCCGTTGATAGAGTAATGTTGTCCTGGCTCTCCTCAACCTCCCAAAATTTTGTTAATTGGGTTTGTAACGAGTCTATTGATATGCCGCATATTGTTTTTTTGGAATTATGACGAAGGGGTATTTTACCAGAAACTATCCAACCAAGCTGAGTTTTCTGTAAGACCGCGGTATTATTTGCCAATACATAATAATTTATAGTAATCAATAGTTTATTTCTTGGTCCAGTGATAGTTAATATATGTGATTTTGGGTTACGGCTTTTTATGGACCAATGTAAGGATATAAACTTCTTTATTATTTAATCGTAGAAACGTTTCGGTACGAATTTTGTACCCTCTTCAGTCTAAACAATTGTTACTATATGGAGAAGAAAAAGTTACTCTGTTACAATAATGTTATACAGGTTTCTTAAATGCCTATTGTTCTTATATACACTAATCATTGGCGGAAAAATTATAAAATTTGTACTCACTAAAAGAAGTCCTAGGCTACTTAATATCGGCCCTAGGTGCTTGTGTCTTCGGTGTTATATGAAGACTAAAGTACAAATTTTGAACTTAGAATTAACTGTAACACTGAGGCGGAGAGGAAGGACAAGGGTTATTTATTTACACTAATTGACGTCACGAAATCAGTTGCGCACTTTATTTGAACGTGGTCTGCTGGACAGTAAGGACACAATCCCGCTCAGATTCTGTGCGACCAAGGGTCGGTAATATCGATCCGTAGAATCGATCGGCGGAAGTGAATGGATTTACGTTCATTTACTATCCAGCAGCCATCACAATTCGTTCTTGAGTGCTGAGGCAAGGCGTCACTATAAATCGGAATTTTTACTTGTGATCCTGTGCGTGTTTATAGTTTAAGGTGGTAAGTAAACAGCGTGATATATCTTTATAGCTATTAGTGAAGATAATTACAATATATGAATAGTTTTAATTGATGTGAATTAATTCAGCTACTGCAGCACATGGGCGATGAGGTCCGTGTAGTGGATGGCTAAATTGACTGATTCAAACTTCTTGTTAACACTGTTCTCTAATTGTATGTATAGAGATTCGGCGATACTCCGGCGGTAGAAGTTGTTGTCCTTGTGGAGAATACTAGCGTTATCGAAATCAAACGCGTGGCCATTATCCAACACGTGCTCTGTGAGAGCCGTTCTGTTGGACAAGTGCGTGAGACTGTACTTATGTTGGTACAGTCTTGTTGCTAATTGATTGTGGGTTTGGCCCACGTAGCATTCTCCACAGTTTCTACAAGGTATTTTGTATACTATGTCAGTTTTTTTGCAATTATGCAGTTTATCTTTACCTTTGGCGAAGAAGCCATAAGCATTGCTGTTTGTAGTGTGTATACATTGCAAATTGTACCTTTTTAGGATAGGAGTCAAATCCAAATCATAAACGAAGGGGAGTACCACCGTACCTCTCGGAGATGGGTCCCGCAAGCGATTTATCCTATCTTGATTTACTCGATAGGGATGATAGATATCATCCACCCGTCTCTTGATAATGTTCTTAACAAAGTTAGTCGGGTAGCCATTGCGGGATAGTGTGTTAACAATAAGCTGAAGGTTGTCTTTTCTAAAATTCGGGTGTGCTAGTTTTACCGCACGGTCAACCAATCCTACAACTAGACTTCTTTTATGTGCAATAGAGTGCGCTGAGTTAAAGTTAATGTAACGCCCAGACCATGTTTTTTTACGAAACCAATTCGTGACGATCTTATTATTCTCTCTTATCACCTCAGTGTCTAAAAAGCTGATTCTGTTATTATTCTCTAGCTCGAAAGTAAATTTAATCCTATCATGGAAAGATTCAAATGTATCAATGGTGTTTGTCACCTCGTTGGATGGAAGGCAGGTGATGATGTCATCCACATACCTGAAGTAGAAGGGTAACCTAAAGGCGAGTTTATTAATGCAGGTGGCTTGCAATTTTTCCATAACAATTTCTGCGGCCACCGGTGACAGTGGTGAGCCCATGGCTGCGCCAAAAATTTGTTTATAGAACTTGTTGTTAAATTGAAAAACATTAGCCGTTAGGCAAAACTCTACCGCCTTCAAGAAACTATCCTTCTCTATCTTGGTATGCGGCACCAACTCCTGCCATCTTTCATGTAGCACCTGTTTGACCGTGTCAATTGGTACATTGTTGAATAGTGCGGTGACATCAAGCGATACCAAGGAGTGATTGGTAGGAATTTCCACATCCTTGATGCTTTCCACAAAGGACCAACTATCTTTGGTGTAGTAGGGATTTTTCCCAGTAATTTTTGATATTATTTTGGACAAATACCTGGAGAGTTTATAGCACGGACCACCAATAGAAGAGACTATGATTCTCCAAGGTGTGTTTTCTTTGTGGATTTTCGGTAAACCGTAAGCTCTTGGAATTATTGCATTGTTGATGGTAATATCTTTATATACAGAGTTAGTGATATATTGTTTGTTTAGCCAATCTTTAATTATTTTATTATTTTGTGTTTGAAAACTATTGGTGTATTCGTATCTACTCTAAAATTGAGCATACAAGAAGTTATATACACATAGATAGTTTTAATAATAATAGAAAACTACAGAATTTAGAATACAAACATAGCAGAAAGATTCTTAACATAATGATCAACGATATTTTCCGAAACATTCACTTAGCAAAAAAAGAAATAAACAATAAATTCGAACACCTTATGGCGTGTCTACCAAATGACCTAGTCAAACGGTTTGTACACACACAGAGAGCATCACTAAATAAATTCAAAATTGACTGCGACAATAAACACAGAAAAAAACTTGATAAATTGATAAAAAAACATGAACAACCGCTAGATAATATAGATACCGAAAAATGGATTGTTAACTTAACTAACATAACTATACCGACTAACGTAAAAAGAATATTAGCATTAGGTCCCAAACACACCTTTAAAAATAATAGCATTAACAAAAATCTTATTTCCTTAATCACACACTTAGAAACTGGCCTACTAAAACTCCACGAAAACAATAGAAATAATGCACGGTTCTTAGCAATTAACAAAATACTTAATAGATTCAAAAAAACAGAGGAACTAAATTTCATAGACATTCGATTGTTACAATACATAAAAGAAACCAGACATTTTCTGAAAAATAATCCGAACATTTTCATTACCGCTGCGGACAAAGGTAACGTCTCTGTGTGTGTACAAACTGAAGACTATATACAAACAATAGAACATATGCTTAGTGACAAGGACACATACCTGGAGAGTAGATACGAATACACCAATAGTTTTCAAACACAAAATAATAAAATAATTAAAGATTGGCTAAACAAACAATATATCACTAACTCTGTATATAAAGATATTACCATCAACAATGCAATAATTCCAAGAGCTTACGGTTTACCGAAAATCCACAAAGAAAACACACCTTGGAGAATCATAGTCTCTTCTATTGGTGGTCCGTGCTATAAACTCTCCAGGTATTTGTCCAAAATAATATCAAAAATTACTGGGAAAAATCCCTACTACACCAAAGATAGTTGGTCCTTTGTGGAAAGCATCAAGGATGTGGAAATTCCTACCAATCACTCCTTGGTATCGCTTGATGTCACCGCACTATTCAACAATGTACCAATTGACACGGTCAAACAGGTGCTACATGAAAGATGGCAGGAGTTGGTGCCGCATACCAAGATAGAGAAGGATAGTTTCTTGAAGGCGGTAGAGTTTTGCCTAACGGCTAATGTTTTTCAATTTAACAACAAGTTCTATAAACAAATTTTTGGCGCAGCCATGGGCTCACCACTGTCACCGGTGGCCGCAGAAATTGTTATGGAAAAATTGCAAGCCACCTGCATTAATAAACTCGCCTTTAGGTTACCCTTCTACTTCAGGTATGTGGATGACATCATCACCTGCCTTCCATCCAACGAGGTGACAAACACCATTGATACATTTGAATCTTTCCATGATAGGATTAAATTTACTTTCGAGCTAGAGAATAATAACAGAATCAGCTTTTTAGACACTGAGGTGATAAGAGAGAATAATAAGATCGTCACGAATTGGTTTCGTAAAAAAACATGGTCTGGGCGTTACATTAACTTTAACTCAGCGCACTCTATTGCACATAAAAGAAGTCTAGTTGTAGGATTGGTTGACCGTGCGGTAAAACTAGCACACCCGAATTTTAGAAAAGACAACCTTCAGCTTATTGTTAACACACTATCCCGCAATGGCTACCCGACTAACTTTGTTAAGAACATTATCAAGAGACGGGTGGATGATATCTATCATCCCTATCGAGTAAATCAAGATAGGATAAATCGCTTGCGGGACCCATCTCCGAGAGGTACGGTGGTACTCCCCTTCGTTTATGATTTGGATTTGACTCCTATCCTAAAAAGGTACAATTTGCAATGTATACACACTACAAACAGCAATGCTTATGGCTTCTTCGCCAAAGGTAAAGATAAACTGCATAATTGCAAAAAAACTGACATAGTATACAAAATACCTTGTAGAAACTGTGGAGAATGCTACGTGGGCCAAACCCACAATCAATTAGCAACAAGACTGTACCAACATAAGTACAGTCTCACGCACTTGTCCAACAGAACGGCTCTCACAGAGCACGTGTTGGATAATGGCCACGCGTTTGATTTCGATAACGCTAGTATTCTCCACAAGGACAACAACTTCTACCGCCGGAGTATCGCCGAATCTCTATACATACAATTAGAGAACAGTGTTAACAAGAAGTTTGAATCAGTCAATTTAGCCATCCACTACACGGACCTCATCGCCCATGTGCTGCAGTAGCTGAATTAATTCACATCAATTAAAACTATTCATATATTGTAATTATCTTCACTAATAGCTATAAAGATATATCACGCTGTTTACTTACCACCTTAAACTATAAACACGCACAGGATCACAAGTAAAAATTCCGATTTATAGTGACGCCTTGCCTCAGCACTCAAGAACGAATTGTGATGGCTGCTGGATAGTAAATGAACGTAAATCCATTCACTTCCGCCGATCGATTCTACGGATCGATATTACCGACCCTTGGTCGCACAGAATCTGAGCGGGATTGTGTCCTTACTGTCCAGCAGACCACGTTCAAATAAAGTGCGCAACTGATTTCGTGACGTCAATTAGTGTAAATAAATAACCCTTGTCCTTCCTCTCCGCCTCAGTGTTACAGTTAATTCTAAGTTCAAAATTTGTACTTTAGTCTTCATATAACACCGAAGACACAAGCACCTAGGGCCGATATTAAGTAGCCTAGGACTTCTTTTAGTGAGTACAAATTTTATAATTTTTCCGCCAATGATTAGTGTATATAAGAACAATAGGCATTTAAGAAACCTGTATAACATTATTGTAACAGAGTAACTTTTTCTTCTCCATATAGTAACAATTGTTTAGACTGAAGAGGGTACAAAATTCGTACCGAAACGTTTCTACGATTAAATAATAAAGAAGTTTATATCCTTACATTGGTCCATAAAAAGCCGTAACCCAAAATCACATATAATAATAATTTATAGAATAATTCGGCACCGATCAATCCGTCTATCTCTGGTATGGATTGTTGAACTGCGGATCAGCTAATTGTAATGACTTCGGTATTTTTAGTAATCGTTTGTTGATAGTCTGTGTCGGTAAATGATCGGTAATACGGGGTAGTATTACAAATGTTATATCGGCTGTAAACTTGTTAAAGCGTGATTTGATTAGTGTTTTAATGGCTGTCTTAATCTGGGATTTTAATTGATTTATTCCCGTGATTGGAATATTAATTTCGTTTTGCATTATTCCGAGTTTCGCTGCTACTTCTTCAGTTAAAAAATGCGACTGTGATCCTGAGTCTAGTAGCACTCTGACTGCATTGGGTTGCCCCTTACTGTCTAAAACGTGTATAATTGCCGTTGATAGTAACACCTGATACGGTGTGATCGGGTTCAAAGAAGATAACTTTGACTGACCTGATTCTTGATTATATCTAACGGTTCCCTGTGTAAAATTGTATGATGTTTTTTGCTGCACCTTTTACAAGTACTAGCATTACAATTGTTTGCAGTGTGATTGGAACGCAAGCAATTGTAGCAGAGTCGAGCGTTACTTATAATTTTTAGACGCGGGTCATAATTTGCGTTTATAAGTTGTTCGCAATAGTGGGTAAAATGTGAACCCTTGCATATGTTGCAAGAGGTCCTTGAAATGGTCGGGTGAGCTACTGTTGTACGTTTTGTTTCTGTATGTGTATCATTTCGTTTATGTGTGTTATTAATCGGATAATGAGTTTTGGTTGCTTGTTGTTCATAGTTTGTGTCGATTAATTTCTGTTTTTCTTGTAAAAAGTCTAACAATTCTCATAGTAGCAGTGGGATTGCGCTGAGTTTTCTCGCGCAATCCCTCTTAATCGCGTCGCGTCGTCTAATTTACTTGTGATCGTGTATATGGGAAATGCTTCTAAAAAGGGTTTTTTCAAGGCCTTCAAAGCACGATAATGCCTTGTAGCTTTGTTTATCAATTCGCCGAAGGATTTATTGCAGGCCTTATTGCACGTAGGTAGTTCAAAGAATGCCTTAATTCGATTATTGATAATTGTTGAAGGATCGTCATAATATTTCTCTAATATAGACCACCCAACCGCATAATTGGCGGCAGTGGTTTCTAAGGATTCTAGTTTTTCGGCGGCCTTTCCCGACAAGCAAGACCGTAAATACATGAGCTTTTGGGCGTCGCGAAAATTCGAATTCTCGTGTATGGACGATTTAAATGAGTCGCAAAATTCGGGCCACGATTCGAAAGATCCGCTGAATCTTGGAAGGTGCATAGTCGGCAGTTGTACCTGTGGTTCGTTAGCGTTGAGAGGTCTTTTCGAACTGTTTTGTACGTCTATGTCTGGGGTATGCAGTTGTGCGATCGGTTCGTCTACCTGCGACGCGGTCTCGTTTTCTGATCTAAATTGTACCTGACGCGATATGTCCTCATGAACGGGACTACGACTAGCCATTTCGTACGTTTGCAAAATTTCGTGTGCTTTACCCATGACATCATAATAATTGTTTTCAGAGATTTGTCTCTCTTCTTGACGGGTTTCAAATTGCTCGTCGGATGCTACTGCTTCCAGAGCTTCTTGAGCTGATTGAAACAATTCAAATTCCTTTTCTGTTTTTGATAAACGCAATCTTAGTTGACCAATGCGCTGGGTCGCTGCATGCTCCCCAGCTTCGATGAACTTTACGAATGCAGTGAGTTGTTATTTTATCGTTGCTCTTTTCCTAATTAACTTCTTGAAAGAAAGGGAACTTTATCTGCCCAATGTTAGGGTCGCCCCCTGGGACCGAGCAGGCCCACTCGTATACCCCGATCACTACCGAACGGTCCCGAAATGTTTTGGGACGCCAGTTGTGTAGCAGAGTTGCGAGCGTGTTATCTATTTAATTCTTTTCTTTGTTTTTGTACCACCATAATATAGTATCCAAATATATATATATATATATATATATATATATATATATCTGTGCTCTTATAAACATTCATATTATTATCCACACCATAACTCTAACAGGTTATGGGCCCAGGACGTGAAACTTAGTGAAAACGTGTGGATAAAAATTTAGTGCGACGCAAAAGAATGGCTGCCATGGGTCCGAATCATATTCCGAAGCTTGGGGAGAAGAACTACGAGTCCTGGAAAATACATATCAGGAGTCTCCTGATATATAACGAGCTGTGGGCATATACAAGCGGACGAGAGTTGAAAACGGAACAAAACGCACTCCAGTGGACAAGTAAAGACGAAAAGGCGTTGGCTCTAATTTTACTGAGAGTGGAGGAAAGCCAATTGAATCACGTTAAAAGAGCCGAAACTTCACTTGAGGCTTGGGAAACCCTCAAAAGAGTTCATGAATCCAGAGGTCCTGTACGGAGAGCCGCGCTATATAGGCAGTTGAACAGAATGAGAAAGGAAGCGCACCAAACAATGACGCAATATGTAAATGAGTTTCAGAACAAACCAGAGCAACTGGAAGGAATCGGCATAACGATACCGGACGAGTTATTGTCGGTAATACTGCTAAGTTCGATACCGGCCGAGTATGAGAACTTCTCGATCGCCATAGAGTCACGTGACGTGTTGCCTACCCTCGAAAGTCTGAAAATAAAGCTTATAGAAGAGGAAGCGAGACGAGAAGACGGCAACAAGACGACAGGCGAAGACACGCTAACAACCAATGCGTTGGCAGTTAAGAATAAGTATAATAAATACAATCCGAAGAATAAAGAAAAACAATTTAAGTTTAGTGGAAATTGTTATGTGTGCAAGAAAAGCGGACATCGCGCAAAAGACTGTCGATTCAAAGAAGAAAATAGCACGCAAAAACGGTATGATGCGTTAACAGCCGCAGCGTTTAATAACACTGACCAACACAAAAAAAAAATGTAAGAACGAATATACAATTCTTATAGATTTCGACGTGCTGAAAACGAATCCGCAAACCATTTGTGGCCAGTAACTACCATTTTCGAAAAAATCAATTTTGAAAAAAAAGGTACTTTTTTGTCCTTTGAACAAGATTTGTGACGTAAGTATATAAGTTAGACAGTTTTTATTTATTGCAAAAGATTCTGTGGATCATTACGAAGAAAATGATATGAATTACTTTTGCAATATGAATTTGCAAATATGTTTAAACATTAGTTAAAGTTGGCGAGACACGCTCCGCGCGCTCATTTTTCGAGATTCGTTTCAAATTTCCGGAAAAATTAGACCTCTGACGGGGATTCCAATTATTCTACGCGATAGAGCAGACATTCCTGTTTAAAAAGCACTGCCAAAATATGCAAAGCAGATTTTGGAGTCGTAAATAAAAGCCAAAAAGTCGAGGAAGTCACGGATCGTCAGCAGGGATTCTCAGACGCGACATTTATGCGCGCACGTGAGCGTTTGGGGGACACACGCCGTAGTGGAGCGCGTCATACTTGAGGTCCACGAAGAAACCGAAGAGCTTGCCTCTCTTTTTGCCGGTTTCTCGCTCCGCCACGTGTTGCAAATCATATACGTTGTCCATTGTACCTCTATACTTTCTGAATCCCGCTTGTGATTCAGGCAAGATATTCTTTTTCTCTATACCTTCCTTTATTCTTTCATTTAGGGTAGCCGCGTAGCTTGTAGGCTGAGTTAAGCAGGGCGATCCCTCGATAATTGGTGACCTTGTCCGTGTCGCCCTTTTTATCTATAAGGAAGATCGCTGCCTTCCTCCATTCTTTTGGGAAACCCTCTCCCTTCCATACATTCTTTACTATTTCCTTCAGCCTTCTTCTAGCTCCGCCGTTACTGAACAGCCACGTTTCGCCTGGTAGACCGTCTTCTCCCGCTGCTTTCTTCCTCTTTAGTGCTCTGATCTGTTTCTCTATTTCCTCGTCGGATAGCTCCTGTTCCTCCTCTTTCGCTGTTAACCTTTCCCTCTTTTCCCCCACTGTTTTATTTGTCGACCCTCCTAACAGGTGGCTGAAATGTTTCACCCATTCCGCTTTGCCTATGTTGTCATCTATGCAGTATCTTTTCCGTCTATCCTTGTTTATGTACTCCCATATTTCCTTCTCCGTTCTTTCCATTTTTATGGCCTCCCTTTCCTCATCTTTTTTCCTTTTTTCGTTTTCCTCGCACGTTTTTTTGAATTTTGCCTTACCTGTCAGGTATTCCTCTCTACTGGTTTTCCCGGCTTTCCATTTTTTATATAATTTTTGCACCGTCCTCTTTTCCTTCTTGCAATCCCTATCCCACTATGGCCTGTACCCTATTTTTCTCGCCTTTATTTTAACTCTTTTCCTGGTAATGCACTTGTCTATCTCTGCCTTTAATTCTAGCCAGCTCTTATCGGTTCCACTTTCCCTGAATTCAAGTTTCGCTGTGTCACTTTGGAAGTGTTTTATAGAATCCTCGTCCCAGCACATGATTTCCTTTGTCCTGTCTCCTGCTTTCGTTATACCTCGTTCTTGTGTCTTTGGGATTCGGAAGGTTATGGAGATTGGCATGTGGTCTGACTCTATTCTTTCTTCCACCTCGAATTTTATTATCTGATCTGGTCCTGACGTGTTTGCTACTGCATAGTCGATGACCGATGCCCCCTTGCCTCCCGTGTACGTGAAGTCCCCCTCCTGGTCACCCTCGACGTTACCGTTGGTAATGTGCCACCCCCTATCCTCAATCAGTTGTAGAAATGTGTCCCCCTCCGCGTTTACTCCAGGCTTAGGGCGTCCTTTGACTTTCTTTTTCGCTGCTCCTCCTCTCCTTCGCCTCTGTATATTTCTCCCTTTTTCCCAATTCTTGCGTTCATGTCTCCCGCAAAAATTAGTGATTCTTCCTCTTCCTCTTTTTCCAGTTCGTTGCAGCCTTTTGTTATTCTCCTCATTCCCTCCTTGTTGTATACGGTCAAAATCTTCTATTCCTTGTCACCCACTTCATTCTTCTTTCCATTATGCCTGCTGCTTCTCCCTCCGCGCCTCTCGACAACCACTCCTTCTTCACCCCTGTTATAACCCCCCCCCCCATGGCCCTTCCTTTTCTATTTTCTCTCCTTGCAAATTGGCACTTCCAGTTATATCCTGCTGGTAGCCTGTTTTTAACCACTTCGGTACGTGCGTCGACTATAGTCGACGGCCACAGGTGACCCCACACAGCCGAGCGTCGACTATAGGCGACAGCCAGGAATTTTATCTTTTCTCTGCAGTTGCGGAGTGTTCGCTCGCATAATTTTAGTTTCGCTCAGTCCATCGCCCAACATGGGTCTGTGACGTTTTTACATGTGTAAAAGAGTAATGTAAAACAAGCTTTCAGTGTTTCAAAGCTTATCTCGTCACAGATCTGTCGATGAACGAGGCAGCGTGCGGACGGTGGTGCCGGCTGTGGGCAACGTTTCGTGGCAGATAGGCGCCGTGCCGAAGTGGTTAATTCTTTTCCAGCCTTTTTCCTCCAACCAAGTTTCGGTGAGCCCCACAAATTCAAAGTTTTGGATATAGTTCCAGAAGTCCAAGTCCAACTCCCGCCACGTTCCAGAACACCATTTTACCGGCTGTTTTGCTCTCATTTTCCTTTTCTGGATCGATATTGCCACTCTTCCGCCGGTTTACTGAAAAACCTGGTGTCGACCAACGTTATCCCTTTCTTTGTCCAACCATTCTACCCATCTTCTGTCCACTCTTAATTTTTGGTATCCAATTCTTACCTCTCTACCTTTCCTTCTCTCTTCTTTTGCCGCTTCTACCTACTTGGCCTGTATGTTCCTCTCCGCTAAGATTAGATCATGGCTTATATATATATATCTTACTTCCTCTCAGTTTGCCCTTGCATCTCATGACCTCCTGCTTACTCTGCCAATCCTTCATTCCGACTATTATTGTCTCTTTGCCTGGATGGCCCACTGCTTTCGCCCACGCTACCTCGCTTCTTGCGTTTAGCTTTTCTACAATGAATTTCCCCACCTGTTCTCTTATCCCCTCCTTGTTTACCTCTAGGCCTCTAATTACTAATTACTAAGTAGGCTCTTCTGTCCCTTCTGTCCTGCGCTTCTACTATTTTCTTCATCCTGTTCAGTTCTGCACTCACTTCGCTTTCTGGGCGCCTTCTCGCCTCTGCTTGCACTTTTCTCTCTAATTCCTCCAGCTTCTGGTTGGTTATCCTGCTATTATTACCGCCCTCTATATCACCGAGTTGTGACATCTTGTTTTCCAGTTTCTCTATCCTGTCCGACATCTCCTTCTTCTCTTTTTCCCAGCTCATCTCCTTCTCCCTCATCAGCTTTTTTAAGTCTCTGAGCTCCTGCTCCATGATACTGTTGCTATTCCTCAGTTCCACTTTCAGACCTTGGACTTCTTCAATTAGTCCTGCAATAGAGTTTAGGATTTCTATCGTGCCCTCTCCTAGTTTTTTTTTCTCCATCTGCGTCTCCCCTGACCTCAGCCTTTGAGTTTCCGACACTCCCAGCCACTATCCCCCTTTCACACCTTTGCTTGTCTCCTTGACTAGTCATCACCTCAGTTTCTCTTTGAATTCTTTTTAAGAATTCGTCAATCGAGCCCTGTTCCTTGCCTGCTTTGAAGGCCTTTTCTGCATTGGTGGGGCGTCCCCGTTTTGCTTTCCTTGTCTCTATTTTTCTGGGTGAGTTACCTTCCGCCGCGTTACTTGGGCCTCCTGTTTTATCTACTGTGTCGTTGAAGGCCATTTCGCCTGCCAATTCCTGGTCGCTGTCCGCCATCTTTCCTTGACCGTACGCTTCCTAACCTCTATTCCGGTGCTCGACTTTGTTCTGTGGGACATGTTCGTTCTGCTGGTTATATTCAGCTACCTTTTATCACAATCTATCCAGGGCTTATTGCCCTTTCTGCTGTAGCTCTTTTTTCCTTTAGTTTCACCCTTGCTTCTCTTAAAATCGCCTTTTTATACGCACTTAGCATTTACCCACTGTTTCCACTCACACGCCCTCTCTTCCTCCCGGCTTCGGATATAGCATCTGCACCGGTTAGAATGTCATCGCCGTATATGTCTCTTTTAAACACCGTTGATGCCTTGGGATAGAATTGGGCTTCGTCAGTGGCTAGTTGTTGGAGTGATCGTATTTCCAAAAACGGCGCGGCCGAAGTTCCGTCTGTGACGGTATTTAAGTGGTATGTGCGTATGGGATCTCGATTGTTTCACGTCGCAGGATTTTTTGGAATTTGCGGTCTTTGGGATGGACCAGAATCTGCCAATTTCCTAGTTTGGGTGTCGGTGATTTGAAGGGAAGTCTGACTATGTACTGCCCGGTTTTATCATTTCGCTGGGTGGTCGATTGATAATATGTTTCGCATGCTTTTTCTTCGTCTGAGAGAATTCTTTCACATGGAACTTCCTCGATCTCCCAAAATTTGTTGAGTTGAAGCTGAAGATTGTCTAATGCTACATGACACGCTGTTTGAGTTGTGGCGTTGTTATAGGTCGAATGGATTCGACCAGAAAGTATCCAACCGAACGAAGTAGAAAGGTGCAGGTAGTTGAATACGCGTTGTGACATGATTTAATTAGGGTGTCAATTGACGATGTGATATGCGATTGGGACTGGTTTATGCCTGTGACCGGTATATTTACTGGCCTTTGCGGGAGACCTAATTGGTTTGCCATTGCTTTGGTTAAAAAATGAGACTGTGACCCGGAATCTAACAATACTCTATATGGGTGATAACGTCCTTGTTGGTCTCGGATATCTACGACCGCTGTTGAGAGCAAAACTTGATTTGAAGCAGATGCTTGAAGGCTAGTAAGGTTTGAGGGTTGCGGTGTTTCGTCTGTGTGCAAAAGAGTGCGGTGTTTCAGATTGCATGTTCTGCATGAGAATCTAGATTTGCAATTGTTGACAAAGTGGTTGGATCTAAGGCAGTTGGTGCATAGATTCGCTCCCTTTACTATATCATTCCGCTGTACGGGGTCGACACTTAAAAGGGTGTCGCACGCGTTTGTGTAGTGGGTGGCTTTACATATGGCACACGTGGGTTGAAACGTGTAGACGTGGTAGAACGTGTCCGACGCTTAGTTTTGACGGTTTACTTGACACAGGAATATCGCAAATCGCTCGAATGCGATTCGTTATCGAGTGGGTCGTTGTACCGACCTTCGAGTAATTCCCAAGCGACAGGATAGTTTGCGGCGGTGTTCTCAAAAGATTCAATATATTCTGCCGCACCTCCAGTAAGACAGGCCTTCAGATATACTAATTTTTAGTTATCTCACCCTCCGACACCCGAATTGTGACAACTCTTTCGACGTTGTCCTTGCCTGGGTGCAGTGCCGTAATCCGTCCCATCTTCCATCGTAGAGGTGGGATGTTGTCTTCCTTGACAACTACTAGCGAATCCACCTTGAGTGTGGTTGGAGTGGCAGTGCGCCATTTGTAACGCTGTTGCATCTAATGGAGGTATTCCTTGCTCCACCTTTGCCAGAATTCCTCGAACATTTTCTGCAAATGCTGGAACCCAGATAAGCGGTTCTCGCGTATCTCGCGTAGGTCTGGATGGGGAAGGGATGTGAGGGGTGTGCCGATCAGAAAGTGACCTGCAGTCAGGGGAGTCAGGTCCATGGGATCGACGGATAGGGTACACAATGGACGGGAGTTCATACACGATTCTACCTGTGTCAGTATGGTGTACAATTCCTCAAATGTCAATTTCGTTTCTCCGATAACGCGTTTCAGATGGTATTTAGCCGACTTTACTGCACTCTCCCATAAGCCTCCAACATGTGGACCCCGGGGAGGAATGAGATGCCTTCAGCTAAAAACCTCTGTATCTTCCGCTTATGCGGCGTACCGCTTAGTCATAATCCTAATTCTCGCAGGTGGCTGGTAGCCCCTATGAACTGCGTCCCGTTATCGGAGTATATGTTCCTACACTTCCCGCGGCGTGCAATAAATCTACGCAAACAATTTAGAAAGCATTCGGGGCTCAGACCGGATGCTAGTTCTAAGTGTACTGCCTCTGTCACAAAGCAGACGAACAGACATATGTAGGTTCTTACGCTGGCCTTGCTGCGAACACGTTCCTTAGTCAGAAAGGGACCGGGGTAATCTACTCCGCAAGTGTCGAATGGTCTCAATGGGGTGACGCGTGGAGCTGGTAACTGACCCATGACACATTCGGTGCTCCGTGGATTTACCTTGAAGCATTTCACGCACGAACGAATCACTGCCTTAACGATATTTTTTCCCGTGATTGGCCAATACCGCGTTCGAATGGATGCTGTGAGGGCTTGACATCCCGCGTGCAATATAGTTCGTGTTCCTGTCGGATAATTAGTCAGCAGGTGTCTTGATGATAGGATGATTGGATGTTTCTCTTCGTATGGAATGGGTGCGTTGTCCAGTCTGCCGCCCACCCTGAGGAGCCCAGTTTCATCGACGAATGGGTTGACACAGCGCAAGGTGCTCTTCTTCGATATTCCTTGATCCGTCCACAAGCTGACCCACCCGGAGAGAAATTGCTGTTTCAGTGCGATACGGATAAGCACTGTCCTGGGATTATCCAGCTCGCCGGTTGTGAGAGCGTTGCAGAGTTCTGACTCTGGATGGATCGGTCCCTTGTACGAATTCGACGACGTATGTTCGTGGTGAATCGAAGGCAATGCATTAGCACCCGCGTTAAGCGACTCAAGGACGAATATCGCGCGAACTGATCATCTTCTGTTCGAGTGGTTACGGTAAATATTTGTGTTGGAATTGATTTTTGTTCCGGAGCTTCGATAACCTGGTTTAGTGTGGATGGCCAAGTACTTGGATCTTGAAATCCTGGAAGTCAACATCGTGCAAGGGCTGATTCCTCTCGATATAAGATCGGCTGGGTTATTGCTGGCGGTACATGCTGCCAATTAGTCCCTGCTAAGTATTGGATTTCCGCGGTTCTGTTCGCGACGAAGGTCTTCCACTTGGTCGGGAGGGCCGTTATCCATGTCAGCACGATCATTGAATCT
This sequence comes from Nysson spinosus, assembly GCA_910591585.2. Taxonomy (NCBI): domain Eukaryota; kingdom Metazoa; phylum Arthropoda; class Insecta; order Hymenoptera; family Crabronidae; genus Nysson; species Nysson spinosus. The sequence goes on along the minus strand of OU342836.1, from coordinate 684,671 downwards.
GTCCAATAGAACGTCTTCTCGGGAATGATAGTGGATATGGCGGATCTCATCTTTGACACGAGGCGAACTAAGAGAGTAGCCCCACACAGCTCCAATCGCGGCAGTGACAATGATTTCAACGGTGCAACTCGAGACTTCGCGCATAGTAACTGTTTCGGCCTTGTACCGAATCGACATATATACCGGACTGTTGGTTGAGGAGGAAGGTACTCCAAATTAATTCAATATAAAATTAATACTTACAATTCTATTCCTCTAATATAATAATGGTACATGAATTATCTTATTATCTTCTAGCACACTCGCCACGTGGCCATACACTCACTATTCGCATTCAGGTTTCTTAATAACTAAAGTATATATAAACAATAAATAGATATTCTGGTATAGGTAGCAATAATGAAATAATAAGCTATAAACGTAGGTTCATGAACTAGAGACTAGGTAACAGAACTGTGGTACTAAGGTATAAACGTTAGTTCATGAACGATCGTATAGGTAACAGAACTCAGGTAACGTGTCGTCTCTGCGACGGTTCGTGAACGATTAGCATAGGTACTAGAACTCCCACCACTACTCGATCAGTGGTGTAACCAAGTGGGAGAGATGAAGTTATCATCGTATCCTCAACAGTAACAATACTGACGTATTTCCGCTTCTGTCGATAAAACGGACGTATACGCACGCGCCGTACGCCTTTTCAGGCGCATCGCAAAATCCGTGAATTTCGATCGTCCTCACATTGTTACAGATGACACGCCGCGGAAGCGACAACCCGTTTAAGCTTGGAAGCTCTTCGCGAAACTGCATCCAGAGAGTGTGTACGTTGCCTGGTACGGATTCATCCCACGATAATTGCAACCTCCAAAGATGCTGTATAAGAATCTTGGCCTGTATCACTGCAGGACCAACCAGTCCCAATTGATACCAACCGGTATTGATACGTGTATTTGGCAGGTAGTCCGTAATGTTTGGGATAATGAGGCACGCGATCGATCTCGTGTACCCGGTGAACCTAGACGCTACCTCAGTTTGCGCCCATTGCTTGACACTTGCTTGTCTCCCGCCTATACCCGAAATCAACTTATTAATGTTGTGGGCCGGTAATCCTAGTCGGTTGGCCAGCTCCTCGGTGAGGAAATGAGATTGCGAACCCGAGTCAAGCAGTGCTCGGCATTCGTGTTGTTGACCTGAGCGATCCCTGATCTTCACGATTGCAGTGGGTAATAAAACTTGCGTCGGCCCTTGTGGTGAGTTGACCTGAGCAAGGGTGACGCTACCTGAATCGAACGTCGCGGTTTCTACGGTGGGTATCGATACGGTGCTTCCTTCTAAATGAAGCAACGTATGATGCTTCTTATTGCATTTTTTGCACGATCCACGAGTGCAGGCTTTGTTGCGGGGTCCCGGTTGCAAACAATTGAAACATACGTTCAATGCCTTACACTTGTCTATTCGCGCGGTTGGTGACAAATTGCGCAAATCCTTACAACTGTAGCTAGGGTGATCCCTTGAACAGATACTACACGAGACACTATCTTGCCATTTCGCTACGCATGCTACTGTTGGTGACGAACATCCACGCTTGTTATTAAATCCAGCCTTGTTCGCGGGTTTCGAAGCCTGCTGGTTGTCGGAAGTAGACCGCGCGAGAAGTTTACAATAATCCTCTAATAATGCCATCATAACCATTAACTTCGGAGGTTCCGAGCTCCCTATCATCCTCCGATTCCATTCGCGACGCGCTTGCGGACTGAGTTTTGTCGACAGGAGATATGTCATCAGTTAATTTTCGCGTCCATATTTATCTATACCTTAACACAGAGTAGAATCAATGTATGACTTACGGATATGGAGATCCGGATGTTGATGAGCTGCTCCTCGTTACAGCACCCTGTCGTTTCACTTGATGGTTCACGGTCTGGTCTTCTGGTACGGCGTCCCGTCAGAAGCACCCAAGATGTAGTCCGTGTCCCGAAGAAATGAAACTGTTCGCCTCTGAATGAACAGGTTGTCCTGATTCCCAAAGTCCCTGGGCTTAGCGGTCCAATTTGCTTCTCGTCGGTGTTGTGTTCACCACTGTCAGAAGTCACTGTGTACTTTCCGGATTTTATAAACGATCTGGCTCGAATGACCAATGTTTTGTTTCAGATTAGAGATGGAGTGGACTGTATTTGGTTATAACCCGAATTGGATTTTTCTCAGTTTGTTTAAGTTTAGTATTTACATTTGGAACTGATAATTATATAGGTTATTATTATAACAAAGAAATAATTGAGTTGTCCGTTGCGGAGGACAGTTGAAATTTGAACTGTTATCGTAAGTTCGTTACGGAGAACTTCTCGAGGTTGGCTATCTTTAATGTCCGTGACGGAGAACTTCTTGAATAATTATAATGATAGATGTCCGTTACGGAGGACGTCTCGGTTAATTCTAATGATAGATGTCCGTTACGGAGGACGTCTCGGATAATTCTAATTTGGCTCAACCGCCTCTGAGTCGTTGTCGCCTCTTCAGAAGAAGCGTGTAGCGCCCTCAGAGACGTGTGAGCCCTCTATTTCGAAATATCTGAAGTCTGGAAAACCAGACTTCCGGTCAGTCGCGGAGGAGGGTGGTTTTTGAGCCCACCTCAGCCACCCCCTACGGTCGGACCTGAAGTACCTCGATCGCGATGCATCGTCCCAAGGACGGTTTACGATGCGTCAATTGTCATTGCCAGCGTCGGCGATTCATGCTAAAAACAATGCAAGGAAAAACGGTTCAAATAATCATAAACTAACGGAAATCTGAATGACACTGCCAGATGGAACATCTGCATTGCAAACCCTCCAAGAAGAAGACTCCTTTTAGCCTTTGTCCAAGGTTTAGGCTTCGATCGTTTATGACCTTAACACACCTGTTGGTGTTGTGGATGTCTCAGAATAGCGTCCCCAGTTTCGGCGGATTTCGCCGCTGTCTGCTGTTCCCGTCGTAGAGTCAACGTTGTCGCACTCAGGGCGTCGTCAGAAGCGGTGCTGCTTCGTTGGAATGGAGTCACGATCTTCCGATGTTGATGCTCCAGATGGATGTCTTCTTGTTTCCAAGACCAGTGAGCATCCGGCTCGAAGGATCAAAATGTTGAGTACGGTTGTTCGCTTTTAGATGAGAGCGAATTGTACTGTGTGGTGTCCGTCCTTTTGCGTGCTTCGGCTCCCGAATTAAACGCAATTGCACACCTCACGATGTTGGTCGTTACGGTGATTATTTTGAATTCGAATGATTGGTGTTAGACGAATGACGCGAGTGTGGAAGATAGGTCGATTAATGATTTTGACACTTTGTTCTGGAACTGCACTGTTTGGATTTTTTAATGGTTCTAAGTCGAACTTTGATTTTAGAGTGATTACAAAATGCGTTTTTACAAATGAAGAAAACTCGGATGGCCAATTTTGGGGCGGGCATATTACTGGCCCCTGGAATGTCATTGGTTGTAGTTTGTCGCGCCGGGAAGGAGAGTTTTCAGAAATAAAGTAGTTATAAGAGAGGTTTCCCGAACTTGTAGGTGCGGCGAATTCCTCGAACGGAACGACCGCGAGGCTACGTGTTAGCCAGGTGACGGCGACCGCTCCAGAGTCGCCGTGATTGTATTTTATGGTTTAATTGCACTCACGAGGAGAGTTTGTCAGATGTCTCCGAGATTTTTCAAGGAGACTTTGGTGAGACATAGTACAGTCAGAACTGATTCTATTGCGCCAAAGCATTCTGACCCACAGTTTTTTCAGAAAAAGGGTTTAAAATTAAACGCGTGTTACATACGTTTATGCACTTTTCACTATACGATGTGACACTGGCGGAACAAATAACGCGCCTGCCTCACGCCGCGCAGATCCGAGTTCAAATCCTCGATCGGGCGAAAGACGATTTACTTTTTTTTCCGCAATAATAATTCAGAACGGTAGAAAACAAGTTTCTAATACCGGAAAATAATTTCTGAAAGAACAATTAGCAAAATGTGAGTGACCAATGCGTGAAAAGGTATTTTTATACATTATATCCTAAATTATTTTATGTATGCACACATACAGACACATATGAATAATATACAAAAATACAATTAACGGTAAAGAAGTATTGATAATATCCGTAATTATTAACTTTCAGGCAAGTGGTACTTCCGGAATACAGGCCAGCAAAGAGTGCCTTCTTCATAATTAAATTTATACAGATTAAAATCTGTTTTTCTAAATCTCATCATTTGTGGATATTCCATTGCTACGACAAATATTCGTGTTGCATACGGAGCAAAGCAATATATCTGTTCGTTACCGTTCTGAATTATTTTTGCGGAAAAAAAGTATATCGTCTTTCGCCCGATCGAGGATTTGAACTCGGATCCACGCGGCGTGAGGGCAGTGCGTTACTCGTTCCGCCAGTGTCACATTGTATAATAAAAGGTGCATAAATGTATGTAAGAAGCGTTTAATTTTAAACCCTTTTTCTGAAAAAACCGTGGGTCATTGGTCGGAATATTTGGGCGCAATAGAAGCAGTTCTGACTGTAGTACGTCTCACCAAAGTCTCGTTGAAAAATCTCAGAGACATCTGACAAACTCGCTGTAGGATGAGTGGGAAGGATTATTAGCTCAATGATGCACACTTTGTCATACTAATACTATAATTATTATTAAGATATTGAATCAATTTACACACGCGCTACACTCAATCCATATTCTCTTTCGGGCCCTCTCCGCTCCCACAGTGCTATCAACCTCATATAAAAACCATGCACTTAATAGAAATAGCTCTACACTCACCTCGTCAGCCGTACCGTGAATCCATCCCCTTTAGTTTAGGATAGTAAGGATTTCAGGCACGACTGAGTTCCTTTCAATGTCTTTCCTTCGGTTTCCTTGCCAGATGTGGCGGACGTTGGGCTCCATTGTTTTGCGCAGCAACATCTTCTTTATCGATCGTATGTAGCCAGCCCTCCAACTTACCCCCTTTCTTTTCTGCCAATTTGCAACTAATACAGTTCCGCACCACTCTTTCAGCAACGTTCCTCACTCCCTCAAAGCAGTAGTCTGCTTTCACTATCATCACCTTCTTATCTATCGCGAAATGTCCTCGTTTGTGCGCTCGACGGACAATCTGTGTTTGTAAAGCTTTTGGAACCACTACCAGCACATCGCCGCTCATTTCATTGTACAAAATATCATTTCTTATTACGTAACCGTCTAATCCAGGGGTTAGCAACCTTTTTTGGCCACGGGACAAAATCAACCAAAATGTGTGTATTAAAGAGACGTTTGGGTCAGAAATATTTTCGTATTAAAACGGTCTTTTAGTAAATAATAAGATATATTTTATTAAGAAAATAATTACAAACATAGTTGAACGAACATTATTTATAAACGTTCTCTTCGATATCAATGGCTCCCCTGATGTTGAACTTGTGACGTCCATTTAGTCAAGTCTGGTTTATAGTTAGTCGTTTTAAGACGAATACAAGCATCTGAATTTTCGGCAGTTAACCTGTTCCTGTTTTTGCTTAATATAAATTTCATTTGCGAAAATATTTGCTCACATTTATAAGTTGAACCGAATGTGGACAAAATGGCAAAGCCAATTTTTTTCAAAGATGAAAACTTCGTCGGAAGTGATTCCCAACATGTTGATATCATGAGAAGATGATTATCTTCCGTTGTTGCAAATCTTTCCGCAATTTCTTGAATTTATCCGTCCATAACGTTGAACTTTTAAAATCAATCATTTCTAAACTAAAATTGTCAATTTTTAGATATTGAAAATACTGCAAATTCAAAACATTTTCTTCTATTTCATCGGGCTTTATTATAAATGTAAACATTTCTCCATGCTTCTTAAAACTTTGAAAGCGACTTTCATATTCAGTTTTAATGACGAAAATCCAACTTTCGAACATATTTATTTAATTTAATTTAATTTAATTTATTTTACGGGTAATTACCCTTAATAGTACAAATAGTTTGACAAAAATAGTATCACAACACATATGTATGTATATGAAAAAAAAGAAAATGAAACAAAGTAACATACAAAAATGCTAAACAAAAAAGATAGAGTGATAAAAACATAAAACTATACCTAATGACAATTTCGCACATTAACGCAAATTATAATAACAATATTGCAACTATGAGAGACTATATTAGGAAAATAACTAATACATTAAAGTATTTGCGCACGATGTAACTGCTTCTTAAGTCTATTCAGCGAGATACCGAAGAGATCAATATGATCGCCATATTAATTTGCAGTGTGACAGATTCTAGCATTAGGATCTGTTGAACTAAATCTGGAAGAGTACGACGGGGTATAGAATAACGGTGCTCGCCGCATTAAGTAGCAAGGTGCATTAAAGTTAATTAAGTTAAGTAGACAGGAGCAATTCAGTTCACTATTTACAATTTTATACAAAAATGTGATATCTATGTTTGATGGGTAACGGCTATGGTTCAGACCAAATGTAAATTTATAACTTCTTTATTTAAAGGTAGAGAAACGTTTCGGCAATGGTTTGTTGCCCTCTTCAGTCTCAAACTGTGGATTCTGTGTGAACAAGATTATTGAATATTACAATACTATTGTGACTAGGATGATATAACTTTTAACACCAATATTACATATGATAACTATTTTTGTACGCAGTGGATTGTATAAAGTTTAACTTACTAAAGAAGTCCTAGGAGTGTGATAGTCTGCCCTAGGTGCTATTGTCTTAGGTGGTAGATTAAGACTAATATGTAATTTAAACTTAGGATTAAATTAACAGCCGTATAGCGGAGAGGAAAGGCATGGTTATTTGTTTACATAATTTATCGTTACAAAATCAGTCTGCTATGCTTTTGAATTTTTTGTTGCTGGACAGTAAGGACACAACCCCCCACCTATTCTGTGCGACCCTATGTCGGTAAAATCGATCCATGGATTCGATCGGCGAATAATAATTGTCTGAATTGCGGAATTATAATAGAAAATGATGAAAGTGTTTAGGTCAATAGGAAATTAATAAGATCCGTGTAGTAGGAAGATAAGTTGATAGATTCGAACTTCTTGTTAACACTATTTTCCTTTAGGATATATAGAGATTCTGCGATACTTCTGCGCCAGTAATTATTGTCTTTGTGGAGAACACTTGTATTGTTAAAGTCGAAATTGTGGCCATTTGCTAACACGTGTTCAGTTAACGCCGTTCTGTTGGCGAAGTGCGTGAGGCTGTACCTATGCTGGTATAGTCTTGTCGCTAATAGCTTTTGAGTTTGGCCGACATAGCATTCACCGCAATTACTGCATAATATCTTATATATTCATTACTGCATATATATTCATTGCATATATATTCATTACTGCATAGTATCTTATATATTCTTATATATTATATATTCTTATATTCTTATATAATACAACATGTGTTTTTTTGTGAATGTTCAATTTATCTTTGCGTTTACTGAAAAACCCAAAGAAATTCTGAGATATTGTATAGATACACCTGAGATTGTATTGTTTTAGAATCGGGACTGAGTCCAGATCGTAAATATATGGAAGTACTACAGAACTCCTTGAAGATGGGTCCCCCAGACGCCTTATTCTTTTTTCGTTTACCCGACAGGGGTGATAGATTTCATCCACCCGTCTCTTGATGATGTTTTTGACGAAGCTCTTGGGGTAGCCGTTGCGAGATAGTGTATTAATTATTAGTTCAATTTTATCTTTCCTAAACTGTGGGTGTGCGAGTTTAATTGCACGATCAACTAGACCTACGACCAAACTAATTTTATGCTTGATAGAGTGCGCCGAGTTAAAATTAATGTAGTGTCCAGACCATGTTCCTTTTCGATACCAATTGGTAACGATTTTGTTTTCCTCTCTTATTCCAGCTGTGTCTAAGAAACTTATTCCATTGTTATTCTCTAATTCAAACGTGAACTTAATTCTATTGTGGAAAGTCTCAAAAGTATCTATCGTGCGCGTTATTTCATCTGACGGAAGGCAAGTTATGATGTCATCCACATACCTATAGAATAACGGCAATCTGAAGCTTAGTTGGTTAATGCAGGTGGATTGCAATTTTTCCATGACTATCTCAGCAGCCACCGGTGACAACGGAGAACCCATTGCTGCACCAAAAATTTGTCTATAGAATGTATTGTTGAATTGAAAGACATTCGTTGTCAAGCAAAATTCAACAGCCTTCAGAAAACTGTTCATTTTTATTTTGGTATGTGGCACTAACTCATTCCATCTTTCGCGTAGTACCTGGTTAACCGTATCGATTGGTACGTTGTTAAACAATGCAGTGACATTCAGTGATACTAAGGAGTGGTTAGGTGGAATTTGAACATCCTTGATACTCTCCACAAATGTCCAACTATCTTTGATGTAGTAGGGATTGTTTCCTATGATTTTTGATATGATTCTAGATAAATACTTGGAAAGTTTATAGCATGGACCACCAATAGATGAGACTATAATTCTCCGCGGTGTGTTTTCTTTATGTATTTTTGGTAAGCCAAAAGCTCTCGGAATTATTGCATTATTAGTGGAAATATCTCTGTGGACCGAGTTAGTTATATATTCTTTATTTAGCCAGTCTTTGATTATTCTGTTCTTTTGTGTTTGAAAGCTATTGGTGTATTCATATTTACTCCCCAAGTATGTATCTTTGTCATTGAGCATATGTTCTATTGTTTGTATATAATTATCAGTACGTACACATACAGAGACATTGCCTTTGTCTTCAGAAGTAATGAATATGTGAGGATTATTTTCTAGAAAAGCCTAGTTTCTTTAATGTATTGTAGCAATCGGATATCTATGAAATTAAGTTCTTCTGTTTTTCGGAAACGATTAAGAATTTTGTTTATCGCGAGGAACCGTGCATTGTTTCTATTATTTTCATGTATTTTTAGTAGGCCGGTTTCTAGGCTTACTAACAGAAGAACTTAATTTCATAGATATCCGATTGCTTTCCGCTATCCGGAAATGTCCGGATTGCTATCCGGTTTTCGCTGGTTCTTGGAACCGCGGTGTGGAGGCACATCGGTAATCGGAGTTTATGATACGTCTATTTCTATTGAGCGCCGGAAGGCAAATCTGGAAGGACTTGTCCAAGTGTCCTCCAAATGTTTTGCCTTCCTGAGAGAAAGAAGTTAATTACTAAAAACATGCATACTAAGAAATTTTCTAATCCTCAAAAATAGCCATTTCGTGACGTCCGTATCATAAACTTATTCAAGCGGAGTCCTGCGTATCGTAAGGGCTGCTTGAACATTGTATATAAGATACCTTGCAGCAATTGCGGTGAATGCTATGTCGGCCAAACTCAAAAGCTATTAGCGACAAGACTATACCAGCATAGGTACAGCCTCACGCACTTCGCCAACAGAACGGCGTTAACTGAACACGTGTTAGCAAATGGCCACAATTTCGACTTTAACAATACAAGTGTTCTCCACAAAGACAATAATTACTGGCGCAGAAGTATCGCAGAATCTCTATATATCCTAAAGGAAAATAGTGTTAACAAGAAGTTCGAATCTATCAACTTATCTTCCTACTACACGGATCTTATTAATTTCCTATTGACCTAAACACTTTCATCATTTTCTATTATAATTCCGCAATTCAGACAATTATTATTCGCCGATCGAATCCATGGATCGATTTTACCGACATAGGGTCGCACAGAATAGGTGGGGGGTTGTGTCCTTACTGTCCAGCAACAAAAAATTCAAAAGCATAGCAGACTGATTTTGTAACGATAAATTATGTAAACAAATAACCATGCCTTTCCTCTCCGCTATACGGCTGTTAGTTTAATCATAAGTTTAAATTACATATTAGTCTTAATCTACCACCTAAGACAATAGCACCTAGGGCAGACTATCACACTCCTAGGACTTCTTTAGTAAGTTAAACTTTATACAATCCACTGCGTACAAAAATAGTTATCATATGTAATATTGGTGTTAAAAGTTATATCATCCTACTCACAATAGTATTGTAATATTCAATAATCTTGTTCACACAGAATCCACAGTTTGAGACTGAAGAGGGCAACAAACCATTGCCGAAACGTTTCTCAACTTTAAATAAAGAAGTTGTAAATTTACATTTGGTTTGAACCATAGCCGTTACCCATCAAATATAGTTAAATTACTATTGGACCAATCAAAAAACTATAGAAAATGTGATATCATGTAAAGTTCGACGCTCCTCAAGGGCTCTGATATTAAACCTCTGCATAATTGGGCCGTAATCATGATCATATTTAGACATCGGAGTGCCATTCTTATAGGCTAGAAATCTTAGGAATTTATGTTGAATTTTCTCCAACAGAACACGATGGATCTGCGCTGACGGTGACCATATGGTTGATGCATATTCTAGATGAGGTTACACTAATGAAAAGTATAGAGTTATAAGTGTATGAGGATTACTAAAATGTTGACCAAACCTAATCACAAAACCGAGTGACTTGCTTGATTTGGCAACTATCAGATTATAATGATCATTAAAGGAGAGAGTATTGTTATAGTGTACCCCAAGGTCACGTACAGATAATACGGAGGACAACACCGAATTGTTAATGCAATAGGGATATTGGATAGGATTAGTGCTACGCGAAAAACGAGTTACATGACATTTACTAATATTTAAGTCCATACAATTTGTATGTGTAATTTTGGGTTTCGGCTGTTAATAGACCAAATGTAACAATTTAAGCTTCTTTATTTATAAAGTAGAAAAGTTTCGGCACAAGTTTTGTGCCCTCTTCAGTCTGAACAATAGGTCTATGTGGAAAGAAAAAAGTTTCTGTATTACAATACTATTATAAATGTGTCTTAAATACCTATTAATCCTATGTAAACTAATTGTTGAACACAAAATTAAATAAATTGCACTCACTAAAGAAGTCCTAGGTTACTTATTTTCTGCCCTAGGTGCTTATGTCTTAGGTGTTAAAGTAAGACTAAAGTACAATTTCGAACTTAAGATTAACTGTTACCACTAAGGCGGAGAAGAAGGCCAAGGGCTATTTGTTTACATTAATTGGCGTCACGAAATCGGTTGCGCAATTTTTTGAACGTGGTCTGCTGGACAGTAGGGACACAATCCCGCCTGGATTCTGCGCGACCTAGAGTCGGTAATATCGATCCATAGAGTCGATCAGCGGAAGTGAATGGATTTACGTATCACTTACTATCCAGCAGCCATCGCAGTTCGTTCATGAGTACTAGGCCAAGGCGTTACTATAAATCTGAATTTTTCTCTGTGATCCGGTGTGTGTCTGCAATTAAAATTGTTAGGTAAGATGTGTAATCCTTCCTTTTGGTTTATGACAGAAATATTAAAGATGTACGAAGCGGTTTTCTTTTATAACAGATAGGTAGTAAATCGGCTATGTGAGCAGGTGGGCGATGAGGTCCGTGTAGTAGATTGATAAGCTGACCGATTCGAACTTTTTATTAACACTATTCTCCATCTGTATGTATAGCGATTCGGCGATACTCCGGCGGTGATAGTTATTGTCCTTGTGAAGAACACTGGTGTTGCTAAAGTCAAACGTGTGGCCGTTGTCTAGCACGTGTTCTGTAAGAGCCGTTCTGCTAGATAGATGCGTGAGGCTGTCCCTATGCTGGTACAGTCTTGTTGCTAGTTGGTTTTGAGTTTGGCCCACGTAGCACTCTCCACAATTCCTGCAAGGTATTTTGTACACGATGTCCGTTTTCTTACATATGCTTAACTTTTCTTCTCCTTTGGCGAAGAAGCCCAAGGCATTATTATTCATTGTGTAAATACACCGCAGGTTATAACGTTTAAGGATCGGAATCAGGTCCAAATCATAAATAAAAGGAAGTACCACCGAATTACTCGAAGATGGATCCCACAAGCGGTTTATCCTATCTTGATTCACCCGATAGGGATGATAAATTTCATCCACCCGTCTCCTGATAATACTCTTTACAAAGTTCTTCGGGTAGCCGTTTCGGGATAATGTATTAACAATAAGTGCCAGATTGTCCATTTTAAAATTAGGGTGTGCTAATTTAACCGCACGGTCAACCAGACCTACAACTAGACTCATTTTGTGTATAGTGGAATGCGCCGAATTGAAGTTGATGTATCGCCCGGACCATGTTTTTTTGCGGTACCAATTCGTGACAATCTTATTACTCTCTCTTATAACCTCAGTGTCTAAGAAGCTGATTCTGTTATTGTTCTCAAGTTCGAAAGTAAACTTAATCCTATCGTGGAAAGATTCAAAGGCATCAATAGTGTGTGTCACTTCGTTGGATGGAAGGCAGGTGATGATGTCATCCACATATCTGAAGAAGAAGGGTAACCTGAAGGCGAGTTTGTTGATGCTTTGAATCTTTCCACGATAGGATTAAGTTTACTTTCGAACTTGAGAACAATAACAGAATCAGCTTCTTAGACCCTGAGTTTATAAGAGAGAGTAATAAGATTGTCACGAATTGGTACCACAAAAAAACATGGTCCGGGCGATACATCAACTTCAATTCGGCGCATTCCACTATACACAAAATGAGTCTAGTTGTAGGTCAGATTGACCGTGCGCTTAAATTAGCACACCCTAATTTTAGAAAGGACAATCTGGAACTTATTGTTAATACATTATCCCGAAACTATGATTGGGGAACCCATTTTCGAGTAATTCGGTGGTACTTCATTTTATTTATGATTTGGACCTGATTCCGATCCTAAAACGTTATAACCTGCGGTGTATTTACACAATGAATAACAATGCCTTTGGCTTCTTCGCCAAAGGAAAAGAAAAGTTAAGCATATGTAAGAAAACGGACATCGTGTACAAAATACCTTGCAGGAATTGTGGAGAGTGCTACGTGGGCCAAACTCACAACCAACTAGCGACAAGACTGTACCAGCATAGGTACAGCCTCACGCACCAATCTAGCAGAACGGCTCTTACAGAACACGTGCTAGACACCGGCCACACGTTTGACTTTAGCAACACCAGTGTTTTTCACAAGGACAATAACTATCACCGCCGGAGTATCGCCGAATCGCTATACATACAGATGGAGAATAGTGTTAATAAAAAGTTCGAATCGGTCAGCTTATCAATCTACTACACGGACCTCATCGCCCACCTGCTCACATAGCCGATTTACTACCTATCTGTTACAAAAGAAAACCGCTTCGTACATCTTTAATATTTCTGTCATAAACCAAAAGGAAGGATTACACATCTTACCTACCAATTTTAATTGCAGATACACACCGGATCACAGAGAAAAGTCAGATTTATAGTAACGCCTTGGCCTAGTACTCATGAACGAACTGCGATGGCTGCTGGATAGTAAGTGATACGTAAATCCATTCACTTCCGCGGATCGACTCTATGGATCGATATTACCGACTCTAGGTCGCGCAGAATCCAGGCGGGATTGTGTCCTTACTGTCCAGCAGACCACGTTCAAAAAATTGCGCAACCGATTTCGTGACGCCAATTAATGTAAACAAATAGCCCTTGTCCTTCCTCTCCGCCTTAGTGGTAACAGTTAATCTTAAGTTAAAAATTGTACTTTAGTCTTACTTTAACACCTAAGACATAAGCACCTAGGGCAGAAAATAAGTAACCTAGGACTTCTTTAGTGAGTGCAATTTATTTAATTTTGTGTTCAACAATTAGTTTACATAGGATTAATAGGTATTTAAGACACATTTATAATAGTATTGTAATACAGAAACTTTTTTCTTTCCACATAGACCTATTGTTCAGACTGAAGAGGGCACAAAACTTGTGCCGAAACGTTTCTACTTTAAAAATAAAGAAGCTTAAATTGCTACATTTGGTCTATTAACAGCCGAAACCCAAAATTACACATACAAGTTATTATTGGACCAATATATAAACCATTGATTACTAGTCCATACAGTTGACACGACACCAATTTTCAAGCCGCCGTATATCCTGTTGGAGATCATGAGCATCTGAGATTGTGTTAATGATTTTAAAACATTTGAGGTCATCGGCAAAAAGCAAAAACCTACTATTTACAAATGACGTTCCGATGTCATCAATAAACAAGAGAAAAAGCAGTGGCCCAAGATGAGACCCCTGAGGAACACCCGAGGTTACTTGTATGATCCGTGATAAATGCTTCTGCACTTTTACACGTTGCGTACGCTTAGTTACGTAGCTCCTAATCCAATTTAGAAAGGTATCAGATATTCCCATCCCAGCGAGCTTGTTAATTAATGAAGAGTGATCAACTCTATCAAAGGCTTTTTGGAAATCTGTGTAAATTGCGTCAACTTGTAGATTTGTATCCAGAGCCCTCGACAGAAAATTAAAAAATATGGTTAAATTGGAAGTAGTTGAACGCCCCGAAGTAAAACCATGTTGATGAACAGATATGTACGGCGACACATAGTGATTCAATTTATCAGTAACAATGGATTCAACAATTTTAGCCATAGTATTAATTATAGTCTGTAGTTAGTTACCGAAACTTTGTTACCAGATTTGTAAACTGGTGTAACTAGACCGGAATTCCAGCGTGGTGGAAAAATTCCATTTACAAGAGACTTATTGAAGATTATCCATAAAGCCCGAGAAATTATGAATCTACATTCTTTTAAATAAATAGAAGGAATACCATCATCCCCAGCACTTTGGTAAAGGTTGAGATTTTTTATTTCACTGAGAACTTCGCTGATTGTAACTGTAAAGTGCGGAATCTCGAGTGGTTTGGTTGTGTGAACCGTACTTTGATTAGTTTAATGTGATGTATAAATTGACTCAAAGTGCTGAGCGAATAGATTAGCGATGTGCTCCGGATCCGAGGCTTCACTATTTGTCCAGTACTACTGGAGGGTAGTACTTCTTTAGGTCTATTACTGTTAACAAATTTCCAAAAAGCTTTGATGCCGAAATGGATATTTTGCTCTACACGCTTAACATACTTGTCATGGCATGCTAATGTGAGAGTTTTACATTTGAATCTGAGATTACTGAATTTCTGGTAATTCATGCTAGTGCGATTTCGTTTGTACGCAATATGAGCTAGTTTCTTGGATTTAATTAACGAAACAAGTTCTTCGGAGAACGTAGAGAACGTCCTCGGGTAGGTAGAATTCGTAATAATGACTTTCGGTACAAACTTATTGATAGTAAAAGTTAAATGGTAGTATAAAAACTCAACCGTATCATCAGTTGATAGGTATTTCCTAGATTGATCCCAGCTAATGGCATTAAGATACTCTATAATATGACGATAATCGCCTCTATTAAAATCGTATTTGTATGAGGGTACACTAGACGTTGAGTGTGACGTGCCAAGTTCAGCGTATAATACAGTATAGTATAGTATGTAGGAGTGGGGGATGATGCGGATCAGTTGATAATAGTGATTCTGGAGGAATTTCAATGTGGGAACGACAAATGTTTGTAAATACTAGATCAAGAATGCGACCAGGGCTGTTTGCTATGTGATTTAACTGATGAAGATCAAGGTGGTGCAAAAGTTCAGTTAAAGAGTATAAAATTAATTCGTCAGTATTACCAGCAGAAGAAGATAAAGAAGGGTAAGACGAGCTATGGGATGACCATTGGATATTAGCAAGATTGTAATCACCAACTATTAACACATCAGAAACAGGATTAGCGGCCAGCACTTCGCGTACGGTATTAAAGTGATCGGTATAAGCAGTTATATTTGTGGAAGGGGGGATATAAAGACCACCAATAATCATAGAACGATTACCGACGGATAATTTGACAAAGAGTTGTTCTATATTGGTGTAGGGCACTGGAATAAAACTGCAACCTCTCTTATACGGGCTAGTCAACAAATTTCTGTCCATCATCCGAAACACGTTATAGTCAAAGAGCCCGCGTTCACCAGTGCCAATACTTCCGTTAAGCCACGTCTCAGTAAGGATAATAACATCATATTTCACTGAGGAGGAATTTACGGAACACATTAGATCTCTCAATTTTATGTGTAGTTTTGGGTATCGGCTGTTAATAGACCAAATGTACAATTGAAACTTCTTTATTTTAAAGTAGAAACGTTTCAGCCAAAGTTTTATGCCCTCTTCAGTCTGAACAATGGTTCTGTTCAAGCAGCCCTTACGAAAGGACTCCGCTTGAATAAGTTTATGATACGGACGTGACTAAATAGCTATTTTTGAGGATTAGAGAATTTCTTAGTATGCATGTTTTTAGTAATTAACTTCTCTCAGGAAGGCAAAACAGTTGGAGGACACCTGGACAAGCCCCTCCAGATTTGCCTTCCTGCGCTCAATAGAAATAGACGTATCATAAACTCCGATTACCGATGTGCCTCCACACCGCGGTCCAAGAACCGGCGAAAACCCTTGACGTCACGACGGACCCTTCCGGTCAACCTGGGGGTGAGATTCCAGGAACCGATGGGCCGTCACTTCTGACTAGGTTACGCCCTCAGTGGGCCTGAAGGGCGTCAAGGGACTCAATTTGTACATTGGTGGGAGTGATGGGAGGGCACATCGGCTAAAGATTCCTTATAAATATAAGATCCTTAGAGTTATAAGAATAGTTATGATTGAGAACAGAGTTAGAGAATTACTGAGAGAATAGTACTGACTAGCCCTTCTGGACACGCGTTCACGATAAGATCCAGGATAAGAGTAGAAGTAAATACATTGTTAAAAGTTCGTGTAATTACACTGTTATTGTTATCAGAATATATATCCGGAAAAGATAAAGGTGTGTTCGGGAGTTGATTTAAACCCAGAAATATACAGTCCACTTGAATCAAATAACATCCTGATTCTCCCGGCCATAGTCATCTTTAACATTTGGTCCTTCGAGCCGGATATATTAACCAGTGACAGTGATATACAGCGAACTTAAGTGCTCTATCCGATCGTGTGCGTGACTCAAGACTTGTGGTCAATCCTAACGGACATTGGCACAAGTGAGTTCAGAAAGCGGAATCATCAACAACGGACATCGGAATCACCAAGATTCCATTCCAAGGATAACCTACGCTGATCCTCTCGCGAGACGCTAGGCCCTCGATACAATTCGAGACTTCAGGACAAGGACGCATCACACCGAAGCCACTGCAGAGCGCTGGAGCGATCTTACACATCGAGTTCCAACTTTGTTTCTGTGAGTCCTTTCCAAACATAATAACGATATTCTAAAATGGAGGCATCACTAAGAAAATTGATTGCTGATCGCGGCGTCTTAAAGGCAGCTTTAACCCGCTACAAAACATTCGTAGACAATTGGGACGCATCCACTTGTAACATAGAAATCAAGGAACGACTTGATCGAATTACACCACTCGCGGACAAATTTGATGTCATTCAACAAGAAATAGAATCACTTGTAATTGATACAGATTTAGAATCCACGCATGCAACCGCACGCGAAAACTTCGAATCAATCTATTATAAGGTTATCGCCACCACGAAAAAGCGACTTTATCATCCGGGAACGTGCAATAATACGCACTCTGGAAATACAAACGTATCGTCTCCAGCTCCGTCGGATACACAAGCAGACTTGCAACTACCAATCGTTCAGGTACCTAAGTTCGACGGCGCGTGTAACTCGTGGATCAAATTTCGGGATAGTTTTCAATCCATGATTGACGATAATGACCGGCTCACCGACGCTAAGAAATTCCATTATTTGAACGCGTCACTACTCGGTGCAGCTGCGCGAACCATCCACTCGTTAGGAGCGTCAGGAAACACATATACCCAAGCATGGGCAAAACTCAAAAAAAGATACAACGATCCAATCGCTCTTCATGAGCATCATATGAAATCACTGTTCGAGTTACCCACAATGTCTAAACCATCTAGTGTTTTATTACAACAACTCATTGACGACACGACAAATCACGTAACAGCTCTCGAGTCATTAAACGAACGGACAGAATACTGGGACAGTATTATTATTTATTTGACTCAGACCAAACTTGATTATTTAACAAAGAAAGAATGGGAGAAACATCTCATGTCGTATGTAGAAAAACCAACACTCATACAGTTCATGGACTTTTTAGAAAAACACTGCAAATATTTAGCGCGATCATATTCTGACAGACAACCACCGAAACAAACGATCAAAACGGACAGACGAAATACAAATACACACTCACAATCAGTATCGTATATCTCGAATACTCAAGTATCGTGTCGATTATGCAACAATCACCACGCGTTATACCAATGCACAGAGTTTAAAACGTTGAGCCCCGTCGAACGTACAGAGAAGATTCGGTATTTGCACGTCTGCTATAATTGTTTAAATCCGGGACATACAAGTAAGAATTGCACGCGTGGAAAATGTAAAATCTGTAGCAAAAACCACCATACATTGTTACACGTAGAAAGTAAGACAACAAATCAGGATTGGAAAAGGGCAACTAATAACCCGGAACCTCAGACATCCGTAGCACTCACCCAAGTAAATTCAGAAGATCAGAACCTACACGTTCTCTTAGCCACCGCCGTAGTGCACATTTCAGATTACGCGGGCAAGAAACATGATTGTCGAGTACTCCTGGATCCCGGTTCTCAGTCGCACTTCGTCACAAAGGCCTTCTGCGATAAATTACGTCTCAAATGTAACGCTACGTATCAGATAGTTGCTGGCATTGGAAACAGCACAAACTTCATTAAGCGTAAGGCGCATTTAACATTACGATCGCTACACAGCAGCTTCACAAAGAAGCTCTCATGTTTAGTCATCGAAAAAATCACCGACGATTTGCCAAACAAATCAATTACGCGTGCGACCATTCCAATCCCATCTAATGTTAAGCTTGCCGACCCATATTTTAATAAGACAGATAAAATCGACATGCTTCTCAGCGGAGAGCTATTCTGGGAGTTATTATGTGTAGGACAAATTAAACTGGGAAAGGGATACCCATTATTACAAAAGACCCTTCTCGGGTGGGTACTAGCAGGGCCGATGATGACAAGACCCACAGGTAGACCACCAACGGTCGTTTGTAACCTAGTCACACATCAAGACCTCCAAGATAAACAATTTTGGAACATCAAACACACTCCTCCCGTCGAAGCAACACCGGTGAACCCCAACAATCCATGCGAGTTACACTTAAAAAAGGCAACAACCCGCGACTCAAATGGCCAACTTCTAGTGTCAAGTCCGTTCAACGAGAATCTCAGTGCACTAGGCGACTCGCGCTTGCTCGCAGAAAGGCGATTTCGCTCACTGGAACGAAAACTGTCTCGGTATAAGGGATTGACAGAGAAATACACAACATTCATGGACGAATACGAAAGGTTAGGGCATATGACAAGGATCACCCTAACAAGCGACCAATATAAGGCACCATCCTTCTACCTTCCACATCACGCGGTGACGAAGGAAGGAAGTTTCACAACCAAACTACGCGTCGTGTTCGATGGATCTGCAAGGTCAACGTCTGGAGTATCGCTGAACGACGCACAATACGCCAGACCAACAGTGCAAGAAGATCTCTTTTCGATACGTGTAAGAGTTCAGAAGCATCGGTATGTTCTGTCGGCTGACATCACTAAAATGTACCGTCAGGTACTTGTCACGCCCGAACAACAACGATACCAACGCATCAAATGGCGACCTGATTGCTCAATGCCTCTCGCGGTCTACGAGCTGAACACCGTCACATACGGTACTACCTCAGCACCGTTTCTGGCAACGCGTGTTTTGAGACAATTAGGTGAGATGCATCTAATACAGCATCCACGCGCTAGCAACGTCATCATCACGGCGAAAATGAGTAGGCACGAGCTATGGCAAATAAAACCTGCATGGGACAATGTAACACGTGTAGTTTCGGTGAGACCATCGGACGGAATTATGAGAAGGCCGATTGCAAATTTGTGCATACCGCCCATCTCAGAACCATAGGTGTCATAATCTACACCTCATAGAAATAAGATCGTTACACCTAAGCATACCAGTATTATATAATTGAAAGGGAGCCTTTCAAGGTGGGCGGCATGTTCAAGCAGCCCTTACGAAAGGACTCCGCTTGAATAAGTTTATGATACGGACGTGACTAAATAGCTATTTTTGAGGATTAGAGAATTTCTTAGTATGCATGTTTTTAGTAATTAACTTCTCTCAGGAAGGCAAAACAGTTGGAGGACACCTGGACAAGCCCCTCCAGATTTGCCTTCCTGCGCTCAATAGAAATAGACGTATCATAAACTCCGATTACCGATGTGCCTCCACACCGCGGTCCAAGAACCGGCGAAAACCCTTGACGTCACGACGGACCCATCCGGTCAACCTGGGGGTGAGATTCCAGGAACCGATGGGCCGTCACTTCTGACTAGGTTACGCCCTCAGTGGGCCTGAAGGGCGTCAAGGGACTCAATTTGTACATTGGTGGGAGTGATGGGAGGGCACATCGGCTAAAGATTCCTTATAAATATAAGATCCTTAGAGTTATGAATAGTTATGAATGAGAATAGAGAGTTAGAGGTTTTAGAGAATTACTGAGAGAATAGTACTGACTAGCCCTTCTGGACACGCGTTCACG
This sequence comes from Nysson spinosus, assembly GCA_910591585.2. Taxonomy (NCBI): domain Eukaryota; kingdom Metazoa; phylum Arthropoda; class Insecta; order Hymenoptera; family Crabronidae; genus Nysson; species Nysson spinosus. Next base: position 664,099 of record OU342836.1, on the reverse strand, counting down.
ATAAGATCCAGGATAAGAGTAGAAGTAAATACATTGTTAAAAGTTCGTGTAATTACACTGTTATTGTTATCAGAATATATATCCGGAAAAGATAAAGGTGTGTTCGGGAGTTGATTTAAACCCAGAAATATACAGTCCACTTGAATCAAATAACATCCTGATTCTCCCGGCCATAGTCACCTTTAACAGGTTCTGTGTGGAAAAAAAGTGACTCTATTACAATACTATTATAAATATGTTAATGTGTCTTAAATACCTATTAATGCCTATGTTAACTAATTATTGTACACAAAATTGAATAAATTGAAACTCACTAAAGAAGTCCTAGGTTACTTATGTTCTGCCCTAGGTGCTTATGTCTTAGATGTTAAGGTAAGACTAAAGTACAATTTTGAACTTAAGATTAACTGCTACCCACTAAGGCGGAGAGGAAGGGCAGAGGCTATTTGTTTACATTAATTATCGTCACGAAATCGGTTGCGCAATTTTTGAACGTGGTCTGCTGGACAGTAAGGACACAATCCCGCCTGGATTCTGCGCGACCTAGAGTCGGTAATATCGATCCATTAAGTCGATCGGCGGAAGTGAATGGATTTACGTATCACTTACTATCCAGCAACCATCGCAGTACGTTCTTGAATACTTGGCCAAGGCATTACTATAAATCTGAATTTTTTTGTGTGATCCGGTGTGTGCTGCAAATAAAATCGGTAGGTAGATGTGTAATCCTTCCTTTTAGTTAGTGACGGAAATATTAATGATGTAAGAAGCGAATTTCTTTTGTAATAGAGAGATAGTAGATCGACTATGTGAGCAGGTGGGCGATGAGGTCCGTGTGGTAGAGTGATAGGCTGACCGATTCGAACTTCATATTAACGCTATTCTCCATCTGTATATAGAGCGATTCGGCGATACTCCGGCGGTAATAGTTGTTATCCTTGTGAAGAACGCTGGTGTTACTAAAGTCGAACGTGTGGCCGTTGTCTAGCACGTGTTCCGTATGAGCCGTTCTGCTAGATAGGTGCGTGAGGCTGTACCTATGCTGGTGCAGTCTTGTTGCTGGGTGGTTTTGTGTTTGGCCCACGTAGCACTCTCCACAATTCCTGCAAGGTATTTTATACACGATGTCCGTTTTCTTACGGATGTTTAACTTGTCCTTGCCTTTGTTGAAGAAGCCAAAGACATTGTTTATCATTGTGTATATACACCGCAGGTTATATCGTTTGAGGATCAGAACTAGGGCCAAATCATAAATAAACGGAAGTACCACCGAATTACTCGAAGATGGGTCCCCCAGGCGGTTTATCCTATCTTGATTCACCCGATAGCTATGATAAATTTCATCCACCCGTCTCCTGATAATACTCTTTATGAAGTTCTTCGGGTAGCCGTTGCGGGATAATGTATTAATAATATGTTCTAGAATATCTTTTCTAAAATTAGGGTGTGCTAATTTTACAGCACGGTCAACCAAACCTACAACTAGACTCATTTTGTGCATAGTGGAATGCGCCGAATTGAAATTGATGTATCGCCCAAACCATGTTTTTTTGCGGTACCAATTCGTGACAATTTTATTACTCTCTCTTATAACCTCAGTGTCTAAGAAGCTGATTCTGTTGTTGTTCTCAAGTTCGAAAGTAAACTTAATCCTATCGTGGAAAGATTCAAAGGCATCAATAGTGTGTGTCACTTCGTTGGATGGAAGGCAGGTGATGATGTCATCCACATATCTGAAGAAGAAGGGTAACCTGAAGGCGAGTTTGTTGATGCAAGTGGACTGCAATTTTTCCATAACTATTTCCGCGGCCACCGGTGACAGTGGTGAGTCCATAGCTGCGCCAAATATTTGTTTGTAAAACTTGTTGTTAAATTGAAAAACATTGGCCGTCAGGCAAAACTCCACCGCCTTCAGGAAACTGTTCTTCTCAATCTTGGTATGTGGCACCAACTCCTGCCATCTTTCGTGCAGTACCTGTTTGACCGTGTCAACTGGTACGTTGTTAAACAGAGCAGTAATATCAAGAGATACCAAGGAGTGATTCGGTGGAATTTCAACTTCCTTGATGCTTTCCACGAAGGTCCAACTGTCTTTGATATAGTAGGGATTGTTTCCAGTGATTTTTGATATTATTCTGGACAAATACTTGGAAAGTTTATAACACGGACCACCAATAGAGGAAACTATGATTCTCCACGGTGTGTTTTCTTTATGTATCTTGGGTAAGCCGTAAGCTCTTGGAATTATTGCATTATTGATAGTAATATCTTTATAAACAGAGTTTTTGATATATTGTTTATTTAACCAGTCTTTAATTATTTTATTATTTTGTGTTTGAAAGCTATTGGTGTATTCATATCTACTCTCCAAGTATGTGTCCTTGTCACTAAGCATATGTTCTATTGTTTGTATATAGGCATCAGTTCGTACACACACAGAGACGTTGCCTTTGTCAGTAGCGGTAATGAAAATGTTCGGATTATTTTTCCGGAAAAGCCTAGTTTCTTTTATGTATTGTAGCAGTCGAATATCTATGAAATTTAGTTCTTCTATTTTTCTGAATCTATTGAGTATTTTGTTTATCGCTAAGAAGCGTGCATTATTTCTATTATTCTCATGGATTTTTAGTAGGCCGGTTTCCAAGTGTGTAATTAATGAGATAAGATTTTTGTTTATGTTACTAGTTTTGAAAGTGTGTTTAGGACCCAACGCTAAGATTCTTTTTACGTTAGTCGGTATGATTATGTCCGTTAAGTTGATAAGCCATTTCTCAGTATCGATATTTGTCAACGGTTGTTCATGTTTTTTTATCAGTTTATCAAGTTTTTTTCTATGTTTATTGTCACAGTCATTTTTGAATTTACTTAGTGATGCTCTCTGTGTGTGTACAAACCGTTTGACGGTGTCATTAGGTAGACACGCCATAAGGTGTTTGAAATTGTTGTTTATTTCTTTTTTTGCTAAGTCAATGTTACGAAAAATATCGTTAATCTTTATGTTAAGAATCTTTCTATTATGTTTATATTTTAAATTCTGTAATTTTCTATTATTATTATGGCTGTCTAAGTGTATGTAACTTCTTGTATGTTCAATTTTATCAGGAATTATTCAATATCTCCTACATTCCAAAAGGAAGACACGTTGAGAATTCAATGAAATCAGCCTCTGTTTGCGGTGCAATTTCGGGAGTTGTAAGTTCGCCGAGTCCGCGATCCACACGCCTTTCGTGTGGGCTTTTCTCGATGCGTGTTACTGTTGGTAAGTACAATTGAATTGCCGTGTTGCAAACGCGAAGTACATTAATCGTATATCTCAGTATGGTGGATCGTATCGCTCGAAACTCTCAGAAGACAGACAGACTAACTAACTGACTAACAGCTCGGCTAGCAATCCGAGTGGACTTATATCCCTTCTCCCACCAGTTCAATCACGAATCCCCTTAAAACAAGGGGAGATCGCCGTCAACTGCCGCCCTTGAGAAGAGGTGCCGCGGCTTCCTCAAAGGATATCGATATCGTCTGCACGTGCTGATAAGCGGCCACTGAAATCGGCCGCTCTTCCAAGAAGAACGCCTTGCAGTCTGGAGTAAGACTGCGTCTCAAGCGATGTAGACTCAACAGCCTCTTACTTGAGTTAATCCATCGTTTAAGAAAGATATTAGATTCAGCGGAAAAAGTGTTCGCTATGTACGCAAAGAACCCAGTATTATTCATTTTTATAGCCGGATATAATGATATAGTAATCAATAGTTTATTTGTTGGTCCAATAATAACTTCTATGTGTAGTTTTGGGTATCGGCTGCCCTAGGTGCTTAGAACATAGTGCACAGAACATAAGTAACCTAGGACTTCTTTAGTGAGTTTCAATTTATTCAATTTTGTGTACAATAATTAGTTAACATAGGCATTAATAGGTATTTAAGACACATTAACATATTTATAATAGTATTGTAATAGAGTCACTTTTTTTCCACACAGAACCATTGTTCAGACTGAAGAGGGCATAAAACTTTTGCCGAAACGTTTCTACTTTAAAATAAAGAAGTTTCAATTGTACATTTGGTCTATTAACAGCCGATACCCAACACTACACATAGAAGTTATTATTGGACCAACAAATAAACTATTGATTACTATATCTCTCAATTTTGTGCGAATGCCGCGAACGTTCTGATAATACACTGACAGAACTTGATCTAGTTTTTTGAAGTCTTTTTCTGATGAAAATCTACAATTTTAGGAGTACCATTAATGTATTTGATGGTACGTTTAGCGTCACCAGCAGAGTTACAATCACTTATTTGAGCACGGAGTTGGGAAAGGTATTCGCGTTCCATTGGTGTTTTGTTATCAGTTCTAATAATCCCCTCTGCTGTCGTATCAATGGATTTCGGCACTCCGTGAATAATAATATTCCTGGATATTTTACTCCTTAAGTTTATTTCGGTGATACAGTCATTTATGATTGGTATAGGTTCATTCCTTAGATCTGGGTGTTCAGAGCTTTGAGATTCAAGTATCTTAATACGTTCTTCAAATCCTATTACAACTTGCTGTATACCCACAACGTCCGTTTTAATTAGAGCAATTTCATCTTTGATTTGACTAAGGAGGTCTTGTTTGAAATTTTGAAGCTCCATCTGCATCAATTCTCTGATGTCATCAATAGTTGGCAAGGTAGAGCATAGTTGGGTCATGTTTAGTGAGCCAGGTGAGCCGGGTGAAGCTGAAGAGGTCGCGGTATCGGCTTTACAATTGAGTAAACGACCGTTAAACCAGGGGTGTCCAGAACGACTTAAACAAGTCACTCCAGTATGAGAGATGATTCCACAATCATTGCATTTGGTCGGATTTACCACCTTAATTTTACATCCTTTGCACTTGCCGTTTTGTTGAGACATACCGGACTCTGTATAGTGGAATTTAAGATGATACAGAGAAAGATATAACACCTCTACACTATAGCCCTTCCGACACTTAAACACAAATAGAGAGGACAACAGCTACAATACAGAGCACTGAAGTTATTAATGCAGCTCCTAAGTAGTTTAAGGATAGTTTAATGCAAAGAACGTAGATAAAACACTAGAATAATGTAGCACTATACGGTTTTAAATGCCAGGTATAAACGGTTTCACTATGATTCAGAGCGAAGGTAAACAAATACGTGCGTGTTGCTGTACTGTCGGCAGACAACTGATATTAGACAACTATATTTAGATTGCTTTCATCGATGTTTTCTTTTTCACGTTCCCTTTTTAAAAAAGGAAAGAAATGAATTTTTTTTGTTTTTATGTCAGTTTCAAATAATATCAATTTTGAAGTAAAACTCTTCCATTTCTCAGACATTTTCAAAATTGTGTGGTTATTTCCTTGGAGTCGTCCGTTGAAATCATTATAATGGTTCATTATGTCTGTTAAGAACAAAAGTCTTAAAAACCCATTGTTTATCATTGAGTTCGAGATCATTTTCACCGATTTCGTGAAGAAATATTTGTATATCACCAAAACACTCTACAAACCTATTAAGAACTTTGCCTCGACTTAACCATCGTATTTCAGAATTTAACAACAAATCTCCATATTTTTATTCAATTTCCTCCGAAAAAGCTTTAAAGCGCCTGTGTATTAATGCTGATCGCGCTATTATCATGTTTACGATCTTAACAACCTTTTCCATTACATCCTTAACCTCTTAGGCACGGCTGAATTTTGCGCGGCGCTGTTTCTCTGTACGGCAGAGTTCAACGCGAATTACGTGTAAATGATACAAATTGCCACGTCAAGCAGATGAAACAAAAATTTCTTATACCATTTGATGCTCTTTCGGATAGACTGCACACTAGATATTACCTTATCTCTGTTGTCGACTGCTCCCATATTGGCAGTGTAATCGACAATGCAAGATGGTTTTTGTACCATTTTTCCTGTCCGATAATTTATTTTTGTATTATTTACGTAATCCGCGGAGTGGCAAGTTGACAACACATATACATCGCGTTTGTCTTTCCATTTGATAGCGAGCATGCTGGACGATGATCGGAAACATAATTCACCATTTTCTAATTTTTCATTCATAACGGGCATGTCTTTTCTTCGCGGTTTTACGGTGCCGCACGTGTTCGTTTTGTTATCATACAAATAACTAAATAAGGTTGGGCTGGTATACCAGTTGTCGACAAATAATGTATGCCCCTTTACTAAATAAGTTGTAAGTAATGTCAGTACAACCTGAGCCGATTTTTCTAAATATTTGCTGTTCATTTGTGTGATATCGGAATCGCTCCCGGCATATACAACAAAATTTAATACAAATCCCGTCTTGCAGTCGCATAATACAAAAGACTTTATACCAAACCTACTCCGTTTGGACAGGATATATTGCTTGAATGAGAGACGTCCTTTATATAACAATAAACTTTCGTCGATACATAAATTGCGGAATGGAGAAAAACAATTTGCAAAAGATCTGCAAAGTTTATCGCAAAGTTCTCTAATTTTTGTCAATCTATTGGATGTTTCTAACTGTAGTTCACAAAAATAAAGACTGCGTAACAGAAACGCGTATCTGCCTCTATTCATTATTTTGCCGAAAATATCAGTTTGCAAAAATGTATCTTTTGTCCAATATTCTGTAAAATGCAGTTGTTTTACCCGCGACATTAATAAACGAATTACAAACAAATTGTATATTTCACTTAATGTAACTCCTCCTTCGTGGGCTTTTATAAAAGAACGCCTGGAATTGTTCTTCTTGAACTTCCTATATTCATTGGTTTTTTCCATAATAAATGAAACTAAATCTTCTGAGAAGAATAGTTGGAAATAATCGATCGGTGTTGCCGATCGATTGAGCCGAGTTCTCATGCCAGAATTCCGGGAATCAAATTTATATACTTGCGGCTCCAAATTTTCATGTGACCAGATTATTTTTCTGACGGTCTCCTTTCTGTGCACATCAGAATCATCTGAGTCGGAAGAACTGAGTATTCTCAATCTGTTTATATTTTTCCTACCGCGCATGTTTTTGTTCATATTATTTTCTATTTCCGAGTCGCGTCCTGAATTGTAGTAAATTGCTCTTCGTTTTCTATCTTGAAGCGGCATTTTAAGGTTAAAGATTCTAACAAATTATAAGGATGTGTTAAAAAGGCATGTTAAAAGGAGAATCTGGTATACTAAGATCAAATGGTATATTTATTTAAATAAAAGGCAGCAATTCATACCTGACACTGGCAGATAAAGAAAAGACTGTATATTCTGGTGGTATATTGTTAAAACAATTATCAATCGATGCGAAGGCAAAACAAGTGTGAAATAATATGTGAAAACGATTATTTAATTTAAGCGGTGAGCGAGTGTGCTAGTAGAGTGCGCCACTATAGTGGCGCGTCGTTCAGAGAGATGGTATCCGCGAGACCTACTATAGTGGCGCGTCGTACAGAGGGATGACATCCGCGAAAGCCACTATAGTGGCGCGTCGTATAGAGAGATGACATCCGCGAAAGCCACTATAGTGGCGCATAGTGCCTAAGAGGTTAAGCTGTTGCGTAGACGCCTTTGCAAATAAATTTTCTTCATGTATGATACAATGAAACGATAAAAGTGAGCGGCCAAGTTCATTTTCCATTAGTTATACAAATCCAACAGTTTTTCCTCTCATACTTGCAGCACCATCAGTTGTTATGGAAAACAATTTACTTTTCAATAATTGCCAATACTTGCCCATTTCTGAAATTTGTAAACTCTTGTACTTGACGAAAAATATCAGTGCCTTTGGTCGTGTCATTCATTGAAGCAAGAACGCATAGTTCTTCATTGACATTCGAGCTATTTATTGATGCAAATCTAATAATTATTGCAAGCCTACCAATATTATTTAAATCGGTACTTTGATCAAGTGCAATGCTAATTATGTCACAAGATAACAAATCATTTTTGACCTGTTCATCAATATTTTTGACCATATCTTCAACGCGACGCTGGACTGTTCTAGCTGACAATGGCATTTCTTTGATTCTCGCAATTATTCGTCTTTATTTGCGAAGTCATTTAATAAGTGTTCGGAACAATTTATGAATGCGTTTTTCAAAAACTCGCCGTCTGTAAATGGTTTTCCGTTGGTACCAATGTTAAGAGCTGGAACAAATCTGGCAGATGTAGCGTGATTGTTGCTGGTAACAAAACTCTTTAAGATTTATCTTCATTTGCCATTTCACTCACATGTTTATGTTGTGAAGAAAAGTGTCGCTCAATATTGTAAGTCCTGGCGGTAATTATATCTGTACATAATGTTCCGTCTCAACACCGTCTCCTTTTGGTTAAAACATAGCACTTCGTTCACGATCAGGCAAGCGCATCGTTCGGTGTATTGTCACGGGGACAGTGTTCTTAATCTTTAGAGTTATTATCAATAAAAATAACCGAACGATCGTTTGCTCTTGGGACTGGCCGCTATTACAGCGGCGTAAGGATCTTTTGTAGTTTTTTCCATTGTACGTAGTCACGTACGAATCCTCACGCCCTGTAATTAACTTTACCTAGTTTCGAGCGTGCGGCCCAGTCCCACATCTGGCAGCCAAATTTCCGACCGTCGCAGGCCATACCTGGACGCGACCCGCCGGAGTTCGCGGATTCCTGGAAGTTGTCGTAAACCTATAGTCGGGTCCCAACCATGGTTTGACCAATCACAACAGCGACGATTTCCAGGGTTTTCCGCGACTCCACGAAGGGTGGGAGTTTGGCCGTCACGAGATGGATCGTAAGCGAAGACACCGAAATTAGTCAGCAACGACATTCGCAAGAGACAAGTAGCATTTTTATAGAACATAGTCCTTTCCGTTTACATCATACAAACCCGCCTATTTGTCGGCGATACTAAGTTCGACTCCGGAGATACCAAGTATTCTTCGTCACTGTTCATCACGAACAAATCTATTGTATATATCCAGCCTCACGGCCCTTGGTTCAGTTATAATAAATAGCGCGTTGTACGGAAAAGTATTGGAGTCATTCAATATCCCAACCGATACAATTGGAATCAGTTCAAGCCAAAGTCAAAGAAATAACCGCGACAGGCTTGAAGAAACACATGAAGTACATATCAAGTTGTCATCATTTTCGATACACCCATACTTTTCTGTCCACACATCTTGAAACAATCTCTTTTTTGCTTTTTGTTTGTTGATGGTAATTTTTGTTCAAATAATAATATTTATTTCACTAGGTAATAATTATTTAGCTGCGTCACTATTCTTGTGCTACTGAACATGTGATCTAACTATAACTGACACACAACTGAGAGAACGACACGCGCGTCCAATAATGGTAAAATTTGTTCGGACAATGTTGCTGTATTCTGCCTACTATCATTCCTGCAACTTTGTAATCGACATGGATCTTATATACATAAACACTTATGTGTATAAGATCCATGGTAATCGAACCACAATGTTGTTCTTAGTATTGTAGAAGGTGGAAACCGTTGAAATCCATCGACGGTTAAGTTTTCCCACGGGCGAGCAGTGTGTTGAGCATGGGTCGATTATTGTTTGTCCGCGACAAACATAATCCGTAAATATGTAACGGCCCAAGGAGCGAGTGTGAGAGAGTGAGAGCGAGTGTGCGAGAGAGTGCGAGCGAGTGTGCGAGGCAGCCAAACGCGTAACGGCTGATTAGCCGGCGAATCTTTGTAACGGCTGATTAGCCGGATAATCGGTGGGCGAACGAGGGCGTGTGTGTGCTCACGAAGATTATATATGAGGCCGGTTGCGGAAACGGCAGTTAGAGTCGGAGTCGGAGTCGGAGTCGGAGTCGGAGTCGGAGTCGGAGTCGGAGTCGGAGTCGGAGTCGGAGTCGGAGTCGGAGTCGGAGTCGGAGTCGGAGTCGGAGTCGGAGTCGGAGTCGGAGTCGGAGTCGGAGTCGGAGTCGGAGTCGGAGTCGGAGTCGGAGTCGGAGTCGGAGTCGGAGTCGGAGTCGGAGTCGGAGTCGGAGTCGGAGTCGGAGTCGGAGTCGGAGTCGGAGTCGGAGTCGGAGTCGGAGTCGGAGTCGGAGTCGGAGTCGGAGTCGGAGTCGGAGTCGGAGTCGGAGTCGGAGTCGGAGTCGGAGTCGGAGTCGGAGTCGGAGTCGGAGTCGGAGTCGGAGTCGGAGTCGGAGTCGGAGTCGGAGTCGGAGTCGGAGTCGGAGTCGGAGTCGGAGTCGGAGTCGGAGTCGGAGTCGGAGTCGGAGTCGGAGTCGGAGTCGGAGTCGGAGTCGGAGTCGGAGTCGGAGTCGGAGTCGGAGTCGGAGTCGGAGTCGGAGTCGGAGTCGGAGTCGGAGTCGGAGTCGGAGTCGGAGTCGGAGTCGGAGTCGGAGTCGGAGTCGGAGTCGGAGTCGGAGTCGGAGTCGGAGTCGGAGTCGGAGTCGGAGTCGGAGTCGGAGTCGGAGTCGGAGTCGGAGTCGGAGTCGGAGTCGGAGTCGGAGTCGGAGTCGGAGTCGGAGTCGGAGTCGGAGTCGGAGTCGGAGTCGGAGTCGGAGTCGGAGTCGGAGTCGGAGTCGGAGTCGGAGTCGGAGTCGGAGTCGGAGTCGGAGTCGGAGTCGGAGTCGGAGTCGGAGTCGGAGTCGGAGTCGGAGTCGGAGTCGGAGTCGGAGTCGGAGTCGGAGTCGGAGTCGGAGTCGGAGTCGGAGTCGGAGTCGGAGTCGGAGTCGGAGTCGGAGTCGGAGTCGGAGTCGGAGTCGGAGTCGGAGTCGGAGTCGGAGTCGGAGTCGGAGTCGGAGTCGGAGTCGGAGTCGGAGTCGGAGTCGGAGTCGGAGTCGGAGTCGGAGTCGGAGTCGGAGTCGGAGTCGGAGTCGGAGTCGGAGTCGGAGTCGGAGTCGGAGTCGGAGTCGGAGTCGGAGTCGGAGTCGGAGAGTCGGAGTCGGAGTCGGAGTCGGAGTCGGAGTCGGAGTCGGAGTCGGAGTCGGAGTCGGAGTCGGAGTCGGAGTCGGAGTCGGAGTCGGAGTCGGAGTCGGAGTCGGAGTCGGAGTCGGAGTCGGAGTCGGAGTCGGAGTCGGAGTCGGAGTCGGGGTCGGAGTCCGAGTCGGAGTCGGAGTCGGAGTCGGAGTCGGAGTCGGAGTCGGAGTCGGAGTCGGAGTCGGAGTCGGAGTCGGAGTCGGAGTCGGAGTCGGAGTCGGAGTCGGAGTCGGAGTCGGAGTCCGGAGTCGGAGTCGGAGTCGGAGTCGGAGTCGGAGTCGGAGTCGGAGTCGGAGTCGGAGTCGGAGTCGGAGTCGGAGTCGGAGTCGGAGTCGGAGTCGGAGTCGGAGTCGGAGTCGGAGTCGGAGTCGGAGTCGGAGTCGGAGTCGGAGTCGGAGTCGGAGTCGGAGTCGGAGTCGGAGTCGGAGTCGGAGTCGGAGTCGGAGTCGGAGTCGGAGTCGGAGTCGGAGTCGGAGTCGGAGTCGGAGTCGGAGTCGGAGTCGGAGTCGGAGTCGGAGTCGGAGTCGGAGTCGGAGTCGGAGTCGGAGTCGGAGTCGGAGTCGGAGTCGGAGTCGGAGTCGGAGTCGGAGTCGGAGTCGGAGTCGGAAGTCGGAGTCGGAGTCGGAGTCGGAGTCGGAGTCGGAGTCGGAGTCGGAGTCGGAGTCGGAGTCGGAGTCGGAGTCGGAGTCGGAGTCGTCGGAGTCGGAGTCGGAGTCGGAGTCGGAGTCGGAGTCGGAGTCGGAGTCGGAGTCGGAGTCGGAGTCGGAGTCGGAGTCGGAGTCGGAGTCGGAGTCGGAGTCGGAGTCGGAGTCGGAGTCGGAGTCGGAGTCGGAGTCGGAGTCGGAGTCGGAGTCGGAGTCGGAGTCGGAGTCGGAGTCGGAGTCGGAGTCGGAGTCGGAGTCGGAGTCGGAGTCGGAGTCGGAGTCGGAGTCGGAGTCGGAGTCGGAGTCGGAGTCGGAGTCGGAGTCGGAGTCGGAGTCGGAGTCGGAGTCGGAGTCGGAGTCGGAGTCGGAGTCGGAGTCGGAGTCGGAGTCGGAGTCGGAGTCGGAGTCGGAGTCGGAGTCGGAGTCGGAGTCGGAGTCGGAGTCGGAGTCGGAGTCGGAGTCGGAGTCGGAGTCGGAGTCGGAGTCGGAGTCGGAGTCGGAGTCGGAGTCGGAGTCGGGGAGTCGGAGTCGGAGTCGGAGTCGGAGTCGGAGTCGGAGTCGGAGTCGGAGTCGGAGTCGGAGTCGGAGTCGGAGTCGGAGTCGGAGTCGGAGTCGGAGAGTCGGAGTCGGGAGTCGGGAGTCGGAGTCGGAGTCGGAGTCGGAGTCGGAGTCGGAGTCGGAGTCGGAGTCGGAGTCGGAGTCGGAGTCGGAGTCGGAGTCGGAGTCGGAGTCGGAGTCGGAGTCGGAGTCGGAGTCGGAGTCGGAGTCGGAGTCGGAGTCGGAGTCGGAGTCGGAGTCGGAGTCGGAGTCGGAGTCGGAGTCGGAGTCGGAGTCGGAGTCGGAGTCGGAGTCGGAGTCGGAGTCGGAGTCGGAGTCGGAGTCGGAGTCGGAGTCGGAGTCGGAGTCGGAGTCGGAGTCGGAGTCGGAGTCGGAGTCGGAGTCGGAGTCGGAGTCGGAGTCGGAGTCGGAGTCGGAGTCGGAGTCGGAGTCGGAGTCGGAGTCGGAGTCGGAGTCGGAGTCGGAGTCGGAGTCGGAGTCGGAGTCGGAGTCGGAGTCGGAGTCGGAGTCGGAGTCGGAGTCGAGTCGGAGTCGGAGTCGGAGTCGGAGTCGGAGTCGGAGTCGGAGTCGGAGTCGGAGTCGGAGTCGGAGTCGGAGTCGGAGTCGGAGTCGGAGTCGGAGTCGGAGTCGGAGTCGGAGTCGGAGTCGGAGTCGGAGTCGGAGTCGGAGTCGGAGTCGGAGTCGGAGTCGGAGTCGGAGTCGGAGTCGGAGTCGGAGTCGGAGTCGGAGTCGGAGTCGGAGTCGGAGTCGGAGTCGGAGTCGGAGTCGGAGTCGGAGTCGGAGTCGGAGTCGGAGTCGGAGTCGGAGTCGGAGTCGGAGTCGGAGTCGGAGTCGGAGTCGGAGTCGGAGTCGGAGTCGGAGTCGGAGTCGGAGTCGGAGTCGGAGTCGGAGTCGGAGTCGGAGTCGGAGTCGGAGTCGGAGTCGGAGTCGGAGTCGGAGTCGGAGTCGGAGTCGGAGTCGGAGTCGGAGTCGGAGTCGGAGTCGGAGTCGGAGTCGGAGTCGGAGTCGGAGTCGGAGTCGGAGTCGGAGTCGGAGTCGGAGTCGGAGTCGGAGTCGGAGTCGGAGTCGGAGTCGGAGTCGGAGTCGGAGTCGGAGTCGGAGTCGGAGTCGGAGTCGGAGTCGGAGTCGGAGTCGGAGTCGGAGTCGGAGTCGGAGTCGGAGTCGGAGTCGGAGTCGGAGTCGGAGTCGGAGTCGGAGTCGGAGTCGGAGTCGGAGTCGGAGTCGGAGTCGGAGTCGGAGTCGGAGTCGGAGTCGGAGTCGGAGTCGGAGTCGGAGTCGGAGTCGGAGTCGGAGTCGGAGTCGGAGTCGGAGTCGGAGTCGGAGTCGGAGTCGGAGTCGGAGTCGGAGTCGGAGTCGGAGTCGGAGTCGGAGTCGGAGTCGGAGTCGGAGTCGGAGTCGGAGTCGGAGTCGGAGTCGGAGTCGGAGTCGGAGTCGGAGTCGGAGTCGGAGTCGGAGTCGGAGTCGGAGTCGGAGTCGGAGTCGGAGTCGGAGTCGGAGTCGGAGTCGGAGTCGGAGTCGGAGTCGGAGTCGGAGTTGAGTTCTGAGTGTTAAAAGAGTTTGAGTTTGAGTTTGAGTTTTGAAAAGAGTTTCGAGTTTTAAAAGAATTGGTAGTTAAGAGAGCACCGAGATTGAGCGAGAGAGAAAGAGAGAAAGAGAGAAGTGTATTTGAATCTACTAATAAATCTAATTAGGATTAAATCAACTATATTTCACAAATAGGATTTCGTCTCCCAATTAATATCCTACAGTATCTATTTTCAATTTTTTTTATTCTCAAAATGTTTGTTTCATGTTTATGTTTTACAATTTATTTTTATATATTATACTTTATTTTCGGAACTGAAGTGGGTCACTTGAAATTATCAAATGGGTCACTCGGCGGTGACCCGCGGGTCATAGGTTGCCGACCCCTGATCTAGATTGTCTTGTACTATGACGTCCACTGTCTCTGCATGATATCTTATGTGATACTTGTTTTTAACAACTTTATTTAATAGTGTTGTAAATTTTGCACGGTCTGGTACACTGCCATGCAATACTATGGGAGGTAGCCTCCGTTTTTTACTTACTGGTCTGTTTGTTTTTTATGTGTCTGCAGAGGTGCTTTAGTATGTATTATGTTGCTGTATAGCTTTTTCATCAGCACCCATTTTGGTTTCATTTTGCAACAGCTCAAATCTGTTGGACGATTCGAGCTGCATTTTGTTTGTTCTTTTCCTGGTTTCTATCATATCTGACTGGTGGGTTAGTTTTCTTTTTAACGGTTTACTCGCTATGGTTGTGAAATCATCGGATTCATTATGATCCTTTGACGGATCTTTTCCGATTTGAAGTTTGTTTCTTCTTCTATTTTGATTCAGTTTTTTTGTTGCCAAGTGCTGTGTACTAATTTGAGGTTAGCTTCCTCTAAGCCAAGTTTTATATAGGTTTTAGGCCTTAGAAGTGCACTACTTCTAATCTTAAGTGTTCAATGTCTCTATATTCGTTTACTCTTGTAATTTGTTATTTGTAATTTGATCGCGCTTCAACAGCATTCAACAGCTTGACACTTTGCCACAGGACCACCGCGCCTCTTGAAAATACTCTTTACGCTCTAGACTCTAATAGCATAGTAATTCCAATTTGCTCAATTTATTTAGTTTCCCTAATTCCTATATTGCTTTGCCGTGTGCAAAAACATTGATTACTGTACAAACACTTATGTAATAGAGAATAATACGAAAGTTCGCCCTATAATTCAATCTGACACGCAAAAAACGCCGAAGAAACCGGTTTTTAATTTTTTGAACTACGGCGCACAACGAAAATATCTAAAAAGAATTGAGAGTAATACTATCACTAATACCTACTTACTCAAAAAATGTAATTATAGTTCTGCAACTCCTTCAATACAAAATCGGCATTTTTCTGAATTTTTTTGCGTTCTTTATTTTTCACAGCTTGGATTTGCAATTTAAAAATCTGAAAAATTCTATAATATGTATATCATTAATTGAAGTATCTCTGATTTTTTTCAAAATTTTGCATGCACTCAGTTAGAAGAAATTCAACAAGAATATGGTTTTTGATGTTTGCCCTTTACCCCCCCCCCCCCCCCCCGTCGAGATGTAAAGTTGAAACTTGACACAGATTTTTTTTTTCATAAGCTCTCGAATGACCAGTCGCAAGTCAAAATTGGTTTAGGGGCTTTTTTGACCCCCTTAATCAGTTAACTGTTGTGCGCTCTGCAAAGAGCGCGCATCTACGTGTGTCTCGCAAAACAAGCGATTACTAGTATAGCCGTCAAACACAGAGTAAGTGTCGCTGTTAAACGGATGGATAAAAAACATCGGCGATAGATTATAAAATGAACAATTTTCTTAGTAATATTTATTCACTTACTTAACATAAACATATAATACATACATAACATAGGAGAGACTTAGAACAAATCAAATATTTAGAAAAGTTAAAAATTCAGACTGCTCCTCTTAAATAGTATTCACGAAAACAAGGAACGACACACAGTGGCACTTTGCACGTCGCACACCAATACCGCGATTCCTTCCTAATCTTTTCTTTTAAAGCAAAGTGCACACCTTCGGAACGGATTGTTTCTTGTTACAGAATTCGATATATAATCCGGGAAATGTTTCCCGCTGAAGCGCAAAATATGGGATCTTGGTCGAGATTGTGCTGATTTAGATTTTTCGATGTGATAGGATGTAATTGTGTCCTCAATATACTCCAAAAAAAGTTCACTCGCCTCAACTTTCCACCATTCTTTTTATATAGTAGAATCGAATTTAAACACATAAAGTCCAAAAGGTGTAGAAATATTTTGTTGTAATACTTCTTCAGTGTCTTATGGTGGAATAAATGCAGATATAACTGAACTTAATATATTTATGTAGAGATTGTTTGAAGTAATGACAAGGTGGTTCGGTATAAGTAACTATGACAGTTTGTAAATAATATATAATAAGAGATTTAAAAATAACTACTATAACACTAATTCGCGAACACGGACAGCACAGAGACAGCACGTACAGTTAAATCACTTGGAACAGCTCTTTACCAAATCAGCACTGTCCGCCCCCGGTCGGTCGTCGCCTTATATCCTAGAACTATCCTAGAACCTCTCACTCACACCCTCACTCACTCTCTACTCTCTACTAAACTATTCTACAGCTTATACCTAAACTAACGCTACGCTTATATCTAGAATTGCCGATACTACATCCAACCGCCCCTAAAGAAGACATCTGTCCTCAGATGTAATATCCCTAATTTCGTCCTCGTCCTCGTCCTCGTCTTCGCTGACGTCGTCCAAGTTGTCCAGCCATGGCTTCATGTGGTCTGCAGATGTGGAGGTTTGCAGTGGGCCCGCATGTTCGCCAACCTTTTCCACGGCATAACGGTCGTTTCGCATTACTTTAGTAACGCGGCACGGTCCCAAAAACTTGGCATCCACTTTAAGTCCCGGCCCGAACTGCGTCCTTTTTATGGCCACTAGGTCATCTTGCTTATAATGCCTGGCTTCTTGTCGCTTTTTGTTGTACCCCTTCCTGTTTTCCGCCTGAATTTTACTCAAGTTCTTCCTCGCCTGCTCGCGCAGGTCATCCCTGTCCTCCATGACCGCCTCGACCCATTCATTTTGCACTAACTCGGTGATTGCTGGATCATCTGGCAACCGCATGTGCGTCCCGAACATTAGTTGAAAAGGGGCCTTACCAGTACTTCGGCTAGGTACATTATTTAGGTACTTCTGTGCTACGTCCAGGCATTTGTACCATTCCTCCGGCTTAGGTGCAGATAATTTAGTCAGTAGGGGGATCAGGGTCGTATTTACTCGTTCGACTTGGCCACTGCCCCTCGGCACACCCGTGGTGATTCGGACGTGTTGGATTTTTTCCGCCTCGTAGAACTCTGTAAATGTGTTCGAGGTAAACGCAGTCCCTCGGTCGGAGATGATTCTTCGGGAATTTCCAAATATCTCGGATTGTCTTTTCAGGCGGTGTATTACCTCCGCGGTATCTGTACTCTTCGTTGCATACAGCCACGTGAACTTGGAAAATGCGTATATTACAACGAACAGGTAGCGGTAACTCTTCTTTGTCAACGGTATGGGTCATAGGTGGTCGATGTGGTATTTGTCTAAGGGCAGCTCTCCTTTTCCGATGTCATGTAAGAAGCCCTCTTGTTTACCCGCTTTCCTATCGGTGAAAATGCAACTAATGCAATTTCCTATTACCTTCTCCACCTTTGTTCTCATACCAGGGAACCAATAATCTCTTTTTACTAGGGCCTCTGTCTTATTAATACCGAAATGGCCGTGATCGTGCGCTTTCTGTATAACTTGCGATTGCATTACTCTAGGAACAACTAACAATAAACTATCTTCAACATTCTTATACAACAATTCGCGCTTTATAACATATTCCCTACTAGGTGTGTTCTCTGCCATGTCTACGATTTGCTTTATTCTCGAGCCTCGTTCATGTGCCTTCTTTAGTCGCACTATTATAGTCGTATCGCATTCGTTTATTACCATACACGCAGGTAATGGATTTCTACTCACCGCGTCTACATGCCGCATAACTGTGCCCGGCCGGTGTTCTATTGTGTACTGGAATTCCGTAAGCAAAAGGGCCCACCGGGCCACTCGCACGCAACTATCCCTTTTGCTCATGGTCATCGCAAATGCCCGACAGTCCGCTACGATCTTAAACGGGATTCCTAGAAGGTACACGCGGAATTTGTTTTAACGATTTTATGATCGCCAGAACCTCTAACTCGTAGCTGGTATATTTCTCTTCGGCGGGGGTCGTTTTTCCGCTCGCAGAATACACAGGATGTAATTTACTGTCCACGCTGTTCTTTTGAAACAATATTGCTCCGTACCCTAAGCTAGACGCGTCGGTATGCAATTCGGTTTCTGCACTAGGTCT
This sequence comes from Nysson spinosus, assembly GCA_910591585.2. Classification (NCBI taxonomy): domain Eukaryota; kingdom Metazoa; phylum Arthropoda; class Insecta; order Hymenoptera; family Crabronidae; genus Nysson; species Nysson spinosus. The sequence goes on along the minus strand of OU342836.1, from coordinate 646,037 downwards.
ATACAAATTCAAAACGGGCTTAGTGCTTAAAGCCATCTTAAGGTCATTAAATGATCGTTCCTGGTCTTCGTTGAAATGAAATACCGCCGCGGCTCTAAGGAGGTTTGTTAAAAGACGCGCACGAATCGAGTACTGCAGAATGAACTTGCGAAAATACCCTGTCAGTCCTAAAAAAACTCTGTATATCTTTTAAACATCTAGGCTTTGCAAATTTCATCACGGCGCTGGTCTTATGTTCAGATGGTCTGACTTTACCACCCTCAATGATATGCCCGAGGTATTCGATAGTAGTTTGCAAAAAACGGCACTTCTCCCTAAACCTTGTGTGCAGCTGTTAGATGGTATTATCAGATCATCCATGTATGTTCAGACTATTTTATTCGTAATTAAATCTCTAAATACTGCATTTATAAATCGCTGGAATACCGATAGAGAATTACACAAACCAAATGGCAATTTCAGAAATTCGAACTGACCGCTTGGTATAACAAAGGCTGTATATTTTTTGTTTTCCTCGTCTACGGGCACGTGGAAAAACCCATTCTTGAGGTCTAGTGTGGTAAATACAGTCGCGCCTTGGAATGGATCTAACTGGTCTTCTATCATAGGGAGTGGATACCTGTCCTTCAGTATTGTCTTTTTCAATAACCGATAGTCTACGCAAATTCTGGTGGGACCATTCAAACTACGCTGTCCACCGCGCATTTTTCTGAAGTAACACGGACTGAAATTCACTATTTGAAATAAAAAAGTCCGAAAATTATTTATGTGATCAATTATATTTTACGGTAACAATTTCATTTAACGATTTCACATATTGTTTATACAAAATATGAAATTAAAAGTTTATAACAATTATTTTTTGTAGGTTGTTCAAAAAGTATAGGTAATAAAGTCGGAAAATTAAGAACATTAAAGATGACAAAGGATAAATAACATGACCCAAACATGAAATTAAAAAATTGTAATGTATTTTAATATTGTTTTAAAGTGTTGTATCGTTCAAAACATATCAGTTTATGCAATGGCACATTACAATATTCGCAAATATATCGCGTATAACCAGATTTTTTATATGCAGAGCATACTCTGCATCTTCGGTGAGGATATGATTTTTTTCCATTCGTCACAATTGGTACTAATTTGTGTTTTTTAAAATCTTGAGATAGTCTTCCTGGTGGGCCATGTTTCGGTGCTCGTATTGTTGTTTCTACCATGTTCGACGGTCCTGCCTCTTCGGTTTCTAAATCTTGAATTTCCTGTGTTTCCACCTAACACTAGGTGGCGAGCCTATTGCAACTTTAAGCAAAAGTTGTGTATATATCGTTCTATTATTATTTTTTTTGACTAGAAATGAATTAAAAAGAGCAGCATTTAAAAAATAAAGCACTGCTTTTTTTGTCCATTTGGTGCTTTTCCGGAGAATATTATAATATGACATATATTGGTCTGCACGATTAACTCCTTTCATATAATTGTTGTATTCCACAGCAGATTTGGGTTTTGATCTATGTGAAACGTTTACCATTTCTGCCGAATGAATAGTTGAAATGGTTCTGACTATTCGGTTTCTCTTTGCTTGCCAGGCTTGTAAAAGAACTTGTTCTTTTCTTGCAAATTTTGTTTCGTGTTCTTTCAATGTAATGTTTTTTAAATTCTGCGGAAATCCTCTGCTTGGCCTAATTGTTCCGCAAACTCTTGTAGTCTTCTGGAGGAGCAATTCGGCTGTGTGTACGCTATTGTAGTAATTGTCCATGTAAATATGATGGGAAAATCCCACATAAGGATCTAGAATCGATAAAACTGTGCCTTGTAGCGTTGCTTCTGCGCCTGAATACACTTTAAAATTACAAATGTATCCTGATGCTGATTCGCAGAGCGCCCGCACCAGAATTCCATATTTTACTAATTTTGCGCGATTATACGTGCGGAAAGATAATCTGCCTCGCCAAGGTATTATGCCTTCGTCCAATGACAATTCCTGGTTTTGTGTATATACAGTTTGGAATTTGTGTTGTACATAATTTACAACTTCTCTAATTTTGAATAGTTTGTCCGATTTATCGTGCAATAAATCATCGTTGCAAAAATGCCACATTCTCCAGATTTGCATAAATCTATTGCGACTCATTGTTTTTGGGAAGATAGGGGTTTCTATGTATGAGAGAGTGGACCAGTAATCATATATGTATGTCATCTTTACGTGTTTGTCCCATCAAGATAATTAACCCCAGAAACTTTTTCATTTCCCTCACTGTGACGTCAACACATTTCACTGCTTTATATTCTTTATATTTATTTACAACCTGAGAGCGATATCTGTTTGTTTCTCTTACTAGTAATTCAAGGAAATCATTACCAAGAAACAACTGTACTATTTCCCATACGTTTTCCTGATCTTGAGGCATCGTGTTCATGCTTGAAGTTCGATCATATCCTTCTAGTTGAACTCTCACATCATTCTCTGACCAATAATCGACATCACTGACAATAATGTCTTCATCCGTGTCATCGGCGGAACTAACATCATCTTCCGATTCGCTCAAAATCATTCGACGATTAGTTTGACGTTTGGGAACGATGGTACTATCATTATCGTTAAATTCATAATCACTTATCAGCGTATCGCTGTTTTCAGAACAGTCTGATAGTGCGTCCACAAACAACTCATCATTTAAATTTTTATTCTTGCTTCGGGACATTTTTAAGGGTATTATTCTATACCTTATACTTTATTTTTAAAAATTTATTTTTAGGAGTCTTATATATTATACTTACAGGTGAGAGTGGGGTGTAGGTGGCATCTTCGGTTTCTAATGGGTGTGGTGTGTCGCTTGTCGTGTCACTGTGGGGGTGCTAGCAAAAATGACCGCGAGGGTTGACTATTTTCCAGGTGTCAGGCATTGGGTCGGTAGCCATTCTATGGAATGGCGCTCCGGGGATGCCTCCCCCCCGGCTCTCATAGAGCGGGGGGATGGCAACGTAGCCGTCCAGTGGGGCAGCGTGGCGGTGGTGGGGGTTTACGTCTCCCCCAATTGGGGCCGGGATGCTTTTGTAGCGTTCCTGGACCGGGTTGGGGGGTGCGTCGCCCGCATCCTGCCGCGTCCCTTGCTCGTCCTGGGGGATTTCAACTCCCACGCTACTGCGTGGGGTTCCCCCAGTACGGACATGAGGGGACGGGAGCATCTCCATTGGGCGGCCGGTGTGGAGTTAAGGCTCCTCAATGAGGGGTCCACCCCCACCTTCGTGCGGCGGCAGGGGGCGTCCATAGCCGACCTGACATGGGCGTCGCCCTCCGCCGTGCGCAGGGTGAGTGGGTGGAGGGTGTTGGGGGTTGAGACGATGTCAGACCACGCTTACGTGGTCATGAGCGTCTCGACTCCCAACCCTCCCAACCAGTCTGGCTCATCGGCTAGGGGATCGCCCCCCCGATGGGCCCTTAAAAGACTGGACGAGGTGGCCCTGCGCGCGGCAATCCAGGCGGTAGCCTGGGCTGAGCGCAGGGGCGAGACGCCTGAGGAGGAGGGGGCCTGGTTCCGTGCGGCCATGGCGGCTGTCTCCGACACCGCCATGCCCCGGGCAAGGCCTCCTCGCCCCGCGCCGCGTACTGGTGGTGGTCGGAAATTTCCGATCTGAGGGACACCAGTACGCGTGCGCGGAGGGCGTACCTCAGGGCCCGCAGGCGCGCAAGCTCCACCGCGGAGGAGGAGGAGTCCCTGTACAACGCGTACAGGGACGCCCGGGGGGCCCTCCAGGGGGCTGTCCTAAGGGCCAAGGCGGAGGCCTGGAGCCAGCTCCTCGCCACCATCGATCGCGATCCGTGGGGTCGCCCACACCGGGTGGTTCTGAATAAGATCCGCCCGTGGGCCCCCCCGGTGACCGAGTCGATGGAACCGGAGCTCCTGGACTCCGTCGTCGATAACCTCTTTCCTCAGGATGAGGAGGAGGCTCGACGGCGGACCCAGGAGCAGGGGGCGCGACATGATCGCGTCCCTGTGCCTGGGATCGGCAGCGAGGAGCTGGACAGGGCGGTGCGCCGCCTTGCAGCCCGAAGCACCGCCCCGGGTCCCGACGGCATCCACGGCCGCGAGCTCGTGGCTGCCCTCCGGGTCCTGGGGGGTAGGTTTCGACGCTTCCTGGAGGACTGCCTCACAGAGGGGGTCTCCCCGGGGGCCTGGAAAAGGGGGCAGCTGGTGCTGCTCCCTAAACCAGGGAGGGCGGCCGACAGCCCTTCCGCCTATCGGCCCATATGCCTGCTCGACGGGGCGGGAAAGATCCTCGAGAGGATCATAGCTTTCCGCCTCGCCGAGCACCTGTCCGGGGTGGGGCCCGATCTGGCCGACAGCCAGTTCGGTTTCCGGGAGGGGCGCTCCACGTTGGACGCGATCCAGCGGGTGCGCTCCCTCGCCGGGACGGCGGTGTCGGCCCCGGGGGGTGGAGTTGTGTTGGCGATATCGCTCGATATCGTCAACGCCTTCAACTCCGTCCCCTGGCAGGCGATTAGGGAGGCGCTGGTGTACCACCGCGTGCCTCCCTACTTGCGCAGGATAGTCGGGTCCTTCCTGCAGGACAGGTCCATTGGCTACCCGACGCGGGACGGGAGGGCTGAACGCCCAAGCTGGCGCGGTGTCCCACAGGGTTCGGTGCTAGGCCCGACCCTGTGAAACCTTGCGTATGACCGCGTCTTGCGGTGTGCGCTTCCCCCGGGGGTGGTGCGGAGTGCCGCCCTATATGGTGCACCCGTGTTGGCGGGGTCGCTCGGGAGGAGCAGGCGAAATCGCCAGCTCCTTTCCCGAGCACAAAGGCCCCTTGCCGCGCGGGGCGCCAGGGGGTACCGCACCATCTCCCTGAGGGCGGCGTCCCTGCTTGGGTGCTCTCCCCCTAGGGAGCTCAAGGCGGAGGAAGCCGCGGAGGTCTACAGGATCTCCGCGGCCCTCAAAGAAACGCCGGATGCGGCTGAGTGCCGTGCAGCGGAACTCGAGGCCGGCAGGAACCGGGCGGGGCTGCGCACCCTGGAAAGGTGGCGCAGCCAATTGGAGGAGCCCGGCTCCGGGGAAAGGACCGTCAGGGCCATCCTGCCCAGGATGGCCCTGACGGTCCTCCAGCGCTGGCTGGAAAGGAGGGGACGGCTCACCTTCCGTCTAACACAGGTACTCACCGGGCATGGGTGCTTCGGTGAGTATCTGTACAAGATCGGAAGGGAGCCGTCCCCGCAGTGTCATCACTGCGGTGAAGAGAAGGAGTGTCCCTCCTGGGCAGGGGAGCGCCGAGTCCTTCGGAACATCATCGGGTGGGACCTTTCGCTGCCCGCCGTCGTAAGAGCGATGGTGGGCGGCGAAGAGGAGTGGGGAGCCGTGGCCTCCTTCTGCGAACAAGTTATGTCGCGGAAGGAGACCGCGGAGAGGGCCCGCGAGGCAGCGGACCCAGAGGGTAGGGGCCGAAGGCGGAGACGCACCGTCCCGCCTCCGGCACCGGACGCGGCGACCATCTGAGTCGCCGGGGCCACTAGGCTGTCTGGATTGGGGTCCAGGCAGCCGATAGGGTGGCCCCAGAGGTAGAGGGATGCGGTGTTGTGGTCGCACCGCATCCCAAATAGTGGATTGGCCCCCCTTCAGGGGGCATGGCGGGGGGGTATCCGGATCAATACGAAGTGTTCCCGGGTACTCCCCCTAACGCCTGAGGATGACCACCGGGGGGTTTTAGTCGGTAGAAATCCAACACTACCCCGGCCTCCCCCCAAAGGAGGCCGGGGTGTCTATCGAAGATTTCCCCTCGAGAAAAAAAAGGTGTCAGGCATTGGGTACATGTGGCGGTCGTCAAATAATTGACGAGTCAGATTTTATAACTGGTAGAAGTTGAGCGCTAACGATTAGGAAATCCCGAACCTAAAGAGCTGTAATAACGGGCAATAAGGGGCCTTAAAAATTGATGGATTTTATTATATGCTGTGCTCTATAGAAACAGTTCGTCAATAATTGCGAACAACTCCAGATAAAGGTAGTTAATACAGATACAGAAAGGTAGTAATAACAGAAAACGAGAAACGCGTTGCTAAGGTCAAAGTGGGAGATTTCCCCGATCGGTAGGGCACCGACTTACTTTAAAGTGGGGAGATCTGCCCGATCTGTCGGCTAAGTGTTAACACAACGGGGCTAGCGTACTCAGATACAGATGGTCGAATTACCTTCTCTTCTAGCCATTCCTGTATCTGTGCGTCTACTAATTCCTTATCCTGCACTGACAATCTAAGTGGTCTTTGATAGATCGGAACAGACTCGTTTGTGATTAATTTCATTTCAATGCCTACTTCGCGCTTTTTTTCTGGAATATAATTGTCTATGATATGTTGTAGTTCGCCTCTACGTGCACGGTCACTAATATACGACAAATCAATCCCCTTCTCTACAATGTCTATCTTAAAAATGTCTGCTACTTCGGATTCTGACGGTTTATTATATTTTAAGTTGCTAATCGAAATGCGTCCTCCGGTAATATTTAATTCTACTTTCCGCAAAAAATCCCCACCAGTCACCAACGCGGGTCTTATTAAATGGCTCGGTACTACATGTACTTCTATGGGGTAATCGTTTCCGTCTATAGAAATTCCAGCAGAAAAATTTCCCAATGTTATATTATCCTTCGACCCGACGCCGCGAAATTTCACTACCTCGTTATCAAGCGCTGTGGCGCCGATCTTAGCATACATTTCCGCTCCCATCGAGGTTAAATCGCTACCTGTATCTATCAACGCAAGTATTGTATTTCCGGCTATGTATACCTCTTTCGTCAGCTTCTCGTCGGCATAGGTAGTGGCGTAACTTTCCCCCCTGGTCTTTTCCTGCTCCATACAGTTTGCAGCGACATGCCCGTAATTACGGCACTTGAAGTATTTTGGTCCCTTGTTCTTCATTGGGCAGCTTCCCGTTGGCAACATCGCCGCACCGTGCTCGCTGTCCCGGCCGCAACTTCGGTTCTCTCCCCTTATGCCAACTTGTAGTCATCACCGGTCGTAATCGCATCCTCATGTTGTTTTTAGATGTACGACGAATCGAATAGATGTACTCGAGGTAAGATTCGTCTGGTCTCATTTTCCGCTGTTTCAATCTCCTATGTACCTCGTAGGTATCTACGGTCAACTAGTGTTGGCTGTATGTTCGCTCAAGGCGAGGCGCTGCACCCCCACATCAGCTATAGCCGGCAAGATGTTATTAGCCTTAAGAGACCACTATCTTGCTAACCCCAGCCAGGGGAACGTCCCTCCTCTTCCTTTCGGAGTCATCGGACAAGTTGGACCTACCCTAATAGGGAAGCGGCTCACTTAGTCAGCGCTGTACGCAGCTACGCATCGTGAAGCGCCGTCCGGCGGGGGCCACAAGGAGGCGGAGCTGCCAGCTAACGCTCGGTCTCGAGCAGGATGGTAGGGTAAACCGTACCGTTCGGCAGTCCTGTGGATACTGCGCCTCAGCGGTCGCCACGGTGCATAACACCCCCTGCATTGGCGATTACTGTTTTGGGATATGTGGTATTTACCTGCTTGTACTACTGCTTCCTGGCGCTGGTGGTGGTCCACATAAGCTCTTTTATTTGCAGTACTTCCCTTGCAAACAATCGTAATGTTGGGAAAATGACCTCTGCTATGAGGTCTTCTTCCTCTACTGGCCATGTTTGGCCTTGTTGCACTATTATAGATATCAGCGCTGCTCTCTCTTGTGCACGGATTTGGCAGCTATACAGGAGATGTGTACGGGTCTCCGTTTCCCCGCACTCGCAGAATTATTCTGCTTTTAGATGAAGGTTCTTGAGCTTCTGGGCGAAATCTCCGTGACCAGTTAAAAATGGTGTCACATGGTGATTTAGGTGTATCCATTTTTGCGTTACTCTTTTGGCAACACTTGGGAAGAATTTGTATGTGTGCCGTCCCTTGCTGGATGTATTCCAGCGAGTTTGCCATGTTTCGGTGAGTTTTTCCCTTACCCTTTCAAGCGCTCTCTTTGCGTCTCCATGCCTGTAATATTGTGGGTTATCAGTGATACGTTTGCTGATGCTCGCTAGGTATACACGCCCGACTGGTGTTTGAAGTTCTGCACACGTGCAGTGTTCATTGCTCAGGTGGGAGATCTTGAGGGCGGTAATGCTCTTTTTCTTAATTACTATTCCGCTTTGGGCTGCGGCGTTCCCGGCCCCTCCTGTGATTGCAATCGTGTCTGTATCGAAACCGGTTATTCGTCCTCCTTGATTGTATGGTTCTTGCGCCAGTAGGATGTCTATGTTCGTTTCGTTCATTAGTATGTTTGCCTCGCATGTTACCGTTTTGGATCGTCTCATGTTTAATTGAGCGATTAAGAGCTTATTGGTGGTGTCTTTGGGTTTATGATCCATAGTCGGTTCTGTTGTACACGGCTAGTACAGTTGCTTTGTATACTGGGCATTTGTCGTCTCTTACGCTATGATTGTGAGGCTTTCCGACCTTCTTGAAATTGCTGCAAGCTGGATTATTATCCTTCTTTGGACATTTCTTGAAGTTGTGCCCTTGGATTCCGCAGTGGCCACAAGTACCTTTGCCACTCCTGCAGTGCTTGGAGGTGTGTCCGAAGCCCTGGCATCCATATCATCGTGTGGCTGCTATGTAGTCCTGTACTTGGCAGCAGCTCCAGCCAACCTACAGTCGCTCTTTACTGATTATAACCGAACGGGCTTCTTTCGAGACTTCTGGTACCCAGCTGCAGCGGTCTCTTGTTTTGTCCCCTATTTTAAAAGCAAGTTTTACTTGGCGCGCATGCTTACTTTTCTCAGGGTTCCATGTTCTGATCGAGGATGGCCTCGAGCATAGTGTCGTCATTTTAAGTTCGTGGGACGTCGTGGATGATGACTCGCGGACTCCGCTTGACCGGCGCACCCACTTCTAGGCCCGCCGCTTTAAGCCTTTCGTTGCTGATAAGGGCTGCGATGTAGCTGCTCTTGTTGGTTTCCACTATGAGGCCGCTGCCCTGGATTCTCATTACGTTTCTAACGTGCAGTTTCTCGGTTACTGGGGAGACAAGTTGAAGTACCGCCTGCTTGATTTTATCGCTGCTTTCGTACTTTGATAGGTCCTTAGGATAGAGTGTCACAACGTTGGGCGGTTCCTTCCCGAGGGTCGCACTGGTGAGCGTCTTTGATTTCACCCCGACGCGTTCAGCGTAGGAGAGTTGTTTCTGCTCCGGGAGGTTTGGAATCTGTTTCTTGAGCGCGCTCCGGAAAATGCGCTGTTGCTCTGTAGCGTCACACTTCGTAGCACTTAGTTGCCCTTTGAGCTCACTGTTAATCATGAGCGCTTGTGTTAAGAGCTCATTGAGCTTTGCTACCTTCGTGGTAACGTACTTGAGGGCGGTGGCACTGACGTTATAAGCTGGTTCGGTGAGGAACGAGAGGAGCTTCTTATTTGTCGTTGTTGAGCGCGTTCGCAAGTGGTGTAAATCATGAGGTGCGTCCATGTCCGTCTGCACTTCTGGGTTCTCGTCGGCAACTGTCTCATTGCTGGGGGAACGCTTCGTTCCTTTTGGGAATCCTATCGTGTGGTAGATTTCCTTTTTCTTTGATCCTGTGTCACTCTGTGTCGGTCGAGATTTTCCTCTTCCTCCTCGTTATACCTCGGGTAGCGAGTGGGGAGTCCGAGTCGGATGTATCATATTCCATGATGCGGGGTAGGCTGAGCGGAGATTTGTGCTCCAAGCATGTATAGCCACGCTTGTTTGGGCGATGGGTGACGCCGTGGATTTCTCCTATTATTCAGATAATAGCGAGGCGGCGGCAGTTCAGTGGTGTTGTATAGAGTATGCAGAATTCCAGGAAAATTTCCTTTGCCTCCACTCTGTGAGCGTCGTGGCCGCCAGGTGAGCAGGTAGCCGACCCTCGGCCGCCGGACGGTCGGCGAGCGGGCGCAGGTATACGCTCCGCAGCGACTAAGCGTTCCTTTTGCACGAAGTAATGTCCTATTTCGAGCCGAATATTATATATTCAGCGTTATTTTATGTGTTTTCTGCATATTTCCAGTCCTGTTTAGTCGATTCCGATGTGTGTAGGCTTATTCAGCAGCACTTATAACGTACTTCAATAGGCCGTGAGCTCTCCTTTGAGGAGGCCTCGATTCCGGCGGTTGAATTCGATACTTAATAGTAACGGACGCACTATTTATTTATTTATTTAATTCACACCTATGTCACCAGCACAACACTATGGTCACTGTGATTCACTGTATATTTCACGGCAAGTTCTCTGAAACTTCCACACTTATATTCCACTGTTAACTCGGTTTAGCGCTATTGGCCTTCGGTAGGAGCGCAGCGGTGCGGCGGCAGGTCCGTTCCCTGCGGCGGGCAGGTAGCAACTCACGTATCTACGGTCAGAGAGAATTCTGCAAGTAGAGCTGGCTTTAACTGCATTCACCGTTTTGTACACTTCTCGAAGTTAACAAAGGACTTCGCTGCTCCGCGCAGTAATATTTTTCCGTACACTATACGTTGTACATCAGCCCAGGTGCGCAAATCCGCCATTTCCTCAAATTCCTCGATCCAAGTTCGGATATTGCCACAGGTCTGCTCGCCCTTGAATGTCCGTAGGGATTCCTCTACATCGCGGAATGTCAGCGTCTGCTGTTCTTCCACGTCTTCTTCCTCGCTTCCTTGGCCATGTTCTCGTTTAAACGCCAAGAAGGATTTAAGACGAGCACACAATTCAGCCTTGTTTCCGGAGGATTTTAGCCGCCGGCTCTTCAATTCTTCCCTTAGCTCGGCTAATTTCATTCCGTCTACTCGGTGCATTAAGTCTTCTACATCGTCGACAATATGTTCAGTGGATCCCATATTGCTCATGATTCTACTTTTAATCGGACACTTAAACACAGTAGTCACTTATGTCACCAAACCGTGAGTCTTAGTCTTACTTCGCGCAATCAAATAATTGCACAATCCCGGACTAGCCCCCAAAAATATGTAGGGATTGCTTGAAGTAATGACAAGGTGGTTCGGTACAAGTAACTATGACAGTTTATAAATAATATATAATAAGAGATGTAAAAATAACTACTATAACACTAATTCGCGAACACGGACAGCACAGAGACAGCACGTACAGTTAAATCACTTGGAACACCTCTTTACCAAATCAGCACTGTCCGCCCCCGGTCGGTCGTCGCCTTATATCCTAAAACTACCCTAGAACCTCTCACTCACACACTCACTCACTCTCTCGCACACTTTCCACGCCTGAGCACGTCAAACTATTATACAGCTTATACCTAAACTAACTCTACGCTTACATCTAGAAATGCCGATACTACATATATGCTGTCGTTGTTTTCAAGTACCTCTTCAACGTTGCCGTTGGACTTCTATCTTCCTCTCGATTGTCATAATCTAATCCCACAATAACCAGGTTCCTTTTATTCAGGCATTTTTCTTCTCCCTGACTGTTTAGCAGCTCCACTCCATTCTTTCTTTGATCAAATTTTACGTCGCAATCGTTTCTTACTTTGTCTAACTCAGGCAGATACACTCGATACGTATTGTTTCTTGCATATCCAAGAAAAATTTCTGTCACTGTTTTCGATTCAAATTTGTGCCTCTGATTATTTTTCTCTAGTACATATCCCACACATCCAAATCTCTTCATATAACCTACGTGTGGCTTCCTCCCATGCCACAGCTCATATGGGGTTCGTCCATGCACACTGGACTTCACTCTGTTCTTTATATGTGCAGCGGTGCACGCTGCTTCGGCCCAAAACTCTTCAGGTAGCTGCGAGTCCGACATCAATGACCTTGTAATTTCAATAATGGATCTATTGGCTCTTTCTGCCACTCCGTTGCACTGTGGTGTTCTGGCGGGACTGAATTCATGTTTCACTCCCTTTCTCTCTAACCACACTCTTAAATCAGATCCTATGAACTCACCGCCATTGTCTGAGCGCAACGATTTTAGTTCCTTTGTTTGATTTTCCTGGAAAATTATTAATTTTTTTAATTCTTCCGTTGTTTCACCCTTTTCCTTCAGCACCATTACAAATAGCATCCTTGAATAATCATTTATAACTGTAAATATATATCTCTTACCACCCTTGGAGGTAGGTATAATAGGTCCTATCAGGTCCTTGTGCAGTAGCTCTAACACATTTTTTGCTCTTCTTTCTATCAATCGAGAATGCACTTTCCTGCATGCCTTACCTTCGACACATCCCTGACACTGTACATTTATACTGCCTTTCTCTTCCACCCCAATTACAAGTTCTCCTTTCTTCATATCTTCTATAGTTTTCATGTTTGTGTGTTCAAGCCTCATATGCCATATGTCTTCACTCAAGGACACTGCCACCACTTCAAATCTTATTGTCATTGCCTCCACATAATACGCGTCACCCTTACGCACTGCCCTCATCTTTGGTTTCTCCTGTCCTTTATATACTTTAGCACCGTACTTGTCAAATACAACTTTATAACCATGGTCTGTGAGCTTGGTTACGGATAATAGATTTGTGTTTAAATCCGGAACGTACAAGACATTACTTAGTCTCACCTGATTGTGGATTTCGTTTTGCTTCATTACCACTTCACCTATCCGACTTGAGGTTAAACTCCTTCCTTTCTTGTCAGCTAGAACAATTCGCCTTTCTTCTTTTTTCAACCTGTCAAGTGTTTCTGTTGGCTTTTAAGTTTGAGTAGGGAACAATATTTGCAGAAAACAAAGTGTTTATTAATAAGTATGGATAACGAACGAAAAACAAAAAAAGAACATGTGCCACAAATCGAACTTATCCAAACCTACAAGAGTAAAGTGGTAATTATATATGTGTGCAGACTTAATAGATACGAGAAATAAACAAAGTACTTGATGCTACACTTATGTTAGCTCTGCTTGTATTATTTTGTATTATTTTAGTCTTTCGATTCTTTGGGTGAGCTCACCGTACGCGCGTCTTTCTTCGAAAAGAGCGTAGCTAGCAGAGAGGGGAGGGACAAGAAGAGAGTGTGCCCTCTTACGGTACTACTTATAAATGCTGGAATTAACTTCAGCTTTCAACACTCTCCCTTAATTCTAGCATTGCCTTTATGCAATAAGCTCCCTCTTGCAGTTCTCAAATTTAATTGTACTCAAGGCTTTCGTGAATACGTCTGCTATCTGATAATTGGTTGGACAATACTTGAGTTCAATTACATTTGTTTTTACTAATTCATGAACAAATCTGTATTTTACATCTATGTGCTTCGAACGCTTATTTACTACACCGTTTTTAATTAAGGCTATTGCACTGTGATTGTCCGCATTAAGGTCTATATTTATCTTATTATTTAGCAGTTCTTCCAGAAGTGTTTTTATATACGTTAGTTCTTTGCAGCATTCGGCGGCAGCTATGTATTCTGCTTCTGTACTCGATAGGGCTATCACTGCTTGCTTGCGTGAGCGTCAACTTGTTGCTCCTTCTGCGTAGTAGATTATGTAACCTGTTGTGCTCTTTCTTGTTTTAGGATCTCCAGCATAGTCTGCGTCACAGCATGCTTTCAGGAGATTTGTTTCTCTAGATCTCCTATATTCGATTTCATTTTCGACAATTCCTTTTAGGTATTTCATAACATGTTTGACATCGGTGATTCTATCTTTTGTCGGGTCTTCTTCATATCTGCTGCAGAAATTTACCCCATAGGCTATGTCTGGTCTTGTTCTTATTGTCAAATATAATAAACTTCCGATTGCTTCTCTATACGGATAGTTTTCGTTGCTTGTTTTAGTTTCATTGCCATCTCCCTTTTGTATTGGAACTTTCACCGTTTTGGCTTGTTCCATTCCGTATAGTTTTAGCGTTCTTTTTATGTAGTCCTCGTGTTTCAGTTTTATCCCATTTTGTGTTTTTTTATTTCAAGGCCCACGAAAGTTTCCGGGTTGTTAAAAACAGTCGTTTTAAATACGAAGTGTAGCTTATGTATTACGTCATTTATTTCTTCTTCTTTTTTTTTTCTCGAGGGGAAATCTTCGATAGACACCCCGGCCTCCTTTGGGGGGGAGGCCGGGGTAGTGTCGGATTTCTACCGACTAAAACCCCCCGGTGGTCATCCTCAGGCGTTAGGGGGAGTACCCGGGAACACTTCGTATTGATCCGGATACCCCCCCGCCTTGCCCCCTGAAGGGGGGCCAATCCACTATTTGGGATGCGGTGCGACCACAACACCGCATCCCTCTACCTCTGGGGCCACCCTATCGGCTGCCTGGACCCCAATCGAGACAGCCTAGTGGCCCCGACGACTCCGACGGTCGCCGCGTCCGGTGCCGGAGGCGGGACGTGTACGTCTCCGCCTTCGGCCCCTACCCTCTGGGTCCGCAGCCTCGCGGGCCCTTTCCGCGGCCTCCTTCCGCGACATAACTTGTTCGCAGAAGGAGGCCACGGCACCCCACTCCTCTTCGCCGCCCACCATCGCTTTTACGACGGCGGGCAGCGAGAGGTCCCACCCTATGATGTCCCGAAGGACTCGGCGCTCCCCTGCCCAGGAGGGACACTCCTCCAGGGTGTGCTGCGCCGAGTCCTTCTCTTCACCGCAGTGATGACACTGCGGGGACGGCTCCCTTCCGATCTTGTGCAGATACTCACCGAAGCACCCATGCCCGGTGAGTACCTGTGTTAGACGGAAGGTGAGCCGTCCCCTCCTTTCCAGCCAACGCTGGAGGACCGGCAGGATGGCCCTGACGGTCCTTTCCCCGGAGCCGGGCTCCTCCAATTGGCTGCGCCACCTTTCCAGGGTGTGCAGCCCCGCCCGGCTCCTGCCGGCCTCCATCTCCGCTGCACGGTACTCAGCCGCATCCGGCGTTTCTTTGAGGGCCGCGGAGATCCTGTAGACCTCCGCGGCTTCCTCCGCCTTGAGCTCCCAAGGGGGAGAGCACCCAAGCAGGGACGCCGCCCTCAGGGAGACGGTGCGGTACCCCCTGGCGACCCGCGCGGCTAGGGGCCTTTGTGCTCGGGAAAGGAGCTGGCGATTACGCTTGCTCCTCCCGAGCGACCCCGCCCGCACGGGTGCACCATATAGGGCGGCACTCCGCACCACCCCCTCGTACAGGCGGCGTACACCCGCCTGAGGTCCCCCCACGTTGGGCAGCAAGCGGCCCAAGACCGCCGCTGTCCGTTCCACTCGGGGCACCACCTCTTCGAGGCCCTCTGTGAGGCAGTCCTCCAGGAGGCGTCGAAACCTACACCCCAGGACCCGGAGGGCAGCCACGAGCACGCGGCCGTGGATGCCGTCGGGACCCGGGGCGGTGCTTCGGGCTGCAAGGCGGCGCACCGCCCTGTCCAGCTCCTCGCTGCCGATCCCAGGCACAGGGACGCGATCATGTCGCGCCCCCTGCTCCTGTGTCCGCCGTCGAGCCTCCTCCTCATCCTGAGGAAAGAGGTTATCGACGACGGAGTCCAGGAGTTCCGGTTCCATCGACTCGGTCACCGGGGGGGCCCACGGGCGGATCTTATTCAGAACCACCCGGTATGGGCGACCCCACGGATCGCGATCGATGGTGGCGAGGAGCTGGCTCCAGGCCTCCGCCTTGGTCCTTAGGACAGCCCCCTGAAGGGCCCCCCGGGCGTCCCTGTACGCGCTGTACAGGGACTCCTCCTCCTCCGCGGTGGAGCTTGCGCGCCTGCGGGCCCTGAGGTACGCCCTCCGCGCACGCGTACCGGTGTCCCTCAGGTCGGAAATTTCCGACGACCACCAGTACGCGGCGCGGGGCGTGGAGGCCTTGGCCCGGGGCATGGCGGTGTCAGAGACAGCCGCCATGGCCGCACGGAACCAGGCCTCCTCCTCCTCAGGTCTCTCGCCCCTGCGCTCAGCCCAGGCTACCGCCTGGATTGCCGCGCGCAGGGCCACCTCGTCCAGTCTTTTAAGGGCCCATCGGGGGGGGGGGGCGATCCCCTAGCCGATGAGCCAGACTGGTTGGGAGGGTTGGGAGTCGAGACGCTCATGACCACGTAAGCGTGGTCTGACATCGTCTCAACCCCCAACATCCTCCACCCACTCACCCTGCGCACGGCGGAGGGCGACGCCCATGTCAGGTCGACTATGGACGCCCCCCGCCGCCGAACGAAGGTGGGGGTGGACCCCTCATTGTGGAGCCTTAGCTCCAGACCGACCGCCCAATGGAGCAGCTCCCGCCCCCTCATGTCCGTACTGGGGGAACCCCACGCAGTAGCGTGGGAGTTGAAATCCCCCAGGACGAGCAAGGGACGCGGCAGTATGCGGGTGACGCACCCCCCAACCCGGTCCAGGAACGCTACAAAAGCGTCCCGGCCGCAACTGGGGGAGACGTAAACCCCCACCACCGCCACGCTGCCCCACTGGACGGCTACGTAGCCATCCCCCCGCTCTATGAGAGCCGGGGGGGAGGCATCCCCGGAGCGCCATTCCATAGAATGGCTACCGAGCCCAAGGCGTCTCCGCACCACGAAGGGTGATCCGGAACCCCGTAGGGCTCGGCCGCAACGACCAGCCCGACTTTCCACTCGCGCGCGGCCTGGACCACTAAGTCCTGTGCCACGCGCGTGTGGTTCAGGTTGGTCTGGAGGAGGTTGATCCCCAGTCATTGGGGGTCAGCCTCCTCCCGGACCTCCTCCTGGGAGGACTCCACGTCCATGCCGCCCTCCCCCGACGGGGGGGGGACGTCCTCGCGCGGGGCGGGCATGGACGCGGCCTCCTCTGCCGGGCGCGCCGGCGCCTCTTGCCTCTCAGGAGGCGCCACCGCCTCGGCGGGCTCCACCTCCATAGCCTCCCCGGCTGGAGAGGCGGATTCCGCACTCCCCAATAGCTAGGGCGGCCGCAGCGGGGGTCGAGGGCGCCGCTATGGCAGGCCTCTCCCGCCGCGCTCCCCCTGTGCCCTTGGAGGAGGGCCTTTGTGGGGGTGCGCACCCTTTCGTACCGAGACGGTGCGCCGCCGGTCGCCCAAGGTCCGAGCACAGCGGACACTTGGGCGGGGCCGAACACACCGCCGCGGCGTGGGTCACATCCCCGCAAATGTAGCACCGACCGCTACGGTCGGTACTACTCTTGCATTGGTGCCTGGAGTGCCCCAGCGCCAGGCATCGATAGCACTGGAGGGCACGGGCTTCCAAAGCCTGCACCCTCACAGCGCTCCAGCCCACCCTCAGACGGCCAGCTGCGACAATTTTGCGCGCCGCTGAGAGTGGGCATTGAACCCATGCCGTGCCGAGCCGCTAAGGGGCGCGCCGGATCTCTCCGACGCGCACCTCGCCCTCGTCACAGGCGCCCGTGGTGGCATCCCGAGCAGAGTTCTCAAGAGGGCCTCGGGGTCCCAAAAAGCGCCACGGCTGGAGTCCACCGAGGTGTTTTAGCCGGTAAGAATCCGGCACTACCCCGGCTTCCCCCCAGAGGGAGACCGGGGTGTCTATGAAGATTTCCGCTCGTACAAAAAAAAAAAAGGCGCCTGTGGTGGCAACCGCCTCCACCACGTCCGCTACCCGCACGGAGTCGTCGAGGTCGCGAACCCTCAGCTCTGCCTTTTTGACGGGCCTCGCGACCTTGACACCCGTGCCGGCCAAGACCTCGGCCATCCGCGTGGCCAAGGCCTTCGCCTTCTCCTGCCGGTCCTCACCGGAGACCTCTAAGATGAGGCCCCCGGTGATAGCTCTTTTGGGCCGAACCTCTTCGAGGCCCACGTCTTCCAGGCGGATATTCCGTCTGGCGGTGGACATCGCCTCGTCGATGGTCATTGCGGCGCCCTCCCCCACGGTGAGGGTGACCGCGGCCGTTTTGGGGGGACGCCGAAGACTCGGGGTCCTTTCCCCCCCAGGTGTTGTGGGGGGCTTGGGGCCCTTGGAGGTCGAAGGGCCCGGCGCCTTCGGTTTAACCGTTGGCTTGGGGCCCTTCGGCCTTTTCTTTCCCGAGGAAGGCGGTGGGCCCGAGGGGCCGACCGTCTTCCTCTTCCCCCCGTCCTGGCTCACCACCTCGGCGAAGGTGGGCCTCTGGGGAGGGGGGGCTTCCGCCGAGGCGACCTGCACGTCATTTATTTCTTCTGTGTTCTTTCCAATTATTATGGCATCGTCGACCTAGACTCCGAGTATTAGATCATTATGAGGCTTTTGAAAAACCACTGTTCACTTTCAAGTGGCTTTAACCCTTCTTTGCTTAGAAAATTTGTGAACCTTCCAGCTCAACGGAGCTTGTTTTAGCCCATACATTGCTTTCTTTAGCTTGAACACTTTGTTTTTACAGTTGTAACCTTCAGGAGGATGTATATATATTTGTTCAGTTAACTCGCCATACAAAAAAGCCGTTTTGATGTCAAATGTTCTGATCTCGTAGTTTTTCATTACTGCGATTGCAAACAAGCTTCTTATTGCACTCAACCCTATCACTGGACTAGAAGTTTCTTTATAATTTACCCCGAAATTTTGTTCACATCCTTTCACAACTAATCTCGCCTTGTAGCGTCCATCTTGTTTGATTTTAAATACCCACTTGCTGTTGAGTCGTTTTTGGTTGTTCAACCCTTTTATGTCAACTATATCCCATGTATTGTTTTCTTCTAGTGAGCGCTTTTCTTCATTTATGGCACCCAGCCACTTATGCTTTTCTGGACCGACTGTTGCTTCTTTATAGGTTAAAAACGCAGAATTATCGTACATTTCTCGGGGTTTTGTTTTCCTTTTTGATCTTCTTAGTTGCGGGTGTGGGTGACTCTGCTGTTCCTCTTCATCTTGTGCAGCTTCATAGTTGTCTCCGTCACTTTCTTCTTGTTCTTCATGCAGATCACATCTTTCTCTTCCTTCTTGTTCTTCCAGGTTTTCTGTTTGAGCGTCTTCATCCTTTTCCATAATTATTATTTTCCTGTTTCAATTTTCCTCGTTTTTATTGTCTTTGTTTTTATTTTTGTGTCTAACTCTGTCTGAAAATTTGACATCTCTTTCTATCACTATTCTTCTTTTTTCTGGATCCCACAATTGATATCCTGTTGGAGCGTACCCTACGAATATTAGTTTCCTGCTCCTTTTGTCTAGTTTTCTTCGCGGTTCTAGCATTTTTGCGTATGATTCACCACCAAACAATTGTATTTTATTCATGTTGGGCTTTTTATTTTCCCACATTTCATATGGAGTAGATTCTAAGGTATTAGTTGGTGTTCTATTTAAAAGATAAACTGATGTGTACAGAGCCTCTCCCCACATTTCCTTACCTAAGCCGGAGTCAAACAACAGTGCTCTGGTTTTGTCCATCAAGGTTCTGTTCAGCCTTTCTGCTCTTCCATTTAGTTGTGGTGTATACGGTATTGTATTGTCCATTTCTATTCCTTGTTCCTTACACCAACTTTTCACTTCACTATTCATGTACTCCTTACGATTATCACATCTTATTTTAGACACTTTTGCATTCAACTTGGTGTCGACTCTTTTTGTATATTCTTTTATGTTACTCGGCACTTCATGCTTGTTTTTTATCATGTACACCATTGTATAGTGGGTACAATCGTCTAGGAATGCGATAAAGTATCTGTTTCCGTCCCATGTCATAGGGTTTATGGGACCGCAAAGATCCGTGTGAATTATTTGGAGTGGCCGTGTTGCTCTTGTTCTTGAGGCACTGAATATCGTTCTTGATTGTTTTGCTTCTTCACAGATTTCACACACCGTTTTCATTTCTTTTAGGTCCGTTGATTTTAGGTCCAATCCTTCACTCATTGTTAACAGCCTTTTGAAGTTCTCATTTCCAATATGACCTAGCTTCCTATGCCATAATGTTATCTGGTTAATTTGCTCTTCTGCAATAAGAGATTTGGTTTTATTTTCCTCTTTTAGTTTTACCTGGAACAGTCCATTTTTATGTTTGTAGCCTTTCACTACGACTTCATTTTTATGTTTTATTATTGCTTCATTTTCCACAAATTGAACTTCGTTTCCATTTCTTGTTATCGCGTTAACCGATAATAGATTAGTACTTAGCTCAGGTACATACAACACTTCAGTTAACTTGCATTCCTTGTACTTTATATTTCCAACTCCTTTGGCTGTCATTGTCTCATTTGATTTGGCTACTGCAATTGTCGAGTCCTTTTGTTTGAAGTCTTCTATATCGTTTCTGTCGTTTGTCATGTGTGAAGTTGTTCCAGAATCGATGATCCACGTACCTTCAGTATTATATTCACTAGTGAAGAAGGCAACTTCTCTAGTCTCATTTGTCTTGAATTTACTCTTATTTCTAAAGAAACAGTTCTGTTCTTCATGATTATTTTTCTTGGAGATACTGCAGAACTTTTCTGTCCTTTTTTTATTTTCGTTACACATTTTACTTGTGTGACCCAATTTGTTACAGCTGAAGCATCGTATCAGTTTTTCTCGATTCCTTGGTTTACTATTGTATTTCCATTCCTTTGGTTTGTTATATTTCTTCATTGATGCCTTAAATGCCACTGCCTTCTCTTCAGGCTCGTTGAACTTGTGTCTCATTTCCTCTGCGATGAGCCTTGCAGTTATATTCTCCAGTCTCCTTTCTCTTTTTTCTGTCGATTCCCATGCACTTGCAAAGTGTTTATATTTCTCTGGAAGTGTGGCTAGTATTTTAGCAATGAGAATCTCATCATTAATTTCCGTACCAACGGTTTTCAGCTTGTAAGCCAGACTTCTTAGTTTTCCTATATATGTTGCTATTTCACACTTCTCATCATAAGTATAGCTGTAGAATGTCTGTAGTAGGTTACACTTTTGTTGCTCATTGTCTCTTTCATATATCCGACAGATTTTTATCCACATGTCATGAGCCGTGGTACAGCACATTACATGCATTAGAGGAGTTTTGTCTATTGTGGTTATTATTATCTTCTGTGCTCTGGCATCTTTCTTTCTCCATTGTGAATACATATTCTCTTCTTCTGTTTTATTAATCACTACTTCGTACAAATCATTAGCTCGTAACAATATAGTTATTTGAAATTTCTAAACCTGAAAATCCTCAGTTCCCGATAGCTTTTCTACATTTGATAAGTCTTCAGTTATGCTTCTATCCATGATTAAACAAAATGTTGTGTTTTACACAATCTGCTTTTAGTATTAACAGGTTTGAATATTTCTTCACTGGTACTTTGTCTCGTCACGCACGATGTTACAGCAAAAAATAGGTTAGAATTTACTGATTCGATTGATTTGTCGGATCGATTTATGACGCGTGAACTTTAAACTCCTGGCCCATAACCTGTTAGATTTTAAGTTTTAGTAGAGAACAATATTTGCAGATGTCGGATGACTCTACTCGAATACGAATGTTTTCAAGCTAAGGGACTTGTTTTTGAGTATTAGGTCTAGACAAGCCCTTAGCCAACGTTTACACGAGCATAGGACTTCCTTCACCAGGTCGACTCATAGCCTCTGTTTCACATCTGGCAACATGTTTTTGACCTAAGGGTCTTGTTTTGAGGAATAAGCAAGTCAAGCCCTTGGTCAGCGGCTACGTTATGACTTGGCGACCGTCCTCCCCACCACTACATTTTAGTATTAGGTATATATATATATACCTAAAACTCTAGTATAAAGTCTGAATTCGACTTAGTCTCTAACCAATTATCTCTGTCAAGTAAAACGTACATAAAAGTTTGAAGCGGGTGTATGGGGTGATAAATGAATAAGACAATGTACTTTGGAACTTGCTGTATCTATATTTCTCCGTGTCGACACTACTCAAAAGTTCTAGCCGATCTCTTCTTATTTCCGGCGTGGTCCCTAGGCGTCCTCTTCCGAGGCGCCACCTAGTGGACGATCTAGCACCTACTAGTTCCCTAGGCGGGCACCACACGTTCAACTAATTGTAAAATTCAACGTAGTGAAAACTCAACCGAGCCACCTCCGACACCGCGAGGCCTCCCGCAAGGGCACTAGGGTGTGATTCGGGGTATCCAGTTACCGGGGACACCGTAGGCCATCGCAAAGACGGTAAATTATCTCGCTGCCCTGCGCTCCAGGTTAATGACCTGGCCCTGTGGTAAAGACCGCAACCGTCACGCGCGCTGAGTAAGAATAAGAGTATGAGGCAGAGAGCCCATGACCCTCGAACTGTCGGGCGCATAAACTTGAGTCGGGTCGGCAGTTCTTGGCAGGTTAGGTCACTTCATTCACCCTACTCTCTCTCTCTCTCTCTCTCGCGCGCAGCACGTAGACGCGGTCCCTAACACGCACGCCCTCCGTCCCTCGTTTCCCGAGTCTCTCCCACTAGGGGAAGAACTCTGAAGGATTCACCAAGACGAGGGAGTAGTAGCCAACAGCGTGGGCGGGATTACGTACGAGGCTCGCTTACTAACGTTCGAAAAGAGTCGGGTGTGTGCGCTGTAGCCCCTCAACGGTGGCAAGCCTCTCCTCCCGCCTGGGTCCGGCCCCGGGAGGCACACACCCCTCCTCAAAATTGACTGACACCCCCCACCGATACCACTACAGACTACTAGTGAAAACTCAGAGTCAATATATTTGTTGTGTACTGCGACTAACCCTCCGGTATCCAACACAGAAAACAAAGTGTTTATTAATAAGTATGGATAACGACCGAAAAACAAAAAAAGAATATGTGCGACAACTCGAACTTATCCAAACCTACAAGATTAAAGTGTTAATTATATATGTGTGCAGACTTAATAGGTACGAGAAATAAACAAAGTACTTGACGCTACACTTATGTTAGCTCTGTTTGTATTATTTTATATTATTTTAGTCTTTCTTTTCTTTGGGTGAGCTCACCGTACACGCGTCTTTCTTCCAAGAAGGCGTAGCTAGGAAAGAGGGGAGGGACAAGAAGAGAGCATGCCCTCTTACGGTACTACTTATAAATGCTGGAATTAACTTCAGCTTTCAACAGTTTCTAAATCACAGGTCATATGGCTTGTCTATCCGAAATCTAAGAGCCATGTCAATTCCTTTTTCTCATCATTTCTTTCTTGTTTTTGTTCATGTTGATTTACATTGTCAGCACTACTTTGTTCACTTACGTTCATTACTCCTTCATCCCTTGTCCTCATCATTCTATATGTATATAGAATATAGTCTATATGTCGTCCACGTCCCACGTTTCTATAGTTACTCTTCTTATGCAGTCCTCCACTTTGTCCTCTTCCTCGTGAAGAATTTCCGCTTCTAATCTGCTTGCAATTTGTTGCAATGTGCCCGAATCCTTGGCCATTAAAACATTTTTTGCTTCGCATAGCATTCCTTGGATATATGCCCCCTTTTACCACAGTTATAGCACTGGACTTCCATTTTTGCTTTCTCCTTTATTCCATTCGTTCCCTCCAACTCTCCATATGGCTTTTCTTCCTTCCTTTTCTCTCTTCGGGCTTCTTCTTGTTTCAAGGAATACCTAATATCATTCACAGATAGTTCCCTTTGATTCTCCATTACCCTTACATTATGATCAATTTCCCCTCTTAAACCTCTGAATATATACACGGTGAATCAGACCACCCGTGCCAGTCATTTATAAGGCTAATGGATGCTACAAAGGAAAAAACAAGATATGTTTGTATACCTGAATCGGGTACGCTCCATCGACTGGCGATAGAGTCAACTTCCGGAACGAACCGGAAATGGGTCAATCTGACTCAAAGTTTGTTTTTTCAAATGAAACATGGTATTTTTTATTACTGATTCAGGTTATCTGTAAAAAAACAAAAAAACTTTTACCCTAACCATTTTCCTGGAAGTTGGCGCTATTACCTTTGAAAATAAATTTGAACTCCTTTTAGCGTGGCCCAGGACCAGTGACAAGGACGTCGCAGTTTTCTGGTTCCGTGTGTGTGTGTGCGCGGGCTTGTGTGTGAATGAATGGCATAGAATGGAAAAGTTCAGTGACTACGTGACTGAGAATGTTTGACAACAATGTGCGTGGTTGACATTTCCATGTTTACATTTGGATTCAATTCGGAACATTGTTGTCAAACATTGTCAGTCACCTAGTCACTGTTTTGTGAAATCATTTGAGTCTCATTTTGGAAATGCGAAGATGTTCTCCAACGAGAAAGGTTTCGATATGCTCATGGTGTTAGGGGAATGTTTTCAAAATTACAGACAAGCCTCACGAATGTATGCAGAGAGGTACCCAGACCGTGTTCCTCAATCTCATAACATTTTCCGGCATCTGGCGCATCGAATTCGAACAACTGGTCAGATTCAGCCCCAACACAATAAGAATCAGCAGATTAAGTGGCCGGTAAGAGACGAAATAGTACCTGATATTTTGGCTGCCGTTGCTATGAATCCCCATGATTCAACCAGGAGGATCGCAGTTGATTCGGGTGTGGACCAAATGTCGGTGTGTAGGATTTTGAAAGATAATTATTATCATCCGTACCACATCAACCTGCAACAAGCACTTCAAGCGTCGGATTTCCAAAGACGCATCGATTTTTGCCAATGGCTATTGACCAAAGACCTCGAGTTCCATCGATCGATTCTATGGACCGATGAAGCTATTCAAAAGCAACGGGGATGTTAACATTCATAATGCCCATTACTGGTCACATGAAAATCCACATTGGCTGCGAGAAGTAGACAACCAGCATTTGTGGAGCCTGAACACATGGTGTGCCCTCATCGGACGGCAGATCATTGGGCCGTACTTTTCCGATGGTATCTTAAACGGCCGTGTGTACGCTGACGTAAACGCACGAAACGTCATTGATGATCTGTATCCCGGACGATGGATCGGAAGAGGAGGGTCTGTAGCGTGGCCACCTCGATCCCCAAACTTGACACCACTGGATTTCTTTCTTTGGGGCCGGGTCAAAGACATTGTTTACGGACATCCTCCAACAACGAGGGATGATATGAAGCTGGGGGAATTCGGGAGGCCTGCCAGAAGTTAAGCGGCATAGAAGTCTTGCGAGCTACCGACAGCGTCCGAACACGATTGCAAGAATGTGTGAATCAAGGTGGCAGGCATTTGTGAACTTTTCCATTCTTTGTCATCCATTGACACACACGCACACACACACCCACCCTACAGGCAGGGTTTGGAGTCAATAAATACTGCGGAAGTGACGAGCCGCGGAGACCTGATCTCTGGGGGCTGCACACACACACATGGGACCAGAAAACTGCCACGTCCTCGTCGTTGGTCTTGGGCCACGCTAAGAGCAGTTCAAATTCATTTTCAAAGGTAATAGCGCCAACTTCCGGGAAAGTTGTTAGGATAAAAGTTTTTTTGTTTTTTTAAAGATAACCTGAATCAGTAATAAAAAATACCATGTTTCATTTGAAAAAACAAACTTTGGGTCAGATTGACCCATTTCCGGTTCGTTCCGGAAGTTGACTCTATCGCCAGTCGATAGAGCGTAGCCGATTCAGGTATACAAACATATCTTGTCTTTTCCTTTGGAGCATCCAGTAGCCTTATAAATGACTGGCACGGGTGGTCTGATTCACCCTGTACATTTTTACCTCGTACTCTTCAATATTTCTGCCTAAAAGCTGACACTTGTTCTTTAGTGCCTCAGCTCTATTTATGTAGTCATCTACGCATTCTTCATTCGCCATTTTCAAGGTCGTTAGTTCTCCTAACGCTTTCGTTTTCACTTGTTCATTTTCCGCCGCCATGTTTTCCTTTATCGTTGTTTAAATAAGTGACCAGTAGTTGTTTCACCCGATCACGAGCCTCATAGTTGATTTCTTTTTCTTGAGTCTACCGAGTTTATTTGACCGGTGTGATCCGGTTAGAAATAGCGTTGGTCCACTCTTACTCCACGCCAAAGCGTGTTGAGAAAGAAACGGTTAGATCAGCCTCCGTTGTCAGCCACCGGGACTAGTTACTAGTAACCGTGGATCTCCCCGCTCACGGAATCCATACAGGAGATTTACAACCTCCGCCTTGGTTTTCCGTTCGAGGCAATACGACTGTGCGGTCGTTGCACTAAAGATTTCATTGCGTAAATCTAGCCGACCGCCACGATTGTGTTCCTGAAAAAGACGGAACAGATCGGCCAAAACAGTCGACGCGTGGCTTACCGTATTTAAAAGCCACGCACCAGTGCACGCATTAGCACACACAGCACGGTTACCGTTGCTGTTTAAGTGTGCGCGTCAAAACATTCCCGAGACAGAACGTTAATACGATTATCGTATTTCAGGTGATTACACCCGTTCGTTCTTTTTTCTGTTGTTCCAGAGTCATAACCTAGGACAACCAGGCCCGCCGACAGCTAGGCTTCCGAGAAGTTAAATTCTTGAGATCGGCAAAAACACTGTATTATACAGAGCGAAAAAGGGTCTGTAATAAACGACTGTCCTTTTCAGGACAGTCAAAGGGAATCAAAGGCGTATTGGTTTGGAGTTACCTTTACCCACTCTCCCTCGTCCGGACCGGAGGAGGAAGCTTCACTTCCTCCAATATCGGTTATAGTTGGCCGATAATTTAAAACAAATTTCAACAATCGTATTCCATAATTTCCATGCGAATTTCTCACGGCTGTATTTTAATACCTGCGCTATTGACATAGTATTAATTATAATGGCCCTTGCTGCAGCATTGTTGCCATCCCACGCGTCCCATTCTTTATATTTCGCTGCGTAGTCCTCATCTCCTTCTTCAGGTTTCCCGGGTGGCTTTTTCTCTATCACTTTCTTCCAAAGTTTTCTTGCCCTTAAGACTCCTTCCACTTTCTCTTTCCATAAGAAACAGTTCCCATTATCCAGTTGCTCAATAGAAGCCATGTTCCACCCGTCTGCCATTCTTAATTTATTCTCTCGCACGTGCTCGACTAACCTCTTATAAATCTCCAGCCGTATCTCTCACAATCCTATACCAATTCTCTTGTAGCGACGGAGCTCTGCTACCATAATTGTGGTGGAATAAGTGCAGATATCACTGAACTTAATATATTTATTATAAATGATGAAGGATAAGTTTAACACCACATTAAACACTCGCTGTATTCTCGTGGCAGACACACACACTTCCTATTCTCACGCATGCATCCCTACCGCTATATTCTCGAAACAAAAGACTCTCATTCATTCTCCGTCTCCCTCACTCTCTCTTTCTCTCACTTAGTACTATAAAATCAATCACACACATGTTTCGACCGCCACTACCGTTGTAGCGCGCCTACCGCCTTCTCGCAGGTCTTCGACCTAATACCTGTCGTTCCACAGGACCTTCGATACTCAGAACGGACCCTTAAACTTGGGGTGAAGCTTCCTGCTGTCCCCCGTTGTTCCCTCGCTCGTGATCTCTACCATGACCACGTCTCCCTCGTTGTACTTGATCGCATCACGCCTCGTTCGATCATAACGTTCCTTTTTGTTCCGTCTCAACACCGTCTCCTTTTGGTTAAAACATAGCACTTCGTTCACGATCAGGCAAGCGCATCGTTCGGTGTATTGTCACGGGGACAGTGTCCTTAATCTTTAGAGTAATTATCAATAAAAATAACCGAACGGTCGTTTGCTCTTGGGACTGGCCGCTATTACAGCGGCGTAAGGATCTTTTGTAGTTTTTTCCATTGTACGTAGTCACGTACGAATCCTTACGCCCTGTAATTAACTTTACCTAGTTTCCAGCGTGCGGCCCTGTCCCGCATCTGGCAGCCAAATTTCCGACCGTTGCAGGCCATACCTGGACGCGACCCGCCGGAGTTCGCGGATTCCTGGAAGTTGTCGTAAAACTATAGTCGGGTCCCAACCATGGTTTGACCAATCACAACAGCGACGATTTCCAGGGTTTTCCGCGACTCCACGAAGGGTGGGAGTTTGGCCGTCACGAGATGGATCGTGAGCGAAGACACCGAAATCAGTCAGCAACGACATTCGCAAGAGACAAGTAGCATTTTTATAGAACATAGTCCTTTCCGTTTACATCATACAAACACGCCTAGTTGTCGGCGATACTAAGTTCGACTCCGGAGATACCAAGTATTCTTCGTCACTGTTCATCACGAACAAATCTATTGTATATATCCATCCTCACGGCCCTTGGTACAGTTATAATAAATAGTGCGTTGTACGGAAGAGTATTGGAGTCATTCGATATCCCAACCGATACAATTGGAAGCAGTTCAAGCCAAAGTCAAAGAATTAACCGCGACAGGCTTGACGAAACACTTTCGTTTCCGTTGATCTTCCGTTATATGCTCCGCAATTTGTTCTCGAAGTTCCCGCAAATTCATCCGATTAATTTCGGCTTGAACTTTTTGTAATATACGAGCCTCCGCCGGTTGCTTCGCGTTATATCCCATTAACGCCTCGGTCGGTGTTGCTCCAATTCCTTTATTGAATGTTGTATTCATCGCGCTTTGGATCTGCATTACGCTTGCGTCCCACCTGTCGGGATCGCTTCCCGCCGTGGTCGCAGCCAAAGACGCAACAATTGTCCGATTGCACCGCTCGTATTGCCCGTTGGCCCGAGGGCGTTTACTACGGCGTTTAAGATGTGCTTGATGCCGTATGCCGTACAGAATATTTTAAATGTCCTCGCCGTGAACGCGGTCCCTCGGTCACTAATTATTCTGTGCGGCGCACCGAATAAGTGGATGACATTTAACAATATTTTCACTCCACGTTTTGCCTTCGTGTCCTTCACCGCCTCAATGATCGTAAATTTGGTGAAGGCATCCGAAATAACAAGTAGATACTTGTTCTTTTTCCGGCTTGTTTCAAAGGGTCCCACATGGTCGATGTGGAGGGTATGAAACGGCACCGGAGTCTTCTCTATGGGGTACAACCTTCACTGTCTCTTGCCAGCCGTACGCTTATAATAGTTGCAGCGTAAAAATAGAAAGCAGGTACCTCCGCAAACCAATAATTCTCACGAATGCGCCTAAGGGTTTTCTCCAATCCCATGTGGCCACCATCGTCGTGACACAACCGACAAATTTAGAAGCGTGCCGCACATGGTACGGCCCATGCCCTCTTTCCCCCTTCCAACCGTCGGTATACTTTGCCATTCTTCAGCACATAATTCGCAAAGTATTGCTTGGTATCATTATTCCGTACGTTAGCCAGTAATATCCTCCGGATCCGGCTGATTTGTTCGTCTAGGAACTGCGCGGCCAAGATCCAGTCAGCCTCCGTGATATCCACCGGGTATATTTCGATTGGTTTCACCGGCTTGCGACTAAGTGCATCCACATGCTGCATCTTAACACCCAGCCGATATTCAATTTCAAAAGTGAAGTCTTGCACTTCTAACCACCATTGTCCGATACGCGGTATTAAGTCTTTCTTCCTAACGTAGTACGAAGCGCGTTGCAGTCCGTCACCGCTTTGAAATTCAATCCAAGCAGATACACCCGAAAATAACGTAACTCGAACACCACTGCCATTGTTTCCAACTCATAGGAATGGTATTTTCGTTGTCAATGGTAGTCTGCTTGCTGTAGTACCCGACTACCTGCTGCGTCCCTTGGTTCGTAAATTGGAACAGGATTGCACCAACACCCGAGGAACTGGCATCCGTGTGCAATTCCGTCCGTAAACCGCTATTAGAAATAGCTACTACCGCTATGGGTGTCACGATGGTCGCGTAGTTCTTCATACATTTTCTGAAGTACTCAGCCAGTCCCAGAAACTGGCGAATTTCCCTCACCGTGGTGGGTCTCGGCATCTTCAACACTGCTTTCGGCACTGATCTCTCGTCCCAGGTAATCAATGGTGGTTTGGAGAATCGAGCACTTACTCAATTTTAGAGTCAAATCATGCTCCTGCAGTTTCTCCAACACCAGACGTAACCGATTCAATCCTTCCTGGATGGTAGTGGACGGTATTATAATGTCGTCGATGTACGGGATCGCGATACCATTTTTCAAAGGTCCCAGCTCCGTATTTATCAGCCTTTGGAATACGGCAGGCGCATTCGTTAGTCCAAATGGCATCCTTAGGAACTCATAGTGACCGCCCGGCGTAACAAAGGCCGTCTTCACAATAGAGTCCTCACCCATGGGTACCTGATAATATCCCGATGACCAAGTCCAGCGCCGTAAAATACCTGCTGCCTCCTAATCGATCAATTTGATTTTCAATTAGCGGTAGTTGATATCGGTCCTTAAACTGTTAGGTACGGCTGAATTTTGCGCGAGGCTATTTCCCTGGTCGGCAGAGTCTGACGCGAACTACGTATGAACGAAAGAGCACTGCAATGTGTGACGGTCAATACTGTTCTCTACGCGAGTACAATGGAATGAAGTATTTGATGATTAAATTATAATTTTTCTTAACAATATATTACACATACTTTAACTTTAACAATTCACTTTAATAATTAATAATACAATTGTGTATGATATATTTTAAAACATGGTAGGACACACAGACCCAAGTCACAATCTTCACACTCATCGCTAGATCTTCGTCTTATATCGTTTTTTGAACATTTGATACAATTTCGTAATGCTTTTTTAGAGTTTTTAGATTTACAATACGATGGAAATTGTTTTTCGGTTAGTCTAAACGGCTGATCAACGACATATTTGCTGCAGCTAATGTTATTATTCATATCCCCGTATTTTTTAGAAATTTCTTTGAGTAATGTAGGGTGAAATGCTCGTATTGTTATTTTCTCTTTTTTTTAAACTTATATAGGCAATACGCATTCCACTTTGTCCCTATTGTCGACTGCACCCATTTTGGCAGTGTAATCAACAATACATGATGGTTTTTGTATAATTTCTCCGGTCCGATAGTTTATTTTTTTGGTATTTATGTAATCCGCGGAGTGGCAGGTTGACAAAATATATACCTCCCGTTTGTCTTACCACTTGAGAGCGAGCATGTTGGACGATGATCGGAAGCATATTCCGCCATTTTCTAGTCTTTCCTTCATGACAGGCATGTATTTTCTTCGCGGTCTTACGGTGCCACACGCGTTAGTTTTATTATCATATAAATAACTGAATAAGGTCAGGCTGGTATACCAGTTGTCAAAAAACAATGTATGCCCCTTTTCTAAATAGGATTTCAATAATGTGAGTACAACCTCAGCTAATTCATTTTTATTATACCGGAATCGCTGCCGGCATATACAATAAAATTTAATACGAATCCCGTTTTGCAGTCACACAATACAAAAGTCTTGATACCAAATCTATTCCGTTTGGGGGGGATATATTGTTTGAACGACAACCGCCCCTTATATAACTATTGTGAGAGTATATGTAGGAAGGGAGAGAGAGGTGTGTATCGAAGGAAAAACAGGAACAGACGAGCAAAAGGAATAATGCAATGAGAGGGCAACAGGAAGAACACACTGGCTAATGTTCGCACAATAAAAGTTTACTTTAACTGATTTAGACACTGATGGTCACGCGATACATTGTGAGAAATATAGGTATAAGAAGTACTAAATAACATTAAGTTTATTGTAAGAGGCTTGTACACTAGGGTGGCCCTTAGTTATACTTGATGAAATTTTTTTTTTCTAATTTTTCTGATGGCGTCCGCTCAATGGTTCCATTTGATGAAAAAATGATTATGTCCAAGTTTCATCGCAATCGGATAACGGGAAAGGGTGCGACCTTGCGTTTTATTGTTATTCATCTTCTCGCAACGCGCTGCTCTTTAAAGCGCGCGGCCGCCAGCCGGGCTACGCCTATGCAAGAGGTTAGACCGGTACTATCTCGCAACCATCCTTGTCGCACTAATGACCGACACATAGGCGCAAAGGAACATCGACTCTGGGCTTGTCCCGCTACACTGTGTATTATTGGCGATTCAATAACTACAATTTATGTGCATTGTGCTTTCAGTTAAATACTTATATGACTGTGATAATACTATTACCATTCGTACAAAGTAAATAGGACGACTCTAATAACTGTTCCGTACA
Organism: Nysson spinosus; assembly: GCA_910591585.2. Classification (NCBI taxonomy): domain Eukaryota; kingdom Metazoa; phylum Arthropoda; class Insecta; order Hymenoptera; family Crabronidae; genus Nysson; species Nysson spinosus. The sequence goes on along the minus strand of OU342836.1, from coordinate 614,235 downwards.
TTGCTATTGAAACAAATGATAGATTAAATAGAAGATCTGTCAAACCGTTTTTGTATTTGGCTTTTAAGATTTCTCAACCTGAATGGTCCTGTCATGTCATTACAGTTTGCTTCTTAATTCTGTTACCATCATAAAACAATTTGATGTTATTCCTCGAGACTAAGGAAAATGCATTCTTGGAACCAAACTCTAAGGGCTATCAATACCTGCGAAAATCCTTTTCGCTCTATAAGGCATTTTGTTAAAGGATAATCATAAAACAGCATAGACCTTTTTATTACTCCTATATGAATTAGATAATCTTAAGGTATTTTTACAAAGTAATTTAGAAAATAATCAACCGCGTGAAGATCATAAGGAATTGTTAGAATTATCGCTTCTATTTCTTGGTGAGGTACTGATTCCCGGACAATCGGGAAATATCTTTTCGAAGATCGGATGCCATGCATCACGCGCGATGGATGGCAAAGGCAATTTATTGTTTAAAGATATTTTTATTTCACGAAGAATTTAATTTAAGTGCCGAGGAATATAACGGTATTTGCGACATTTGCATTTTCATTGTTAGGGTCTATGTAAAAGTGTGGTTCCGCACGCCTTTTGTAGCTGAAGCAACAAAAACGGATTTAGATTTTTTTTTAAATTTGGTATTATATAATGATGTCGATGATACCATATCGCAGGTCGCAATAAGAAAATTGACAAACCATTTATGGTATTTAAGTCCAGAGTCGATTGCAATGGCATTTTTTGATAACAATATTTCTCAAAATATAAAAAGAAAAATGGTTAAAGCTTTAGAGTGTCCGGAAGAGAATAGTAACATTGATCACAGTCCAAAACAATTTAACACAAAATTAGAAGATATTTCGGTTTTAGTTGCAAAAGGCATTGAGTATTTTGTTAGTAAAGAAACGATAAAAACAAGTCGATAATTACAGACAACCCCTTGATATAATTCCGAAATTAAAAGTTGTAAATGACACCGCAGAGAGAGCAGTAAAATTAATTTCAGAGTACAATAAATGTTTTGTAAATTTATTATATAACTTGACCTACATATGAGCTTAATAATTTTGCAACAAAATTATAAATAAAGAAACCTTTTCTTAAGTGAAATAGCTGTTAGTTAAAATCTCGACGTACATGCGTAGCGCGCGGCCGTGAACTACACGGCCGCGCGGTCGCGCGTTTTTGAGCAATAATAAAACCCCTGGTGGCACCCTTTCCCGTTATCCGATTGCGATGAAACTTGGACATAATCATTTTTTCATCAAATGGAACCATTGGGCGGACGCCATCAGAAAAATTCCGATGTCGAAAAATAAGGGCCACCCTATTGTACGCTCGTGGTCGGTCGGGCGAGAGTTACAGAATTATATAAAGAAGAGGGGAGAGAGAGAAACAAAGGAACAGTCACGCGGCTGTGTTCAGTCGCGATATTCAATAAGCGCGCGGCTTGTGAAAATATCACCAACATACATAACAAACATAAAGGACATAAGCGTTAAACATAAAAGCAAAACCGTAACTCAAAATCTAACACGTGCGTGTCTAGCGACAACTCTCAAGTGACTGTCGACCGACGCCAAGCCAGCGCAAGGGTTTCCGAAAAACACTTGAGCATCGACAGCCTTCGATGCATCGCCGTCGCAGCTCATCAACGCAGGCACACATACACACACATACATACATACATACATCCGTCTCTCACAGTTCGGCCATCCTGACATCATGGTCACGCTCGACCATGGTTTCACATTCGCTTTCGCTACCTTCTAAGAGGTTTCGTGCCTCGTAGTTCAAATTACTGTCATTGTTGTTATTGCAATCGCCTAACCACAGCTTCATTCCGCCCGGTGCAAACACGCCAGAAAAAGGTCTGAGGCCTAATTGAAACCCATCTATGTCCTTAACTAAATATCGATCCATTCGCAGCACTTTATCGATTACATAGGGTCCCTTATACTTAGGTAACAATTTTTGATTTATTCCCGGTGTCGTCACAACGTTCCTTATCATTACATAATCGCCTTCGCTATATTTACGCGGTGTTTTATGCCTCTTATCATAAAGGTTCTTATTGTATTCCTGCAGCTTTCGATTGTTTGGCATCGCTACTTCTCTAAGACTATCTCTATTTTCAGCGGCGTCAGCGCAAATGCGGAAGTAATCTCGAAGGTCATCATCAGAAAATCCGTACTGTACACAGCCAAATAAAAGTGAACTCGGTTCGGTATCTATAGCCTTGTGGTGGGTGTTGTTCAGTGCAAACTGTGTTTTTGACAATGCCTTCAACCAGGATTCCCCTTGTGATGTTTTTGCCAGGACAGATCTTAAAAATCGGTTTACACACTCTACTGGTCCATTACTTCTAGGCGTGGCTGTCGTGATCTTAACGTCATGGACTTTGAATTTGGAAAGGAAGTCAGCAAATTCAGCCGACGTGAATGAACTGCCTCTATCACACACGATTCGTGAGCGAGGTCCAAAATGGTGAAAATATTGTGTCAAACATGTTATTACTTCTTTCACGGCGGTACTCTTTACGGCATACAGCATTGTGTATTTTGTGAACGCGCCTGTGACTATAAAAATATAGTTGAATCCGTGTCCGATTCGCTCTAGCGGCCCATAATGATCGATGTGTACTGTTTGGAAGGGCTTGGAACCTTTATCATAAAGATGAAGTTCACCATCTGTTTTACCGGCTGGAACGGAGTACGTCAGGCAAGCAATGCAATTATCGTCATAACTCTTCACTCGTGAGCGCATATTCGGAAACCAATAAGATTTTGTTATTAATTCTATAGTCTTTCCTGTTCCTACGTGACCAACGTCGTCATGGCACGCCTGGATCACACTGTTTATCATTGCTTCGGGTACAACAAATAATAGTCTATCGTCGAACTTCTAATGAACAACCCCATTCGTCAATTCATACCTATCGCTTTCACGTAATTCAAGCTCTCTGTGGAATTCTCTGATTACAGGGTCTTTTAGCTGTTTGTATACTAACACTTGTTCAAAAGAGAGCGGCTCTATTACTAATACATTCCGGCTAAGCGCATCTACGTGACGCATGCGGTCAACTGGACGATGCTCTATGTCGTAATCGTAATTTTGCAAAATTAAGCACCACCGGTTGATCCGCGGATTAATATCCTTCTAACTTAAGGCTAACTTTACAGCGATACAATCGGTTACTATGGTAAAATGCATACCTTGGAGATACACACGAAATCTCTCTAGGGCATAAATTATGGCAAACGTTTCTAATTCATAGCTATGATAACGACTTTCCATATCGGTTGTTCGTCTGCTAAAAAACATTATAGGGTGCATGCGCTTGTCGTCCCGTTGTTGTAAAAGAATAGCGCCGTATCCATACGAGCTTGCATCCGCGTGCAATTCGGTTTTCGCCATCGGATTGTAAAAACTCAAAGTCGGCTGGCTTATAAGTATGTTACGCAATGATTCGAACGCGGTCAGTTCCTCGACTCCAAACTTAAAAGCTACATCCTTTTTTATAAGATTGTACTGCGGCCTGGCGATTGTAGAGAAATTGGGTACAAACTTTCTGAAGTAACTAGCTAATCCTAAAAAGCTATGCACCTGTTTTGCAGTCCCGGGTCGTGGAAAATCTCGTATCGCTTTGGTGTGTGATTCATTTGGCGTAATCCCGTCGCTATTAATTCTATAACCCAGGTAATCTATATCTCGTTTTAGGAATTTGCATTTACTAAATTTTAATTGTAAACCGTGCCGTCTCAACAGTTTAAAAACGCCTTCCAAAACGTCTAATAATTCCTCGAGTCAATAAATCGTCAATGATTTTACGCACCTCTGTCTTTTCATACCATGATAATCGCCTGGGCGAGAAGCAAACCGGCTTGGAGTTTTCCATCAGTTTAATGTGAAATTTATAATCGACCGGTTCAATCTCACTTTCAGGGTCCAAATATTCAGTTAGTCGCCTCATAAGAGTTTGTTTGGTTTCAACGGGGAGTGATGCATCCAAATTCTCCTCAACGATATCTAACCTCCCGTTCTCTTCCACTGCCTCGATGTTGAAAATCCCATCCGCCGGTTGTGTATTGTATCTACGGTCTCGTTTAGAAAAACTGTCAATCCGGGTCAGGTGATAAACTCACGGCCTAACAAAGCGCTATATGTTGTCGTCGAGTCAGGCACTACCATAAATCTTACATTAAACACGTGGTCTGGCAACAAACTTAACCTAATCTTAACAATGACGTACCCTATAATCGTCAATGGCGACTGGTTTACACCTCCATAATCGAAATTACTCTCGCTCTTGGCCATCTCGTACCGACTGAAAAAGGTTGAAAATGTGCTATATGACATAAGGTTTATTACACTGCCAGAGTCTACCAATGCTTCGATGAAATAGTCGCTTTCCTTTTCTTCCGTCAGCAAAACGCAATAGTCACGATATGGACTTTGCAGTGGCACCCGTTTGCGCTGGTCATCCCTCACCATCGTGTTCGGGGACTCGTTAACCAGCGTGGTGTTCGTCGGCTTCGGTGGCGCGATCCCTGCCTGTTTCGGACACTGTCTATACCGTTTCCTTTAGCGTTAGGTTTCAAGGATATCTCCTCGAACGCGTCCAACAATTCGGACGGTGTTGTGAAGCGTTGCATTCTGGCTTGATTACGCAGATTGACGTCAGGAATTCCGTCGATCACGTAATTTATCAACTCGTCCTCGTCCACGCCAACGTGGTTGGCCAAAATGAGTTTGTCATGGTGGTATTCGCTAAAACATTCGCTTGTTTTCCATGCCCGTTCTTCAAATTTTCTACGCAGCGCTAATTTGCTCTGGCGATAACCAAACATTTTCCTCATATTCGCAATTAAGGTTCATCTCGATATGTTCGGCCTTCGAGTGTAACCATTCCAGAGCTTTTCCTTTCAATTTCATCGCCAACAAGATCTGTTCCGTCCTAGCACCGTTACCTTGAGTACGATTTGGTTTATTACCACTAATACTTCGCTCACGATCAAGCAAGCGCACCGTTCGGATCATTGTCACCTAAAATCTGTTTGGCAAGGCCATAAAAGGCATTGACATTGTATGATTCGAGCGGTCGCTTGACTTTGGGACTGGTCGCCGCTGCAGCGGCGTAGGGATCTATTGTATCTTCGTTCCATTGTTTTTAGTCACGTACGGATCCCTGCGCCCTGCAATTAACTTTACCTAGATTAGTGCGCGCGGCCCAGTCCCACATCTGGTAACCAAATGTCCCGACTTTCGTGGAACCTACCTGGCCGCGATCCCTCGGAGTTCGCGGATTCTTGGAATGTGTCGCAAAACAATTGCTACCAATAGGAAGGTCCCAACATGGTTTGACCAATTAGACCAGCGACAGATTCCAGGATTTTCCACGCCTCCACAGGGGTAGGGACTCTGGTCGCCACGAGCTAGATCGTGAGCGACGACCAAGAATCCAGTCATCTTCGACAACCAAAAGCACAGAGTCGCAACCAACACATTCTTAATAATTAACAACTCTGGAACTTCAACAAAGTTCCATACTTAACCGATACGCAGTTAAACGATCATACTTAACTGCTTCTGTGCGAGAATTTGACTCCAAGAGCTATTCGAGCTCTTGTACATAACTTAACTCACGTGTAACTAGTTAATAGTGGTGTGTAAATAGTTTTGTTACAATAAATTGTTGTGGAAGCAATCTGGTATTTTATCGCGAGATCCACCTAGGACATCGCCAAGCACCCAACGTTTATAAACCTAGCGGACTGACGCCCGAAGCATCGCCAAGGCAAGTCGGCATCGTACAAGATCGTTGCTGAATTTTCGTCTAATTCGTGGCTATTTCTCAACATGGCGAATGCTCCTTCCCACACCATGAATGTATTAGTGGTCCCATTAAAATCGCTTAATAAATCGCTCACCGCTTTAACATTTGTGTTCGATCCGGTGCTTCTTCCACTCTGTACAGACTGTGGTGAATTTCTCAGAATCTCCGTTTCCCGTCTCATGAGCTCCATTTCTCTCTGCATGAGATCTCTTTCCCGTCGCAGCAGCTCCAACTCTTTCTCATAATGGTTGCCTGGATTCGTTTGTCCACCAGCAACTCCCGTCGCACTCGTTTCTTGACTGTCGCTGTGGTAATCCTCAGGTACGAACGTCATCCAGGTACCCTTGCGGTCGGCGTTATTGAGCCTCGTTGACCGTTCTGCTTTGGGCCCTGTTAACGGCAAATCCAGACGCCTCAAGCATTGTTTCAATTGCGGGATCGTGAAGTTTTGATTCATCTTGCCTTCACGGTTGTTCATAAATCACACAACACACACTAACAAGGGAACATACCAAGTGCGCATACGCCGATTTTGATAAAATTTATATGTGAGATAGTTCTCGAAAAAATATTTGACCCGTATTTTTCTTTATCGGCTGACATTAACTTTGAAGGGGTGAAAACAGCCCTCAAAATATGGGGTAAAAACCGTTTTTTTGGAATATCTCGGAAACGAGGGGTCGTAGGATACTGATTCTTCTTCAGGATTATATGTTTTTCAATGAGGAATTTAGTGGCATTAAAAATTACGAGAAAAATTAATTTGTTTAAAAAATATTTAGAAAAATTGATTTGTTTTTGCAATTTCCCATACTAAATATTAATATATTTTCATGCAAATTGGTGTGTGTGTGTGTATACTATGGACCAAAATAAAGGTTACGTGTTTTTGGCAATTTTTGTTTTTTGTCATATAACAGTATTTATCACGAGCACAGTTTTCTCCGACGCTGCGCGAGACGGAGGCTTGGGTCACGTATTATAGAATACACTATAAGCTTTTACAATGTTTTAAGTAATTATGTAGTTTTATATGCATGTCTTTACTTGTCCCTTCAATAAACAGCGGATCAATCATCAAATATTAATTCCTGCTGCATTTCTACATTCGTGTATGGTGCTTCTTTGCACCTATCAATTACATCTATAATGTTCCATGCCAGTTCAATCTCCTTCCCGTTCGTAGATGTCTTCTGGTTACTGTTCCTATAATTTAATTAATCTATAGTTTTTTTGATTGGTCCAATAGTAATTTAACTATACTTGGTGGGTAACGGCTATGGTTCAGACCAAATGTAAATTTTTTTTTCTTGAAGGTTGAGGTTGGCCGTAATATTATTAATATGTAGTGTGAAGTTTTATTGCAGCTATCGAGAAGGCCAAAAATTAAAAGAAAACTTCTTTATTTCAAGCTTCGACGAAACCTTTCAATAACGAAATTGTGATCCTCTTCAGTCGAAAAAATGTCTGTTGAACGGATACAGAGGAACAATCTTAGTATAACAAAAGTGAGAGAAAGGAAAAAATATAAAATTATATGAACTATAAAATAAGATTGAAGATATTATGAGAAAAGTACTTATATAGAACATGTACATAGTTTAAAATCGCAAAATAGTAATATGTGATAAGTGTGTTTCTTACAAATAGATAAATAAATAAATAAAAATCAAGTCATCAACCTTATTACACATATAGAAACCGGCCTTCTGAAAATCCCACAAAATAATAGGGAAAATGCACGGCTTCTCTTAATTAATCAAATTATACATAAATTTCAGAAAACAAATAATTTCAATTCCTTGGAGGATAATTGTATCTTCCGTAGGGGGGCCATGCTATAAACTCTCCAAATATCTGTCGAATATTTTAAGTAATAACATAGGTGATATTCCATATTACATCAAAGATAGTTGGTGTTTTGTTGAGAAAATTAATGGTGTGACTATTCCAGATGATTACTCATTGGTGTCTTTGGATGTCACGGCATTATTCAATAACATCCCAATTGATGTGGTCACTCAGGTACTAAATGAGGGATGGTCTGATATATGGTCTCACACAAGAATTGATAAAACAAGTTTTATTAAAGCAGGAGAATTCTGTTTAACCTCAAATGTTTTTAAATTCAACAACAAATCCTACAAACAGATTTTTGGTGCAGCCATGGGCTCACCCTTGTCACCAGTAGCTGCAGAATTAGTTATGCAAAAATTACAACGCACCTGTATTAATCAACTAACTTTTCAGATTCCATTTTTTTATAGATATGTGGGCGATATAATTACATGCCTCCCCTCACACAGTATTGATCATACTATTGAAGTTTTCGAGACATTCCACAACCGGATTAAGTTTACATTTGAATTAGAACACAATAATGGGATCAGTTTCCTCGACACAGAGGTCGTCAGAGATGGGGATCGTCTAATTACTAATTGGTATCGCAAAAAAACTTGGTCGGGAAGATATATCAACTACATTTCTGCACACCCATTCAAGCAGAAAATTAGCCTGATCGTAGGCCTCATAGATCGTGGTATCAATCTCGCACACCCCAGGTTCAGAAGAGATAACATTCAAATTATTATTAACACTTTAAAAAAGAATGGATACCCGTCAGACCTGCTTAAACACCTTATCAAAAACCGGGTGGATGAATTATATCACCCAATTAGGGTATATAATGAAAAACTATAAAGAAAAGACAAGATTAGTGTAAATAAGTTAACAGATGTGGTATAAAAAATACCTTGTGGTAATTGCTCTGAGAGCTACGTGGGCCAGACGCGTAATTTGTTGTCGACCAGGATGTACCAACATAAGTATAGCCTTGTACACGTTATGCAAAAAACCGCCTTAACAGAACACGTACTCGAGCTCGGCCACGCTTTCAATTTTGGGGATACTGAGATCTTGCACAGGGACAGTAATAACTGGCGTCGAACCATCACTGAGTCCTTGTATATAATGAAGGAGAATAGTGTTAATAGGAAATTTGAATCAGTTAATATCTCCTCATATTATACTGACCTGATCGCGATCTTAACTTAATTCAACAGAGTGATTCCATGTTAACCGATTAGTTTATATATTTTTCTCGTTACCGTGCGTTTTCCACTACTGCTACCTCCTGAATGAGCGTTCGCTGTGAATGAATCTACCAAGGAAACCGTTACCTACCTTTGGGTGACGTAGTTCCGGTTCGGGATTGATAGAAATTATCGACTAATGATCTTGTTCATCTAGCTTTGCCAGCGACCTCTGCATGATAACAATTAGCAGTTACTAAGCAAACAACCGCCACCTATATGTTTTTAAAATAAAGTTAACGACCTTTTTCCACCTCTTGACCCTTTGGCTTACCCCAAGTTTAAATGTTAAACACAATTTAGTGTTAACTTAACACCTAAGACGATAGCACCTAGGGCGAAACTATTGTAAATGAGCATATCCTAGGACTTCTTGGCGTAAGTCAAACAACTTAATTTTCATCGGTGTAACGATTTTATTTATTTATTTATCTATTTGTAAGAAACACACTTATCACATATTACTATTTTGCGATTTTAAACTATGTACATGTTCTATATGAGTACTTTTCTCATATTATCTTCAATCTTATTTTATAGTTCATATAATTTTATATTTTTTCCTTCCTCTCACTTTTTTTATACTATGATTGTTCCTCTGTATCCGTTCAACAGACATTTTTTCGACTGAAGAGGATAACAATTTCGTTATTGAAACGTTTCGTCGAAGCTTGAAATAAAGAAGTTTTCTTTTAATTTTTGGCCTTTTCGATAGCCGCAAAAAAACTTCACACTACATATTAACAAATGTAAATTTATAACTTCTTTATTTAAAGTAGAGAAACGTTTCGGCAATGGTTTGTTGCCCTCTTCAGTCTCAAACTGTGAATTTAAAGAAGTCCTAGGAGTGTGATATTCTTGCCCTAGGTGCTATTGTCGTAGATGGTAGATTAAGATAGATGTTCCTATAATTATATGTTTCCATCAAGATGGTTAAAACATTAATCGGGTTAATCTTCATCTTTGTAAAAATAAATCTAGATTTAAATAAATTTTAAAGTGAAGTGAACAGATGTCAAAAAATATATTGAAATTAAAATAAAATATTAATAATAATATATATTATGGTGATTGCTCTTCTGGTGACAGTATCTAGCCGAAAAGCACCACCAGTAATACCCTTGAGAACAACGTCCGTGAGCGCTCCAACCGTAGCAAACAGGGAATAGAAGCTACGTAGGTCATATAAGCCTTCTATATGCCTTACAGCGGTGATTAGTACCGCGTCACTTTCATACCTGAACCTCCGCTGTTTATTGAAGGGACAAGTAAAGACATGCATATAAAACAATATAATTACTTAAAACATTGTAAAAGCTTATAGTGCATTCTATAATACGTGACCCATGCCTCCGTCTCGCGCAGCGTCGGAGAAAACTGTGCACGTGATAAATAATGTTATATGACAAAAAACAAAAATTTCCAAAAACACTTAACTTTTATTTTGGTCTGTAGTATACACACACCAATTTGCAAGAAAGTATATTTATATTTAGTATGGGAAATTGCAAAAACAAATCAATTTTTCTAAATATTTTTTAAACAAATTAATTTTTCTCGTAATTTTTAATGCCACTAAATTCCCCATGGAAAAACATATAATCCTGAAGAAGAATCAGTACCCTACGACCCCTCGTTTCCGAGATATTCCAAAAAATCCGCTTTTACCCCATATTTTGAGGGTTGTTTTCACCCCTTCAAAGTCAATGTCAGCCGATAAAGAAAAATACGGGTCAAATATTTTTTCTAGAACTATCTCCCATATAAATTATATCAAAATTGGCGTATGCGCACTCGGTATGTTCCCTTGTTATTAGGTGCCCAACTAAGTTCGTGCGGTTTTTCCCGCGCGGACCACTTTATTGCTCCTAGAGCCAATGTTTTTATTGCTTTACCCGATTTACCTTTGGGAGGTGTTAGAGGAAGTCAAAATAAGTCAGTATGTAGAAAAAAATCGTAGTTTACACTTCATTTTCGTCTATAATATTACTTCCAAAATGACCGTGTCTAACGCCGTAATTCGCTCATATTTGCTTTATGAGTTCAAACTTGGAGCCAAGGCTACGCAAGCGGCCAGAAAAATTTGTGTGGCCTTTGGGGACAGTGTATTAAGTAATCGCACTGCGCAAAAGTGGTTTCAAAAGTTTAAAAGTGATAATGAAAGCCTCGAAGATGAGCAACGAGACGGACGGCCGATTCTTATGAATAATCAAGTTTTGCAAGTGGATATTGAGACAGATCCCAAAATGTCGTGCAAAATGCTTGCAGTCAAGCATGGTATGTCTGAAGAAACGATTAGGAAACATCTACACACTGTAGGTAAAGTGTATCGTGTAAGAAGGTGGGTACCGCACGAACTTACCGAGAGCCAGAGGTGCCAAAGGGTAGCGGCTTGCGTTTCCCTACTCTCACGGTCCCAAAATGATCCGTTTTTGAATCTTATTCTTACTTGTGATGAAAAATGAGATGAAATGGGTCACATACACAAATAAGAAGCGATTCCTACTGGTTAACACCTGGGGAACCTGTTCCATCCACTGCAAAACCGGCCCTTCACCAACAGAAGATTTTGTTATGTGTATGGTGGACAACAGCCGGAATTGTTCATTTCAAATGTTTACAAAATGGCCAACTGATCACCGCGGACCTGTACTCTGCTCAGCTTCAAAAAGTACAGGAGGAATTGAAGAAAAAACAACCGGGACTTGTAAATCGGAGAGGTGTACGCTTGCTGCAGGACAACGCCAGACCACACGTTGCAAATAAGACCCGAGAAACAATTTGCAACCTCGGATGGGAAACTTTAATTCATCCTTCATATTCCCCGGACCTTTCCCCAACAGATTACCACCTTGTTTTAGCATTACAAAATTATATAACCAATAGGAACTTCATAAACGGAGAGGAAGTAAAGAGGACAGTGTCTAAGTTTTTTAATAGTAAAAGCGTAGATTTTTATAAAAATGGGATTTTGAAACTTGTGTCACATTGGGAAAGGGTCATAGAATATGGAGGAAATTATTTACCAGATTAAAAGTTATTCATTCGGTACCAAATTTCGTCTCGTTTTTGGACAACGAAAAGCGCACGAACTTAGTTGGGCACCTAATAGTTTTATTTACCGCACTTAAAGATTTCGATGCAACCAACAAGTCATCCACATATACGGTGATTATTACAGTTGCAGTCTCTACTTCCCCAACGTATACACACGGTTCCCCATCCGATTGATGGAGTTTAATATCGTTCAACTTTTCACGCAGTTTACGATGCCATTCGCGACCAGACTGTTTGAGTCCATACAGTGGTTAGAAGTAAACACACTCTGTCATCATTATCCGAGGATTTAAACATTGGTGGCTGCTCCATGTATAATTTTGTCGAAAGTTCACCTTGCACGTACGCGGATACAACGTCCATTTGATGCACGTGAAGTTCTTCCTCGACACTAATGGCAAGTAAAGTTCTTATCGTCCCCATTCTCACAACTGGAGCATACACCTCATCATATTCGATCCCACGACGTTGCTCACAACCTCTTGCGACTAATCTTGCCTTGTAGCGGGCAATCTCACCTGATTGTCGACCTTTTATATGAAAAACCCATCTACATGAGATCGTTCTTTCTTGAGTTGGTTTATCCACCAGCTTCCAGGTACCGCATTCCATTAGAGAATTGTACTCCTCCTCCATGGCTCGCATCCACTTTTCCTTGTCTGGACTCGACGTAGCTTCCTCCACAGTGACAGGATTTATTTCGTCTGCATCCATGGCAATATTCGCTACATGGTATACCTTTCTCGCCCCCCCCCGCGATTTCCGGTGCGAATGAATTTTGGTCTTCCCGCTCCTCTACGAGGCGTTTCGACAATGGTGCAGACTTCCTCTTCATTTCTATTTAAACCATCCTCTACCCCCCGAACAGGATCCTCTTCTGCTTCGATTTCGGGTTCATATTTTGTCCCAAGATCGTGTTCAACTGGAAAACCAACTTCATTCGTGGGCTCCTCACAAATTTCTGGCATCATTAGGAATTCCATGGAGTTTTCTTCGGCATCAAAATGTAGGTCTTCAATTTACGTTTGGCTTCCTCCCAGACCAAAGCTCTTCGGGCGTTTTATTTCCTGGTACTGCGCTTCTAGGACAACTATTTCTGAGAAAAACAGCAGTATTCACTGCTTCGGCCCACAATTGGCCCGATAACTTGGTTTGATGTATCATGCACCTAGCCATTTCAATTATCGTGCGATTTACACGCTCCGCCACACCAATTTGTTGTGGCGTGTACTGTGCGGATAGCTGTCTTGAGATACCTATTTCCTCTAAATATTGCGAAAATTCCTTCGAAACGTATTCCTTCGCATTATCAGATCGGAGTTTCAATATTTTTTTCCCGGTTTCTCTCTCTGCAAGACACATAAACTTTTTAAATGCCGGAAATACATCGCTACGTGTTTTCAAGAACGCTACATGTATGAACCTTGTTCTATCGTCTATAAAAGTAGCGAAATAACGCGCGCCTCCTATCGAAGTAACCTTAAATGATCCACATATGTCTGTATGAATAAGTCTTAGTACATTCTTCGCTCGCTAATCGGACTCTTTAAACGATGATACATTTATTTTACCGCGATCGCAAATTACGCAAGGTACCGATAGTATTTTCATCGGTATATCCCAAACATCTACCATATTATTTTGTCGTAATCTTCGCAGATCTTGGAAATTTAAATGACTATAACGCTCGTGCCATCTTTTTAGATTAACACTAGAATTTGTCGCGACCATCGCTTTATGCTCCCGCACATTTTTAACGACATAAATGCGACCATTCTTAATTGCTGACAGCGCTATTGAATTGTCCTGCCGAATTATATTCGTGCGATCTTTCCAAAATTGAATCTTATAACCCCGCTGGGTTATCGCCGCGACTGACAATAAATTATATCGCAGGTTTGGAACATATAATACATTTAACAATTTTACGCTATATTTCGCGCCACCCGTTATACAGTTCAAACGGAGAGTCCCAGTCCCATATGACGTAACCGTTTCAGTTCCAGCAGTTATAACCTCACAGACGGGACCATCACTTACACATTCAAAAGCATTTGCGTCCTTACACATGTGTGACGTGGCTCCACTATCGAGACACAATTCGTCTCTCTCTCTGTTACACACGTTAACGCTGCATCGGCGACCATAACTTCTTCTTCGCAGTTTTCAGACTTGTCGCTACGCTTAGGCTTACCCTTATATTTCCTTTTCGATCGACAATCTGCCGCACGGTAACCTACTGCACCACAATTGTAACACTTTCCGTCAAATGACTTTTTGTCACTGGTTTGATTTCTTCGATTATGTACTTTCTTGTCGGATTTTTGCGTCCATAATGCAATCGCATCACCGTCGCTTGTTTCGTTTCCCCTCCTTTGCGCCTCCTCTTCGATCAATTTCCCTTTTATGAAATCGATCGATGGGATCGTATCACGCGACTCTATTGCGACACAAAAATTTTCGTATTCCTCCGGCAAATTACTTAAAATCATTATACATAATAACTCTTCCGGGATTTAAATTCCAGCATTCTCTAGAAGGTCTGCGTTCTCCTGGAAACCGTGAACATATTGCGCCATTGTCTGCGATGGCTTCTTTCGTAGTTGATACAATTGCCGGTAAAGTACCGCTTTTCTCACTGGACCGCGCGATTGATGAATTCGCTCTGGCTCATCCCAGGCGCTTTTCGACGTCGTCAGTCGTCGAATATCCAGCTCTTCGTCACACTCAGGACGATTAAAATGAGCGCTTTTTCGTCTTTCGTCGCCCATTGCGTGGTATCCTCCGAATTCATTGGTTTCGTGATACACCGGGACACATATCTCCACAGTTCGTTAAATACGAGAATGCTCTTCATTTGCATCTTCCACACCTCGTAATTTGACTCTGAGATTTTTTCAATATGGCTCATTCGTGTGGACTGCATGACGCGTATCTTTCAATAATTTCCGAAGACTTTGTCTTTTCCTTCAGAAGCAACACCTTTTTACACTGTATCACTTAACACTGAATCCCTGGGCCCATAACCTGTTGGAATCTTTATTGGCGGGTTAAGTAAAAATAGGTAATAACAGTATTGAAATGAGAAGAGTGCGGACAGAACAGGCTTCGCACAGCATAGCAAAGATGAACAGCCAAAAACCGCACCCAGAAACAAAAGGCACACGCTTATAAAACAGGAGCGCCCTCAGCGCATGGCGTCGGGCGATACGCACCGATGATTATATTCTTAACATATTTAATTTTTAAATTCTTTTTAGCATCAATCTATTTCACATGTAATTGACATGGATGGTTTCATTGTGGAAAAGAAATTCCTATGCCAAGATCTTGCAATAATTTACGTTAACGACGGTATATTAACCCATAAACATTTTTTCTAAATCGCTCTTTCTACAGTTTATCCAATTCCCATATGGAAAACGCGAAATATATAATCAAGAATATATATGGCATTCCCTTTAGGGATTTTGGTTTTGAGTATAACAAATCTGGATAATATTTCAGACATTATTTTAAATTCCATACAAAAATGTAATTACCGTATGGGTTTTGGATATACAGGGGGGATATTTGAGAAAAGATATTTCGGAAAAGGATATTTCGGAAAGGATCAGAAAGGATATTTCGGAAAATTTAAAATTTTCAAAAATGAAATTGCGTCCATCTGATGGGGCGCTCGAAATACAACAAAATGCGTTATAAACATTTTTGATATGATCAATAGCAAACAAGTTATTTGAGGTGATCATAGTTATTGACTCACCCTATATATATTTGGATACAATTATATGGTGATACAAAAGGAATTAAATAGAAAACACGCTTGAAACCCTATTACAAAATACGGCCATTACGCAACAGGCGTCCCAAAAAAAAGTTTGAGACCGTTCGGTAGTGTTCGGGGCCTACGAGTGGGCCTGCTCGGTCCCAGGGGCGACCCTAACATTGGGCAGATTAAATTCCCTTTCTTTCACCACCAAAGGCAAAGATAAACTAAATAACTACAAAAGAACTGATGTTGTATTTAAACTAGCGTGCAATAACTGCGGAGAATGTTATGTTGGTCAAACACAAAATTTGGTACCAATGAAAATATACCAACACAAGTATATTCTCACGCATTTTGTTAACAAAACAGCTTTAACTGAACACGTGTTAGAAAATGGCCACAGTTTCGATTTCAACCAGACGAGCGTCCTCCATAAGGATAACAATTATTGGAGACGAACAATCGCAGAATCTCTATTTATCCTACAGGAAAATAGCGCTAACAAAAAGTTCGAATCCATCAACATATCGTCATACTACCCGGATCTCATTACTTTGCTACTTAAATAAACGTATATTCGATTACTTATTCTGACTATTTATTGTGCAATAACTTTATGTTTGTTTTCATATCATCACTAACCAAACGGAATTCTCGTTCACTTTTAGGATTACAACAATTTTTAACGATTAATTTCCTTGTTCTGACCACGCGATGAAGCTCATTATGTGATGGTTGCGAGATAGTAAATAACGCGTAATCGCATTCACATCCGCTTTTTGAATCTACAGATCGATTTTACCGACTTATGGTCATATAGACTGAGTGGAATGAGTGCTTACTCTCTTGCAACCAGCTTCAAAAATGTATACCAAACGGACAATGTAACTTTAATTTGTGTAAACAAACAATAACGCCCTTCTTCTCCTATGCATTGCTCTTCGTTAACTTTATGTTTGAATTTACATATCAGTCTGAAACTAACGCCTAAGACATAAGCACCTAGGATGAATAATTCTTATATTCCTAGAACTTCTTTTGTAAGTTAAACTTTTCCTAATTTATAATCCAATGCGTCTATAAACACTAAAATTCTCTTTTTTCAAGTAATTGTTATAATAGTAACGCAGTATTTAACTTTTTGTACAGACTAAACTCTTGCGACTGAAGAGGGCAAAAAATTGCCAAAACGTCTCCTCTGTTTTAAATAAAGAAGATTTTACATTAGACTTGGTCTATAATATAGCCGTATCCCAAACTGCATTTAATATATATATATTTTTTTATTTATATATTATTTTTCTGAAAAGGCAAGCAATATTAACGTTTGTGCGATAGCTTTGCGCGGGACACCACGTGGTATCACCGGACGGCATAGTGTTAATATTCTGTCATATTCTTCCGTACAGGGTCGCCGCCGAACGCTGAGGTATCAGTGTTAAATTCAAGCTTCACAAAATTATTTTATATAAACAATATAAAAGATTGAAAATGGCTTAGCACGAATTGTTTTCCAGATGAAACAAAAATCGCAAAGTCTTAAATTGGGGGGGGGGGGTAAAATTTACAATAAATGAATATATTTTTCGAAAATTTGTCACCGCTTTCTTGTAGCACCCAGAGTACCATTCAAGTTGAAACTTACCTTTTGTCCGGTATCTCTTGTCGTTCTGGAGATAACAGGCGAAAACGAAAAAATCGCTTTTTCTTTGAGGGGTGATTTCACCCTTTTAAACCGTCTTTGAGCACCAACGAAAAATAGCTTCGCAATCAGCATGAATTACTCTATGTTTGTGCAAAGTTTCAGAATTTGCGGAATATTCAGATTCCCTTACTTTCCTTGTGAGCTTTGTGTTCCTTGTCGCTATCGCTACAATTCGGGTGGTCTAAGGCATATGCTGACGACGATAATTCCAACGAGGAATTTTATACTTCCGTATGTATTCTTGAAATCATGGAACCTCTTTTTTATCGTGCCATTTTATAGCTAACATATTTGCGGACCAGCGAAAGCACGATTATCCTTTTTGTAATGGTTATCCGTAACGCTATCCATTAACTAGTTCGCGAATGTTGCAAGCTTTAGCCGACGCTCGTCTCTGTGAGTCACATCGTGCATGCCGGATATAGCCGGCGTTCGTCTCCGCGGGTTATTGATAAGAAATCACATTCACTCACGCTCATGCATACACACTCTCTCTCACTCTCTCTTTTTCTCCGCACTTCCACACTCGGCCTTTCCTGCCATTTTTTCGGTCCCTGAAGATACACTTAGGTACTCATCGTAATAATGAAACGGTTTCGTATAATCTGAAGCTGTCGATGTCATCGTAGGGCCTTCATGACCACCGACGCGAATTACTTCGTAGCGATTACCGCGCTTGACTTTAGAAACTTTATATGGTCCTAAATATCTACCTTTAATTTTTAATCCTGCCCGGACTGAGTGCGTTTGATAAAAACAATATCAGCTTCTTGGTAATATCGCGCCGGTTTACAATTCTTGTTGTCCTGCCGTTTGTTCTCTTCTTGCATTCTTAAGAGATTTTGTTTTGCTAAAACCCTTAATCCATCGCGTTGCTTATCAAAAACTTGTATCATCTCTTGTTCAAGAAGAGATAGTATCTCTGGATTTTTGCACTGTTTCATTTTCGTACCGAATATTACCTCAAAGGGAGACATACCAATTCTTCTTTGAAATGTGCTGTTCAGACATCTCTGCACTTTGTCCGTATGTTTATACCAATGATCTGGATGATTCAGTGATATTTTAGTCAGTATTGGAATGATAGTCCTTATTATCCGTTCTGTTTGTGCGTTACAGCGCGGCACACCCATCGTCACTAGCAGTTGGTTGATGTTTTCTTCCGCGCAGTACTCTTTAAATTCCGCGGGTGTGTAACCCGCTCCTCTGTCCGAAATGATGCATTCGGGATTTCCAAATATCCTTTGCTGATCCGTTAATTTGTTGATAACTTCCTTAGCATTTAACGCTTTAGTGGGATATACCCATGTGAACTTAGAGAACCCGTCTATAACCTCAAAAAGGTATCGATACAACTTACTCGTGCTGGTCATCGGACCCACGTGATCGATATAATAGGTGTTCAACGGTGTGTCACCTTTCGGGATCGGCATTAGAAGACCTTCCCTTTTCCCCATCCTTTTATTCGCTATGACGCACGCTACACAACAGCTGATGAATTTCATAATCTTTTCCTCTAGTCAGGAAATATAATACCCTTTTTCTATATTCTCCATCATTTTACGTACACCAAAATGTCCATTGTCGTGAACTCGTCTTACTAAGTCTGTTTCCAAACAGGAAGGTACCACTATTACATTCTTAGCGCCTTTGCTTTTCATCAGAATACCATTTGTGATTACATAATCTTCGTACTGTTCGTTCGCTAAAATCTTTTTCATTACCTGTAGTCTCTCTTCGTCTTCCTGTTTTTTCTTTAGCATCGTGAGAAGTTTGTCTTCGATCACCAAAATCGGACATCTACTCAAAGCATCGATGTGCGGGAGTTTCTCACCGGATGGATGTTCAACATTGTAATCATATTCTTCCAGCATCATGGCCCACCGCGCAATTATCGGCGATAAGTCTTTTTAACTAATGTCTTGAGAAATGCGTCACAGTCTGTTACTAATTTAAATTTTATTCCTAATAAAGACACTCGCAATCTCTTAATCGGGTTTATTATCGCTAGCACTTCCAATTCATACGAATGGTATCGCTTTTCGGTATCAGTGGTCTTTTTGCTGAAATAATAAACCGGATGACATTTATTTTCCTCGAGTTCTCTTTGCAATACAATCGCGCCGTAACCGTCTTTACGGGCGTCTGTGTGTAGTTCCGTGATCCCCTTTGGACTATATAGTCGTAACACGGGCTTCGTTGCTAACAATGACTTTACATAGTGAATGCGTGCTGTTGCTCCGCATTCCACACAAAGACTTTATCTTTCTTAATCAGATTCGACAATGGGTATGCCATTCGTGAATAATCTTTAATAAATTTTCTGGAATAGCCGATTATTGGATAAATTAAATAAATTATCCGAGGAAACTTCGAATATCTTTTGCATTTTTAGGTTCGGGAAATTTTGAAATAGCTCGTGTATTAAGCGATCCTGGAAACACTCGACCATTTTGTAGCGACTGTATTAGCTCCGACAAAATGGAGAAGTCGACTACCATAGATAAAAGAAGGTAGAACAAGTATGTTCTGGCGTTTCGTCCCGGGTCCGCTCGATAGACTCATCAGTAGGGCTGATGAGCGGACCCTGCCCTAGACGCGCCTATGCCCAAGTGGGCGAAGACTATACCCTCGGAGCGGTGTATATGCACCGCGCTCCGTATACGGACTTGCGAGATCCGGAGGGTAGGCGCGGGAGCGCGTAGCGGCCGATGGCAAAACTAGGGCCGCCACAATTTTGTATTTCATATCCTAAAAATTCAATTTGTTCTTTCAGAAATTGAGTTTTAGACATATTAATGATTAAACAGTTTTCCGCGATTACTTCCAAAGGTTCAACTAATTTCTCAAAAGCATCCTCGTCATTTACACCGGGTATTATCAGATCATCGACGTACGTGAATACTATTTTACGTTGAATCAGTTTTCGGAATACGTCATCTATAAATCTCAAAAAGCTAGTTTGGCTGATACAAAGGCCGAACGGTGCTTTTGTAAACTGATACTGTCCTTCCAGCAGAACGAAGGCAGTATACTTCTGGCTTTCTTCTACCACCGGTACATGGAAGAACCCGTGCATCTCTTAGGTCGTCTATACGATTTGCGATTAACGGCATTGGGAACCTGTCGCGTATAACCTTCTTATTTAACTGACGATAATCTATACATACTCTGTACGTCCCGTTCTTTTTTGGCACGATTACAACTGGACTCGCATACTCACTCATGCTGGGACATATAGTTCCATCCTCCAGCCATTCGCCTGTTTATTCAGAATATCGTTCTCTTTCGGGGCCAGTCGTCTCGTTAGATTAACGAGTTTTGTATCGCTTACCATAATTTTTGTTTCAATTCTAGATTTTACCACTTCCATTACAGTCTTCCCACCCTGGCCTTGAACGTTCTCTTAATATCTAATTCACTTTCTTCAATCTAGTTAATGTTCTTCATCTCTGTGCACACTGACTCACTATTATCGTCTTTTACACTGTCTAGCTTGTCCGCGCATCCTATTAATTTTCTCACGTACCCACTTCTCCGCACACATATTTCTACATTCCGTAAAAAATCATATCCAAGCATGATATCGTATGGTATCGAATTCGTGGGTACTACGAACATTTTAAAATCATACGATTCACGGTGGAGCACAACATTGTCTTCAAATACATCGAGCGTTCGTGTGATCGCGTTTCCTGCGCCTGTGAAGCTCGTTGCCGTGGCGCTCAACTCAGGGCTCCCGCTTCATATTTGTTTTTACATATTACATTGATATCACTTCCTGAGTCCATCAATGTAGTGCTGTTCTGAGGTTCTTGGTTATCGAAATGTTACCAAGTGTATGATTTTTACGTTTGTACTTAAATAAAAGATTCTACTTCAAGTTTATCTTGTGTAATATATTCTTTGGTTTGTATGGTGCGGCTGGTAGAGTAGACCAATGTTGAATAAATTCTTCTTTATTTAAATTTCATTCGAAACGTTTCGGCAACCGATTGTTGCCCTCTTCAGTCGAAAGTAATTTGTCTATTGTACACAGATTGTATGAGTTAAGTATAGAATTCATTACAACAATTAGACTTAACTCTTAGATAGGTTCCTAGAGTACGCCGTGTTGTGTGAAACCGTGTTATATGAGACCCAGAGCAAGTACAAAAAGGAGGGTCAGGTTCCGAAAACTTATTAAAAACAAATAGTTGTTTTTAAATCCATACAAACAACTTCATTTTTATTAAAAACATTAACATATGAACTATTGTATTTCCACCTATGAAGTGCGGCAATAGATCCAGTCAACAACAACTCAACAAACTTTCGACGCAACACCAATTGTATTTTATTTTTGTATACAGGGTGTCCGGTAAATCGACGGTCAACCTGAAACTGGGGGTAGATCAGACCCTGATCTATTAGAATTTGTTACGTCATGTCTAGTGAAACTCTCACGGTTTTCGAGATATTGGCGGTTTTGTCTTTTTTATGACAATCCGTACTTCCGTACAGTTTTTTTGCTGCCGTTGCCACAAATGAAGGACTATTTTCAATCTGTTTTTGCCATAATGTTCTAGAAAAGACGCCCAATGCTCCACAGGGAACAGTTTTTCAGTGGTATAAATAAGACATCCAGATAATAATGGTTCTTTTCACGTTTCAACTCTGCCTTTTCACCATCATCTAACTTTGTCCTTTTGTCTTGTAAAAAAAGTATAATACACTAAGCGTGCCAGTTGTTTTAAAAACTTTCCTGATTAGTCCAGATTTGACAATGCTTTGAATCTTTCACTTATCCCTTTCAGGTGCAAAGATTTTCGTATTAATACGCGTAAGGAGCTAATTCCGGTAATTTACGCTTTTACCAAATCTTATCCATATCTTACTTTATTGAAAATTTTGTTACATAATATCATTGTTACATGTTAGTTTTGCTACGTGCAGCACTCGCTCGCTACACATAATCGATTTTCGTACGTTTAGATCTTTACCTGCGCGGCTGGCAACGAGGCGCAGGTAAAAGGGAGAGACGGGCTATTACGGCCGTTCACGGCGAGTAAAAGTGACAATTAGTGAAAAATGCTTTGTATGTGGGGTTGTAACTCGATAAGCTCTGTGGCGTTTATGATACGGACATTTATTGCTTAATAAATAATTCACTAGGGAGTGCAATGTGTAGGGAAAAAGGAAGCAAATATTTTTTTCTCTTAATTTGTTTATTTTATAAGAGGTGTTCAAATTGTCGTCCCCCTGTCCGGATGCAGGCTCTGCATCGTTTTACAAATGAACGTTTTAAATGACGTGCGTATCCCGCTTCAGTTATTTGTTGAGCTGCTACTTTTATGCGTTGGCGTAAATGCGACACCGATCTGATGGGTATCTCGTAAACCAATTCCTTCAAACAACCCCAGTAAAAGAAGTCCACGGGGTTAAGGTCTGGTGACCGCGGCGGCCACAGAATTGGCCCCAGACGTCCAATACATCTCCCAGTGTATATTTCATCTCAAAAATAGGAAATTAGACGCGTCCGTATCATAAACGCCACAAAGCTTATCGAGTTACAACCTCACATACAAAGCATTTTTCACTAATTGTAACTTTTACTCGCCGTGAACGGCCGCAATAGCCCGTCTCTCCATTTTACCTGCGCCTCGTTGCCAGCCGCGCAGGTAAAGATCTAAACGTACGAAAATCGATTATGTGTAGCGAGCGAGTGCTGCACGTAGCAAAACTAACATGTAACAATGATATTATGTAACAAAATTTTCAATAAAGTAAGATATGGATAAGATTTGGTAAAAGCGTAAATTACCGGAATTAGCTCCTTACGCGTATTAATACGAAAATCTTTGCACCTGAAAGGGATAAGTGAAAGATTCAAAGCATTGTCAAATCTGGACTAATCAGGAAAGTTTTTAAAACAACTGGCACGCTTAGTGTATTATACTTTTTTTACAAGACAAAAGGACAAAGTTAGATGATGGTGAAAAGGCAGAGTTGAAACGTGAAAAGAACCATTATTATCTGGATGTCTTATTTATACCACTGAAAAACTATTCCCTGTGGAGCATTGGGCGTCTTTTCTAGAACATTATGGCAAAAACAGATTGAAAATAGTCCTTCATTTGTGGCAACGGCAGCAAAAAAACTGTACGGAAGTACGGATTGTCATAAAAAAGACAAAACCGCCAATATCTCGAAAACCGTGAGAGTTTCACTAGACATGACGTAACAAATTCTAATAGATCAGGGTCTGATCTACCCCCAGTTTCAGGTTGATCGTCGATTTACCGGACACCCTGTATATGTAAGTACGCGATTCAATTTTTAGAAACTAGTGTTAAAGAACGAGTTTGAAGAGGACACGCTAAACCGCACATTTCTGCGCGCTTACGACATTCAAACAACGATTTCCAACACCGACACATTCGAACATTTTGATAGCAACTCAGCTTCTTATAATATTCTAAGGCACTCGACAGCCATAACACAGTCCGCATTCATTTTTTCGTTCGGCACGTGATTTACCTTGATTTTGTGTTCTTTTATTGACTCTCTGATATAATGGCATTTTCTATTCATCAGTTTCGATTTTGTTTTAAAGTTTCCTCCGTTAGATAATTTCACAGCATTCAAATTGTCACATCGTATTTCCTTATTGGTAATTTTTGGAATTCCTATTTCCTCCAATTATGCCTCCAGTTCGCTTTCAGATGACGACAGCGCAACTCTCTGCTGTTTTATACTCCTCCAATGGATCAAATTACCATTGTCGTATACTAAAATTCCATTGAATGATTTAGCATCGCTGGTTCTATCCCATGATGCATCCGTCTCGCATTGAATTCCTCTTATCGAACCAAATCTTCCAGATTCCAGTTGATACTTAATTGCCCCTTTCAGATAACGAAGTATGCGTTTTAATCCATGTATGTGTGTCTTTTTTGGTTGATTATTGTATTGTCAAAGACACCCCCCAGCAAATGATATATCTGGTCTCGTTTCACACTCAAATACATTAATTGGCCCATCAGTTCTTGATATGCTCCCTGATCACACATTTCACTTTCTTCATGTTGATCAAAATTATGATTTATGTCCATAGGTGTAGTAGCTGCATTGCAATCCTCCATTCCACACAATTTTCGAGCACTTTTTTTTGGTTGGTGTACATATATTTTCTCCTCTCTTTGATCTATCTGCATGCCCAACACATTTTTGGCTTCCCCGATATATTTAAAATCTATATGTTCTTTAATTTTATCAGTGTACCATTTTTAAATTCTTCAGTGCTGGCTACTACAAGTACATCATCAACATGTACACCGCAATATAAAAAATGTTTACCATCATTCACATTGAATAAACATGGATTCTCCTTGCATTGCTGTAATTCTTTTTTCAAACATGTTTCTGTATTGTGCTCGTTCACATCTACTCGCTTGTTTTAATCCATATATGCTCCTATGGGGATTGCTTCAATATGTCAAAGTTAAATCTAAAAAATACAGTCTGCTCGCAAAATTCACTCCACACAGTACTACCCGTAAAACCTTAACCCTCGCTACCGCTATATTCCAAACTCTTTCTCTCTCTGGGCCTCATTGCCCGACGTCGCAAAGTCATTCGTCTCATACATATCCCCTCGCTCCACCAATAGACACATGCATACACGCCCACGACCACTCCATGCACGCGTCACCGATGGATCCCATACATGTAGGGGATTTGAGAGAATCAAAAGCTGAAAAATTTCGCTGGAACACTTTTAATCACGTCTATTCGCTTTGTTTCCCGGTATGGAGCTGAACACCTTTTTTTCTTAAGTCGCGCTCCTCCACTCCTCCGGGTGGAGTCCAATATGTAGCCATGGCCCAAAGGGCCCGGTCCCACATTCGGCCATTCCTGCTATTCTCCGGTCCCTGGAGCATCATATTCATATGATTTCATCTGGTCTGCTGATGGCGTGGTAATTCTAGGGCCTTCCCAATCACTCTCTCGAATCATCTCGTAACGATCGTGTCCACTTGTTTGTGAGTCTTTGTAAGGACCCAAAAACTCGTCTTTCATTTCCAAGCCAGGTCCAAATTGTGTCCTCTTTATGACCACCAGATCACCTATACGATATTGTTTAGCTGGTTTACACTTCCGATCGTGGGTCTTCTTGTTTTCCCGCTGAATCTTCGCGATAGCACGTAATTCTTCTCGTTCGTTGTCGAATAGAGATATCATCTCTTGTTGAACCAATGATAGCAGTTCGAGGTCTTCTTTCCGTCGCATCTTCACCCCAAAGAGTACCTCGAAAGGGCTTTTTCCAATACTCCTCTGGTAAGTGCTGTTGATTGCGCATTACACCTTGCCTACGTACCGATACCATTTATCGGGACATTGGCGTGCTAGCTATGTCAGTATTGGGATAAGCATGCGATTTATTCGCTCGTCTTGTCCGTTTCCTCTTGGTGTCCCTGTCGTAATTAGTACGTGCTCGATATTTTCTTCGACGCAGTAGTCGCGGAAATCGTTTGATGTGAAAGCTGAGGCGCTATCACTAACGATGCGTTGCGGGTTTCCGAAGATGGTTTGCTGGCTCTGTAATCTGCCTAATACATCTTTGGCGGTAGTCGTCTTTGTCGGATAGATCCAAACAAATTTTGAGAAACCATCGACAACGACGAACAAATGTCTATATACCTTCGACGTTGTTGTCATCGGTCCGAGGTGGTCGACGTGATAAGTCGACAATGGCCCATCAACCTTTGGTATAGGTGTGAGCGTTCCCTCCTTCTTCCCTCGCTTACCTTCAGCTATAATGCAAAAGCACGCTGCAGCTGATACATTTCTCGAGCTTCTCAGTTAACTTCGGCATACAATAATCCGATTTTATGCTCTCGAGCGTTTTTCTAACACTGAAATGTCCGTTTTCGTGCGCTCTGCGGATTAGGTCTTGATGCATGCTCGCTGGCAGCACGTTAACATTTTGCTCTCCGCATCGTTTCATTAAAATTCCGTTCTCGCAGTTATAATCTTCGTACGACTTCTTTTAAAGAATTTGCTTGATCACACGTAGTCTCTCTTCTTCATCTTGCTTGCGGATCATTGGCGTAATTCGATATCCTATGATCATCACCGGATAGCGACCGAGCGCATTAACGTGTTTGAGGCCAGTCCCCGCGCGATGCTCACCCTCGTACTCGAACTCTTCCAGCATTAATGCCCATCTCGCGATTTTCGGTGACATATCGATTTTGCCCAGCGTCTTCTGTAGGGCTGAACAGTCAGTCACCAGCTTGAATTTAACTCCGAGTAAATAAATCCGAAACTTCTTGACTGCTTGTATTACTGCAAGAGCCTCGAGCACGTACGAATGCAGTTTCTTTTCTGCGGCTAATGTTTTGCGACTCATGAAGTAAATAACATGGAATCGATCTTCGTCGCCTGTTTTTTGCAAACGAGCGGCTCCTTAGCCCTCCTTCCTCGCATCTGTATGCAATTCCGTGATCGCATCTGGTCGATATATGTGCAATATCGGTTCCCTTATTAACAGTTGTTTCATCTTTTCGAAAGATTGCTTTTCTTCCACACCGAAGCGGAATCTTTGATTGTTCTTTAACATCTCGGATAACGGTTTCGCGATTTTAGCGTAATCACGAATGAACTTCCGGAAGTAACCCGTTAAACCGAGGAAACTCTGTACGGCTTTCTTCGATGTTGGCATTGGAAACTGCTGCACCGGCCTAATTTTTGAAGGCCATGGACCGACATTGCCGTTCTCTATAATGTGGCGGAGGTATTCCGCTCGTCTTTTCAAAAATTCGCACTTGTTCCAATTAACCGTTAATCCTGGATCAGCTGCGATTGTGAGCATTTCCTTGTTGTTTGTGAGTCCCTCTTCTTCGTCTCGACCTGGCACGATTAAGTCATCCACGTACGTGAATAAGACATTTCGTCGACTTAAATCACGGAATACTTCGTCGGTAAATCATAAAAAGGATGTTGGACTATTGCATAATCCGAAGGGCGTCTTTAAACATTAATATTGCCCATCTGGGGTTACGAATGTACTTGCGACTCTCCGCGGCAACCGGCACGTGGAAGAATCCATTCTTTAGGTCCAATACTGAAAACACTCGAACGTTCGCGAGCGCGTCGATACTGTTGTCAATAAGCGGCATTCGGAATCGATCCCTCATTATCTTTTTGTTTAACTACCTGTAGTCCACGCATACTGGGTAGTCACCAGTCTTCTTTCGTACTATTACGATTGGGCTCGAATATTTACTTTTGCTCGGCTGACTTATTCCGTCGCGTAGCCATCCGTCCATCTGTTTGCCTAGTATTGCTTTTTCCTTGACCGCCAATTTTCGCGGTCTCAAGCAGATAGGCACTTCGTCTTGTAGCACAATCTTTGTCTCTACGTTCGTTTGTACTTCTTTTCGCGGTGTATGCCCTTTGATTAGTTCCTCGATTTCGTCGCGATATCGATCCGCAACATTCATCGAGTCCTCTTCGACGTAGTTTATGACGGGCAGATCGTCTGACACGTTGACGAGTTGACCTTGAGCCTCCGACGGCGACGGACGTGCTTGATTGCTCCCCGTAACCCAGGTAGCCAAAAGAAGTCAAACAGCCCAGAAACGCAAAAGCAAGTATAGCGTCACAGCAATACGCAAAAATTCGACAAACTAGTGAACTCCTACGGTAGTCCATCTACAAAGCAGACCCTGATCCAGCATATGGCAAAATAGATCCGCCGACTAGCACCGAAATAGGGGTTGCATCCCCAGTGAACACGGATATCTCCAAAAATGAAGGAGGACCGCTAACAAACAACATAATCGAACGTCCTACAAGTGCTTCATCGAATGTGAATAGTGCAGTGACAATCAAGAAGAATGTGCTAAACGCAAGAGTTACACGTCAGTGCTCAAAAGCAAAAAAGGACATCAAAAGACTAAAGCCACCGCCAAACCCACCAACAAGGAGAGCACCTCCAACACCAAACATTTGGGAAGAAATGAATGGAACGATGAAAGCAAAAAACAACAAAAAAAACACCGTCCCAGCTTCCTCTGAACAAAATGTAGAAAAACCACCCAAGAAAGGAGGCCCCCCCCCGAAACGTACCCGGAGCTAATACAAATGATTGAAAATCTAAATAAAACAATAGAGAAACTCTCTAAACAACTAGAGGAAGAAAAAACAAAAAATAAGCAAAGGAGTAACACCCGATACGAAAATGGACAAACCACCTTTGTGTCTAACAACATATACGACCGACTGGAAGAAGAGGAAATTCTCGAACCCACCCACCACACAGAAATGCCAAGAAGCGCCAAACGGGGCCCTTCCGGTGAACCGATGGAGCAACCGGGCTCTAGCGAGACGCCGAGAAGGAAAACCAACACCCACCCACACCGACAGAGAGCAGAATGCCATACCACACAGTCGTACACCGAAGAAACCGACCAGTCAGCGATGAGAAAAAGGGCAAGATTCTCCAGCAACGCGGAAGCTCCCGAAGGCACACCCCCAGCAAACACAAAAATTGGTAAGCCACCACCGATTAATATAGTAAACCACTCGGCCAGGGAGACAATAGATTTATTTAAAACATCCGACGCGATTAAGAATGTCCACATAAAGAAAATCAACAGTGAAAAGCATATGCTTTATGTGGAAAATCTAGTAGACTTTAAAGTAACTTGCGACATCCTAAAACAAAAAAACATCAGGTACTACACATACACCCCAAAAGCGGAAAAGCCAATAACCATGCTACTAAAGAACCTAGAAGGTGATTTCGACCCGCATGAAATCTTAAACGAACTAAAGAGCAAAAACATAGAAAATATCACATTCCAGAGCATCAGTAATTTCGCCACTACCCGTTCAACCAGAAATAATATAACACTGCCTATGTTTTTAGTACAGCTGTTCCTAGACAGCAAAATTGAAAATCTGAAAAACATCAAAATTCTACTACACTCCTTAGTGGCATGGGAAAGGCTCAATAAAAAAGAGCACCTTCAATGGCGAAGGTGCCAGCGTATCGGGCATGTGGCCTCCAACTGTAATTTAGAATACAGATGTGTAAAATGCAGCGTCAAACACAGCCCAGGCGAGTGCCCTTTTTTACCCATAGGCCATATAGACAGGCCGGAAGACAAAGCACAATATTGTGTCAATTGTCAAAGCTTCGGACACCCGGCTTCATACCGAGGATGCCCTAAAATCAAAGAATTAAAACAAAGAATAGAGGACAAAAAACAAGCAGCAACTTTAGTAAGAATAAGTAAAATCCGAAGCCTAAATAACACCGTCAAACCAGACATATCATTTAGCTCAATCGCGGCAGGGAAAAAAGCTAACACACATGTAGAGCCAGCCCTAACAAATCCCAATAACCCAACACCGCCAAACACAAATAGTAATCCGCACTCCTCACCACTTATAGAAGACATAAAAAGAACAATCACGGACACATTAAACAATCAACTAACAAAAATCAGTAATGACATAGCTTCAAACGCAAACAAAATTAACATCCTCGCGGAAGCGTTTGGCTTTAACTTCAATCAAATTCAATAATCCACCAAACAACAACGTCAGCGCCAATAAAATAAGCTTTAATAAACTAAAAATCATAGCGATTAACGTGAACTCCATAGTCTCAAACGAAAGAAGGGCCTCGCTCCTGGATTGCCTAAACACAAACAAACCAGACGTAGTATTACTCAGTGAAACAAAACTAAACCCGCGACACAAGCTGAATTTTAGCAACTACACACTCATACGCAACGACAGACCAAACGCTGAACAAGGTGGGGGAACAGCAATACTTATCAGGAAAGAACTAAAATTTAAAGACATCCAGCCAGATTGGCTAGTAAACAATAGAATCCTAGAATGCACGACCATTGTATTAAAAATGCAAAATAACAAGAAACTATTCCTAACCGCGGCCTATGCCCCAGGCAATAATAAAAAAGAATTCATACCAGAAAGAAATAACCTGTTCGAAAAACTAGACCTAAATAACACCAATAATTACTACGTCTTCGCAGGCGACCTAAACGCTAAACACACCTCTTGGGGAAACCACACAAACAATAACAGAGGTACTGCCCTAAATAAGTGGTACCTGGAAAACCAAATCCCCCTCAAAATGACACTACGCAGCACAGCCGTCCCGTCCTACCCAAAAAGCGGAGCATTTATAGATCTATGTCTAGCCGACGACAGATTCAAATTCCATAAAACGATCAACAACGACCTCCTCGACTCAATAGACTATGACAGTGACCATAGAGCAATACTGATGAATATTTCCATTCGTTCCTCCGAAACCATCCTTCTTGACACGCAAACATCGCCATAGAAATACAACTTCAATAAAGCAGAATGGGACGTATTTAGAAAGGCCCTAGCACTCAACACTCACTTGGACATATCTAAAAACAGGAACATGACCAATACAGAGATAGAAACATACATAGGTAATCTAAACACAAACATAACGAAGGCAACAGAAGTCGCAGTACCTCACACACCCAATAACTTCAACTCAACCGACAAACTCACAGCAAAAATTAAGAAACTACAAGAAAAAAAGAGCCACCTCCTAATGCAAATTAACAACCTTTCGAAATTGGCCAGGCATTCCCCCGTGAATGAAATTATCATAAAAGTGCTTAAATGCCTCCTCAAAATCGCTAGATCAGAAATTAAACAGGAATTCACAGATTCAGTGAACACACAGTGGAATAATAAAATTGCAAATATATCGGTAAACAAACCAAGAGAAACATCAACAGAATCTTCCGTCCTAAATGCAACAGCAATATAGAAACCATAAAGATCCCGGAAAATAACAGCATATTCCAACGAGCGGACATACCCAGAATCTCGGCCGAAATAGACTCCGACAAGAATGTCCTTATAAAAAACAGCATAGACAAACTAAATATCGTGGGCGCACACTTCGAATCAGTACACACGCAAAACATGAACATGGGCAAAGAACAACACACAAGCATCATAAGACAAAAAGTAAAAACCCTAAAAGACGAAATAGACATTGACAAACAAAACAACAAAAGCATTTGCTCCTTCTCCGACACAAATCCAGCAGATAACCCTGATAAAGACCAAATACCCACAGATTATTTCACCTGTTTTACTAAAGTAAAAGCTATATTCCAAAAACTAAATAACAAAAAATCCTCCGGCTTGGACGGAATACCTAACACGGCGCTAAAGAACCTACCACCCCAGTACATCTACTTCTATAGAATAATATTCAACAACTGTCTGAACAACAATTACTTCCCAGCTAACTGGAAAACAGCCAAGATAGTTAGTATAAAAAAGAAAGACAAAAAAGGCAACTCACCAGCTGACTACAGACCAATTAGCCTACTCCCTAACATAAGTAAAATTTTCCAAATCACCATTAATAATTCAATTAACTGCTTCTGCACCTCCAACAACATTATTCCTGAGCAACAATTCGGATTCAGATACCAACACTCCACTATACACGCAATCACGAAATTCACGTCGGACATTTGCTGGGCAAGAAACAACGGAAACTGCGTAGGCGCGTGCTTCATCGTCCTAGAAAAAGCGTTTGACACAGTCTGGCTGGATGGCCTGTTCTATAAACTAATAAAAAAGCAATTCCCAAACCACCTAATAAAAATGATCTGGAACATGCTCCACGGGAAGAAATTTTCTGTAGCACAGGCCGAAAACAAATCTTCTAAATCCTTCGACATAAACAATGGCCTACAACAAGGCACCGTAAACTCCCCCATCTTGTTCAACATATACATAAGCGACCTCCTACAGATTTTTGACCTTAATAGTGCGAAAAACAAACACGCAATAGCATTTGCGGACGATCTACTCATCTACAAAGCAAACAATAAACCCCCCCGCATAAAAACCGTACTGCAGGATACATTTAATAAAGTCCAAGACTATTTCCACACTTGGAAACTAAAAATTAATACAAATAAATGCGAATCGATACTATTTAGGCCTTATATCTCTAACAAATCGAACGCAAACTACGATGTCCGTAAAAACGCCAAACACTTCCAACTACACGATAACAATGTATTTAAGACTACAGTTCCACACAAAAAAACAGTCCGCTACCTCGGGGTTTATATAGACTTTAACCTAAATTACAATTATCACGTGCAGACGCAAATTGAAAAAGCTCAAAAAGCGTTCATGTGCCATAAGCGTCTATTCTACTCAAAGGACCTCCATAAATCAGTCAAAATGCTCTGTTACAAACTCCTCATAAGGCCGATTTTGACATACGGCTGCCAAATATGGTTTAACATTAGCGCCAACTGTATGGAAAAAATCAGAGTCTTTGAGAGGAAATGCCTGCGAGCCTGCCTGAGTAAATACAAATCCCCAGAATCAAATTACAAGAAATTTTATAGCAATTTCAAATTATATGAAGAAGCGGAAATGGTGCGAATTGATCTGTTCATTTTAAAATTAATAAGAGACCACTGGGCTCACTCACTAAATGTAAAATCCAATAGCCTCATCTTCCCGGCAACATACCCAACCCCACTCTATTATGACCATGCTAAAACAACAGGATACACTCCGCCCGAATCGTTCATCCATCTCGACAGCGAAGGCTACATTCAAAATACAGACAATCTACCCATTATATATCACGACAATAGGAAAGCCACCAATAGAAAAATTGAATACGACAAAAACCTATCCACATTCGATGAGAAGGACAACCATAGACACAACACCAAAAAATACTGGTGGCGGGAACACCAAAACATAGAATATCAACAACAACATAATGGAACTATCACCATCTAGCATACACCGTACAACATGAATGTAAATA
Source organism: Nysson spinosus (assembly GCA_910591585.2). Classification (NCBI taxonomy): domain Eukaryota; kingdom Metazoa; phylum Arthropoda; class Insecta; order Hymenoptera; family Crabronidae; genus Nysson; species Nysson spinosus. The sequence goes on along the minus strand of OU342836.1, from coordinate 580,878 downwards.
CTTACAATTAGTTATAAGTACACGAGTTACATAATTATGCGATGTAGGGTAGAGATGCAAGTACGTAATACATAATTTCATTTATAACACATAAATACATTTGTAAATTTCGAGATAAACACCTTTATACATAAGTACGCGAGCGCATAGATATTAAGTAGATTTAAGTGTATTGTAAATATGTATATGTAGATACCCACGCAGGTATACAAACCTAGAATAACAATAGACCTAGGTACCTGCCCTCCGCTCAAGCAAAAGAGAAAACAAAATCCTGGAACATGTACGACTTACTACCGACGTACATGCTACCTATCCCCCCCCCCCCCAAATCATTACCAAGTTAAGTATAGTTTTTACCTGCCTTTTTCTATACGCCCAACAAGTTTACCACCGTCACGTACCTGTACGTCTACTGGGAGACATAAGCAGCATAAAGTGCAATACGAAGCCAAATTACTATGACTACGAGTGCTCAGTAAGAGCCATTAGTCTGTACAAAGTCTACATATGTTATCCGCTTTTATACGTTTAAGGATTTATTATGCCTCGTTCTCCCCCTGTAAATATTATTGTAATATGGGCAGCAATAAACGTAAAAATATCTTTAAAAAAAAAATCGTCTGACACGTCACTGTCGACATCTCCCTCACTGTCGTCCTCTCTCTTTAACTCCTTTCCGAGTAGCATAGAGTGATTCACGGCGTAGTCGGCCACAACGTATACTTCTGCGACGTACGTTTCACCGTAGATCGTGATCACCGTATGGAAGATTCCGTCAGCCTTTACCAACGCACTCCCAAAACCTTGGAACGCGCTCGTGCTCGGACGTAGCGGCGGCTTGTTTATCTTCTCATATTCACTGCGTCGCATCATCGACCGGCTTGTTCTTGTATCGATTATCGTGCATATGGGTACATTGTTGATTTCAACGATGATCTCATCGTCTGTATACAGCTGCTGGACCACATTCACCGAGCTCGCTTTGTGATACTTCTTTGTCGGCTTCTCAGAGTTTTCTTTCTCGCACCTTGTCGCGATGTGTCCGAATTTGTTGCAGTTGAAACATTTCGGACCCTTATCTTTATCGGGGCATTTTCTCGCGATGTGGTCGGTCGAACCGCACCCGAAAAATGTTGACTCTTTTACCTGATTTCCCAATTGTTCCGTAGGGTCATACCCTACAGGACGGTTCCTAGAAACCCATATTGCACAATAGTGTACTGCCACCAACAGTAGTGCGCTATAAAACATCTGCATACCAAACCTCGCAGTTTTAATGTTGTTTGTTCCGACATCTGGTAAAACATACTTTCTACAAATAATGACATGGTTACGGTTAGAAATGAGTAACCATGCCAAAAACATTGTAATCCCTAGCACCTTCCCCGCCCTCGCGAAGTACTGCCCACTTCTTCCTTCAGCCAATTAGGGCTTAAGGGTTGATGACCATTTCTTGGCATAAGTGGAAGTCCGAGACTTCGAGCGCGGAGAGGTGTCAAGGAAAAATCAGAATCGTCAGAATCTTGTACATAAACACATCTCTTAAGCATCTTCATACGTCACCCTGACGTACCTCTTGTACAACTTGTAAATAGTAGTTGTGTCTCGTAAAAAGTAAATAGGCTTACAACCAAACGAACACGTTGCATTTTGCTCACATCTCATTTAATTAAGGAGACTTATCAGTATACGATCGAGGCAGATCCCTGATAACCGCTCCAGCTCCTAGCACGACAGAACATTTTGGTCCTTCGAGCCGGATTTGGGATTCACGAAGCCGTTCATATCAATTTACGAGCTTCACGGAGATGAATAAGTAGAAGTTCGACACTAATTCATTCATCACGGGGGCCGGAATCATCTTCGACCTCTGCACGGAGTCGTAACTTCTACGCAACCAGCGGAGCAGGAGTCAACGTGACGAGACGCAGCTACAACACATCAGCCACGCAACGTGGAGAAACACGGGTTATCCTGGACAGCACGGGTCCATCATCGAGGATATCACCGCATCAAGCAGCATATTGACAATCGAGTCGGAAGGAATCTTTCGGTGAGTGCAAAGTATTGAGTCACCAATTTCCTTTCTTATACCTTCCTATTCGCCTTAGTCAATTGCAAATACACAATCATTATGCCGTCCGACAATCTACGAGCATTAGTTCACAAACGCGGACTTATTAAGGCGCAATTAACTAGATTCAGGACGTCAATTGCGGCTGTCACTGAAACTACTAATATTTTCACATTGAAAACGCAAGTAACAAAAATTAAAGAATCTTGGAGCATCTTTGATGAAGCTCAAACAACATTAGAACTGGAGGACGTGTCACATGATCACGCTCCAGAACGTATTCAGTACGAAGACGCATATTACGAACTTGTAGGGTTAGCAGAAGAAATAATAAGCAATTCCAATGCACAATCTCAAACTTTAAACAGTCGTAATAATATATCATCGCCCGCAACATCGAGTGATGTGCAAACATCTAGTTTTAGATTACCTGTAGTCAACCTACCTTCGTTCGATGGCTCTTCCGATAAGTCGATACATATTCGCGATACATTTAAATCCTTAATCCATGATAACGGAACTCTACAAAATGTGAACAAGCTACATTATCTTCGTTCGTCATTGCAAGGCGGGGCTGCTGAAGTAATAGCAGACTTTGAATCTAGCAACGATAATTATAACGACAAAAAAACTTGAAAGAACCAGTAGAGTCTTGGGGAGCCATATTAATCGGAATTGTAAGGTACAAATTAGACCCAGAAACCCTACTCGAATGGGAAGAGGCTACACCAGGTAAACACGTACCTGCGTGGAGCGAAATGCTTTCATGTTTAGAAATTCGCAGTCAAACACTCCAGTCAATAGCTTCGAGTAAGCCATCATATTCAAATCCTCAAATTCAGACACGCACAATAAATCAAAACGGCAACCAATATAATACACGATCCAAGGCGCCACATTCATTCATATCTACTCAGTCAAAACACTCGCAATGCCCGGTGTGCAAATCTTCGCATCCTTTATTCGCATGTAAACGGTTCATAGACATGTCGGTATCGGAGCGGTATGAAACCATAAAGGGTTTACACTACTGCTTCAATTGCCTACGTGGAAATCATCACGTTAAAGATTGCAAGTCGAGCCTCTGCAAAACTTGCAATAAACGACATCACACCTTACTTCATCCCACTGACAGACAAGTAGACAGAACACACGAAGAAACACCTACTGCACTAACATCTACTACATTACACGCAATAGGCTCTTCCCAAGTACTGCTATCCATAGCTTTGGTGGATATCAATGACAGTAGAGGAAGGTCTCACACATAACGCGTCTTACTAGACTCCGGCTCACAACTCAATCTGATAACAGAGAGGCTAGCCTGATTATTACATTTACCCCGTAACATACAAACTGCACGTTAAATGGAATCAATCAGTCATCCAGTAACATCAAACATTACGTAAATGCATCGGTAAATTCTCGCACTACGGCTTATCAGTCAGACATGACCTTCTTCGGCATACCTGTGATAAGTGGGAATATGCCAAACGACACATTTGACAAGGACAACGTCGCGGTACCAAACCACATAAAATTAGCCGACCCAGGCTTTAACACATCGTCAGGTATTGACGCCCTCATAGGGGCCGAATTTTACCACACCCCTTAACGCGCGGGTCAAATTCATCTGAAGGGCACCTCGTTAACCATTCAAGATACCTACCTAGGTTGGATTATTTCAGGTCGCTTACCGACACCCATAATTTCAGCTATTGCATGCCATGCATCAATTCGCGAGGCACCAGACTCAGAACTAATCAACAATCATTTATGGTTCAATAGCCCCAGTTGGTTAATTCATGATGAACATACCTGGCCACAGGAAGGATTAATATCAATTCCTGTTCCTGAGTTACGCGCCACCACTGTTCTAACTGCTACCGTCTCGCAATCGGATAATTCTTTCACCACCAACTACTCTTCTTGGCCACATCTAGTTCGAATCACGGCTTACTGTCTTCGATTTATTAACAACATTCGTACTAAGCAACCGCGAACAGGCTTCTTAAAAGCAAGGCATTTAAAAGCGATCTCCATGATCTTAACACTTATGGTAAGGTGCATAGGAAGAGCAAATTGTTATGCCTTGCACCCTTTAAAGACGCAAATGGTCTACTTCGCGTTGGAGGAAGACTGAAAAATTCAGATATTACTTATGACTCAAAACATCCAATCTTATTACCACAATCACATCACATCACGACACTCATAATTAATGATGAACACGTGAAACACTGGTATTCGGGCACCCAAGCTACGCTATACTCCACACGACAACGGCACTGGATCATAGACGGAAGGAATACTGTACGAAGAGTATTGCACAAATGCGTGAAATACTGCAAATTTAGATCCACAATTCCCGAGTGCATGAAGGTGTAACTTACCGAGAGATCGTATCACCATGGCTAGACCATTTTATAATTGCGGAATAGATTACTGTGGTCCCTTATACATTAAGGAACGCAAATACCGCAACCGCTCGAAGTTAAAGGTTTACGTTGCTATTTTCATATGCTTTGTTACTAAAGCCGTTCACATAGAGATAGTCAGCGATCTCACTTCGGAAGCATTTATAACGGCATTGAAGCGATTCATCGCGCGTCGCGGCAAATGCCACAGTATATACTCGGATGATGCTACCACTTTCGCGGGAGCCAATCGCGAATTATTAGAAATTAAACAGTTTACAGCATCAGAAACTAATAACCCGATGATATCTTCATTTTTACTGAGTCAAGGCGTAAATTGGCACTTCATCCCGCCAAGATCACCTCACTTTGGAGGATTATGGGAGGCTGCCGTAAAATCGTTCAAATCACATTTTAGGCGTACAATAGGGGAAACTTTACTTACATTTGAGCAATTGAACGCATTTGCAATTGATATAGAGGCAATCCTCAATTCCCGCCCCCTAACAGCTCTCTCCTCAGATCCAAACGACCTCAGCCCTTAGTCCAGGTCACTTCCTCATTGGTGACTCTTTAACACGTTGAGTGCTACATCAGTCCCTAGGGACTGACAGTGAACTTTCCGTTCAGACGGCGTCAGTCCCTGGGGACTGACAGTAGACTTTTCGTTTGGACGCCGTGGATTCTAGGGACTGACAGCGAACTTCTCGTTTGGTCGACATCGGTGCATGAGACCGGCATTGTCAAATATTAGGTGCCCAACTAAGTTCGTGCGCTTTTCGTTGTCCAAAAACGAGACGAAATTTGGTACCGAATGAGTAACTTTTAATCTGGTAAATAATCTCCTCCATATTCTATGACCCTTTCCCAACGTGACACAAGTTTCAAAATCCCACGTTGTACGGAAAAGTGAGAAGTTGAGTGGACTGTATGTTTTAATAAAGTCTGAGGCGCGTATCTTAATAGTTATTTATTAATAAGTTAACCGTAGGCACGAGTACACGGAGTCAGTCATACGCACACACACTCAGTTAATTAGTGATACGCAATAAGTCAATAAGCACGATAGAGAAAGCAGCTCAAAAGCAGATAAGTAAAGTACGCAGATTTACAGGTAAGCACACCAGTAAATTAACCCGTATAAAGTTACAAGGATAAGCAATAAGCAGCCCAAAGAAGATAAGCACAGCACGCAGAATTACAAGTAAGCACACCAATAATTACGTGTATAAAGTTATGCGAAAGTAATAAACCCAATAAGTAATTGTAATCGCACGTTTAAGCTATAACGTCGATACACCCGAAGTAGAATAGATTACCAGAACAAAAGACCCGAACTAAGAGAGCGACCGGTGCCGTCGCACCGGTATTTATGATTTGAGTGAGGGGCTACCCCTTGAGGGGAGCTCACGCGCTCGTGACGCTTCGAGAATATTCGGGAATTCAATTCCTTCTCGAATATTCTCAACTGCTGCGAAGAAGACCTTGTATCCAGAACGTTCGACGTATTTAAAGTTTTTGCACCATAGTGAAGACGCACGAAGCGAAGCCAGAAAAAGAGTCCAAAATAAGCATAACACTGTTTGACTACGTCGAACGTTCCGGACTTCGAGAATCCTGAACATATGTTTATAAAAATCTACACTTTTATTATTAAAAAACGCAGACACTGTCCTCTTTACTTCCTCTCCGTTTATGAAGCTCCTATTTGTTATATAATTTTGTAATGCTAAAACCAGGTGGTAATCTGTTCGGGAAAGGTCCGATGAATATGGAGGATGAATTAAAGTTTCCCATCCGAGGTTGCAAATTGTTTCTCGGGTCTTATTTGCAACGTGTGGTCTGGCGTTGTCCTGCAGCAAGAGTACACCTCTCCGATTTACAAGTCCCGGTTGTTTTTTCTTCAATTCCTCCTGTACTTTTTGAAGCTGAGCATAGTACAGGTCCGCGGTGATCATTTGGCCTTTTTGTAAAAATTCGAAATGAACAATTCCGGCTGTTGTCCACCATACACATAACAAAATCTTCTGTTGGTGAAGGGCCGGTTTTGCAGTGGATGGAGCAGGTTCCCCAGGTGTTAATCAGTAGGAAGCTCGCTTCTTATTTGTGTATGTGACCCATTTGATCGCATTTTTCATCACAAGTAAGAATAAGATTCAAAAACGGATCGTTTTGGAACCGTGAGAGTAGGGAAACGCAAGCCGCTACCCTTTGGCACCTCTGGCTCTCGATAAGTTCGTGCGGTACCCACCTTCATACACGATACACTTTACCTACAGTGTGTAGATGTTTCCTAATCGTTTCTTCAGACATACCATGCTTGCCTGCAAGCATTTTGCACGACATTTTGGGATCTGTCTCAATATCCACTTGCAAAACTTGATTATTCATAAGAATCGGCCGTCCGTCGCGTTGCTCATCTTCGAGGCTTTCATTACCACTTATAAACTTTTGAAACCACTTTTGCGCAGTGCGATTACTTAATACACTGTCCCCAAAGGCCACACAAATTTTTCTGCCCGTTTGTGCAGCCTTGGCTCCAAGTTTGAACTCATAAAGCAAATATGCGCGAATTACGGCGTTAGACACGGTCATTTTGGAAGTAATATTATAGACGAAAATGAAGTGTAAACTACGATTTTTTTCTACATACTGACTCATTTTGACTTCCCCTAACACCTCCCAAAGGTAAATCAGGTAAAGCAATAAAAACATTGGCTCTAGGAGCAGTAAAGTGGTCCGCGCGGGAAAAACCGCACGAACTTAGTTGGGCACCTAATAGAAGGATGTATAAAGTTATATAATTTGCCAAATATTTGTGCTTTATAGGACTTTATGGTAACTTATCATATTAAAAAAAATGAAATGAACGTTATTTATTTACTATGTGTGCATTTTAATAGCGATTTGTGCACTTTTTGTTTTAACTTTCATAGGGGTAAAAACCGGAGCGTAAAAATAACAACGAAGGGTAAAAATAAAAAAACGGCCTTTTTATATATAGCGATTTAGTGAAGTTTATTAAAATATTTTACGCAAAGATGTGGCTGAGATTTGGACATATCACAGTAAGCCACAACTTTTTTCGTGAGTTTCCTCGCTAACTTGCGTCCGAGAGTTTTTCTGTTTGTGCTATAACATTCAGCACAGTATTTCCGAACTTTATGCGCCTTTCCTTCTTCCTTTTGAAATTTGTGAATACGTCTACTTGTATCGGCCCTAATTGGAGTTTCCTCGTGTGAATGTCGTGTGAGAGCATCTACCAATTGTTTTCGGAATATTGTAATAGACATCTTTCTTCCCGTTACATTTTGGAACATATGTAACGCATTCACAACGGCAGTATTCAAAAGAAGGTCGAATACTTGTTTTCTGTACCATTTTAGTGATCTTCTAAGTGGACTGCTGTAAGCACTCATTTGATCAGACAGATCAATCGCCGTTTTTCCCTTATTATAATCAATAACAATTTTTGGTTTACAGCAAACCCCTGTTTTCCTTATTACGTTTTGCATTTCGTCAGAATGCTTGGTCGAAAGAACTAAAACATCCCTCTTGTCTTTCCACTTCATGACAGTAATTCCTTTCCTGTTTTCTTGAGCAATGACTTCTCCGCGTCGCAGTTTGGCTGTCACAACTTCATTTGGATTGCCTTTGCGATTTAGCCGAAGAGTACCAAACAAATGCGTATTTTTTGATATCAGTTTGTTCGCTAAATCCACACTCGTATAATAATTGTCCGTACATAAAGTATGGCCTTTATCAAACACATCTTCGCATAAATTCATTACAACATTTGTGGGTATTGTATTTTCCTTGTCCAATGATTTGCCGGTGTAAATGCGATAGTTGAAAGTGTAATTATTATCGCAGCACAATTTAAATATTTTTATGCCATACCTGCACCTCTTTTGTTTCATACATTGTCTAAATATGATCCGTCCACGGAATGGTATTACCGACTCGTCGATGCATAACATTTCGACGGGATCATAATATTTTTAAAAATTTTTATTTAATTCGTTTATCACAAATTCGACCTTTGAGAGACGGTTGGAAGTATCAACTTTTGTATTATCAGCTAAATGTAACATTCTGAACCGAATTTGAAATCGGTCTCTACTCATTATTTTCCCTGGGAATGTTTGTCTAAACAATGGATCATGGGACCAATACAAATGCAAAGATGGGAGTTTTACCAATCCCATCCACAAAATCAGTCAAAAAACCGCTTTATTTCGTCTTTATCTGTTGGCACCCATTTTTCGATATGTTTGGAAGCGATTCTTCTTTGTGTGGCATAAATATTTGTTTGTTCGCTTATATGTTCAAATATTTTATTCGTCACATAAAGGCCATAAAAATCTTCCACTTTTCTACAATTTTGCACTTTTTCATTAGAGAGTTTGGCACCATGGGGACTTGTGAAAGATATAATATTTGGTTGGTTGCCTCGCGGTTCAAACCACGCATTTGGATCACTAGTTTCGATATTCCTTAGTGAACTATCGGATGAAGTGTCACTACCTGAAGAAGGCAATGGTATTACACGCCGACGTTTGCGTGGTACAGATACCTCAATCGATGAGTCTCTTTGTCCTCTCAACATTTTTAGTTGATGGGTAATAAAACTTTTTCAAAATAGTCACTGTAAAACTAAATTCTCTCTGCTGCAGTGAATCTTTATACTCCCGTGGCTTTTTCCGACTGATCGTCTCTTGGTGTTCGCTCTTTTGCCTTTCTGGCATTCCCCGCCCCATTATCTTATGTTTCTAAATTGTATACATTTGCATTCTTACAGCCCAAACGTCAAACGAAACAGTGAATCAAAGTAATCCTCTGTTTATACTCTTCAGTGTAGTGAAGTGTCGATTCTCCGCGTCGCGCGGCCTAGTCTAGCGCTCGGCATCAAGTGCTCACGCGCTGCCGCCTGAGCGGAAAGTATAGCAAGAGCGGCGTAGCACTCAACGTGTTAACTAGCATGACTAGCATCATTTCGTCATTAGTTCATAAGCTTGTACATATGCAATTCATTATGATTAGTTGTCGAACGGGATCGTTCAAGGGGGCCGGTATATTCCGTAGGGTCATACCCTAACAGGCCTACCTGAGGACGGTTCCTAGAAACCCAGATTAGACAATAGTGTACTGCCACCAACGGCAGTGCGTTATAAAACATCTGCATACCAAACCTCGCAGTTTTAATGTTGTTTGTTTCGACATCTGGTAAAACATACTTTCTACAAGTAATGACATGGTTACCGTTAGAAATGAGTAACCATGCCAAAAACATTGTAATCCCTGGCACCTTCCCCGCACTCGCGAAGTACTGCCCACTTCGTCCTTCCGCCAATTAGGGCTTAAGGGTTGATGACCATTTCTTGGCATAAGTGGGAGTACGAGACTTCGAGCGCGGAGAGGTGTCAAGGAAAAATCAGAATCGTCAGAATCTTGTAAATAAACACATGTTTAAATAAGTGACCAGTAGTTGTTTCACCCGATCACGAGCCTCATAGTTAATTTCCTTTTCTTGAGTCTACTGAGTTTATTTGACCGGTGTGATTCGAAAAGAAAATAGAAAAACTATCGAGGTCCAATAACATGACAATGATTGTTTTTGACTAGACCGTGGGAAACCAGAGATCGACACGTCTGACCGGTACATATTACCGTTTGAAGACGTTCGAATTCGCGAATAGTAAACGGATATGAGAGAGAGTGAGAAAGAGCTAATAGTTTGATGAAAGCGCCGCGTAACGAGTAATTACTCGTTCGCGCTTGTCGACGACGGTGTAACGTCGCCGACAGTCAGTTGAATGTAGAGAGTCCTCAGCAGCAGTTCGCACGGAGCGCATCGATTGTCGATCGTGCTCCTGTTATAACGAACACTGCCTTTAACTTCAAACGAGCAAATTGTGAAACTGAATCGAGAATAACAAACGACAATTCGTGTTGACTCTTCAGTACAATAGCTGCGCCTTTTAGTAATTTAACGGTCTTTACCCTGAATTAGTACTGGGGCGAAAATCGGTGGGTTCACCTGGTTTTCGCCAACCATTTTTATTCGACGTGGGAGCGTCAGGAGTCCACTCCTTGGATGACCACTGGTCGGCGGAGCACTACGTTAGTTGGCGCGCTATTCTAAACTTAAGACCCGCTACTCGTTCTCTACCGGGAATCGCTTTGGTAACGTTTAGAGTAACCAAAGAGCGACCGGAGAGTTTCGATATCGCTGTGTCCAGGCTTCCTTCACGACGCGGCGTGTTGAGGAAGACGGGTTAGAATTAGCGTAGGTCCACTCTTACTCCACGTCAAGACGTGTTGAGAAAGAAACGGTTAGATCAGCCTCCGTTGTCAGCCACCGGGACTAGTTACTAGTAACCGTGGATCTCCCCGCTCACGGAATCCATACAGGAAATTTACAACCTCCGCCTTTGTTTTCCGTTCGAGGCAATACGACTGTGCGGTCGTTGCACCAAAGATTTCATTGCGTTAAATCTAGCCGACCGCCACGATTGTGTTCCTGAAAAAGACGGAACAGATGGCCAAAACAGTAGACGCGTGGCCTACCGTATTTAAAAGCCACGCACCAGTACACGCATCAGCACACACAGCACGGTTACCGTAGCTGTTTAAGTGTGCGCGTCAAAACATTCCCGAGACAGAACGTTAATACGATTATCGTATTTCAGGTGATTACACCCGTTCGTTCTTTTTCTGTTGTTCTGGAGATCAGACCCTAGGACAACCAGGCCTGCCGAAAGCCAGACTACAAAGAAGTCAAATTCTTGTAATTAGGCAAAATACTTTGTATTGTACAAGACGAAAAGGGTCTGAAATAAACGACTGTCCTTTTCAGGATAGTCAAAGGGAATCAAAGGCATATTGGTTTGGATTTACCTTTACCCACTCTCCCTCGTCCGGACCGGAGGAGGAAGTTTCACTTCCTCCAATATCGGTTGGAGTTGGCCGATATTTTAAACAAATTTCAACAAGGTCCTTCGAGCCGGATTTACGGACTAGAGGTCGAGAGTTTGGGAGAGACATCCAAACAAACAAGTTTGAGCGTGTGGAGCAACACACGCAGGTTTACGAGTTGATTATTTAATCCTCAATAAATCACCATGGCGCAAGTTGAAGAGACCGATCATGCCTTGGAATTAGATTTCAAGGGGCCGATCGATGATCTCGCATTCTGTATAGAACGACTTAAGCCCGTGATGACAAACCTGAAAAAAAAGAGGACGAGCTAACTTCTCAGAAGTGCTCCTTAAAGAAAAGTTGCGCTATATTACGGAAATTTGGACGGACGCTCTCTCACGCCACTCGGTGTTGATGAAAGCAATTCCTCCCACTAAACGTAACAGCTACGACTTCTTTAAGTTGAACCGCATGGTAGAGGCTGAGGAAGAATTCCTTGAGAGTCAAGATTACCTGACCTCGGAATTAGCCAGCCTCGCCGCAGCTGAGAAGGAAAGGGAGAAGGGTGAAGCCTCGCGAACCTCTTTGGAGGGCAAAGCGAGCTGCATCCGCTTCCCATTAGAACTCCCGAAGCAAAGTCTCCCAAAATTCGGAGGAGATCCACGAAATTGGTCTCAGTTCGAGGATCTATTCACCTCCGCTATAATTAACGACGATAGGCTGTCGGATGCACAAAGGGTGCAATACCTTAATGCCTGCGTTGAGGGAGACGCTTCGGCGATGATCGCATCCCTCGAAATTAGGGATACTAATTTCAAGGTGGCGTGGGAAGCCCTGAAGGATAAATTCGGGAAACCACGCGTAGGGATCGCGCAGCTTCTCGAGCCACTCGGGAAGTTAAAAGCCTGCGCTCGATTGGGATTGGGAAAAGTCGTTGAAAAACGCCAAGGAATACCCCTCGTTTGACGAGATGTTGGCGTTCCTGGAGGTGTATGAGTGCGCTATGCTGGTGCCAAACGAGCAGCGCCGGAAAGCCTCGACCGATCCCCAATCGAAGCCAAGACTACGGGCTCATAATACCGTGGTACAGGCGTCCCCTTCCACGAACGAAACGTGTGCGTTTTGCTGTTAGTCGCACGACGTATCATATTGTGATAGCTTCAAGCGACTGTCGCCCGAGCACCGTTTCCAGTTTATTAGAGGCAGCCAGAATTGTATACTATGCTTGGCCGCCACTCACACGACGAAGCAATGCTAGAGCCGTGCAGTCTGTGAGAAGTGCAGTGGGAGACATCATACCCTGCTGCATTTCGAACAACGGACAAGTAAGACACAGGTAAAACCGTCGCCGATGAGTACGGCTACGCCGAGCAAACGGAGAGCGGGACGGAGCAACGCCCCACCCCGTCGCTCGAGCAGTAAGCCGACTGATACGTCATCCGCCTCAGTGACGTCACACTATAGCGCGTCGATGGTAGTAAGAACTCCGCCGGTGCTACTCGCTACAGCGAATGTGCGCCTGTTTGGAAGGGATGGCACGACGCGCATCGCGCGTGCCCTCCTAGATCAGGGGTCAGAGACCTCTTTTATCTCCGCGAGTCTCGTCAATGACCTTAGACTCCGGCGGAAAAGATCACCAGCCACGGTAACGGGCTTGGGGGGCGGTCGAACCCAATCTATAACCCACAAGGTGCAGATGAGTCTGTCGTCACTGCATAACGCCTCTGCAGTTTTCGTGACGAGCGCATATGTGGTTCCGAAGATCACGACGTATGTTCCGCCGTCGGTGCAAATACCAGATAGCGATGCCATACGTGACCTCCCACTCGCAGACCCGAATCTAGCGTCGAACCACCGTATTGAGGTGTTGATCGGCGCTGAGCTGTATGCGCAAATTATTCGACGGGGTTTCCGTCGGATAAGCACCACAGGTCCGATAGCCCAAGAAACCGCGCTCGGTTGGGTGCTATCCGGAAGAAGTGCTGGGAGATTCCTTCCACATAGCGCTCTCCGCCCTCACAAGGTTAAGGAAGAAGCTGGAAGCAAACCAGATCCTCGAAGAGGAATACGGTGTGTTTCTGATAACCGCTCCAGCTCCTAGCACGACAGAACACCAATCATCCGGTCGTATCGCTCTATATTTTTTCTAAGCTCTGTGATCGTATTTGAATTCTAGAGGATTGCCTTACTGCTTTCGTTATCTGATACACTGTCGATAATATACTGTAGGAGTGCATCTTCCTCGCCGCAGTATACGAAGTTCTCTCGTCAACGCGTACGTTGATCGCTCTCACTTAATGATTCCGATTTCCGTATGATCGTTTGGTTGTCATTCTCAGAATCCTCGATTTTATCGTCATTGGTTTCAAAAGTTGTTTCATCTTCCTCTTTGTTGTCGGATGCATCGCCTCCGTACATTTGCAGACGGCGTTCTAGCTCGGCTTTCTTGCCCGTCGATGGTAATCCCAATTTCTTGCAGCCTCTGTCTGAGTTTGACTACAGTTGTCTTTGTTACCGGTATCGAATACGCAAGGGTTTTCTTTTTCTTGCCTGTTTTACTCGATTCATCATATCCTGTTGCACCTTCTCCCTCGTGATGGCTCGGCCCATCTCCCTTCCTCCTCTTCGCTTCGTCTTTCGACTTAACCATTTTAACACGTTAGAGCTTATCGCCCCACGACTTTACGACTTCCCGAGTTCACAACTTAATTATCCTTCGTATTTCTGTTCACACCGATTTTTGCCCCAATATGTTGGGGATTTGAGAGAATCAAAAACTGAGGAATTTCGCTGGAACCCTTTTAATCGCGTCTTTTCGCTTTGCTTCCCGGTATGGAACTGAACCCCTTTTTTTCTTAAGCCGCGCTTCTCCACTCCTCCGAGTGGAGTCGAGTATGTAGTCATGGCCCAAAAGGCCCGGTCCCACCACATACATATGCATGATTTAAAGATTTGATTCGCACCTCCAATCTCGCATTTACTCTGATAAAAATCCCCATACCACACTCGCCCATCCTGACCGGACATATAACCTCATATGTCGGCATCGCTATCTTCGCTTGAAGGAACATCACTTATATTAGTAATCCACAACTTCATATGATCCGCGGAAGTAGTGGTCTGCTGCTGCCCTTCTTGACCACCTACTTTCCTTACAATATATCGATTATTACGTAAAACATTTATTATTTGGTAAGGTCCCAAATATTTCAACGCAAATTTCGTCCCTATTCCTAATTGTGTTCGCTTAATGGCAACTAAATCATTCTCAATGTATTTATATGCTTCTTTCCTATTCATATCGAAGTTTCTTTCATTCTCATGCTTGTTACGGGGAAAATAAGACAATTATGCTTTTAAAAAAAGGAGAGTCCGAGAAGTATTCCGTAGAATATCTACTCTTTATTTTACGGTACAAATTAGACTGACTGTCTCGCGCTCTGCCTCGTATCTCGTGGCTTCTCGTACTACGTGTCGAACTGATCTTCTATAAGGGGAGGAGGATATCGATCTTTAATTATCATCTGGTTCAATTTTCGGTAATCAACATATAGTCTGGTACCCCCTTTTTTCTTGCGTACTAAAACTACAGGACTCGCGTAGTCAGAGAAAGATGCTTGAATTATCCCGTCGCGCAGCCACTCACTAGCATGCCCATCTACTTCAATTACCGAAAATCCTGGCACCACAAATCAGTGATTGCCGTTATCGTTAACCTCGGCGACACTAACGTTTCCACTAAAACATTTCCCTCCTTCAACTCGCCAATTGTTTCATTCTCGTTTTGGCCTACCCCACGGAATTTAATTTCTTTAAACAACAAGTTCGGCGACCCGGTCCTTATATATTGCTCCACGCGCATTAGTGTCAGATCACTGCCCGTATCAATCAAAGCTGCTATCATCTGACCCCATATCTTGACATCTTTATAATATTTCCCTCGCGTTGACGTTATGGCATTAAACAAATCTTTCGGTTCAATCGCTTTCTTAGGACACGCGGCCGCAACATGTCCAAAATTATGGCACTCAAAACATTTCATACCCCTATTCTTAATAGGAAAATTGAATCCTATGTGATCTTTCGTACCGCAAAAAAACAACGTCTTACGTCCCTTTGTGGCTCCCGTCTCTGGAACCGTTGCACGCCGTTGTTAGGCCTGGTCACCACTTTGCCGCTGCCAAGTGCCCAGATGTTGGCCGCTATCCCGCGTTATGCAGTTGTGCCTGGCCCCGCAACAACTGGTCAGGAATTCCCGCGATGGTGTAATCAATCAGTTCCTCCTCATCTAAGCAAAAACGATTCGCAGATATGACTTTATCGTGGAAATAATCCGCGTACGACTCTTCGCGCTTCCATCGGCGCTCCTCGAATTGCTGCCGTATTACCATCCGGCTCGTTCGCCGATGGAACATACTATCGAGTTCCGTTAAAACATTATCTACTGACATGTATAAATGTTCTTGTTTCGTGTGAAACCACAAAAACGCTTTTCCTCGCAATCTTTGCACTATCATCACTTTCGCCAAATCCTCTGACAAGTGATACGTCATCCTGAATTATCGCACCTGAGTTTTCCATACCGCAAACGCATCACTGCTGCCATCAAAAGAACTCAGCAAATCAGTGATTGCCGTTATCGTTAACCTCGGCGACATTAACGTTTTCACTAAAACATTTCCCCCCGTTGCTTCTGCCCACGAATTCCTCCTCGATGCTTCCTCTTCAGGATGATCGATATTTTCAGTCAACCTGGTCCTTAAAGCCTCGACTTCCTGTCGAGACTCCTCAAGCTCTAGTTTCGTTACAGCCGCTTCCCTCCGCATGCGGTCCATCTCCCGTTGCATGGCCGTCACGCCACTTGTTTCGCTCGGAATTCTTCATCCACTAGTCGGTTGGATCAGCCTCGTTCAGCCGAAAAATTAACTCAAGTTTCGAGCTTGCTGTCTTCAGTCCCAATGCCTCCAACTTCGCTTTCAGATTGACAACTTTAAAATCCGTTGCTATTTTTGCCGATTCCCTCATAGCACTTTAAACACAATCTCCCAGCGCAATGTTCAACCGTAAAACTTCCACAGATATGCCCTTTAGTCCCAAAGCACAGTCAACTTTTACCGCACTATACACAAATTGTTAAACCGATAGCTCAAACACAATCCCGGACGAGCCCCCAATTTTTGTGTTGATTATGTTTGGTGCAAATGATGGACTTTTCGCTATTTAACAATTTAATTTCTGGAGTGATGTAGTTGGTCTTAGTATTCTTAGTATATAGTGATTATTTTTTTTGCGGCTATTAATCAGACCAAAAATTAAATGGAAACTTCTTTATTTAAATAGGTCGACGAAACGTTTCAGTAACACATTTGTTACCCTCTTCAGTCGAGAATTTTTCTGGTGGCATGATATTTCGTCCCACACAAAAATAGATAAAACTAGTTTTATTAAAGCAGTAGAATTTTGTTTAATTTCAAATGTTTTTAGATTCAATAATAAATCCTTAAAACAGATTTTGGTTGCGGCCGTGGGCTCACGTCTTTCACCCGTAGCTGCTGAATTAGTAATGCAAAAACTAGAACATAACTGTATAAATCAACTCACTATTCAGATCCCATTTTTTTACAGATATGTGGACGATATAATCACCTGCCTCCCTTCAGACAGTATTGACCATACTATTGAAATTTTCGAGACATTCCATAACAGAATAAAATTTACGTTTGAATTGGAATACAATAATAAGATCAGTTTCCTAGATACGGAAGTCGTTAGAGATGGATGTCACTTAATTTCTAATTGGTATCGTAAAAAACATGGTCGGGAAGATACATCAATTATATATCTGCACATTCTTTTAAACAAAAAATCAGCCTGATCATAGGTCTGATAGATCATGGTATCAAACTCGCACATCCGAGGTTTAGAAAAGAAAATATTCAAATAATCATTGATACGCTGCAAAAGAATGGATACCCATTAGACCTCATTAAACGTCTAGTAAAAAAAAGGGGAAACGAATTATATCACCCACTTAGGGTGTATAATGGGACATTACTTCGTATGGGTGATCCATCGTCGAATAATCTTCTGTTGCTCCCACACATTCCTGGAATGCACCTGAGCTACATTCTGAAAACGTATAATCTCCGTCGTATTTATACAAACAAAAACAATGTCTTCTCCTTTTTCAATAAAGGAAAAGACAACATTAATGTTAATAAATTGACGGATGTGGTCTATAAAATACCTTGTGGTAATTGTTCGGAGAGCTACGTGGGCCAAACGCATAACCTTTTATCTACTAGGATAGACCAGCACACGTATAGCCTCGTACATTTTATGCAAAAAACCGCATTAACGGAACATGTCTTCGAGCACGGTCATTCGTTCAATTTCCAGGAAACTGAGGTGTTACACAGGGATAGCCACAACTGGCGACGCACTATAACTGAGTCCTTATATATTATAATGAAAGATAACAGCGTCAATTAGAAATTTGAATCGATTAACATCTCGTCTTATTACACAGACCTGTCACAGATTATCACGATTTTTTTCCTAAACACAGCAGATCCTTGCAGTTACAACCGCTCAATTTATGTATTTTCCTACGATTAGGAAACATCTACACACTGTAGGTAAAGTGTATCGTGTAGGAAGGTAGGTACCGTACGAACTTACCGAGAGCCAGAGGTGCCAAAGGGTAGCGGCTTGCGTTTCCCTACTCTCACGGTTCCAAAACGATCCGTTTTTGAATCTTATTCTTACTTGTGATGAAAAATGCGATCAAATGGGTCACATACACAAATAAGAAGCGAGCTTCCTACTGATTAACACCTGGGGAACCTGCTCCATCCACTGCAAAACCGGCCCTTCACCAACAGAAGATTTTGTTATGTGTATGGTGGACAACAGCCGGAATTGTTCATTTCGAATTTTTACAAAAAGGCCAAATGATCACCGCGGACCTGTACTATGCTCAGCTTCAAAAAGTACAGGAGGAATTGAAGAAAAAACAACCGGGACTTGTAAATCGGAGAGGTGTACTCTTGCTGCAGGACAACGCCAGACCACACGTTGCAAATAAGACCCGAGAAACAATTTGCAACCTCGGATGGGAAACTTTAATTCATCCTCCATATTCATCGGACCTTTCCCGAACAGATTACCACCTGGTTTTAGCATTACAAAATTATATAACAAATAGGAGCTTCATAAACGGAGAGGAAGTAAAGAGGACAGTGTCTGAGTTTTTTAATAATAAAAGCGTAGATTTTTATAAAAATGGGATTTTGAAACTTGTGTCACGTTGGGAAAGGGTCATAGAATATGAAGGAGATTATTTACCAAATTAAAAGTTACTCATTCGGTACCAAATTTCGTCTCGTTTTTGGACAACGAAAAGCGCACGAACTTAGTTGGGCACCTAATAGTTACTTTGTTTCCACCATATCCACCTAATGAATGAATGCACGTTTTCGATGATACTACTAACGCATATTCGTTGACCATAATTTGGGTGACGTATTTCCGGTTTCTGGGTCGGTTGAAATTATCGACCATCGGTCATGGATCTCATGCATTTGTTAACGGTTCCAACCACGATACCTGTTGGAGTTTTGACCTCAGGAGGTCAGGCGAAGCAATATGTACCAATGTACCGAACACAATACATAAGGATGGTTTATTTACTTTAGGATATTACATTAGAATATAACATATCTGTAGTTAAACGCGGAGCACCGTAAGACCCACGAGGCCGAAAGAGCAGGTGAGCTCGTGTGCGGCGGTAGGGCACGAGACAGCCGACAAGCGTCCCCCCCCCCGGTACGCGGGCGCCTCGAATATCTTAACACTCCCCCTTTCGAAGTGCACGCCAACACAATCATTTGGTATATAGCAACTTACAGGCCTATTTCTAATAAAATGAATATTGTTCAAATAAGTGACATCTAATTGTTTCACTCGGTCACGAGCCTCATAGGTCATGTCTTTTCTTGAGTCTAACGAGTTAATATGACCGCTGTGATTCGAAAAAGAAATAGAAAAACTATCGAGGCCCAATAATAGGCATATTATTGTTTTTGAACATGACCGTTGGAAACCAGAGACCGAAACGGCTAACCGTTACATATTATAATGGGGAGACGTTCGAATTTGCAAATAGCAACGGAGATGAGAGAGAGTGAGAAAGAAAATATAGTTTGACGAAAGCGCCGCGTAACGAGTAATTATTCGTTCGCGCTTGGCGACGACGGTGTAACGTCGCCGACAGATAGTTGCTTTTAGATAGTCCTCCGAGAGAGTTGATTCCGGGGAATCGTCAGCAGATAGTTGCTACTAGAGAGTCCTCAGTAGCAATTAGCAAGGAGCGCATCGACTTTCGATCGTGCTTCGGTTAATACTGCTTTTAGCTTCAAACTTGTTAGCACATTGTGGAACTGAAAAGAGACTAACACACGACAATTCGTGTTGACTCTTCAGCACAAATAGCTACGCCTTTTGTAATTTAGCGGTTTTAATCCTAAATTAGTACTGAGGTGAAGATCGGTGGGTTTCACCTGGTTTTCGCCACCTATTGTTATTCGACATGGGAGCGTAAGGGGCCCATTCCTTGGATGACCCTAGTCAGCGGAGCACTACGTTCGTTGGCGCGCTGTTATTAACTTAAGACCCGCTACTCGTTCTCTACCAGGATAGCCTTGGTTACGTTTAGAGTAACCAAAGAGCGACCGGAGAGTTTCGATATTGCTGAGTCGAGGCTTCCTTCACGACGCGGCGTGTTAAGGAAGACGGGTTATAACTAGCGTTGGTCCACTCTTACTCCACGTCAAGGCGTGTTGAGAAAGAAACGGTTAGTTCAGCCTCCGTTGTTAGCCACCGGGACTAGTATCTAGTAACCGTGGAACTCCCCGCTCACGGAATCCATACAGCAGACTTACAACCTCCGCCTTGGTTTTCCGTTCGAGGCAATACGACTGTGCGGTCGTGACAATAAAGATTTCATTGCGTTAAATCTAGCCGACCGCCACGATTGTGTTTCTGCAAAGACGGAACAGATCGGCAAAACCAGTCGACGCGTGGCTTACCGTATTTCGAAGTCACGCACCAGTACACGCATAAGCACACACCGCACGGTTACCGTCGCTTGTTAAGTGTGCGCGTCATAATATTCCCGAGACAGAACATATGTACGATTATCGTATTTGAGGTGATTACACCCGTGTGTTCTTCTTCTCTTGTTTCAGAAACTAGAATCTAGGACAACAAGGCCCGCCGAAATCCAGGCGAAATACTTTTGTAGTATACAAAGTTTAACGGTCTTTAAATAAACGGCTGTCCTTTTCAGGACAGTCACTGGGAAAAAAAGGCATATTCGTTTGGTTTATTTCTTTACCCACTCTCCCTCGTCCGGACCGGAGGAGGAAGCTTTACTTCCTCCAATATCGGTTAGAGTTGGCCGATAGAATTTAAATATTCAAAACAAATTTCAACAGGTTCATTTCTACGCTTTCTAATGCTTTCTATTTCGTGATGATGGTATGGGTAGGTTTTTCCTGGTGCAAATCTAGTCTTTAAATGTTTGATCAAATCGTTAATTGTATTGAATATTCTTTCATAAGTACTATCTCTATAAACCATGTAACCATGAACCCCGGAACCATGTAATTTTCCTAAAACAGCGCGAACGTATGCACCTTCCATTGATGGTAGTACAAACGCTACTCCATTTTGTACGTCTTGTAAATAATCTTTTAAGGGTACGTTTCTGCCATCGAAATACGGACTTGTTGTAATGTAAAGCATTCTGCCATGGATGTCATCATCGCGTTCGATGATTTAGAATCCATTGTATATATATATTGCGACTATTATTTGGTGTCGGAGTAGTCATTGTGGAACTTATCTATTTTACAATATATGTATGTACAGGAAAATACTGTTGTTGAAATTTGTTTTAAATTATCGGCCAACTATAACCGATATTGGAGGAAGTGAAACTTCCTCCTCCGGTCCGGACGAGGGAGAGTGGGTAAAGGTAACTCCAAACCAATATGCCTTTGATTCCCTTTGACTGTCCTGAAAAGGACACTGGTTTATTACAGACCCTTTTGCTCTGTATAATACAAAGTGTGTTTTGCCTATTGCAAGAATTTTACTTCTCGGTAGCCTGGCTGTCGGCGGGCCTGGTTGTCCTAGGTTATAACTCTGGAACAACAGAAAAAGAACAAACGGGTGTAATCACCTGAAATACGATAATCGTATTAACGTTCTTTCTCGGGAATGTTATGACGCGCACACTTAAACAGCAACAGTGACCGTGCTGTGTGTGCTAATGCGTGGCTTTTGAATACGGTAAGCCACGCGTCGACTGTTTTGGCCGATCTGTTCCGTCTTCTTCAGGAACACAATCGTGGCGGTCGGCTAGATTTACGCAATGAAATCTTTAGTGCAACGACCGCACAGTCGTATTGCTTCGAACGGAAAACCAAGGCGGAGGTTGTAAATCTCCTGTATTGATTCCGTGAGCGGGGAGATCCACTGTTACTAGTAACTAGTCCCGGTGGCTGACAACGGAGGCTGATCTAACCGTTTCTTTCTCAACACGTCTTGACGTGGAGTAAGAGTGGACCAACGCTAATTCTAACCCGTCTTCCTCAACACGCCGCGTCGTGAAGGAAGCCTGGACACAGCGATATCGAAACTCTCCGGTCGCTCTTTGGTTTCTCTAAACGTCACCAAGGCGATTCCCGGTAGAGAACGAGTAGCGGGTCTCAAGTTAGAATAGCGCGCCAACTAACGTAGTGCTCCGCCGACCAGTGGTCATCCAAGGAGTGGACTCCTGACGCCCCCACGTCGAATAACAATGGTTGGCGAAAACCAGGTGAACCCACCGATTTTCGCCCCAGTACTAATTCAGGGTAAAGACCGCTAAATTACTAAAAGGCGCAGCTATTGTGCTGAAGAGTCAACACGAATTGTCGTGTGCTATTCTCGATTCAGTTTCACAATTGCTGGTGTTGAGCTGAAAGCTGTGTTCGTTATAACGGGAGCACGATCGACAATCGATGCGCTCCGTGCGAACTGTTGCTGAGGACTCTCAAAATTGAACTCACTCCGGAATCAACCGTCTCGGAGGAGTTTCTGGAATCAACTGACTGTCTGCGACGTTACACCGTCGTCGACCAGCGCGAACGAGTAATTACTCGTTACGCGGCGCTTTCGTCAAACTATTAGTTCTTTCTCACTCTCTCTCATATCCGTTTACTATTCGCGAATTCGAACGTCTTCAAACGGTAATATGTACCGGTCAGACGTGCCGATCTCTGGTTTCCCACGGTCTAGACGAAAACAATCATTGTCATGTTATTGGACCTCTATAGTTTTTGTATTTCTTTTTCGAATCACGCCGGTCAAATAAACTCGGTAGACTCAAGAAAAAGAAATTAACTATGAGGCTCGTGATCGGGTGAAACAACTACTGGTCACTTATTTAAACAACTGTTATGTCAAAATAACAAATGTATAGAAGGACAGATATAATTTAGATTTATGAACGAACAAATATATGTCAATGAATAATTCGCCTGATGTTAAACCTTGAAAATGTACTGCTAATCCTGACATTTTGAAATGAGAACTTTAATGTGAAAAATCCTAATATTGAAAATTATTGAAGTGACTGATATTATTCAAAATTTAACAACTTCGAATCCCACTTCTGACACCAATTCTCTTCCAACTGTCACGTAGCGCGTTTACCGGGGCACTTTCGCGAGTGCTAGTGGTGTGTGTGTCGAGAGCTTTCGGGGGCCGAGCGGTGGTGGCGATCTCTCGACTAAGGTAACGCGCTAGGGCGGTGGATGAATAAAAGAAAATTAACTTAGAAAAATAAAATATATCTATGGAATAGATATAGACAGGATTATACGGGAGTTCCAAGTGGCTAAACCTATACAGGTTCTCATTCATTGACTATGATTATAATGATGTGGATAACGAATGTGGCTATGGAAGGTGTAATGTACAAAATAATATTTCAATCAAAAATAAACCATGTTGTTCGTAAAAGCAAAGAGTTAGTGGACTGTAGGTTTGATTAAAAGTATTAAGCGCGTATCTTAATAACTATTTATTAATTGCCTAACCTTAGGCACTAGTACACGGAGTTTCAATCATACGCACACACACTCACTTAAGTAATTACACGCAATAAATCAGTAAGCAAAGTAGAGAAAGCAGCCCAAAGCAGATAAGCACAGAACGCAGAATTACAAGTAAGCACACCAGTAAATTAACCCGTATAAATTTACAAAGAAGCAATAAACCAGAAAGTAGTTGTAATCGCACGTGTAAAGCTGTAACTGTCGATACACCCGAATGCGTAGAATAGAATACCAGAACAGAAGACCCGAACAAAAAGAGAGGCCCGTCGCCGGTCGCACCGGTATTTATGATTTGAATGGTGGCTACCCCTTGAGGGGAGCTCACGCGCTCGTGACGCGTCGAGAATGTTCGGGAATTCAATTCTGTCTAGAAGTTTCGCACGTGCTGCGTGGAAGACATTGTTTCCAGAACGTTCGAGTATTCAAAGTTTTTGCATCATAGTTAAGACGCCAGAAGAGAAGCCAGAAAAAGAGTGGAAAGTAAGCATAACACTCTGTGACTACGTCGAACGCTCTGGACTTCGAAAGTTCCCGAACATTCCGCCCGCCTTCGTTGTCCACTGGCAACGAATGCAGTCATTAGTTATTCGGAATTAAGCAAATCTTAGTAATCGGACGCTTTAGTGTAGTGGTCGCCGTCTGCACCGTGACCACCCTGACCATACCATCCGTCCCTGGATGAGTTTGCACTATGCGAGCGAGTGGCCACCTGGTGGGGGGAGTGAGCTCATTCAGAACTACGCAGAGATCTCCCACCCTCGGGACTTCAGTCTTCGTACGCCACTTGTTGCGTGCCTGCAGTGTTTGGAGATATTCCCTTTTCCACCCGTTCCAAAAATGCAGCTGCATTTTTTGAAGTAGACGCCAGCGAGAAGTAGAATTTCCTGAGTCATCCAGAGACGCATGGTCGGGCAAGGCAGTCAGCGGAGCACCTATCAAAAATGACCAGGAGTTAATACCTCTAACGTGTCAAGAGAGTCAGAGAGTGTTACCGACGGGCGTGAATTTAAACACGCCTCAATTTGTGCCAGGACCGTAGCCATTTCCTCATATGTTAGTCGCGTATCGCCCACTACGCGACGAAGATGATGCTTCATAGATTTCACCCCAGCTTCCCAAATACCACCGAAGTGTGGAGCCGCTGGAGGGATGAATTTCCAAGTGACGCCTTCCCGCGCCAGTTCCCGCGTAACGGCAGACATTGTGGAAGACGATCGAGCAAACATGCGGCGGAGTTCCCTATCAGCTCCTTGGAAGTTGGTTCCTTGATCGCTACTGATGGTTAAGCACTTCCCTCTACGTGCCGTAAACCGACGAAATGCAGCGATGAAGGCCTCAGTAGTATAGACGGATACCAGCTCCAAACGAATAGCTCGTGTGGCGAGGCAGACGAAGACAGCAACGTACGCCGTCCTGGATTTCTGCCCTCGTCCTCCGCTTATCCTCACCAGGTATGGTCCGGCGAAGTCGACGCCCACATGAAGAAATGCTCTCGACTGATTGACCCGTGAAGCTGGTAGATTGCCCATGCGTTGAGAGAGAGAAGCTTTCCAGCGTGTGCATACCAGGCACTTGTGAATGATAGTCTTCACCAGTTTTCCTCCCCCAAGGATCCAGTAGTTTTGGCGCAGCGTTCCTAGAGTAAGCTGAGGGCCTCCGTGTAGTGTCAAGCGGTGAGCCACTTGTGCAAGAAGTGCAGTAATGTGGTGAGAGCAGGGCAGTATGACAGGATGCTTGGCGTCATATGACAGTAAGGAATGCTTGAGCCTCCCATCCACTCTCATCAGCCCATCAGAATCCAACATTGGTGTAAGCCGCGATAATTTCCCCTTTATTGGCCGATCCCTAGTCAGTGATTCAAGCTCCTGTGCAAATGTCTCCTCCTGCACCAGCTTAAGGCACAAAATTCGTGCCCTTCGTATTCATATGCAGTGATATAGGAGCAATCAGGTTCATCAGGAGATTTCTTGGACTTGTTGATAAACCTTACTAACCAGGCCAGGATGCGGAGGAGATGTGAAAGGGAAGAGTAGTGCTGCAAGAATTCCCATCCTTCTTTTAGTGGGGTTGATAAATCCATAGTAGTGACCCCCCTTTGGTCCAGCTCGTTAAGGGGGAGAACCGGAGTGACTGTCCTCCAGCTGTCTTCCTGGCTCCTGAGAAAAGATGGTCCTTCTCTCCACAAGGTATGACCCGCCAGTTGTGAAAGAAGCAGGCCTCGCGACGCACAATCAGCTGGATTGTGTTGGGTGGCTATGTGATGCCACTGTACAGATGGATTCAAGGCTTGGATCTCAGCCACCCTATTCGCCACAAAAGTCTTCCACTTGCTCGGATGAGCCTGCAACCAACTGAGCACGATGGTGGAATCTGTCCACAAGTGTACAGGCACACTCTGAGGACTGTCTATCATGCGGATGCGTGACACTAAACGAGCCAGCAATACGGCACCACACAGCTCCAGACGAGGAAGAGTAATTTGTTTCAGAGGAGCGACCTTAGTTTTGGCAGTGAACAAGTCCATCGATGCTCCGTCCTTTGACACTGTTCGTATGTATACGACAGCTGCATATGCCTTTTCTGAAGCGTCACAAAATCCGTGTAGTTCATACGTGTGCCTAGCCCTTGTAAAGTTTACCCAACGCTTGAAGTGTACCTCTTCAATGAGTGGCAGTTCCTTCAAGTAAGACCTCCAGATAGCGGATTGTGACGGAGGCAGAGTCTCGTCCCAAGACACATGGAGCAACCACATTGCCTGTATAAGGATTTTAGCAGTTATGATTACTGGATAATCTCAAGGGATCATAAATCCTGGATATGGCACTCAGCATAGTCCTCTTGGTGCACACCGCGTCCCGTTCCCCCAGTGTCGGAACGAACCTGAAGATGTTCCTGCTGCTGCCCCACCGTAGTCCCAGGAGTGAAGGTCCCTCCTCATAAGTGCACGACTTCGACGTGTGCGATGCCCGTAATTCTTCCGGAAGTACCGCAAGAAGGTCTGGATTATTAGACGACCATTTGCGGAGGTTGAAGCCGCCCGCCGTGAGGAGGTGCAAAAGTTGCTGTTGGGCTTCCCGAGCTTTCTCCAGTGTATCCGCACCAGAAGCTACGTCGTCCACATATGTATCTTCCTCCAAGATCTGCGCCCCCAAGGGGAACTGATGACGTTCATCAGCTGCAAGCTGGCGCAGGGTGCGAGTGGCAAGGAAAGGAGCGCAGGATAGTCCATAAGTTACGGTGAGTAACCTGTGTGTCCTTATTGCCTTGTTCGGAGCGTCTCTCCACAAGATGCGTTGAAAGTCTACATCTTCCCTGTGTAACCAGATCTGCGTGTACATTTTTTCTATATCTGCACAGAAGACGATAGCATGCAGTCGCCAGCGTAGTAACAGTCGATGGATGTCTGGAAGGAGTTGCTGGCCCGTGTCAAGTAGCTCATTTAGAGAGATTCCCGTGGAAGAGGTGGGAGACCCGTTGAAGACAACCCTCAGCTTTGTCGTACTGCTAGTCTCCTTCCAGACCCCGTGGTGCGGCAGATAATACGACGTCGAAGGAGATGGCTGTTCGCCATCAGGCACTACTTCCATGTGCCCCAGTTCCGAAAGGAGTCCGAAGTGTTGAACTTCCTCTCTGCCCTGTCTAAAGCCCGTTGAGCCGCACCCTTAGATTTACCCAAACGTACCTGCGTGATCCGGAATGGAAGCCGCACTATGTAGCGCCCGGAGGCGTCTCGGCTGACAGTGCTGCGAAAGTGATGTTCGCATTCTTCCACTTCCGGTGTGCGATGGGGAAATGTCGAAGTGATCTCTTCCTGTTCCCAAAACCGTCCTAGTATTTCCTCCAGGTTGTTGCCTTCTGCACAGTGGAAAGTCGCAAGCCGCTCACCAGTAGGTGATGGTGACTGAGCAGAACCAGTAGTAATCCAACCCAGAGTGGTTTGTTGCCCCACTGTAGCTCGTTCTGGTCCTAGACGCACGCCCTTCAAGAGAATCCGCGAGTAAATATCAGCTCCCAAAATAAGATCGATGTCCTGCATATTAGCTGTCGGAGGGTCAGCTAATTCAAGATTCTGAAGATGTCTCCAGTCAGATGAGAACCTCTCCTTGGATGGACCATACGATGTGAGGTGCGCCAGGACGAAGACCTCCACTGCATAGTTGCAGTCCTTGTCGAAGCGAGACGCCCTTCGGAAGCGTACGACACCCTTAGTAGGGGCGCTTACTCCAGCTACCCCATCCACTGGAGGAGTTGCATGTCGCCGTCGCAGACGCAATTGTTGAGAGAGGCGTTCAGAGATCAACGTGACCTCCGAGCAAGAATCCACCAATGCCCTTGCGATGGTGGACGAACCCGTCGGCGAAGAGATTTTTACCGGCGCAGTGGCCAGATATGCTCTAGTGTAACTGAGACGTTTAGTGGAGCAGTACAACGACGTTCTTCCCTCGCCTTGACAGAGTTGACATCGCTTTGTGGACGGACAATTTTTCACTCCATGCGCACCCAGGCAGTTGAAGCACAATTCCTTCTTCGTTATGACCTCACGGCGCTCAATCGGAGACTTGGCTTTGTACTGCTCACAGAAGATGATGAAATGTCCTTGAGAGCACAAGCGACATTTCCTAGTGGTGGAAGTCTGCGACACCACATGTACCCTATGTGTATGTTGTATGTCCTTGTTGCGTCGAAGACCCGTTTCTGGAGATGTCTGTGGTGCTTTTGCACCAGATGCAGCTAGGGGAGAAGAAGAAGAAAGCATGCCCAGTAATTGTGCCTTGGCGTCGAAGTAATTCTCTTCAGTAACAGAAAACCGATTCTCAGACACATATTCGTGCTTCCTTCCAACTTCCCGTAGTTCCTTTAGTATTTCCTTGTGTCCTTGCTGAAACTGCTTCCACATATCTTCCAGATGATCTATGCGTGACTGCAAGACCCCAGTAGTGATTTTCGCCTTGCCGTTCTTCATCATGTTCTCGACTAAGCGTGAAATGCGGAGGGCCAGATGGGCTTGATCCGAGAGAAGATCCTCCATAATGCTTAATGATTGGAACCTGTTATTTATTCACAAAAGTCTCGTAAATAGTCCCGAAGACGCGCACTAATTACCGTTTCCTTCCTGAAAGTTCTCTGTGCCTACAGCGTGCTCTCATCTGACGTTATTCAGGCGACTGGAAAGGGGCGATTTTCTTATGGTTGTCCGACGTTACGGTATTTTATGTTATGTTGACTTAGGCCCTATTCAGCTATCTTATGTTGCATTTGACACCCCTTATGTCTTATGAATGGTCAATTGCATCTTGTGTTGTGACGATTGAGCTCAATTCGTCAGTCAGGAATGGCCGAGCTGTAGTAACCGATCGGACGGTCTCTTTTAAATTTCGCGTAGATCCCCGAAAGCCCGAGATTACCCGAATGATCACGAAGTCATTCGGGTCGATGCAGGGATCATTTCTGTGCAGAGACGACTGCCGGACCGTGCGGTGCTTATTATTATATGATAGTTTTATGATTGTCTGTTAAATGTGCGTATTGGGGAAATAAACCTGTATAGTTTCATGATTATCCCTAAATATATGCTTATTATTACAACATATTAAACAAGACTACTTTATACCTGTTTAAATAAGTGACCAGTAATTGTTTCACCCGATCACGAGCCTCATAGTTGATTTCTTTTTCTTGAGTCTACCGAGTTTAGTTGACCGGTGTGATTCGAAAAGGAAATAGAAAAACTATCGAGGTCCAATAACATGACAATGATTGTTTTTGACTAGACCGTGGGAAACCAGAGATCGACACGTCTAACCGGTACATATTACCGTTTGAAGACGTTCGAATTCGCGAATAGTAAACGGATATGAGAGAGAGTGAGAAAGAGCTAATAGTTTGACGAAAGCGCCGCGTAACGAGTAATTACTCGTTCGCGCTTGTCGACGACGGTGTAACGTCGCTGACAGTTAGTAGATTTTAGAGAGTCCTCAGCAGCAGTTCGCACGGAACGCATCGATTGTCGATCGTGCTCCTGTTATAACGAACACTGCTTTTAACTTCGAACGAGCAAATTGTGAAGCTGAATCGAGACTAACACACGACAATTCGTGTTTTCTCTTCAGCACAAATAGCTACGCCTTCTTGTAATTTAGCGGTTTTAACCCTGAATTAGTACTGGGGCGAAAATCGGTGGTTTCACCTGGTTTTCGCCAACCATTGTTATTCGACGTGGGAGCGTCAGGAGTCCACTCCTTGGATGACCACTGGTCGGCGGAGCACTACGTTAGTTGGCGCGCTATTCTAAACTTAAGACCCGCTACTCGTTCTCTACCGGGAATTGCCTTGGTAACGTTTAGAGTAACCAAAGAGCGACCGGAGAGTTTCGATATTGCTGTGTCCAGGCTTCCTTCACGATGCGGCGTGTTGAGGAAGACGGGTTAGAATTAGCGTTGGTCCACTCTTACTCCACGTCAAGGCGTGCTGAGAAAGAAACGGTTAGATCAGCCTCCGTTGTCAGCCACCGGGACTAGTTACTAGTAACCGTGGAACTCCCCGCTCACGGAATCCATACAGGAGACTTACAACCTCCGCCTTGGTTTTCCGTTCGAGGCAATACGACTGTGCGGTCGTTGCACCAAAGATTTCATTGCGTTAAATCTAGCCGACCGCCACGGTTGTGTTCCCGAACAAGACGGAACAGATCGGCCAAAACAGTCGACGCGTGGCTTACCGTATTGAAAAGCCACGCACCAGTACACGCATTAGCACACACAGCACGGTTACCGTAGCTGTTTAAGTGTGCGCGTCAAAACATTCCCGAGACAGAACGTTAATACGATTATCGTATTTCAGGTGATTACACCCGTTCGTTCTTTTTCTGTTGTTCCAGAGATCAGAACCTAGGACAACCAGGCCCGCCGAAAGCCAGACTACATAGAAGTCAAATTCTTGTAATTAGGCAAAATACTTTGTATTGTACAAGGCAAAAAGGGTCCGAAATAAACGACTGTCCTTTTCAGGATAGTCAAAGGGAATCAAAGGCATATTGGTTTGGATTTACCTTTACCCACTCTCCCTCGTCCGGACCGGAGGAGGAAGTTTCACTTCCTCCAATATCGGTTGGAGTTGGCCGATATCGTAAACAAATTTCAACAAGGTCCTTCGAGCCGGATCTACGGACTAGAGGTCGAGAGTTTGGGAAAGACATCCAACCAAACAAGTTTGAGCGTGTGGAGCAACACACGCAGGTTTACGAGTTGATTATTTAATCCTCAATAAATCACCACGACGCAAGTTGAAGAGACCGATCATGCCTTGGAATTAGATTTCAAGGGGCCGATCGATGATTTCGCATTCCGTCTAGAACGACTTAAGCCCGTGATGACAAACCTGAAAAAAGAGGACGAGCTAACTTCTCAGAAGTGCTCCTTAAAGAAAAGTTGCGCTATATTACGGAAATTTGGACGGACGCTCTCTCACGTCACTCGGTGTTGATGAAAGCAATTCCTCCCATTAAACGTAAGAGCTACGACTTCTTTAAGTTGAACCGCATGGTAGAGGCTGAGGAAGAATTCCTTGAGAGTCAGGATTACCTGACCTCGGAATTAGCCAGCCTCGCCGCAGCTGAGAAGGAAAGGGAGAAGGGTGAAGCCTCGCGAACCTCTTTGGAGGGCAAAGCGAGCTGCATCCGCTTCCCATTAGAACTCCCGAAGCAAAGTCTCCCAAAATTCGGAGGAGATCCACGAAACTGGTCTCAGTTCGAGGATCTATTCACCTCCGCTATAATTAACGACGATAGGCTTTCGGATGCACAAAGGGTGCAATACCTTAATGCCTGCGTTGAGGGAGACGCTTCGGCGACGATCGCATCCCTCGAAATTAGGGATACTAATTTCGAGGTGGCGTGGGAAGCCCTGAAGGATAAATTCGGGAAACCACGCGTAGTGATCGCGCAGCTTCTCGAGCCACTCGGGAAGTTAAAACCAATAAGGAAGGGGGATCTAGCGAGTCTGCAGCAAGTTACGGTTGGCATAAAGCGAACGCTTGCCGCCTTTTAAAAGCTGAACCGACCAGTGGAACACTGGAGTGACTTGCTAGTCCTACTAGTAAAAAATAAGTTGGAGCCTGCGCTCGATTGGGATTGGGAAAAGTCGTTGAAAAACGCCAAGGAATACCCCTCCTTTGACGAGATGTTGGCGTGCCTGGAGGTGTATGAGTGCGCTATGCTGGTGCCAAACGAGCAGCGCCGCAAAGCCTCGACCGATCCCCAATCGAAGCCCCAAGACTACGGGCTCATAATACCGTGGTACAGGCGTCCCCTTCCCCAAAAGAAACGTGTGCGTTTTTCTGTCAGTCGCACGACGTATCATATTGTGATAGCTTCAAGCGACTGTCGCCCGAGCACCGTTTCCAGTTTATTAGCGGCAGCCAGCATTGTATACTATGCTTGGCCGCCACTCACACGACGAAGCAATGCCAGAGCCGTGCAGTCTGTGAGAAGTGCAGTGGGAGACATCATACCCTGCTGCATTTCGAACAACGGACAAGTAAGACACAGGTAAAACCGTCGCCGACGAGCACGGCTACGCCGAGCAAACGGAGAGCGGGACGAAGCAACGCCCCACCCCGTCGCTCGAGCAGTAAGCCGACTGATACGTCATCCGCCTCAGTGACGTCAAACTGTAGCGCGTCGATGGTAGTAAGAACTCCGCCGGTGCTACTCGCTACAGCGAATGTGCGCCTGTTGGGAAGGGATGGCACGACGCGCATCGCGCGTGCCCTCCTAGATCAGGGGTCAGAGACCTCTTTTATCTCCGGGAGTCTCGTCAATGACCTTAGACTCCGGCGGAAAAGATCACCAGCCACGGTAACGGACTTGGGGGGCGGTCGAAACCAATCTATAACCCACAAGGTGCAGATGAGTCGTCACTGCATAACGCCTCGGCAATTTTCGTGACGAGCGTGTTAGAAATATTACCCTGAATACTTTTTAGACGTGTAATCGTTGTCCAAGCTCTTGGGTAAGTGCCGTGGGGTTGTACACAGTCCTCTCACCAAAAGGGCATACGCCCCACCCCACTCCGTGGCCAGAACTCAGGGTACAACGTACCTATTCTTTGAGCAGTGCAACGTCGGGTTGCCTGCCTGATCCTAGCCAGACGCATACGTCAGATACACAGTCCTATGACACCCGATAGCTACGTGACTTCGAGCCACTAGCCATCTCTGGCGACCGGATTTGTATCCTTGTATACTTTCTCCTATTTGAATCGCGTCTAAGTACCGGTCATAAATTAGCTAAGGCCAAATAGCGGCGGGCTATCTGCCTTCGACGTCTCGAAATAAGCTGTCGCTAACACGGCCAACCTGACATGCTTCGCGCTCTCGAGAAGCATCCAACTACAATCATCCATATACACAAGCGGTCATTCAAACTTGACTCTACAGGGGTTCCAAAGAACACTCAAAGATTCTGCGTATAACGTTCGATGGTCCGCACGAACTTCTACTGTGCCCTGCCATCGTTATCGCACACAGACAATTGTTACATACATTCCATAGCTATTCAACATGTACACAGTGTTCCGACGTCGTAGCGTCGCGGACGCACTGCCGCTACCGCCGAACACCTCACACGTGCATACCGTACTCCGACGCGTAGCGTCGCGGACGCACCACCGCTACCGTCGAGCACATCACACAAATACACCGTGCTCAGGCGCGTAGCGTCGCGGACGCACCACCGCTACCGCCTAGCACTTCACAACATGGCGTCGTAACTTCCACGGCCCTGCACTTCTCATGTGCCTCGTCCGCTGTTACCGCCAATAGACAGTCACATAGACCTGTCTCTGCCGGGGTTCCCAAGAACACCCAAAATTCATAAAGATCACACGCGTCTTAACCTTGTAGCATCCACAGCCCGCACTATGCATGTGCCTTGCTGCCACTACTGTTAAACGTTTTCATCCATGCTTTCAAACCATGTGATATACCATCGTGTATACTACAATACATCCATACGATTCAACCACCATGAATTCTAATGATCCGTAATCCAAACACCACTCTCGAGCACTCAAACATGCAGGCCGGTTTTAACCCTATATAAATAGCAAATGGAAGAACTATAACCGCAAATGGAAAACTTAATCGCGACAGAAGATTATTTAATGAGGAATGAATATTGACGGACGCAAAGAAGATCCAAGTAGTAAAATAAAAAGGACGTATTCCTCGCTAACACGTGTCATCCGAACTCTCAAAAAGGGTCTCCTCATCGCCTGACCAATGGCCCTTCCAAGGACGCATGTGGTCCTTAGGAACTACCTGAGGTCGACCACTTTTACCTACTATTTCGTACCTGTCGTTCTCGAGTATTTTCGTTATTTTAAAGGGGCCTACATATTTATTTTCCAGTTTCGCCCGTCGTGTGTTACTAGGGCGAACAAAAACGGTGTCTTCCACGACATACTCTACGTTATTCCGGCGTTTTTTATCAAAACCTACTGCCTGCGTTTCGGCATTAGCTTTCAGGCGATCCGCGGCGAGTTTTCGATCGCGAACTAAATCTATGCTTTCTAATTCTGGTAATTGTTGCTCAGCAAGATCTGCGCTGCCCGCGCTACGCTCAATTCCGAACAACAATCGAAAAGGTGTGAATCCTGTGGACTTTTGAACCGTCGTGTTTAGAGTCAGTTGTAACTTCGGTAATCTGTTCGGCCATTCTGATAATTTCGTTAACTCGTTTAGCAGATACTTCGGGAATACTACTTCGATATTTCGTTAGCAGATTTACGACCGTCGATACGTACCGTTCCGCTTGACCATTTGCTCGCGACGCACCGGTAGCAATCAAATGTAGTTCGGTCCCTTGTTTTCGAATAAACTGTTCTAATGGTCTGAATGTAAAATTTGTCCCCCTGTCTAATACGACCATCCGTGGGGGTCCGAAGAGTGTTAATCGCTCGCGGAATACTCGCAACATCTCGGGGCCGCTTAGGGTCTGCAGCGGTACTAATTGAATGTATTTTGTGAACCCGTCTACGAGGATCAGGAGATGTTTGTATCCCTCCTTCGATTCTTCGAAAGGTCCCACGCAATCCCCGTGCAGCGTATCGAACGGGATTGGCCTCTTTTCAATTGAATGTAAAAATCCCTGTTTTGCACCCGTAGGGCGTTTCGCGACCGTACACGCAATACAATGTTCAATGTATTTCCTCACGAATCCGCGCATCCCGGGAAACCAGTACCTCTGGGCTACTTTGTCAAACGTTTTGTCCATGCCGACGTGGCAATTTTCGTCATGATATAACCTTAGCAAGCCGATCCTACTTCCCTTCGGTACATAACTACGTAAAACCGTCCGTCCGCTGTCTCTAGAAATTTTCCTGTACAGTACCCCATCTTTAACTTCGAAATCGCTAGACAGACTCTCGTTCTGATTTACGCGTTCTATCAAGGCTTTTGTCTCGTTATCATTACGTTGTGCTATTTCGAGCCATGATCCTTGACAAATTATATTTACGCGGCATTCTTTCGGCGGGTTGCGACTAAGGTAGTCCACATACTCGATGTGTTTCCCTTTTCTGTATTCCAATTCGAAATTGAAATCCTGTAGGAATATCCACCACCGGACAACGCGTGGCAACAAGTCTCTTTTACTACTGGTGGCTTTAATCGCGTTGCAGTCCGTGACAATTTTGAATTTGATCCCTAACAAGTACACACGGAAATGCTTCAATGCGTTTACTATAGCTAGCGTTTCTAATTCGTACGAGTGGTAGCGCGATTCTTCCGGCGTAGTTCGCCTACTATAATACGCGACTACCCGCAACTGCCCGTCGACTTTTTGAAAGAGAATCGCTCCGTAACCAATCGTACTCGCATCGGTATGCAGTTCTGTTTCCCGCTCGTGGTCGAAAACGATTAACAAAGGTCTAGAGGTCAATTTATCTATCACATATTGTCGCACTTCCTCTTGTTCCGGTCCCTAACACCACGGTTCAGATTTCTTTATTAGTTTGGTTACGCACGCCGTTCGTGCAGCCAATTCAGGTAAGAATTTTCGGAAATAACTGACCAGGCCCATAAACTGGCGGACTTGCTTTACGTTAGCGGGGGTAGGGGTATGCAGCAACGCATGTACTTTCGCGGTTGCAGGTCGTATTCCATCGGCCGATACCTCCCTTCCCAAATATTCTACCGTTTTCTCAAGGAATCGGCACTTCGAGACATTCAATGTGAACCCCGCTTCGGAGAGCGCATGCAAAACTTTCTCTAATTTTTCTAACCCCTCCTCGATCGTTTTTGACGGGATGAGTATATCATCCAGGTATACTAATGCCGCGTTATTTCTTATACCGAGCGCCTTATTAATCGCTCGTTGAAAAACTGCTGGGGCGTTGCTAATGCCAAATGGCATCCGTAAAAATTCGTACTGCCCATCCGGCGTTACAAATGCAGTCTTTTCAATCGAATCTTCCGCGATCGGTATCTGATAAAACCCCGACGCCATATCTAACATGGTGAAATATTTTCCCTTTCCCAAACGATCGAGCTGGTCCTCTATCAGTGGCAGCGGATACCGCTCTTTTATCGTGATTCTATTAAGCGCCCGATAGTCCACGCACTCGCGGTCGGTTCCGTTCTTTTTCTTGACTAAAATGGTGGGACTTGCAAAAGGGGAAGAGCTTTCCCGGATTATATTATTTAACAAAAGGTCATCGATAATTTCTCGAACTTTTTCTCGTTCAGTAAAGGACAATCTATACGGTCGATAGTTTATTGATTTACTGTTTACGAGGGAGATACTCAACTCCGCGGTTTTAACGCTACGTACTTTCGTACCTTTTGAAAACGTATCGTGATACTTTTCTAATAATGTTTTTAGTGGCTCACGTGCTCCTTCGTCTCCGCATTGGACCAGACAGCATTCGGCGGCGTCCGCGTTGCCTGTCGCGGTACCACTCGCTACGCGCAGAAACCTCGTTCCTTCCACGTCGGTTATGATGCGGATGTCGGAACTCGCTACTGCGTTCCTCCCGATGATTGCGTCATAACGCATATCCTTATCGTTCAGCACGTAGAAGTCGAGACCCGCACGTTTTGCCACACAATCCTTCACTAATGAACAGTCCGCGCCCGTGTCGATTAAAGAGTGCACAACCGTATCTTTCAATAGCATCGGTGTCAATTTGCAATCACTCCTGAAACACGTGTTTGCCTCGGGCCTTCGCTTGGAGGATCCTCCTTGGTGCGCCCGTTGTTTTACCCAACAGTGCTGCTCCTCGTGGCCTCTCTTTTTTACAGAAGCTGCAGCTTATCTCCCTCTTCTGATTGTCAGGGTTTACGCTAATCTCGCGACGTTTCGGACAATCTATCCGCTTGTGTCCCAGCTGGTTACACGAGAAGCACGTGATCTCGCGGCCCTGTGTTCCTTCCGCGCGGAACGAATCTCTCCTCCGCTTGGGTGCCACGCTTTCCTCCGCCTTCGTGTGCTTTACGAATTGCGACACCCCCGTCAATAGATCCGTCGTTGTTTTGTAACGCGCATTCAGCAACGATTGACGCACAAACGCATCGCGGATATCACCGATCACGAGGAGTATCAACTCCGACTCTTTAAACGCGATGCGCTTGTCCCGATAACGAAGCGCACTTTGTTCTCGGAGATCGCGAAATTGTACGATCCACTCGGGTGGTTATCCCCGGTAGTGATTCGCGCAAAGGTCCTCATGCAGGCCCAATGGCTGGAGAAAATCCAGTGGGACGAACAAGTCTCCGCGAATACACTCAAAACGTGGAATGCGTTTTGTGTGGATTGGAGCAAGTTGAATGAATTGAAAATTCCCCGATGGTTAAGATGCGGAGCCGACACACTTTCTGTGGAGTTACACGGATTCTGTGACGCATCACTCGCTGCCTATTCCGCCGTTATTTATTTAAGAGTAACGTCGATGAATAATGATGTAAATACTACATTGTTAATGGCAAAAACGCGAGTGGCTCCCATCAAAACGCAATCAATCCCGATTCTGGAGTTGAACGGTGTTGTGCTCCTCGCCGAACTTATGCTGCATTTGCAAAGCTCGCTCTGCACAAGAGTTGAGCGCGTGGTCTGTTGGACAGACTCCACGATTGCACTCGCATGGTTGAGGAAACATCCTTCGACATGGAAGGTGGTTGTTACCAACCGAGTGTCGAAGGTACAGACGATGCTTCCGAGTGCACAATGGCGGTATGTTCCGACAAGCTCCAATCCCGCGGATCTTAATTCACGCGGAGTGGAAGCTGCGGAGCTGCTATCCTCGGAGCTGTGGTCGTCAGGACCAGCGTGGCTAAGACAAGTGGAAGTGAGGTGGCCGAAAATACCCGCTTCCATAGAGACCGATGAGGGAAAGCGCGTAGCGCATACTCATCTAGTTACTCCCGAAAAGGAATGGGATTTCCTATTCCGATTTCCATCGTGGAGAAAACTAGTGCGTGTCACAGCATATTGTCTCCGGTTTCGGAGACGAGTGCAAGGTGACCCAAGGTCCTTGGTCAAGGAGATCCTCCACGCATCGGAGTTGCAACAAGCAACACACAGAATTGCACAGTATGTACAGAGTACGCACTTCGCAGAGGAGTACCGGTGCTTGAAAAATCACCGCGGAATTCCTGCGAAATCTCCGATAAAAAGTCTGCATCCGTTTCTCGACGATAAAGGCGTCTTGAGGGTCGGTGGAAGGCTGGAGAACACAGTACTCGATTGGCAAACGAAACATCCGATAATCCTGCCGAAACATTATGTGAGCACACTAATAATTAGGCAGGGGCACGTGGATACGTTGCACGGAGGTTTGCAGATGACCTTGTACAAGGTGAGACAGCAATTCTGGATCCTTGGCTGCCGACATGCCGCTCGAACGGTGATCAACCAATGCATGAAATGCATAAGGTGGAAGGGTCGCACCTCCACGCAGATAATGGCTGGTTTGATCCCTGAGCGTTGCAGACCGGCTCGAGCTTTCTCGAATTGCGGAGTGGATTATGCTGGACCGTTTCGCGTTCGCTACTCCGCTGGCCGAGGCAAGACAGCTCATAAAGCGTACCTTGCGGTTTTCGTATGTTACGCTACAAGAGCTGTCCATCTCGAACTTGTAAGTGATTACACGACAGGCTCGTTTATTGCCGCCTTAGATCGCTTCATCGCCCGACGTGGAACCCCATCCTGCATTTTCAGTGACAATGGGACAAACTTCGTCGGTGCAGATCGCGAGCTAAGAACGCACTTCCGCGAGGTGAGTAATTCGCAGGAAGTGCAAAATAACTGCGGCACGCAGGGCATAGAATGGAGATTTAATCCTCCTAGTGCACCACATTTCGGTGGCATGCAGGAAGCCGGCGTGAAATCAGTGAAACATCACTTAAAGCGCATTCTAGGTGCATTCACTCCCACCGCAGAGGAGATGTATACGCTCCTTTGCAAGATCGAGGCGAGCTTAAACTCCCGCCCGATCGCAGCGTTGAGTGATGCACCCGATAGCTATGCGCCTCTCACGCCGGGCCACTTCCTTAGTGGAGGTCCTTTAAATGCACTTCCGATGCGCTCTGTTGAGACGGAACAGCTCTCGCGCCTATCGCGCTGGAGAGCGATCCAGAAATTTCACGAGCAGCTGTGGAAGCATTGGACACGTGATTATATCACGCATCTCCAGAATCGCTATAAGTGGCGATCCATCGAAATGCACCTGCAACCAGGGGATTTGGTACTGGTGCAAAACCCTCTTCTCCCACCTAATCAATGGGAAATGGGAAGAATTGAGGAGATTTTCCCGGGTAGAGACGGTAATGTGCGTGTGGTTAAACTCCGTACAAAAACCTCCACCTACACACGTCCGATAACGAGACTGTGTAAGCTACCCGTGGGAAACGAGTCTTCGGGCACGAATCGTGACCCCGAAGACGAATAAACTCCAGAGGACTGTTTTTCGGTTAGGCGAGGCAACAAGGGGAGAGAAACCGTTGAGCTCGAAAATTCGATCCGGTACCCCCTTCTTGGCCCCCACTCCTCAGGATAAGACGAAAAGAGGGCGTAAAGTCTTTCTTCTGGTTTCGCACCTGTAGGGGAGGTACCCCCGTTGCCCACGGGTACCACCGAGGAAATAAAACAGGTCCCGATCCGTTCGCCCTCATAGTTCTAACTGTGATAGCCGGCAGAATGGACGGAGAGAGCCACAAATTGATAAGCGCGAGCTTTGAAAAATGCCTCAAGCTCGGCGAGCAAGTGTGGGCAGCCCACGAGGAAGAGGATAGCCCCAGCATGGAGGTGGAGGACCCCAGCGGGGCAAGGCCCATCCCGGGAAAACCAAAAGAGGGCCTAATCATCGACCTGGGGCACGATGTGTTGCGGGTGCCGCAGCACATACCCCGGACCACCCGGAGGTATAACTGCCGGGTGGAAGGCGGGAAATACACCCTCCGCTGGAACTCCGAGGGACGTTTAACGTCCCTCATATACAAGGTCAAACCGGAGAATCCACCGGAGAGGACGCCGTGTCCGGCACTCCCGGCACCAACACCGATGGCACAGGGGGCAACACCGGGCTTCACCGAAGGGCTTCATCCAGCTCGACCAGCGGAAGCTCAGGCAGCCTCACGCCCTCCGGGGACAGCAGGGTATTGTACGAGCAAATCACTCGTATGGCCCTGGAGACGTCATTGAGACTGCTGGAGACGACAGTCACCCCCTCGCCGCCACCAAAAAGTAAGTTAACATTATACAATATAATTAACTTGCATTTATCCTCTCTCTCAAACGTCTATTCAACTTGAATTTGTAAAATTCCGCGATTCGAGTCTCGATGTCACAACTACCAAACCCTCCAGAAATTGCACAGACAGTGCAATGGTATGTTTAAATAAGTGACCAGTAGTTGTTTCACCCGATCACGAGCCCCATAGTTGATTTCTTTTTCTTGAGTCTACCGAGTTTATTTGACCGGTGTGATTCGAAAAGGAAATAGAAAAACTAGCGAGGTCCAATAACATGACAATGATTGTTTTCGTCTAGACCGTGGGAGACCAGAGATCGACACGTCTGACCGGTACATATTACCGTTTGAAGACGTTCGAATTCGCGAATAGTAAACGGATATGAGAGAGAGTGAGAAAGAACTAATAGTTTGACGAAAGCGCCGCGTAACGAGGAATTACTCGTTCGCGCTTGCCGACGACGGTGTAACGTCGCAGACAGTCAGTTCAATTTAGAGAGTCCTCAGAAACAGTTCGCACGGAGCGCATCGATTGTCGATCGTGCTCCCGTCATAACGAACACAGCTTTCAGCTCAACACCAGCAATTGTGAAACTGAATCGAGAATAGCACACGACAATTCGTGTTGACTCTTCAGCACAATAGCTGCGCCTTTTAGTAATTTAGCGGTCTTTCCCCTGAATTAGTACTGGGGCGAAAATCGGTGGGTTCACCTGGTTTTCGCCAACCATTGTTATTCGACGTGGGAGCGTCAGGAGTCCACTCCTTGGATGACCACTGGTCGGCGGAGCACTACGTTAGTTGGCGCGCTATTCTAACTTAAGACCCGCTACTCGTTCTCTACCGGGAATCGCCTTGGTGACGTTTAGAGAAACCAAAGAGCGACCGGAGAGTTTCGATACCGCTGTGTCTAGGCTTCCTTCACGACGCGGCGTGTTGAAGAAGACGGGTTAGAAATAGCGTTGGTCCACTCTTACTCCACGCCAAAGCGT
Organism: Nysson spinosus; assembly: GCA_910591585.2. NCBI lineage: Eukaryota > Metazoa > Arthropoda > Insecta > Hymenoptera > Crabronidae > Nysson > Nysson spinosus. The sequence goes on along the minus strand of OU342836.1, from coordinate 539,559 downwards.
GTTGAGAAAGAAACGGTTAGATCAGCCTCCGTTGTCAGCCACCGGGACTAGTTACTAGTAACCGTGGATCTCCCCGCTCACGGAATCCATACAGGAGATTTACAACCTCCGCCTTGGTTTTCCGTTCGAGGCAGTACGACTGTGCGGTCGTTGCACTAAAGATTTCATTGCGTAAATCTAGCCGACCGCCACGATTGTGTTCCTGAAAAAGACGGAACAGATCGGCCAAAACAGTCGACGCGTGGCTTACCGTATTTAAAAGCCACGCACCAGTACACGTATTAGCACACACAGCACGGTTACCGTTGCTGTTTAAGTGTGCGCGTCAAAACATTCCCGAGACAGAACGTTAATACGATTATCGTATTTCAGGTGATTACACCAGTTCGTTCTTTTTTCTGTTGTTCCAGAGTCATAACCTAGGACAACCAGGCCCGCCGACAGCCAGGCTACCAAGAAGCTAAATTCTTGAGATCGGCATAACACTGTATTGTACAGAGCGAAAAAGGGTCTGTAATAAACGACTGTCCTTTTCAGGACAGTCAAAGGGAATCAAAGGCGTATTGGTTTGGAGTTACCTTTACCCACTCTCCCTCGTCCGGACCGGAGGAGGAAGCTTCACTTCCTCCAATATCGGTTATAGTTGGCCGATAATTTAAAACAAATTTCAACAATCTGAAACTAAGTTTTCGATACTGTGCCAGGAGAAGCGCCTGTTCTCTGAAATGTGTGGCGATGCCGCTCGAAACCGTATGTGTTCGACGAAACTAAGTGGTTGACCTTGCGAGAGAGGAAACTCCAAATGCGAAACTTAGTTCCATTTTAAACTAATTGTTCTCTCTGAAACTAACTGTTCGATACTGTGCCAGGAGAAGCGCCAGTTCTCTGAAATGTGTGGCGATGCCACTCGAAACCGTATGTGTTCGACCAAACTAAGTGGTTGATCTTGTGAGAGAGGATACTCCAAATGCGAAACATAATTCCATTTTAAACTAATTGTTCTCTCTGAAACTAAGTGTTCGATACTGTGCCAGGAGAAGCGCCTGTTCTCTGAAATCTGTGGCGTTGCCACTCGAAACCGTATGTGTTCAACGAAACTAAGTGGTCGACCTTGTGAGATAGGAAACCCCGGATGCGAAACTTAGTTCCATTTTAAACTAATTGTTCTATCTGAAACTAAGTGTTCGTCACTGTGCCAGGAGAAGCGCCTGTTCTCTGAAATCTGTGTCGATGCTACTCGAAACCGTATGTGTTCGTCGAAACTAAGCGGTCGACCTTGTGAGAGAGGAAACTCCAGATGCGAAAATTAGTTCCATTTTAAACTAATTGTTCTATCTGAAACTAAGTGTTCGATACTGTGCCAGGAGAAGCGCCTGTTCTCTGAAATCTGTGGCGATGCTACTCGAAACCGTATGTGTTCGACAAAACTAGGTGGTCGACCTTGTGGGAGAGGAAACTCCAGGTGCGAAACTAATTTCCATTTTAAACTAATTGTTCTCTCTGATACTAAGTATTCGATACTGTGCCAGGAGAAGCGCCTGTTCTCTGAAATCTGTGGCGATTGCACTCGAAACCGTATGTGTTCGACGAAACTAAGTGGTCCACCTTGTGGGAGAGGAAACTCCAGAAGCGAAACTTAGTTCCATTTAAAACTAATTGTTCTATCTGAAACTAAGTTTTTGATACTGTGCCAGGAGAAGCGCCTGTTCTACGAAATCTCTGGCGATACCACTCGAAACCGTATATGTTCGGCGAAACTAAGTGGTCGACCTTGTGAGATAGGAAACCCCGGATGCGAAACTTAGTTCCATTTTAAACTAATTGTTCTATCTGAAACTAAGTGTTCGTCACTGTGCCAGGAGAAGCGCCTGTTCTCTGAAATCTGTGGCGATGCTACTCGAAACCGTATGTGTTCGTCGAAACTAAGCGGTCGACCTTGTGAGAGAGGAAACTCCAGATGCGAAAATTAGTTCCATTTTAAACTAATTGTTCTATCTGAAACTAAGTGTTCGATACTGTGCCAGGAGAAGCGCCTGTTCTCTGAAATCTGTGGCGATGCTACTCGAAACCGTATGTGTTCGACAAAACTAGGTGGTCGACCTTGTGGGAGAGGAAACTCCAGGTGCGAAACTAATTTCCATTTTAAACTAATTGTTCTCTCTGATACTAAGTATTCGATACTGTGCCAGGAGAAGCGCCTGTTCTCTGAAATCTGTGGCGATGGCACTCGAAACCGTATGTGTTCAACGAAACTAAGTGGTCGACCTTGTGAGAGAGGAAACCGCGGATGCGAAACTTAGTTCCATTTTAAACTAATTGTTCTATCTGGAACTAAGTGTTCGATACTGTGCCAGGAGAAGCGCCTGTTCTCTGAACTGTGTGGCGATGCCGCTCGAAACCGTATGTGTTCGACGAAACTAAGTGGTCGACCTTCTGAGAGAGGAAACTCCAGATGCGAAACTTAGTTCCATTTTAAACTAATTGTTCTCTCTGAAACTAACTGTTCGATACTGTGCCAGGAGAAGCGCCAGTTCTCTGAAATGTGTGGCGATGCCACTCGAAACCGTATGTGTTCGACCAAACTAAGTGGTTGATCTTGCGAGAGAGGATACTCCAAATGCGAAACTTAGTTAAATTTTAAACTAATTGTTCTATCGGAAACTAAGTGTTCGACACTGTGCCAGGAGAAGCCCCTGTTCTCTGAAATCTGTGGCGTTGCCACTCGAAACCCTATGTGTTCGACGAAACTAAGTGGTCGACCTTGTGAGTGAGGAAACTCCAGATGCGAAACTTAGTTCCATTTTAAACTAATTGTTCTATCGGAAACTAAGTGTTCGACACTGTGCCAGGAGAAGCCCCTGTTCTCTGAAATCTGTGGCGTTGCCACTCGAAACCGTTTATGTTCAACGAAACTAAGTGGTCGACCTTGTGAGAGAAGAAACTCCTGATGCGAAACTTAGTTCCATTTTAAACTAATTGTTCTATCTGATACTAAGTGTTCGATACTGTGCCAGGAGAAGCGACTGTTCTCTGAAATTGTGGCGATGCCACTCGAAACAGTATGTGTTCGACGAAACTAAGTGGTCGACCTTGTGGGAGAGGAAACTCCAGATGCGAAACTTAGTTCCATTTTAAACTAATTGTTCTATCTGGAACTAAGTGTTCAACACTGTGCCAGGAGAAGCGACTGTTCTCTGAAATCTGTGGCGATGCTACTCGAAACCGTATGTGTTCGACGAAACTAAGTGGTCGACCTTCTGAGAGAGGATACTCCAAATGCGAAACTTAGTTCCATTTTAAACTAATTGTTCTATCGGAAACTAAGTGTTCGACACTGTGCCAGGAGAAGCCCCTGTTCTCTGAAATCTGTGGCGTTGCCACTCGAAACCGTATGTGTTCGACGAAACTAAGTGGACGACCTTGTGAGAGAAGAAACTCCTGATGCGAAACTTAGTTCCATTTTAAACTAATTGTTCTATCTGATACTAAGTGTTCGATACTGTGCCAGGAGAAGCGACTGTTCTCTGAAATTGTGGCGATGCCACTCGAAACCGTATGTGTTCGACGAAACTAAGTGGTCGACCTGGTGAGAGAGGAAACTCCAGATGCGAAACTTAGTTCCATTTTAATCTTATTGTTCTATCTGAAACTAAGTTTTCGATACTGTGCAAGGAGAAGCGCCAGTTCTCTGAACTGTGTGGCGATGCCGCTCGAAACCGTATGTGTTCGACGAAACTAAGTGGTTGACCTTGCGAGAGAGGAAACTCCAAATGCGAAACTTAGTTCCATTTTAAACTAATTGTTCTCTCTGAAACTAACTGTTCGATACTGTGCCAGGTGAAGCGCCAGTTCTCTGAAATGTGTGGCGATGCCACTCGAAACCGTATGTGTTCGACCAAACTAAGTGGTTGATCTTGTGAGAGAGGATACTCCAAATGCGAAACATAATTCCATTTTAAACTAATTGTTCTCTCTGAAACTAAGTGTTCGACACTGAGCCAGGAAAAGCGCCTGTTCTCTGAAATCTGTGGCATTGCCACTCGAAACCGTATGTGTTCGACGAAACTAAGTGGACGACCTTGTGGTAGAGGAAACTCCAGATGCGAAACATAGTTCCATTTTAAACTAATTGTTCTATTTGAAACTAAGTGTTCGGTACTGTGCCAGGAGAAGCACCTATTCTCTGAGGACTGTGGCGATGCCACTCGAAACGGTATGTGTTCGACGAAACTGAGTGGTCGACCTTGTGAGATAGGGAACTCCAGATGCGATACTTAGTTCCATTTAAAACTAATTGTTCTATCTGAAACCAAGTGTTCGATAATGTGCCAGGAGAAACGCCTGTTCTGCGAAATCTGTGGCGATACCACTCGAAACCCTATGTGTTCGACGAAACTAAGTGGTCGACCTTGTGAGTGAGGAAACTCCAGATGCGAAACTTAGTTCCATTTTAAACTAATTGTTCTATCGGCAACTAAGTGTTCGATACTGTGCCAGGAGAAGCGCCTGTTCTCTGAAATCTGGGGCGATGCTACTCGAAACCGTATGTGTTCGACAAAACTAGGTGGTCGACCTTGTGGGAGAGGAAACTCCAGGTGCGAAACTAATTTCCATTTTAAACTAATTGTTCTCTCTGAAACTAAGTATTCGATTCTGTGCCAGGAGAAGCGCCTGTTCTCTGAAATCTGTGGCGATGGCACTCGAAACCGTACGTGTTCAACGAAACGAAGTGGCCGACCTTGTGAGAGAGGAAACTCCAGATGCGAAACTTAGTACCATTTTAAACTGACTGTTCTACCTGAAACTATGTGTTCGATACTGTGCCAGGAGCAGCGCCTGTTCTCTGAAATCTGTGGCGTTGCCACTCGAAACCGTATGTGTTCGTCGTAACTAAGCGGTCGACCTTGTGAGAGAGGAAACTCCAGATGCGAAAATTAGTTCCATTTTAAACTAATTGTTCTATCTGAAACTAACTGTTCGATACTGTGCCAGGAGAAGCGCCTGTTCTCTGAAATCTGTGGCGATGCTACTCGAAACCGTATGTTTTCGACAAAACTAGGTGGTCGACCTTGTGAGAGAGGAAACTCCAGATGCGAAACTTAGTTCCATTTTGATCTTATTGTTCTATCTGAAACTAAGTTTTCGATACTGTGCCAGGAGAAGCGCCAGTTCTCTGAAATGTGTGGCGATGCCACTCGAAACCGTATGTGTTCGACCAAACTAAGTGGTTGATCTTGTGAGAGAGGATACTCCAAATGCGAAACATAATTCCATTTTAAACTAATTGTTCTCTCTGAAACTAAGTATTCGATACTGTGCCAGGAGAAGCGCCTGTTCTCTGAAATCTGTGGCGATGGCACTCGAAACCGTATGTGTTCGACGAAACTAAGTGGTCCACCTTGTGGGAGAGGAAACTCCAGAAGCGAAACTTAGTTCCATTTAAAACTAATTGTTCTATCTGAAACTAAGTTTTCGATACTGTGCCAGGAGAAGCGCCTGTTCTGCGAAATCTCTGGCGATACCACTCGAAACCGTATATGTTCGGCGAAACTAAGTGGTCGACCTTGTGATAGAGGAAACTCCAGAAGCGAAACTTAGTTCCATTTAAAACTACTTGTTCTATCTGAAACTATGTGTTCGATACTGTGCCAGGAGAAGCGCCTGTTCTCTGAAATGTGTGGCGATGCCACTCGAAACCGTACGTGTTCAACGAAACGAAGTGGCCGACCTTGTGAGAGAGGAAACCCCAGATGCGAAACATAGTTCCATTTTAAACTAATTGTTCTATCTGATACTAAGTGTTCGACACTGTGCCAGGAGAAGTGCCTGTCCTCTGAAATCTGTGGCGATGTCACTCGAAACCGTATGTGTTCGACGAAACTAAGTGGTCGACCTTGCGAGAGAGGAAACTCCAAATGCGAAACGTAGTTCCATTTTAAACTAATTGTTCTCTCTGAAACTAACTGTTCGATACTGTGCCAGGAGAAGAGCCAGTTCTCTGAAATGTGTGGCGATGCCACTCGAAACCGTATGTGTTCGGCCAAACTAAGTGGTTGATCTTGTGAGAGAGGATACTCCAAATGCGAAACATAATTCCATTTTAAACTAATTGTTCTCTCTGAAACTAAGAGTTCGATACTGTGCCAGGAGAAGCGCCTGTTCTCTGAAATCTGTGGCGTTGCCACTCGAAACCGTTTGTGTTCAACGAAACTAAGTGGTCGACCTTGTGAGAGAGGAAACCCCGGATGCGAAACTTAGTTCCATTTTAAACTAATTGTACTATCTGAAACTAAGTGTTCGTCACTGTGCCAGGAGAAGCGCCTGTTCTCTGAAATCTGTGGCGATGCTACTCGAAACCGTATGTGTTCGTCGTAACTAAGCGGTCGACCTTGTGAGAGAGGAAACTCAAGATGCGAAAATTAGTTCCATTTTAAACTAATTGTTCTATCTGAAACTAAGTGTTCGATACTGTGCCAGGAGAAGCGCCTGTTCTCTGAAATCTGTGGCGATGCTACTCGAAACCGTATGTGTTCGACAAAACTAGGTGGTCGACCTTGTGAGAGAGGAAACTCCAGATGCGAAACTTAGTTCCATTTTGATCTTATTGTTCTATCTGAAACTAAGTTTTCGATACTGTGCCAGGAGAAGCGCCAGTTCTCTGAAATGTGTGGCGATGCCACTCGAAACCGTATGTGTTCGACCAAACTAAGTGGTTGATCTTGTGAGAGAGGATACTCCAAATGCGAAACATAATTCCATTTTAAACTAATTGTTCTCTCTGAAACTAAGTGTTCGACACTGTGCCAGGAAAAGCGCCTGTTCTCTGAAATCTGTGGCGTTGCCACTCGAAACCGTATGTGTTCAACGAAACTAAGTGGTCGACCTTGTGAGAGAGGAAACCGCGGATGCGAAACTTAGTTCCATTTTAAACTAATTGTTCAATCTGGAACTAAGTGTTCGATACTGTGCCAGGAGAAACGCCTGTTCTTTGAAATCTGTGGCGTTGCCACTCGAAACCGTATGTGTTCGACGAAACTAAGTGGACGACCTTGTGGTAGAGGAAACTCCAGATGCGAAACATAGTTCCATTTTAAACTAATTGTTCAACGAAACTAAGTGGTCGACCTTGTGAGAGAGGAAACCGCGGATGCGAAACTTAGTTCCATTTTAAACTAATTGTTCTATCTGGAACTAAGTGTTCGATACTGTGCCAGGAGAAACGCCTGTTCTTTGAAATCTGTGGCGTTGCCACTCGAAACCGTATGTGTTCGACGAAACTAAGTGGTCGACCTGGTGAGAGAGGAAACTCCAGATGCGAAACTTAGTTCCATTTTAATCTTATTGTTCTATCTGAAACTAAGTTTTCGATACTGTGCCAGGAGAAGCGCCTGTTCTCTGAACTGTGTGGCGATGCCACTCGAAACCGTATGTGTTCGACGAAACTAAGTGGACGACCTTGTGGTAGAGGATACTCCAAATGCGAAACATAATTTCATTTTAAACTAATTGTTCTCTCTGAAACTAAGTGTTCGACACTGTGCCAGGAAAAGCGCCTGTTCTCTGAAATCTGTGGCCTTGCCACTCGAAACCGTATGTGTTCGACGAAACTAAGTGGACGACCTTGTGGTAGAGGAAACTCCAGATGCGAAATATAGTTCCATTTTAAACTAATTGTTCTATTTGAAACTAAGTGTTCGGTACTGTGCCAGGAGAAGCGCCCATTCTCTGAGGCCTGTGGCGATGCCACTCGAAACGGTATGTGTTCGACGAAACTGAGTGGTCGACCTTGTGAGATAGGGAACTCCAGATGCGAAACTTAGTTCCATTTTAAACTAATTGTTCTATCTGAAACTAAGTGTTCGATAATGTGCCAGGAGAAACGCCTGTTCTGCGAAATCTGTGGCGATACCACTCGAAACCCTATGTGTTCGACGAAACTAAGTGGTCGACCTTGTGAGTGAGGAAACTCCTGATGCGAAACTTAGTTCCATTTTAAACTAATTGTTCTATCGGAAACTAAGTGTTCGACACTGTGCCAGGAGAAGCCCCTGTTCTCTGAAATCTGTGGCGTTGCCACTCGAAACCGTTTGTGTTCAACGAAACTAAGTGGTCGACCTTGTGAGAGAAGAAACTCCTGATGAGAAACTTAGTTCCATTTTAAACTAATTGTTCTATCTGATACTAAGTGTTCGATACTGTGCCAGGAGAAGCGACTGTTCTCTGAAATTGTGGCGATGCCACTCGAAACCGTATGTGTTCGACGAAACTAAGTGGTCGACCTTGTGGGAGAGGAAACTCCAGATGCGAAACTTAGTTCCATTTTAAACTAATTGTTCTATCTTGAACTAAGTGTTCAACACTGTGCCAGGAGAAGCGACTGTTCTCTGTAATCTGTGGCGATGCTACTCGAAACCGTATGTGTTCGACGAAACTAAGTGGTCGACCTTCTGAGAGAGGAAACTCCAGATGCGAAACTTAGTTCCATTTTAAACTAATTTTTCTATCTGAAACTATGTGTTCGATAATGTGCCAGGAAAAACACTGTTCTGCGAAATCAGTGGCAGTACCACTCGAAACTGTATGTATTCGACGAAACTAAGTGGCCGACCTTGTGGGAGAGGAAACTACAGATGCGAAAATTAGTTCCTTTTTAAACTAATTGTTCTATCCGAAACTAAGTGTTCGATACTCTGCCAGGAGAAGCGGTTGTTCTCTGAAATCTGTGGCGATGCTACTCGAAACAGTATGTGTTCGACGAACCTAAGTGGCCGCCTTGCGAGGGAGGAAACTCCAGATGCGAAACTTAGCACCATTTTAAACTAATTGTTCTATCTGAAAATATGTGTCCGATACTGCGCCAGGAGGAGCGCCTGTTCTTTGAAATCTGTGGCGTTACCACTCGAAACCGTAGGTGTTCCACGATACCAAGTGGTCGACTTGTGAGAGAGGAAACTCCAGATGCGAAACTTAGTATCATTTTAAACTAATTGTTCTATCTGAAACTAAGTTTTCGATACTGTGCCAGGAGAAGCGCCTATTCTCTAAGGACTGTGGCGATGCTACTCGAAACCGTATTTGTTCGACGAAACTAAATTGTCGATCTTGTGAGAGAGGAAACTACAGATGCGAAAGTTAGTACCATTTTAAACTAATTGTTCTATCTGGAACTAAGTGTTCGATACTGTGCCAGGAGAAACGCCTGTTCTTTGAAATCTGTGGCGTTGCCACTCGAAACCGTATGTGTTCGACGAAACTAAGTGGTCGACCTTGTGGTAGAGGAAACTCCAGATGCGAAACATAGTTCCATTTTAAAGTAATTTTTCTATTTGAAACTAAGTGTTCGGTACTGTGCCAGGAGAAGCGCCTATTCTCTGAGGACTGTGGCGATGCCACTCGAAACCGTATTTGTTCGACGAAACTAAATTGTCGACCTTGTGAGAGAGGAAACTCCAGATGCGAAACTTAGTTCCATTTTGATCTTATTGTTCTATCTGAAACTAAGTTTTCGATACTGTGCCAGGAGAAGCGCCAGTTCTCTGAAATGTGTGGCGATGCCACTCGAAACCGTATGTGTTCAACCAAACTAAGTGGTTGATCTTGTGAGAGAGGATACTCCAAATGCGAAACATAATTCCATTTTAAACTAATTGTTCTCTCTGAAACTAAGTATTCGATACTGTGCCAGGAGAAGCGCCTGTTCTCTGAAATCTGTGGCGATGGCACTCGAAACCGTATGTGTTCGACGAAACTAAGTGGTCCACCTTGTGGGAGAGGAAACTCCAGAAGCGAAACTTAGTTCCATTTAAAACTAATTGTTCTATCTGAAACTAAGTTTTCGATACTGTGCCAGGAGAAGCGCCTGTTCTGCGAAATCTCTGGCGATACCACTCGAAACCGTATATGTTCGGCGAAACTAAGTGGTCGACCTTGTGAGAGAGGAAACTCCAGAAGCGAAACTTAGTTCCATTTAAAACTACTTGTTCTATCTGAAACTATGTGTTCGATACTGTGCCAGGAGAAGCGCCTGTTCTCTGAAATGTGTGGCGATGCCACTCGAAACCGTACGTGTTCAACGAAACGAAGTGGCCGACCTTGTGAGAGAGGAAACCCCAGATGCGAAACATAGTTCCATTTTAAACTAATTGTTCTATCTGATACTAAGTGTTCGACACTGTGCCAGGAGAAGTGCCTGTCCTCTGAAATCTGTGGCGATGTCACTCGAAACCGTATGTGTTCGACGAAACTAAGTGGTCGACCTTGTGAGAGAGGAAACTCCAAATGCGAAACATATTTCCATTTAAAACTAAATATTCTAGCTGAAACTAAGTGTTCGATACTGTGCCAGGAGAAGCACCTGTTCTCTGAAATGTGTGGCGATGCCACTCGAAACCGTATGTGTTCGACGAAACTAAGTGGTCGCCTTGTGAAAGAGGAAACTCCAGATGCGAAACTTAGTACCATTTTAAACTAACTGTTCTACCTGAAACTATGTGTTCGATACTGTGCCAGGAGAAGCGCCTGTTCTCGGAAATCTGTCGCGAGGCTAGTCGAAACCGTATGTGTTCGACGAAACTAAGTGGTTGACCTTGCGAGAGAGGAAACTCCAAATGCGAAACTTAGTTCCATTTTAAACTAATTGTTCTCTCTGAAACTAACTGTTCGATACTGTGCCAGGAGAAGCGCCAGTTCTCTGAAATGTGTGGCGATGCCACTCGAAACCGTATGTGTTCGGCCAAACTAAGTGGTTGATCTTGTGAGAGAGGATACTCCAAATGCGAAACATAATTCCATTTTAAACTAATTGTTCTCTCTGAAACTAAGAGTTCGATACTGTGCCAGGAGAAGCGCCTGTTCTCTGAAATCTGTGGCGTTGCCACTCTAAACCGTATGTGTTCAACGAAACTAAGTGGTCGACCTTGTGAGAGAGGAAACCCCGGATGCGAAACTTAGTTCCATTTTAAACTAATTGTACTATCTGAAACTAAGTGTTCGTCACTGTGCCAGGAGAAGCGCCTGTTCTCTGAAATCTTTGGCGATGCTACTCGAAACCGTATGTGTTCGTCGTAACTAAGCGGTCGACCTTGTGAGAGAGGAAACTCAAGATGCGAAAATTAGTTCCATTTTAAACTAATTGTTCTATCTGAAACTAAGTGTTCGATACTGTGCCAGGAGAAGCGCCTGTTCTCTGAAATCTGTGGCGATGCTACTCGAAACCGTATGTGTTCGACAAAACTAGGTGGTCGACCTTGTGGGAGAGGAAACTCCAGGTGCGAAATTAATTTCCATTTTAAACTAATTGTTCTCTCTGATACTAAGTATTCGATACTGTGCCAGGAGAAGCGCCTGTTCTCTGAAATCTGTGGCGATGGCACTCGAAACCGTATGTGTTCGACGAAACTAAGTGGTCCACCTTGTGGGAGAGGAAACTCCAGAAGCGAAACTTAGTTCCATTTAAAACTAATTGTTCTATCTGAAACTAAGTTTTTGATACTGTGCCAGGAGAAGCGCCTGTTCTACGAAATCTCTGGCGATACCACTCGAAACCGTATATGTTCGGCGAAACTAAGTGGTCGACCTTGTGAGAGAGGAAACTCCAGATGCGAAACTTAGTTCCATTTTAAACTAATCGTTCTATCTGAAACTAAGTGATCGATACTGGGCCAGGGGAGCGCCTGTTCTCTGAAATCTGTGGCGATGCTACTCGAAACCGTATGTGTTCAACGAAACTAAGTGGTCGACCTTGTGAGAGAGGAAACCGCGGATGCGAAACTTAGTTCCATTTTAAACTAATTGTTCTCTCTGAAACTAACTGTTCGATACTGTGCCAGGAGAAGCGCCAGTTCTCTGAAATGTGTGGCGATGCCACTCGAAACCGTATGTGTTCGGCCAAACTAAGTGGTTGATCTTGTGAGAGAGGATACTCCAAATGCGAAACATAATTCCATTTTAAACTAATTGTTCTCTCTGAAACTAAGAGTTCGATACTGTGCCAGGAGAAGCGCCTGTTCTCTGAAATCTGTGGCGTTGCCACTCGAAACCGTATGTGTTCAACGAAACTAAGTGGTCGACCTTGTGAGAGAGGAAACCCCGGATGCGAAACTTAGTTCCATTTTAAACTAATTGTACTATCTGAAACTAAGTGTTCGTCACTGTGCCAGGAGAAGCGCCTGTTCTCTGAAATCTGTGGCGATGCTACTCGAAACCGTATGTGTTCGTCGTAACTAAGCGGTCGACCTTGTGAGAGAGGAAACTCAAGATGCGAAAATTAGTTCCATTTTAAACTAATTGTTCTATCTGAAACTAAGTGTTCGATACTGTGCCAGGAGAAGCGCCTGTTCTCTGAAATCTGTGGCGATGCTACTCGAAACCGTATGTGTTCGACAAAACTAGGTGGTCGACCTTGTGGGAGAGGAAACTCCAGGTGCGAAACTAATTTCCATTTTAAACTAATTGTTCTCTCTGATACTAAGTATTCGATACTGTGCCAGGAGAAGCGCCTGTTCTCTGAAATCTGTGGCGATGGCACTCGAAACCGTATGTGTTCGACGAAACTAAGTGGTCCACCTTGTGGGAGAGGAAACTCCAGAAGCGAAACTTAGTTCCATTTAAAACTAATTGTTCTATCTGAAACTAAGTTTTTGATACTGTGCCAGGAGAAGCGCCTGTTCTACGAAATCTCTGGCGATACCACTCGAAACCGTATATGTTCGGCGAAACTAAGTGGTCGACCTTGTGAGAGAGGAAACTCCAGATGCGAAACTTAGTTCCATTTTAAACTAATCGTTCTATCTGAAACTAAGTGATCGATACTGGGCCAGGGGAGCGCCTGTTCTCTGAAATCTGTGGCGATGCTACTCGAAACCGTATGTGTTCAACGAAACTAAGTGGTCGACCTTGTGAGAGAGGAAACCGCGGATGCGAAACTTAGTTCCATTTTAAACTAATTGTTCTATCTGGAACTAAGTGTTCGATACTGTGCCAGGAGAAACGCCTGTTCTTTGAAATCTGTGGCGATGCCACTCGAAACCGTATGTGTTCGACGAAACTAAGTGGTCGACCTGGTGAGAGAGGAAACTCCAGATGCGAAACTTAGTTCCATTTTAATCTTATTGTTCTATCTGAAACTAAGTTTTCGATACTGTGCCAGGAGAAGCGCCTGTTCTCTGAACTGTGTGGCGATGCCGCTCGAAACCGTATGTGTTCGACGAAACTAAGTGGTTGACCTTGCGAGAGAGGAAACTCAAGATGCGAAAATTAGTTCCATTTTAAACTAATTGTTCTATCTGAAACTAAGTGTTCGATACTGTGCCAGGAGAAGCGCCTGTTCTCTGAAATCTGTGGCGATGCTACTCGAAACCGTATGTGTTCGACAAAACTAGGTGGTCGACCTTGTGGGAGAGGAAACTCCAGGTGCGAAACTAATTTCCATTTTAAACTAATTGTTCTCTCTGATACTAAGTATTCGATACTGTGCCAGGAGAAGCGCCTGTTCTCTGAAATCTGTGGCGATGGCACTCGAAACCGTATGTGTTCAACGAAACTAAGTGGTCCACCTTGTGGGAGAGGAAACTCCAGAAGCGAAACTTAGTTCCATTTAAAACTAATTGTTCTATCTGAAACTAAGTTTTTGATACTGTGCCAGGAGAAGCGCCTGTTCTACGAAATCTCTGGCGATACCACTCGAAACCGTATATGTTCGGCGAAACTAAGTGGTCGACCTTGTGAGAGAGGAAACTCCAGATGCGAAACTTAGTTCCATTTTAAACTAATCGTTCTATCTGAAACTAAGTGATCGATACTGGGCCAGGGGAGCGCCTGTTCTCTGAAATCTGTGGCGATGCTACTCGAAACCGTATGTGTTCAACGAAACTAAGTGGTCGACCTTGTGAGAGAGGAAACCGCGGATGCGAAACTTAGTTCCATTTTAAACTAATTGTTCTATCTGGAACTAAGTGTTCGATACTGTGCCAGGAGAAACGCCTGTTCTTTGAAATCTGTGGCGATGCCACTCGAAACCGTATGTGTTCAACGAAACTAAGTGGTCGACCTTGTGAGAGAGGAAACCCCGGATGCGAAACTTAGTTCCATTTTAAACTAATTGTACTATCTGAAACTAAGTGTTCGTCACTGTGCCAGGAGAAGCGCCTGTTCTCTGAAATCTTTGGCGATGCTACTCGAAACCGTATGTGTTCGTCGTAACTAAGCGGTCGACCTTGTGAGAGAGGAAACTCAAGATGCGAAAATTAGTTCCATTTTAAACTAATTGTTCTATCTGAAACTAAGTGTTCGATACTGTGCCAGGAGAAGCGCCTGTTCTCTGAAATCTGTGGCGATGCTACTCGAAACCGTATGTGTTCGACAAAACTAGGTGGTCGACCTTGTGGGAGAGGAAACTCCAGGTGCGAAATTAATTTCCATTTTAAACTAATTGTTCTCTCTGATACTAAGTATTCGATACTGTGCCAGGAGAAGCGCCTGTTCTCTGAAATCTGTGGCGATGGCACTCGAAACCGTATGTGTTCGACGAAACTAAGTGGTCCACCTTGTGGGAGAGGAAACTCCAGAAGCGAAACTTAGTTCCATTTAAAACTAATTGTTCTATCTGAAACTAAGTTTTTGATACTGTGCCAGGAGAAGCGCCTGTTCTACGAAATCTCTGGCGATACCACTCGAAACCGTATATGTTCGGCGAAACTAAGTGGTCGACCTTGTGAGAGAGGAAACTCCAGATGCGAAACTTAGTTCCATTTTAAACTAATCGTTCTATCTGAAACTAAGTGATCGATACTGGGCCAGGGGAGCGCCTGTTCTCTGAAATCTGTGGCGATGCTACTCGAAACCGTATGTGTTCAACGAAACTAAGTGGTCGACCTTGTGAGAGAGGAAACCGCGGATGCGAAACTTAGTTCCATTTTAAACTAATTGTTCTCTCTGAAACTAACTGTTCGATACTGTGCCAGGAGAAGCGCCAGTTCTCTGAAATGTGTGGCGATGCCACTCGAAACCGTATGTGTTCGGCCAAACTAAGTTGTTGATCTTGTGAGAGAGGATACTCCAAATGCGAAACATAATTCCATTTTAAACTAATTGTTCTCTCTGAAACTAAGAGTTCGATACTGTGCCAGGAGAAGCGCCTGTTCTCTGAAATCTGTGGCGTTGCCACTCGAAACCGTATGTGTTCAACGAAACTAAGTGGTCGACCTTGTGAGAGAGGAAACCCCGGATGCGAAACTTAGTTCCATTTTAAACTAATTGTACTATCTGAAACTAAGTGTTCGTCACTGTGCCAGGAGAAGCGCCTGTTCTCTGAAATCTGTGGCGATGCTACTCGAAACCGTATGTGTTCGTCGTAACTAAGCGGTCGACCTTGTGAGAGAGGAAACTCAAGATGCGAAAATTAGTTCCATTTTAAACTAATTGTTCTATCTGAAACTAAGTGTTCGATACTGTGCCAGGAGAAGCGCCTGTTCTCTGAAATCTGTGGCGATGCTACTCGAAACCGTATGTGTTCGACAAAACTAGGTGGTCGACCTTGTGGGAGAGGAAACTCCAGGTGCGAAACTAATTTCCATTTTAAACTAATTGTTCTCTCTGATACTAAGTATTCGATACTGTGCCAGGAGAAGCGCCTGTTCTCTGAAATCTGTGGCGATGGCACTCGAAACCGTATGTGTTCGACGAAACTAAGTGGTCGACCTTGTGGGAGAGGAAACTCCAGAAGCGAAACTTAGTTCCATTTAAAACTAATTGTTCTATCTGAAACTAAGTTTTTGATACTGTGCCAGGAGAAGCGCCTGTTCTACGAAATCTCTGGCGATACCACTCGAAACCGTATATGTTCGGCGAAACTAAGTGGTCGACCTTGTGAGAGAGGAAACTCCAGATGCGAAACTTAGTTCCATTTTAAACTAATCGTTCTATCTGAAACTAAGTGATCGATACTGGGCCAGGGGAGCGCCTGTTCTCTGAAATCTGTGGCGATGCTACTCGAAACCGTATGTGTTCAACGAAACTAAGTGGTCGACCTTGTGAGAGAGGAAACCGCGGATGCGAAACTTAGTTCCATTTTAAACTAATTGTTCTATCTGGAACTAAGTGTTCGATACTGTGCCAGGAGAAACGCCTGTTCTTTGAAATCTGTGGCGATGCCAGTCGAAACCGTATGTGTTCGACGAAACTAAGTGGTCGACCTGGTGAGAGAGGAAACTCCAGATGCGAAACTTAGTTCCATTTTAATCTTATTGTTCTATCTGAAACTAAGTTTTCGATACTGTGCCAGGAGAAGCGCCTGTTCTCTGAACTGTGTGGCGATGCCGCTCGAAACCGTATGTGTTCGACGAAACTAAGTGGTTGACCTTGCGAGAGAGGAAACTCAAGATGCGAAAATTAGTTCCATTTTAAACTAATTGTTCTATCTGAAACTAAGTGTTCGATACTGTGCCAGGAGAAGCGCCTGTTCTCTGAAATCTGTGGCGATGCTACTCGAAACCGTATGTGTTCGACAAAACTAGGTGGTCGACCTTGTGGGAGAGGAAACTCCAGGTGCGAAACTAATTTCCATTTTAAACTAATTGTTCTCTCTGATACTAAGTATTCGATACTGTGCCAGGAGAAGCGCCTGTTCTCTGAAATCTGTGGCGATGGCACTCGAAACCGTATGTGTTCGACGAAACTAAGTGGTCCACCTTGTGGGAGAGGAAACTCCAGAAGCGAAACTTAGTTCCATTTAAAACTAATTGTTCTATCTGAAACTAAGTTTTTGATACTGTGCCAGGAGAAGCGCCTGTTCTACGAAATCTCTGGCGATACCACTCGAAACCGTATATGTTCGGCGAAACTAAGTGGTCGACCTTGTGAGAGAGGAAACTCCAGATGCGAAACTTAGTTCCATTTTAAACTAATCGTTCTATCTGAAACTAAGTGATCGATACTGGGCCAGGGGAGCGCCTGTTCTCTGAAATCTGTGGCGATGCTACTCGAAACCGTATGTGTTCAACGAAACTAAGTGGTCGACCTTGTGAGAGAGGAAACCGCGGATGCGAAACTTAGTTCCATTTTAAACTAATTGTTCTATCTGGAACTAAGTGTTCGATACTGTGCCAGGAGAAACGCCTGTTCTTTGAAATCTGTGGCGATGCCACTCGAAACCGTATGTGTTCGACGAAACTAAGTGGTCGACCTGGTGAGAGAGGAAACTCCAGATGCGAAACTTAGTTCCATTTTAATCTTATTGTTCTATCTGAAACTAAGTTTTCGATACTGTGCCAGGAGAAGCGCCTGTTCTCTGAACTGTGTGGCGATGCCGCTCGAAACCGTATGTGTTCGACGAAACTAAGTGGTTGACCTTGCGAGAGAGGAAACTCCAAATGCGAAACTTAGTTCCATTTTAAACTAATTGTTCTCTCTGAAACTAACTGTTCGATACTGTGCCAGGAGAAGCGCCAGTTCTCTGAAATGTGTGGCGATGCCACTCGAAACCGTATGTGTTCGACCAAACTAAGTGGTTGATCTTGTGAGAGAGGATACTCCAAATGCGAAACATAATTCCATTTTAAATTAATTGTTCTCTCTGAAACTAAGTGTTCGACACTGAGCCAGGAAAAGCGCCTGTTCTCTGAAATCTGTGGCGTTGCCACTCGAAACCGTATGTGTTCGACGAAACTAAGTGGACGACCTTGTGGTAGAGGAAACTCCAGATGCGAAACATAGTTCCATTTTAAACTAATTGTTCTATTTGAAACTAAGTGTTCGGTACTGTGCCAGGAGAAGCGCCAGTTCTCTGAAATGTGTGGCGATGCCACTCGAAACCGTATGTGTTCGACCAAACTAAGTGGTTGATCTTGCGAGAGAGGATACTCCAAATGCGAAACTTAGTTAAATTTTAAACTAATTGTTCTATCGGAAACTAAGTGTTCGACACTGTGCCAGGAGAAGCCCCTGTTCTCTGAAATCTGTGGCGTTGCCACTCGAAACCCTATGTGTTCGACGAAACTAAGTGGTCGACCTTGTGAGTGAGGAAACTCCAGATGCGAAACTTAGTTCCATTTTAAACTAATTGTTCTATCGGAAACTAAGTGTTCGACACTGTGCCAGGAGAAGCCCCTGTTCTCTCAAATCTGTGGCGTTGCCACTCGAAACCGTTTATGTTCAACGAAACTAAGTGGTCGACCTTGTGAGAGAAGAAACTCCTGATGCGAAACTTAGTTCCATTTTAAACTAAATGTTCTATCTGATACTAAGTGTTCGATACTGTGCCAGGAGAAGCGACTGTTCTCTGAAATTGTGGCGATGCCACTCGAAACCGTATGTGTTCGACGAAACTAAGTGGTCGACCTTGTGGGAGAGGAAACTCCAGATGCGAAACTTAGTTCCATTTTAAACTAATTGTTCTATCTGGAACTAAGTGTTCAACACTGTGACAGGAGAAGCGACTGTTCTCTGAAATCTGTGGCGATGCTACTCGAAACCGTATGTGTTCGACGAAACTAAGTGGTCGACCTTCTGAGAGAGGATACTCCAAATGCGAAACTTAGTTCCATTTTAAACTAATTGTTCTATCGGAAACTAAGTGTTCGACACTGTGCCAGGAGAAGCCCCTGTTCTCTGAAATCTGTGGCGTTGCCACTCGAAACCGTATGTGTTCGACGAAACTAAGTGGACGACCTTGTGAGAGAAGAAACTCCTGATGCGAAACTTAGTTCCATTTTAAACTAATTGTTCTATCTGATACTAAGTGTTCGATACTGTGCCAGGAGAAGCGACTGTTCTCTGAAATTGTGGCGATGCCACTCGAAACCGTATGTGTTCGACGAAACTAAGTGGTCGACCTGGTGAGAGAGGAAACTCCAGATGCGAAACTTAGTTCCATTTTAATCTTATTGATGTATCTGAAACTAAGTTTTCGATACTGTGCCAGGAGAAGCGCCAGTTCTCTGAACTGTGTGGCGATGCCGCTCGAAACCGTATGTGTTCGACGAAACTAAGTGGTTGACCTTGCGAGAGAGGAAACTCCAAATGCGAAACTTAGTTCCATTTTAAACTAATTGTTCTATTTGAAACTAAGTGTTCGGTACTGTGCCAGGAGAAGCGCCTATTCTCTGAGGACTGTGGCGATGCCACTCGAAACGGTATGTGTTCGACGAAACTGAGTGGTCGACCTTGTGAGATAGGGAACTCCAGATGCGAAACTTAGTTCCATTTTAAACTAATTGTTCTATCGGAAACTAAGTGTTCGACACTGTGCCAGGAGAAGCCCCTGTTCTCTGAAATCTGTGGCGTTGCCACTCGAAACCGTATGTGTTCGACGAAACTAAGTGGACGACCTTGTGAGAGAAGAAACTCCTGATGCGAAACTTAGTTCCATTTTAAACTAATTGTTCTATCTGATACTAAGTGTTCGATACTGTGCCAGGAGAAGCGACTGTTCTCTGAAATTGTGGCGATGCCACTCGAAACCGTATGTGTTCGACGAAACTAAGTGGTTGACCTTGCGAGAGAGGAAACTCCAAATGCGAAACTTAGTTCCATTTTAAACTAATTGTTCTCTCTGAAACTAACTGTTCGATACTGTGCCAGGAGAAGCGCCAGTTCTCTGAAATGTGTGGCGATGCCACTCGAAACCGTATGTGTTCGACCAAACTAAGTGGTTGATCTTGTGAGAGAGGATACTCCAAATGCGAAACATAATTCCATTTTAAACTAATTGTTCTCTCTGAAACTAAGTGTTCGACACTGAGCCAGGAAAAGCGCCTGTTCTCTGAAATCTGTGGCGTTGCCACTCGAAACCGTATGTGTTCGACGAAACTAAGTGGACGACCTTGTGGTAGAGGAAACTCCAGATGCGAAACATAGTTCCATTTTAAACTAATTGTTCTATTTGAAACTAAGTGTTCGATACTGTGCCAGGAGAAGCGACTGTTCTCTGAAATTGTGGCGATGCCACTCGAAACCGTATGTGTTCGACGAAACTAAGTGGTCGACCTGGTGAGAGAGGAAACTCCAGATGCGAAACTTAGTTCCATTTTAATCTTATTGATCTATCTGAAACTAAGTTTTCGATACTGTGCCAGGAGAAGCGCCAGTTCTCTGAACTGTGTGGCGATGCCGCTCGAAACCGTATGTGTTCGACGAAACTAAGTGGTTGACCTTGCGAGAGAGGAAACTCCAAATGCGAAACTTAGTTCCATTTTAAACTAATTGTTCTATTTGAAACTAAGTGTTCGGTACTGTGCCAGGAGAAGCGCCTATTCTCTGAGGACTGTGGCGATGCCACTCGAAACGGTATGTGTTCGACGAAACTGAGTGGTCGACCTTGTGAGATAGGGAACTCCAGATGCGAAACTTAGTTCCATTTTAAACTAATTGTTCTATCGGAAACTAAGTGTTCGACACTGTGCCAGGAGAAGCCCCTGTTCTCTGAAATCTGTGGCGTTGCCACTCGAAACCGTATGTGTTCGACGAAACTAAGTGGACGACCTTGTGAGAGAAGAAACTCCTGATGCGAAACTTAGTTCCATTTTAAACTAATTGTTCTATCTGATACTAAGTGTTCGATACTGTGCCAGGAGAAGCGACTGTTCTCTGAAATTGTGGCGATGCCACTCGAAACCGTATGTGTTCGACGAAACTAAGTGGTCGACCTGGTGAGAGAGGAAACTCCAGATGCGAAACTTAGTTCCATTTTAATCTTATTGTTCTATCTGAAACTAAGTTTTCGATACTGTGCCAGGAGAAGCGCCTGTTCTCTGAAATCTGTGGCGATGGCACTCGAAACCGTATGTGTTCGACGAAACTAAGTGGTCCACCTTGTGGGAGAGGAAACTCCAGAAGCGAAACTTAGTTCCATTTAAAACTAATTGTTCTATCTGAAACTAAGTGTTCGATACTGTGCCAGGAGAAGCGCCTGTTCTCTGAAATCTGTGGCGATGCTACTCGAAACCGTATGTTTTCGACAAAACTAGGTGGTCGACCTTGTGAGAGAGGAAACTCCAGATGCGAAACTTAGTTCCATTTTGATCTTATTGTTCTATCTGAAACTAAGTTTTCGATACTGTGCCAGGAGAAGCGCCAGTTCTCTGAAATGTGTGGCGATGCCACTCTAAACCGTATGTGTTCGACCAAACTAAGTGGTTGATCTTGTGAGAGAGGATACTCCAAATGCGAAACATAATTCCATTTTAAACTAATTGTTCTCTCTGAAACTAAGTATTCGATACTGTGCCAGGAGAAGCGCCTGTTCTCTGAAATCTGTGGCGATGGCACTCGAAACCGTATGTGTTCGACGAAACTAAGTGGTCCACCTTGTGGGAGAGGAAACTCCAGAAGCGAAACTTAGTTCCATTTAAAACTAATTGTTCTATCTGAAACTAAGTTTTCGATACTGTGCCAGGAGAAGCGCCTGTTCTGCGAAATCTCTGGCGATACCACTCGAAACCGTATATGTTCGGCGAAACTAAGTGGTCGACCTTGTGATAGAGGAAACTCCAGAAGCGAAACTTAGTTCCATTTAAAACTACTTGTTCTATCTGAAACTATGTGTTCGATACTGTGCCAGGAGAAGCGCCTGTTCTCTGAAATGTGTGGCGATGCCACTCGAAACCGTAGGTGTTCAACGAAACGAAGTGGCCGACCTTGTGAGAGAGGAAACCCCAGATGCGAAACATAGTTCCATTTTAAACTAATTGTTCTATCTGATACTAAGTGTTCGACACTGTGCCAGGAGAAGTGCCTGTCCTCTGAAATCTGTGGCGATGTCACTCGAAACCGTATGTGTTCGACGAAACTAAGTGGTCGACCTTGCGAGAGAGGAAACTCCAAATGCGAAACGTAGTTCCATTTTAAACTAGTTGTTCTCTCTGAAACTAACTGTTCGATACTGTGCCAGGAGAAGCGCCAGTTCTCTGAAATGTGTGGCGATGCCACTCGAAACCGTATGTGTTCGGCCAAACTAAGTGGTTGATCTTGTGAGAGAGGATACTCCAAATGCGAAACATAATTCCATTTTAAACTAATTGTTCTCTCTGAAACTAAGAGTTCGATACTGTGCCAGGAGAAGCGCCTGTTCTCTGAAATCTGTGGCGTTGCCACTCGAAACCGTTTGTGTTCAACGAAACTAAGTGGTCGACCTTGTGGGAGAGGAAACTCCAGAAGCGAAACTTAGTTCCATTTAAAACTAATTGTTCTCTCTGAAACTAACTGTTCGATACTGTGCCAGGAGAAGCGCCAGTTCTCTGAAATGTGTGGCGATGCCACTCGAAACCGTATGTGTTCGGCCAAACTAAGTGGTTGATCTTGTGAGAGAGGATACTCCAAATGCGAAACATAATTCCATTTTAAACTAATTGTTCTATCTGAAACTAAGTGTTCGATACTGTGCCAGGAGAAGCGCCAGTTCTCTGAAATGTGTGGCGATGCCACTCGAAACCGTATGTGTTCGGCCAAACAAAGTGGTTGATCTTGTGAGAGAGGATACTCCAAATGCGAAACATAATTCCATTTTAAACTAATTGTTCTATCTGAAACTAAGTGTTCGATACTGTGCCAGGAGAAGCGCCTGTTCTCTGAAATCTGTGGCGATGCTACTCGAAACCGTATGTGTTCGACAAAACTAGGTGGTCGACCTTGTGGGAGAGGAAACTCCAGAAGCGAAACTTAGTTCCATTTAAAACTAATTGTTCTATCTGAAACTAAGTTTTCGATACTGTGCCAGGAGAAGCGCCTGTTCTGCGAAATCTCTGGCGATACCACTCGAAACCGTATATGTTCGGCGAAACTAAGTGGTCGACCTTGTGATAGAGGAAACTCCAGAAGCGAAACTTAGTTCCATTTAAAACTACTTGTTCTATCTGAAACTATGTGTTCGATACTGTGCCAGGAGAAGCGCCTGTTCTCTGAAATGTGTGGCGATGCTACTCGAAACCGTACGTGTTCAACGAAACGAAGTGGCCGACCTTGTGAGAGAGGAAACCCCAGATGCGAAACATAGTTCCATTTTAAACTAATTGTTCTATCTGATACTAAGTGTTCGACACTGTGCCAGGAGAAGTGCCTGTCCTCTGAAATCTGTGGCGATGTCACTCGAAACCGTATGTGTTCGACGAAACTAAGTGGTCGACCTTGCGAGAGAGGAAACTCCAAATGCGAAACGTAGTTCCATTTTAAACTAGTTGTTCTCTCTGAAACTAACTGTTCGATACTGTGCCAGGAGAAGCGCCAGTTCTCTGAAATGTGTGGCGATGCCACTCGAAACCGTATGTGTTCGGCCAAACTAAGTGGTTGATCTTGTGAGAGAGGATACTCCAAATGCGAAACATAATTCCATTTTAAACTAATTGTTCTCTCTGAAACTAAGAGTTCGATACTGTGCCAGGAGAAGCGCCTGTTCTCTGAAATCTGTGGCGTTGCCACTCGAAACCGTTTGTGTTCAACGAAACTAAGTGGTCGACCTTGTGAGAGAGGAAACCCCGGATGCGAAACTTAGTTCCATTTTAAACTAATTGTACTATCTGAAACTAAGTGTTCGTCACTGTGCCAGGAGAAGCGCCTGTTCTCTGAAATCTGTGGCGATGCTACTCGAAACCGTATGTGTTCGTCGTAACTAAGCGGTCGACCTTGTGAGAGAGGAAACTCAAGATGCGAAAATTAGTTCCATTTTAAACTAATTGTTCTATCTGAAACTAAGTGTTCGATACTGTGCCAGGAGAAGCGCCTGTTCTCTGAAATCTGTGGCGATGCTACTCGAAACCGTATGTGTTCGACAAAACTAGGTGGTCGACCTTGTGAGAGAGGAAACTCCAGATGCGAAACTTAGTTCCATTTTGATCTTATTGTTCTATCTGAAACTAAGTTTTCGATACTGTGCCAGGAGAAGCGCCAGTTCTCTGAAATGTGTGGCGATGCCACTCGAAACCGTATGTGTTCGGCCAAACTAAGTGGTTGATCTTGTGAGAGAGGATACTCCAAATGCGAAACATAATTCCATTTTAAACTAATTGTTCTCTCTGAAACTAAGAGTTCGATACTGTGCCAGGAGAAGCGCCTGTTCTCTGAAATCTGTGGCGTTGCCACTCGAAACCGTTTGTGTTCAACGAAACTAAGTGGTCGACCTTGTGAGAGAGGAAACCCCGGATGCGAAACTTAGTTCCATTTTAAACTAATTGTACTATCTGAAACTAAGTGTTCGTCACTGTGCCAGGAGAAGCGCCTGTTCTCTGAAATCTGTGGCGATGCTACTCGAAACCGTATGTGTTCGTCGTAACTAAGCGGTCGACCTTGTGAGAGAGGAAACTCAAGATGCGAAAATTAGTTCCATTTTAAACTAATTGTTCTATCTGAAACTAAGTGTTCGATACTGTGCCAGGAGAAGCGCCTGTTCTCTGAAATCTGTGGCGATGCTACTCGAAACCGTATGTGTTCGACAAAACTAGGTGGTCGACCTTGTGAGAGAGGAAACTCCAGATGCGAAACTTAGTTCCTTTTTGATCTTATTGTTCTATCTGAAACTAAGTTTTCGATACTGTGCCAGGAGAAGCGCCAGTTCTCTCAAATGTGTGGCGATGCCACTCGAAACCGTATGTGTTCGACCAAACTAAGTGGTTGATCTTGTGAGAGAGGATACTCCAAATGCGAAACATAATTCCATTTTAAACTAATTGTTCTCTCTGAAACTAAGTGTTCGACACTATGCCAGGAAAAGCGCCTGTTCTCTGAAATCTGTGGCGTTGCCACTCGAAACCGTATGTGTTCAACGAAACTAAGTGGTCGACCTTGTGAGAGAGGAAACCGCGGATGCGAAACTTAGTTCCATTTTAAACTAATTGTTCTATCTGGAACTAAGTGTTCGATACTGTGCCAGGAGAAACGCCTGTTCTTTGAAATCTGTGGCGTTGCCAATCGAAACCGTATGTGTTCGACGATACTAAGTGGACGACCTTGTGGTAGAGGAAACTCCAGATGCGAAACATAGTTCCATTTTAAACTAATTGTTCAACGAAACTAAGTGGTCGACCTTGTGAGAGAGGAAACCGCGGATGCGAAACTTAGTTCCATTTTAAACTAATTGTTCTATCTGGAACTAAGTGTTCGATACTGTGCCAGGAGAAACGCCTGTTCTTTGAAATCTGTGGCGTTGCCACTCGAAACCGTATGTGTTCGACGAAACTAAGTGGTCGACCTGGTGAGAGAGGAAACTCCAGATGCGAAACTTAGTTCCATTTTAATCTTATTGTTCTATCTGAAACTAAGTTTTCGATACTGTGCCAGGAGAAGCGCCTGTTCTCTGAACTGTGTGGCGATGCCACTCGAAACCGTATGTGTTCGACGAAACTAAGTGGACGACCTTGTGGTAGAGGATACTCCAAATGCGAAACATAATTCCATTTTAAACTAATTGTTCTCTCTGAAACTAAGTGTTCGACACTGTGCCAGGAAAAGCGCCTGTTCTCTGAAATCTGTGGCCTTGCCACTCGAAACCGTATGTGTTCGACGAAACTAAGTGGACGACCTTGTGGTAGAGGAAACTCCAGATGCGAAATATAGTTCCATTTTAAACTAATTGTTCTATTTGAAACTAAGTGTTCGGTACTGTGCCAGGAGAAGCGCCCATTCTCTGAGGCCTGTGGCGATGCCACTCGAAACGGTATGTGTTCGACGAAACTGAGTGGTCGACCTTGTGAGATAGGGAACTCCAGATGCGAAACTTAGTTCCATTTTAAACTAATTGTTCTATCTGAAACTAAGTGTTCGATAATGTGCCAGGAGAAACGCCTGTTCTGCGAAATCTGTGGCGATACCACTCGAAACCCTATGTGTTCGACGAAACTAAGTGGTCGACCTTGTGAGTGAGGAAACTCCTGATGCGAAACTTAGTTCCATTTTAAACTAATTGTTCTATCTGATACTAAGTGTTCGATACTGTGCCAGGAGAAGCGACTGTTCTCTGAAATTGTGGCGATGCCACTCGAAACCGTATGTGTTCAACGAAACTAAGTGGCAGACCTTGTGGGAGAGGAAACTCCAGATGCGAAACTTAGTTCCGTTTTAAACTAATTGTTCTATCTGGAACTAAGTGTTCAACACTGTGCCAGGAGAAGCGACTGTTCTCTGAAATCTGTGGCGATGTTACTCGAAACCGTATGTGTTCGACGAAACTAAGTGGTCGACCTTCTGAGAGAGGAAACTCCAGATGCGAAACTTAGTTCCATTTTAAACTAATTGTTCTCTCTGAAACTAACTGTTCGATACTGTGCCAGGAGAAGCGCCAGTTCTCTGAAATGTGTGGCGATGCCACTCGAAACCGTATGTGTTCGGCCAAACTAAGTGGTTGATCTTATGAGAGAGGATACTCCAAATGCGAAACATAATTCCATTTTAAACTAATTGTTCTCTCTGAAACTAAGTGTTCGACACTGTGCCAGGAAAAGCACCTGTTCTCTGAAATCTGTGGCGTTGCCACTCGAAACCGTATGTGTTCAACGAAACTAAGTGGTCGACCTTGTGAGAGAGGAAACCGCGGATGCGAAACTTAGTTCCATTTTAAACTAATTGTTCTATCTGGAACTAAGTGTTCGATACTGTGCCAGGAGAAACGCCTGTTCTTTGAAATCTGTGGCGTTGCCACTCGAAACCGTATGTGTTCGACGAAACTAAGTGGTCGACCTGGTGAGAGAGGAAACTCCAGATGCGAAACTTAGTTCCATTTTAATCTTATTGTTCTATCTGAAACTAAGTTTTCGATACTGTGCCAGGAGAAGCGCCTGTTCTCTGAACTGTGTGGCGATGCCACTCGAAACCGTATGTGTTCGACCAAACTAAGTGGTTGATCTTGTGAGAGAGGATACTCCAAATGCGAAACATAATTCCATTTTAAACTAATTGTTCTCTGTGAAACTAAGTGTTCGACACTGTGCCAGGAAAAGCGCCTGTTCTCTGAAATCTGTGGCCTTGCCACTCGAAACCGTATGTGTTCGACGAAACTAAGTGGACGACCTTGTGGTAGAGGAAACTCCAGATGCGAAACATAGTTCCATTTTAAACTAATTGTTCTATTTGAAACTAAGTGTTCGGTACTGTGCCAGGAGAAGCGCCTATTCTCTGAGGCCTGTGGCGATGCCACTCGAAACGGTATGTGTTCGACGAAACTAAGTGGACGACCTTGTGGTAGAGGAAACTCCAGATGCGAAACTTAGTTCCATTTTAAACTAATTGTTCTATCTGATACTAAGTGTTCGATACTGTGCCCGGAGAAGCGACTGTTCTCTGAAATTGTGGCGATGCCACTCGAAACCGTATGTGTTCAACGAAACTAAGTGGTCGACCTTGTGGGAGAGGAAACTCCAGATGCGAAACTTAGTTCCATTTTAAACTAATTGTTCTATCTGGAACTAAGTGTTCAACACTGTGCCAGGAGAAGCGACTGTTCTCTGAAATCTGTGGCGATGCTACTCGAAACCGTATGTGTTCGACGAAACTAAGTGGTCGACCTTCTGAGAGAGGAAACTCCAGATGCGAAACTTAGTTCCATTTTAAACTAATTGTTCTCTCTGAAACTAACTGTTCGATACTGTGCCAGGAGAAGCGCCAGTTCTCTGAAATGTGTGGCAATGCCACTCGAAACCGTATGTGTTCGACCAAACTAAGTGGTTGATCTTGTGAGAGAGGATACTCCAAATGCGAAACTTAGTTCCATTTTAAACTAATTGTTCTATCGGAAACTAAGTGTTCGACACTGTGCCAGGAGAAGCCCCTGTTCTCTGAAATCTGTGGCGTTGCCACTCGAAACCGTTTGTGTTCAACGAAACTAAGTGGTCGACCTTGTGAGAGAAGAAACTCCTGATGAGAAACTTAGTTCCATTTTAAACTATTTGTTCTATCTGATACTAAGTGTTCGATACTGTGCCAGGAGAAGCGACTGTTCTCTGAAATTGTGGCGATGCCACTCGAAACCGTATGTGTTCGACGAAACTAAGTGGTCGACCTTGTGGGAGAGGAAACTCCAGATGCGAAACTTAGTTCCATTTTAAACTAATTGTTCTATCTGGAACTAAGTGTTCAACACTGTGCCAGGAGAAGCGACTGTTCTCTGTAATCTGTGGCGATGCTACTCGAAACCGTATGTGTTCGACGAAACTAAGTGGTCGACCTTCTGAGAGAGGAAACTCCAGATGCGAAACTTAGTTCCATTTTAAACTAATTTTTCTATCTGAAACTATGTGTTCGATAATGTGCCAGGAAAAACACTGTTCTGCGAAATCAGTGGCAGTACCACTCGAAACTGTATGTATTCGACGAAACTAAGTGGCCGACCTTGTGGGAGAGGAAACTACAGATGCGAAAATTAGTTCCTTTTTAAACTAATTGTTCTATCCGAAACTAAGTGTTCGATACTGTGCCAGGAGAAGCGGTTGTTCTCTGAAATCTGTGGCGATGCTACTCGAAACAGTATGTGTTCGACGAACCTAAGTGGCCGCCTTGCGAGGGAGGAAACTCCAGATGCGAAACTTAGCACCATTTTAAACTAATTGTTCTATCTGAAAATATGTGTCCGATACTGCGCCAGGAGGAGCGCCTGTTCTTTGAAATCTGTGGCGTTACCACTCGAAACCGTAGGTGTTCCACGATACCAAGTGGTCGACTTGTGAGAGAGGAAACTCCAGATGCGAAACTTAGTATCATTTTAAACTAATTGTTCTATCTGAAACTAAGTTTTCGATACTGTGCCAGGAGAAGCGCCTATTCTCTAAGGACTGTGGCGATGCTACTCGAAACCGTATTTGTTCGACGAAACTAAATTGTCGACCTTGTGAGAGAGGAAACTACAGATGCGAAAGTTAGTACCATTTTAAACTAATTGTTCTATCTGGAACTAAGTGTTCGATACTGTGCCAGGAGAAACGCCTGTTCTTTGAAATCTGTGGCGTTGCCACTCGAAACCGTATGTGTTCGACGAAACTAAGTGGTCGACCTTGTGGTAGAGGAAACTCCAGATGCGAAACATAGTTCCATTTTAAAGTAATTGTTCTATTTGAAACTAAGTGTTCGGTACTGTGCCAGGAGAAGCGCCTATTCTCTGAGGACTGTGGCGATGCCACTCGAAACCGTATTTGTTCGACGAAACTAAATTGTCGACCTTGTGAGAGAGGAAACTCCAGATGCGAAACTTAGTATCATTTTAAACTAATTGTTCTATCTGAAACTAAGTTTTCGATACTGTGCCAGGAGAAGCGCCTATTCTCTAAGGACTGTGGCGATGCTACTCGAAACCGTATTTGTTCGACGAAACTAAATTGTCGATCTTGTGAGAGAGGAAACTACAGATGCGAAAGTTAGTACCATTTTAAACTAATTGTTCTATCTGGAACTAAGTGTTCGATACTGTGCCAGGAGAAACGCCTGTTCTTTGAAATCTGTGGCGTTGCCACTCGAAACCGTATGTGTTCGACGAAACTAAGTGGTCGACCTTGTGGTAGAGGAAACTCCAGATGCGAAACATAGTTCCATTTTAAAGTAATTGTTCTATTTGAAACTAAGTGTTCGGTACTGTGCCAGGAGAAGCGCCTATTCTCTGAGGACTGTGGCGATGCCACTCGAAACCGTATTTGTTCGACGAAACTAAATTGTCGACCTTGTGAGAGAGGAAACTCCAGATGCGAAACTTAGTTCCATTTTGATCTTATTGTTCTATCTGAAACTAAGTTTTCGATACTGTGCCAGGAGAAGCGCCAGTTCTCTGAAATGTGTGGCGATGCCACTCGAAACCGTATGTGTTCGACCAAACTAAGTGGTTGATCTTGTGAGAGAGGATACTCCAAATGCGAAACATAATTCCATTTTAAACTAATTGTTCTCTCTGAAACTAAGTATTCGATACTGTGCCAGGAGAAGCGCCTGTTCTCTGAAATCTGTGGCGATGGCACCCGAAACCGTATGTGTTCGACGAAACTAAGTGGTCCACCTTGTGGGAGAGGAAACTCCAGAAGCGAAACTTAGTTCCATTTAAAACTACTTGTTCTATCTGAAACTATGTGTTCGATACTGTGCCAGGAGAAGCGCCTGTTCTCTGAAATGTGTGGCGATGCCACTCGAAACCGTACGTGTTCAACGAAACGAAGTGGCCGACCTTGTGAGAGAGGAAACCCCAGATGCGAAACACAGTTCCATTTTAAACTAATTGTTCTATCTGATACTAAGTGTTCGACACTGTGCCAGGAGAAGTGCCTGTCCTCTGAAATCTGTGGCGATGTCACTCGAAACCGTATGTGTTCGACGAAACTAAGTGGTCGACCTTGTGAGAGAGGAAACTCCAAATGCGAAACATATTTCCATTTAAAACTAAATATTCTAGCTGAAACTAAGTGTTCGATACTGTGCCAGGAGAAGCACCTGTTCTCTGAAATGTGTGGCGATGCCACTCGAAACCGTATGTGTTCGACGAAACTAAGTGGTCGCCTTGTGAAAGAGGAAACTCCAGATGCGAAACTTAGTACCATTTTAAACTAACTGTTCTACCTGAAACTATGTGTTCGATACTGTGCCAGGAGAAGCGCCTGTTCTCGGAAATCTGTCGCGAGGCTAGTCGAAACCGTATGTGTTCGACGAAACTAAGTGGTTGACCTTGCGAGAGAGGAAACTCCAAATGCGAAACTTAGTTCCATTTTAAACTAATTGTTCTCTCTGAAACTAACTGTTCGATACTGTGCCAGGAGAAGCGCCAGTTCTCTGAAATGTGTGGCGATGCCACTCGAAACCGTATGTGTTCGGCCAAACTAAGTGGTTGATCTTGTGAGAGAGGATACTCCAAATGCGAAACATAATTCCATTTTAAACTAATTGTTCTCTCTGAAACTAAGAGTTCGATACTGTGCCAGGAGAAGCGCCTGTTCTCTGAAATCTGTGGCGTTGCCACTCGAAACCGTATGTGTTCAACGAAACTAAGTGGTCGACCTTGTGAGAGAGGAAACCCCGGATGCGAAACTTAGTTCCATTTTAAACTAATTGTACTATCTGAAACTAAGTGTTCGTCACTGTGCCAGGAGAAGCGCCTGTTCTCTGAAACCTGTGGCGATGCTACTCGAAACCGTATGTGTTCGACGAAACTAAGTGGTCGACATGGTGAGAGAGGAAACTCCAGATGCGAAACTTAGTAACATTTTAAACTCATTCTTCTATCTGAAACTAAGGGTTCGATACTGTGCCGGGAGAAGCGCCTGTTCTCTGAAATCTGTGGCGATGCTACTCGAAACCGTATGTGTTCGTCGAAACTAAGCGGTCGACCTTGTGAGAGAGGAAACTCCAGATGCGAAACCTAGTTCCATGTTAAAATAATTGTTCTAGCTGAAACTAAGTGGTCGATACTGTGCCAGGAGAAGCGCCTGTTCTCTGAAATCTGTGGCGATGCTACTCGAAACCGTATGTGTTCGACGAAACTAAGTGGTCGACATGGTGAGAGAGGAAACTCCAGATGCGAAACTTAGTAACATTTCAAATTAATTGTTCTATCTGAAACTAAGTGTTCGATACTGTTCCAGGAGAAGCGCCTGTTCTCTGAAATCTGTGGCGATGCTACTCGAAACCCTTTGTGTTCGACGAAACTAAGTCGCCGACCTTGTGAGCGAGAAAACTCCAGATGCGAAAGTTAGTACCATTTTAAACTCATTATTCTATCTGAAACTAAGTGTTCGATACTGTGCCAGGAGAAGCGCCTATTCTCTGAAATCTGTGGCGATGCTACTCGAAACCGTATGTGTTCGTCGAAACTAAGCGGTCGACCTTGTGAGAGAGGAAACTCCAGATGCGAAACCTAGTTCCATTTTAAAATAATTGTTCTAGCTGAAACTAAGTGTTCGATACTGTGCCAGGAGAAGCGCCTGTTCTCTGAAACCTGTGGCGTTCCTACTCGAAACCGAATGTGTTCGACGAAAGCAAGTGGAAGACCTTGTGAGAGAGGAAACTCCAGATGCCAAACTTAGTTCCATTTAAAACTAATTGTTCTTTCTGAAAGTGTTCGATACTGTGCCAGGAGAAGCGCCTGTTGACTGAAATCTGTGGCGATGCCACTCGAAACCGTATGTGTTCGACGAAACTAAGTCGTCGACCTTGTGAGAGAGGAAACTCCCGATGCGAAATTAGTTCCATTTTAAACTAATTGTTCTATCTGAAACTATGTGTTCGACACTGTGCCAGGAGAAGCGCCTGTTGACTGAAATCTGTGGCGATGCCACTCGAAACCGCATGTGTTCGACGAAACTAAGTCGTCGACCTTGTGAGAGAGGAAACTCCCGATGCGAAATTAGTGCCATTTTAAACTAATTGTTCTATCTGAAACTATGTGTTCGACACTGTGCCAGAAGAAGCGCCTGTTCCCTGAAATCTGTGGCGATGCCACTCGAAACCGTATGTGTTCCACAAAACTAAGTGGTCGACCTTGTGAGAGAGGAAACTCCAGATGCGAAACTTATTTCCATTTTAAACTAATTGTTCTATCTGAAACTAAGTGTTCGATACTGTGCCAGGAGAAGCGCCTGTTCTCTGAAATCTGTGGCGATGCCACTCGAAACCGTATGTGTTCGACGAAACTAAGTGTTCGACCTTGTGAGAGAGGAAACTCCAGATGCGAAACTTAGTTCCATTTTAATCTAATTGTTCTATCTGAAACTATGTGTTCGACACTGTGCCAGGAGAAGCGCCTGTGCTCTGAAATGTGTGGCGATGCCACTCGAAACCGTATGTGTTCGACGAAACTAAGTGGTCGACCTTGTGAGAGAGGAAACTCCAGATGCGAAACTTAGTTCCATTTAAAACTAATTGTTCTATCTGAAACTAAGTTTTCGATACTGTGCCAGGAGAAGCGCCTGTTCTGCGAAATCTCTGGCGATACCACTCGAAACCGTATATGTTCGGCGAAACTAAGTGGTCGACCTTGTGAGAGAGGAAACTCCAGAAGCGAAACTTAGTTCCATTTAAAACTACTTGTTCTATCTGAAACTATGTGTTCGATACTGTGCCAGGAGAAGCGCCTGTTCTCTGAAATGTGTGGCGATGCCACTCGAAACCGTACGTGTTCAACGAAACGAAGTGGCCGACCTTGTGAGAGAGGAAACCCCAGATGCGAAACATAGTTCCATTTTAAACTAATTGTTCTATCTGATACTAAGTGTTCGACACTGTGCCAGGAGAAGTGCCTGTCCTCTGAAATCTGTGGCGGTGTCACTCGAAACCGTATGTGTTCGACGAAACTAAGTGGTCGACCTTGTGAGAGAGGAAACTCCAAATGCGAAACATATTTCCATTTAAAACTAAATATTCTAGCTGAAACTAAGTGTTCGATACTGTGCCAGGAGAAGCACCTGTTCTCTGAAATGTGTGGCGATGCCACTCGAAACCGTATGTGTTCGACGAAACTAAGTGGTCGCCTTGTGAAAGAGGAAACTCCAGATGCGAAACTTAGTACCATTTTAAACTAACTGTTCTACCTGAAACTATGTGTTCGATACTGTGCCAGGAGAAGCGCCTGTTCTCGGAAATCTGTCGCGATGCTACTCGAAACCGTATGTGTTCGACAAAACTAGGTGGTCGACCTTGTGAGAGAGGAAACTCCAGATGCGAAACTTAGTTCCATTTTGATCTTATTGTTCTATCTGAAACTAAGTTTTCGATACTGTGCCAGGAGAAGCGCCAGTTCTCTGAAATGTGTGGCGATGCCACTCGAAACCGTATGTGTTCGACCAAACTAAGTGGTTGATCTTGTGAGAGAGGATACTCCAAATGCGAAACATAATTCCATTTTAAACTAATTGTTCTCTCTGAAACTAAGTGTTCGACACAGTGCCAGGAAAAGCGCCTGTTCTCTGAAATCTGTGGCGTTGCCACTCGAAACCGTATGTGTTCAACGAAACTAAGTGGTCGACCTTGTGAGAGAGGAAACCGCGGATGCGAAACTTAGTTCCATTTTAAACTAATTGTTCTATCTGGAACTAAGTGTTCGATACTGTGCCAGGAGAAACGCCTGTTCTTTGAAATCTGTGGCGTTGCCACTCGAAACCGTATGTGTTCGACGAAACTAAGTGGACGACCTTGTGGTAGTGGAAACTCCAGATGCGAAACATAGTTCCATTTTAAACTAATTGTTCAACGAAACTAAGTGGTCGACCTTGTGAGAGAGGAAACCGCGGATGCGAAACTTAGTTCCATTTTAAACTAATTGTTCTATCTGGAACTAAGTGTTCGATACTGTGCCAGGAGAAACGCCTGTTCTTTGAAATCTGTGGCGTTGCCACTCGAAACCGTATGTGTTCGACGAAACTAAGTGGTCGACCTGGTGAGAGAGGAAACTCCAGATGCGAAACTTAGTTCCATTTTAATCTTATTGTTCTATCTGAAACTAAGGGTTCGATACTGTGCCAGGAGAAGCGCCTGTTCTCTGAAAACTGTGGCGATTCCACTCGAAACTGTATGAGTTCGACGAAACTAAGTGGTTGACCTTGTGAGAGAGGAAACTCCAGATGCGAAAATTAGTTCCATTTAAAACTAATTGTTCTATCAGAAACTAAGTTTTCGATAATGTGCCAGGAGAAGCGCCTGTTCTCTGAAATCAGTGGCGATGCTACTCGAAACCGTATGTGTTCGACGAAACTAAGTGGTCGAACTTGTGAGAGAGGAAACTCCAGATGCGAAGCATAGTTCCATTTTAAAGTAATTGTTCTATCCGATACTAAGTGTTCGATACTGTGCCAGGAGAAGGGCCTGTCCTCTGAAATATGTGGCGATGCCACTCGATACCGGATGTGTTCGTCGAAACTAAGTGGTCGACCTTGTGAGGGAGGAAACTCCAGTTGCGAAACTTTGTTCCATTTTAAATTAATTGTACTAACTGAGACTAAGTGGTCGATACTGTGCCAGGAGAAGCGCCTGTTCCCAGAAATTTGTGGCGATGCTACTCGAAACCGTATGTGTTCGACGAAAATAAGTGGTCGACCTTGTGAGAGAGGAAACACCAAATGCGAAGCTTAGTTCCATTTTAAACTAATTGTTCAGTCTGAAATAAGTATTCGATAGTGTGCCAGGAGAAACTCCCCTTCTCTGAAAACTGTGGCGATTCCACTCGAAACCGTATGAGTTCGACGAAACTAAGTGGTTGACCTTGTGAGAGAGGAAACTCCAGATGCGAAAATTAGTTCCATTTAAAACTAAGTGCTCTATCTGTAACTAAGTGTTCGTTACTGTGCCAGGAGAAGCGCATGTTCTCTGAAATCGGTGGCGATGCTACTCGAAACCGTATGTGTTCGACGAAACTAAGAGATCCACCTTGTGAGAGAGGAAACTCCAGATGCGAAGCTTAGTTCCATTTTAAACTAATTGTTCTATCTGATACTCAGTGTTCGATACTGTCCCAGGAGAAGCGCCTGTTCTCTGAAATCTGTGGCGATGCCACTCGAAACCGTATGTGTTCGACAAAACTAAGTGGTCGACCTTGTGAAAGAGGAAACTCCAAATGCGAAGCTTAGTTCCATTTTATACTAATAGTTGTATCTGAAACTAAGTTTTCGATACTGTGCCAGGGGAAGCGCCTGTTCTCTGAAATCAGTGGCGATGCTACTCGAAACCGTATGTGTTCGACGAAACTAAGTGGTCGAACTTGTGAGAGAGGAAACTCCAGATGCGAAGCTTAGTTCCATTTTAAAGTAATTGTTCTATCCGATACTAAGTGTTCGATACTGTGCCAGGAGAAGCGCCTGTCCTCTGAAATATGTGGCGATGCCACTCGATACCGTATGTGTTCGTCGAAACTAAGTGGTCGACCTTGTGAGAGAGGAATCTCCAGATGCGAAACTTAGTTCCATTTTAAACTAAGTGCTCTATCTGTAACTAAGTGTTCGTTACTGTGCCAGGAGAAGCGCATGTTCTCTGAAATCGGTGGCGATGCTACTCGAAACCGTATGTGTTCGACGAAACTAAGAGATCCACCTTGTGAGAGAGGAAACTCCAGATGCGAAGCTTAGTTCCATTTTAAACTAATTGTTCTATCTGATACTCAGTGTTCGATACTGTCCCAGGAGAAGCGCCTGTTCTCTGAAATCTGTGGCGATGCCACTCGAAACCGTATGTGTTCGACGAAACTAAGTGGTCGACCTTGTGAGAGAGGAAACTCCAGATGCGAAACTTACTTCCATTTTAAACTAATTGTTCTATCTGAAACTATGTGTTCGATACTGTGCCAGGAGAAGCGCCTGTTCTCTGAAATGTGTGGCGATGCCACTCGAAACAGTATGTGTTCGACAAAACTAAGTGGTTGAACTTGTGAGAGAGGAAACTCCAGATGCGAAACTTAGTTCCATTTTAAACTAATTGTTCTATCTGAAACTAAGTGTTCGATACTGCGCCAGGAGGAGCGCCTGTTCTCTGAAATCTGTGGCGATGCTACTCGAAACCGTATGTGTTCGATGAAACTAAGTGGTCGACCTTGTGAGAGAGGAAACTCCAGATGCGAAACTTACTTCCATTTTAAACTAATTGTTCTATCTGAAACTAAGTGTTCGATACTGCGCCAGGAGGAGCGCCTGTTCTCTGAAATCTGTGGCGATGCTACTCGAAACCGTATGTGTTAGACGAATCTAAATGGTCGACCTTGTGAGAGAGGAAACTCCAGATGCGAAAATTAGTTCCATTTAAAACTAATTGTTCCATCTGAAACTAAGGGTTCGATACTGTGCCAGGAGAAGCGCCTGTTCTCTGAAAACTGTGGCGATTCCACTCGAAACCGTATGAGTTCGACGAAACTAAGTGGTTGACCTTGTGAGAGAGGAAACTCCAGATGCGAAAATTAGTTCCATTTAAAACTAATTGTTCTATCAGAAACTAAGTTTTCGATAATGTGCCAGGAGAAGCGCCTGTTCTCTGAAATCAGTGGCGATGCTACTCGAAACCGTATGTGTTCGACGAAACTAAGTGGTCGAACTTGTGAGAGAGGAAACTCCAGATGCGAAGCATAGTTCCATTTTAAAGTAATTGTTCTATCCGATACTAAGTGTTCGATACTGTGCCAGGAGAAGGGCCTGTCCTCTGAAATATGTGGCGATGCCACTCGATACCGGATGTGTTCGTCGAAACTAAGTGGTCGACCTTGTGAGGGAGGAAACTCCAGTTGCGAAACTTTGTTCCATTTTAAATTAATTGTACTAACTGAGACTAAGTGGTCGATACTGTGCCAGGAGAAGCGCCTGTTCCCAGAAATTTGTGGCGATGCTACTCGAAACCGTATGTGTTCGACGAAAATAAGTGGTCGACCTTGTGAGAGAGGAAACACCAAATGCGAAGCTTAGTTCCATTTTAAACTAATTGTTCAGTCTGAAATAAGTATTCGATAGTGTGCCAGGAGAAACTCCCCTTCTCTGAAAACTGTGGCGATTCCACTCGAAACCGTATGAGTTCGACGAAACTAAGTGGTTGACCTTGTGAGAGAGGAAACTCCAGATGCGAAAATTAGTTCCATTTAAAACTAATTGTTCTATCAGAAACTAAGTTTTCGATAATGTGCCAGGAGAAGCGCCTGTTCCCTGAAATCAGTGGCGATGCTACTCGAAACCGTATGTGTTCGACGAAACTAAGTGGTCGAACTTGTGAGAGAGGAAACTCCAGATGCGAAGCATAGTTCCATTTTAAAGTAATTGTTCTATCCGATACTAAGTGTTCGATACTGTGCCAGGAGAAGGGCCTGTCCTCTGAAATATGTGGCGATGCCACTCGATACCGGATGTGTTCGTCGAAACTAAGTGGTCGACCTTGTGAGGGAGGAAACTCCAGTTGCGAAACTTTGTTCCATTTTAAATTAATTGTACTAACTGAGACTAAGTGGTCGATACTGTGCCAGGAGAAGCGCCTGTTCCCAGAAATTTGTGGCGATGCTAATCGAAACCGTATGTGTTCGACGAAACTAAGTGGTTGACCTTGTGAGAGAGGAAACTCCAGATGCGAAACTTAGTTGCATTTTAAACTAATTGTTCTATCTGAAAGTTTTCGATACTGTGCCAGGAGAATCGCCTGTTCTCTGAAATCTGTGGCGATGCTACTCGAAACCGTATGTGTTCGACGAAACTAAGTGGTCGCCTTGTGAAAGAGGAAACTCCAGATGCGAAACTTAGTATCATTTTAAACTAATTGTTCTATCTGAAACTATGTGTTCGATACTGTGCCACGAGAAGCGTAGAGAATGTAGTGTTAAAGGATAGTATAAGAATGACTGAGTCAAACACCCGTTAAGTAGCACTATCGGCTGTCCAACAAAGTACTCTACGCCCTGATGCCTAAAACAATATTTCGGTCGTGGGCGGTGTGAAACTTCATAATTTTCGTTCCAACGAAATGCAAAAAACACCAATGTATTAGGTGGTCCAATGAGTTCGTTCCGGTTTCAGCCGTTACAGTAAAACGCCGTTTTTTTCAAATACAATTTATTTTATTTACATACATAGTCACTGTTTAAATAAGTGACCAGTAGTTGTTTCACCCGATCACGAGCCTCATAGTTAATTTCTTTTTCTTGAGTCTACCGAGTTTATTTGACCGGCGTGATTCGAAAAAGAAATACAAAAACTATAGAGGTCCAATAACATGACAATGATTGTTTTCGTCTAGACCGTGGGAAACCAGAGATCGGCACGTCTGACCGGTACATATTACCGTTTGAAGACGTTCGAATTCGCGAATAGTAAACGGATATGAGAGAGAGTGAGAAAGAACTAATAGTTTGACGAAAGCGCCGCGTAACGAGTAATTACTCGTTCGTGCTTGTCGACGACGGTGTAACGTCGCAGACGGTCAGTTCTTCTTAGAGAGTCCTCAGCAACAGTTCGCACGGAGCGCATCGATTGTCGATCGTGCTCCCGTTATAATGAACACTG
Organism: Nysson spinosus; assembly: GCA_910591585.2. Lineage (NCBI taxonomy): Eukaryota > Metazoa > Arthropoda > Insecta > Hymenoptera > Crabronidae > Nysson > Nysson spinosus. The sequence continues at coordinate 500,668 of OU342836.1, read as the reverse complement.
CTTTCAGCTCAACACCAGCAATTGTGAAACTGAATCGAGAATAGCACACGACAATTCGTGTTGACTCTTCAGCACAATAGCTGCGCCTTTTAGTAATTTAGCGGTCTTTACCCTGAATTAGTACTGGGGCGAAAATCGGTGAGTTCACCTGGTTTTCGCCAACCATTGTTATTCGACGTGGGAGCGTCAGGAGTCCACTCCTTGGATGACCACTGGTCGGCGGAGCACTACGTTAGTTGGCGCGCTATTCTATACTTAAGACCCGCTACTCGTTCTCTACCGGGAATCGCCTTGGTGACGTTTAGAGAAACCAAAGAGCGACCGGAGAGTTTCGATACCGCTGTGTCCAGGCTTCCTTCACGACGCGGCGTGTTGAGGAAGATGGGTTAGAATTAGCGTTGGTCCACTCTTACTCCACGCCAAAGCGTGTTGAGAAAGAAACGGTTAGATCAGCCTCCGTTGTCAGCCACCGGGACTAGTTACTAGTAACCGTGGATCTCCCCGCTCACGGAATCTATACAGGAGATTTACAACCTCCGCCTTGGTTTTCCGTTCGAGGCAATACGACTGTGCGGTCGTTGCACTAAAGATTTCATTGCGTAAATCTAGCCGACCGCCACGATTGTGTTCCTGAAAAAGACGGAACAGATCGGCCAAAGCAGTCGACGCGTGGCTTACCGTATTTAAAAGTCACGCACCAGTACACGCATTAGCACACACAGCAAGGTTACCGTTGCTGTTTAAGTGTGCGCGTCAAAACATTTACGAAACAGAACGTTAATACGATTATCGTATTTCAGGTGATTACACCCGTTCGTTCTTCTTCTGTTGTTCCAGAGATTATAACCTAGGACAACCAGGCCCGCCGACAGCCAGGCACGAGAAGTTAAATTCTTGCGTTCGGCAAACACTTTGTATTATACAGAGCAGAGGGTCTGCAATAAACGACTGTCCTTTTCAGGACAGTCAAAGGGAATCAAAGGCATATTGGTTTGGAGTTACCTTTACCCACTCTCCCTCGTCCGGACCGGAGGAAGAAGTTTTACTTCCTCCAATATCGGTTATAGTTGGCCGATATTTTAAACAAATTTCAACAAGGTCCTTCGAGCCGGATATATGGACTAGAGGTCGAGAGTTTGGGAAAGACATCCAACCAAACAGGCTTGAGCGTGTGGAGTAACACACGCAGGTTTACGAGTCGATTATTTAATCTTCGATAAATCACAATGGCTCAAGTTGAAGAGACCGATCATGACTTGGAATTTGATTTCAAGGGGCAGATCGATGATCTCGTATTCGGTCTAGAACGACTTAAGCCCGTGATGACAAACCTGAAAAAAAGAGGACGAGCTAACTTCTCAGAAGCGCTCCTTAAAGAAAAGTTGCGCTATATTACGGGAATTTGGATGGACGCTCTCTCACGCCACTCGGTGTTGATGAAAGCAATTCCTCCCAACAAACGTAAGAGCTACAGCTTCTTTAAGTTGAACCGCATGGTAGAGGCTGAGGAAGAATTCCTTGAGAGTCAGGATTACCTGACCTCGGAATTAGCCAGCCTCGCCGCAGCTGAGAAGGAAAGGGAGAAGGGTGAAGCCTCGCGAACCTCTTTAGAGGGCAAAGCGAGCCGCATCCCCTTCCCATTAGAACTCCCGAAGCAAAGTCTCCCAAAATTCGGAGGAGATCCACGAAACTGGGCTCAGTTCGAGGATCTATTCACCTCCGTTATAATTAACGACGATAGGCTGTCGGATGGACAAAGGTTGCAATACCTTAATGCCTGCATTGAGGGAGACGCTTCGGCGACGATCGCATCCCTCGAAATTAGGGATACTAATTTCGAGGTGGCGTGGGAAGCCCTGAAGGACAAATTCGGGAAACCACGCGTAGTGATCGCGCAGCTTCTCGAGCCAATCGGGAAGCTAAAACCAATAAGGAAGGGGGATCTAGCGAGTCTGCAGCAAGTTACGGTTGGCATAAAGCGAACGCTTGCCGCTCGCCTTGCAAAAGCTGAACCGGCCAGTGAAACACTGGAGTGACTTGCTAGTCCTACTGGAAAAAAATAAGTTGGAGCCTGCGCTCGATTGGGATTGGGAAAAGTCGTTGAAAAACGCCAAGGAATACCCCTCGTTTGACGAGATGTTGGCGTTCCTGGAGGTGTATGAGTGCGCTATGCTGGTGCCAAACGAGCAGCGCCGGAAAGCCTCGACCGATCCCCAATCGAAGCCAAGACTACGGGCTCATAATACCGTGGTACAGGCGTCCCCTTCCACGAACGAAACGTGTGCGTTTTGCTGTCAGTCGCACGACGTATCATATTGTGATAGCTTCAAGCGACTGTCGCCCGAGCACCGTTTCCAATTTATTAGAGGCAGCCAGCATTGTATACTATTCTTGGCCGCCATTCACACAACGAAGCAATGCCAGAGCCATACAGTCTGTGAGAAATGCAGTGGGAGACATCATACCCTGCTGCATTTCGAACAACGGACAAGTAAGGCACAGGTAAAACCGTCGCCGACGAGCACGGCTACGCCGAGCAAACGGAGAGCGGGACGGAGCAACGCCCCACCCCGTCGCTCGAGCAGTAAGCCGACTGATACGTCATCCGCCTCAGTGACGTCACACTGTAGCGCGTCGATGGCAGTAAAAACTCCGCCGGTGCAACTCGCTACAGCGAATGTGCGCCTGTTGGGAAGGGATGGGACGACGCGAATCGCGCGTGCCCTCCTAGATCAGGGGTCAGAGACTTCTTTTATCTCCGCGAGTCTCGTCAATGACCTTAGACTCCGGCGGATAAGATCACCAGCCACGGTAACGGGATTGGGGGGCGGTCGAACCCAATCCATAACCCACCAGGTGCAGATGAGTCTGTCGTCACTGCATAACGCCTCGGCAGTTTTCGTGACGAGCGCGTATGTGGTCCCGAGGATCACAACGTATGTTCCGCCGTCGGTGCAAATACCCGATAGCGATGCCATACGTGACCTCTCACTCGCAGACCCGAATCTAGCGTCGAACCACCGTATTGAGGTGTTGATCGGCGCTGAGCTGTATGCGCAAATTATTCGACGGGGTTTCCGTCGGATAAGCACCACAGGTCCGATAGCCCAAGAAACCGCGCTCGGGTGGGTGCTATCCGGACCTTTAAGCGCAACAACCTCCTCCACCAAGACGCTGAGGACGTTGCATTGCAACGTCCTTGAATCGCTGGACAAAGCGATACGGCGTTTTTGGGAGATTGAGGAGATCCCTCGCAAATTGGTCCTAACCAAAGACGAGGAGGATTCCGAAGCGCACTTCGCAAAAACCGTTGCACGCGATGCAATGGGCAGGCTTGTCGTCCGCTTGCCCTTCAACCATCCGAGGCCGGAAGAAGTGCTGGGAGATTCCTTCCACAGAGCGCTCTCCGCCCTCACAAGGTTAAGGAAGAAGCTGGAAGCAAACCAGACCCTCGAAGACGAATACGGTGAGTTTCTCACCGAATATGAGTCGATGGGGCATATGACCCGGCTTGAGTCGCTTGACCGAGGACGACTATATATTCCACATCGAGCAGTAATCCGTGAGGAAAGCTCGACGACGAAGTTGTGCGTCGTATTTAATGCAACCTCCGGAACCACGAGCGGTCGCTCGTTAAACGACGTCCTTCACGTAGGGCCAAAATTACAGAATGACATCACGTCGGTTCTGATGAGATGGCGTCTGCATGCCTACGTGCTGGTGGCAGACATTGAGAAAATGTTTCGACAAATTCTCGTCGCCCCGGAGGACCGTCGGTTTCAATGCATCCTATGGCGTGCGCCAAAAACCGAGCGACTTATCGCTTTCGAGATAAATACCGTGACATACGGTACGGCTTGCGCGCCATATCTATCGATGCGAACCCTTCTCGAGTTGAAAGAGCAGGGCGGAGGTGATTTCCCTCTCGCCGCTCCAGTCCTCGAGAAAGACATATACGTTGACGACGTATTTATGGGGGCCCCAGATAAATCGTTGTTAGAGCAAACGCGAAGGCAAATTTGCGAGCTTCTACAAAAAGGTGGATTTCGCCTGCGAAAGTGGGCTGGAAATTCACCAGATTTACTGAGCAATATCCCCCAAAGTGCCCATTCGCACGCGGTCGACCTTGCACTGTTCGAGGATTCCGAACTTAAGGTATTAGGCCTACGATGGGTACCGTCGGGAGACTATTTCTATTTCAACTTGCAACGGTTTCAACCGTTGCTGGTCCCGATAACGAAGCGCACTTTGTTCTCGGAGATCGCGAAATTGTACGATCCACTCGGGTGGTTATCCCCGGTAGTGATTCGCACAAGGGTCCTCATGTAGGCCCAATGGCTGGAGAAAATACAGTGGGACGAACAAGTCTCCGCGAATACACTCAAAACGTGGAATGCGTTTTGTGTGGATTGGAGCAAGTTGAATGATTTGAAAATTCCCCGATGGTTAAGATGCGGAGCCGACACACTTTCTGTGGAGTTACACGGATTCTGTGACGCATCACTCGCTGCCTATTCCGCCGTTACTTATTTAAGAGTAACGTCGATGAATAATGATGTAAATACTACATTATTAATGGCAAAAACGCGAGTAGCTCCCATCAAAACGCAATCAATCCCGATTCTGGAGTTGAACGGGGTTGTGCTCCTCACCGAACTAATGCTGCATGTGCAAAGCTCGCTCTGTACCAGAGTTGAGTGCGTGGTCTGTTGGACAGACTCCACGATTGCACTCGCATGGTTGAGGAAACATCCTTCGACATGGAAGGTGGTTGTGGCCAACCGAGTGTCGAAGGTACAGACGATGCTTCCGAGTGCACAATGGCGGTATGTTCCGACAAGCTCCAATCCCGCGGATCTTAATTCACGTGGAGTGGAAGCTGCGGAGCTGCTATCCTCGGAGCTGTGGTCGTCAGGACCGGCGTGGCTAAGACAAGTGGAAGCGAGGTGGCCGAAAATACCCGCTTCCATAGAGACCGATGAGGGAAAGCGCGTAGCGCATACTCATCTAGTTACTCCCGAAAAGGAATGGGACTTCCTATTCCGATTTCCATCGTGGAGAAAACTAGTGCGCGTCACAGCATATTGTCTCCGGTTTCGGAGACGAGTGCAAGGTGACCCAAGGTCCTTTGTCAAGGAGATCCTCCACGCATCGGAGTTGCAACAAGCAACCCACAGAATTGCACAGTACGTACAGAGTACGCATTTCGCAGAGGAGTACCGGTGCTTGAAAAATCACCGCGGAATTCCTGCGAAATCTCCGATAAAAAGTCTGCATCCGTTTCTCGACGATAAAGGCGTCTTGAGGGTCGGTGGAAGGCTGGAGAATACAGTACTCGATTGGCAAACGAAACATCCGATAATCCTGCCGAAACATTATGTGAGCACACTAATAATTAGGCAGGGGCACGTGGATACGTTGCACGGAGGTTTGCAGATGACCTTGTACAAGGTGAGACAGCAATTCTGGATCCTTGGCTGCCGAAATGCCGCTCGAACGGTGATCAACCAATGCATGAAATGCATAAGGTGGAAGGGTCGCACCTCCACGCAGATTATGGCTGGTTTGATCCCTGAGCGTTGCAGACCGGCTCGAGCTTTCTCGAATTGCGGAGTGGATTATGCTGGACCGTTTCGCGTTCGCTACTCCGCTGGCCGAGGGAAGACAGCTCATAAAGCGTACCTTGCGGTTTTCGTATGTTACGCTACAAGAGCTGTCCATCTCGAACTTGTCAGTGATTACACGACAGGCTCGTTTATTGCCGCCTTAGATCGCTGTATCGCCCGACGTGGAACCCCGTCCTGCATTTTCAGTGACAATGGGACAAACTTCGTCGGTGCAGATCGCGAGCTAAGAACGCACTTCCGCGAGGTGAGTAATTCGCAGGAAGTGCAAAATAGCTGCGGCACGCAGGGTGTTCAGGATTTCTCGAAGTCCGGAACGTTCGACGTATTCAAACAGTGTTATGCTTACTTTGGACTCTTTTTCTGGCTTCGCTTCGTGCGTCTTAACTATGGTGCAAAAACTTTAAATACGTCGAACGTTCTGGAAACAAGGTCTTCTTCGCAGCAGTTGAGAATATTCGAGAAGAAATTGAATTCCCGAATATTCTCGAAGCATCACGAGCGCGTGAGCTCCCCTCAAGGGGTAGCCCCTCACTCAAATCATAAATACCGGTGCGACGGCACCGGTCTGTCTCTTAGTTCGGGCCTTTTGTACTGGTAATCTATTCTACTTCGGGTGTATCGACGTTATAGCTTAAACGTGCGATTACAATTACTTATCGGGTTTATTACTTTCGTATAACTTTATACACGTTAATTCTTGGTGTGCTTACCTGTATATCTGCGTGCTGTGCTTATCGTCTTTGGCGGCTTAGTGCTTATCTTTGTAACTTTATACGGGTTAATTTACTGGTGTGCTTACCTGTAAATCTGTGTACTTTAATTATCTGCTTTTGAGCTGCTTTCTCTATTGTGCTTATTCACTTATTGCGTATAACTAATTAACTGAGTGTGTGTGTGCGTATGACTGACTCCGTGTACTCGTGCCTACGGTTAACTTATTAATAAATAACTATTAAGGTACGCGCCTCATACTTTATTCATACATACAGTCCACTTAACTTCTGACTTTTCCGTACATTTTTTGGTCCTTCGAGCCGGATTATATAAGGATATTAGGGCATACTATAGGGCGATTGCGCGTATAACGGTTCCGACGGGTACAGGTGCGACGGTTAGTGAAATTCGAACAGAACGGTGAACGTGCGCGTGACCTCTGCCGACGGTTACAAGTGCGACGGCACAGAGAACTTTCAAACAAGAAACCGGTAATTAGTGCGCGCCTTCGGGACTATTTAGACTTTGTGAATTAATAGCCGATTCCAATTATCGACCAAATGGAGGAGCTTCTCTCGCATCAAGCCTCTTTGGCCCATCGTATCTCGCGCTTAGTCGAGAACATGATGAAGAGCGGCAAGTCGAAGATCACTCCTGGGGTCCTTCATGCACGCATGGATAATCTGGAAGATCTGTGGAAGCAGTTCCAGCGAGGACACAGAGAATTAACAAAGGAACTACTGGAATCGGGAAGGAAGCACGAATATGGGTCTGAGGAGAGGCTTCGTACTACAGAGGAGAATTACATCGACGCCAAGGCGCAATTACTGGACATGATTGCGTCTTCCTCTGCCGCAGCTGCATCTGATGCAAAGGCGCCACGGACGTCTCCAGAAGTGGGTCTTCGACGCAACTTGCCAGTCATTCAGGTGCCCCATTTCGACGGCGATATTCTGGACTGGCCTGCCTTCCGAGATGTGTTTTCCTCTGTCGTCATCAAGAATATGGACCTGACACCAGTAGAGCGGCTACACTACCTGAAGGCAAGCTTGTCTGGTTCACCGTACACACTTCTGGAGCACTTCAACACGGTCGACGCAAACTTCGATCGTGCCTGGAAGATGCTGCATGACCGCTATGAAAATCGACGCCTTATACTTGAGACACACGTGGCGTGCTTTCTGGATTTGCCAGCGTGCTCCAAGGAGTCGGCAGTGGAGCTCTCTCGTCTCCTGGATGGTACGGTGCGAGCAGTGGAAGCGTTCAGGGCCCAAGGTGAGCCTATCTGGCATTTGGTGATCGTTTACATCACAGCCCAAAAGCTCGATGCGAACACCCGGATCGCTTGGGAAGAATCTCTGGAGGACGATCGAGAGATTCCGACCTTTGAGACGCTCCACAGCTTTCTGCAGCGACGGGTGAGGATATTGCAGTCCTCAAGGACGTGTAACCCTCAGGACACTCCTGCTTCCAAGGAGTTACGACGTAGCAAGGATGTACAACACACACGTAAGGTACATATGGTGGCGCAGACGTCTACAACTAGGAAATGCCGCTTGTGCTCGCAAGGGCATTTCATCCTCTTTTGCGAGCAGTACAAGGCCAAGTCTCCGATCGAGCGCCGGGAGATCATAGCCAAGAAGGAGTTGTGTTTCAACTGCTTGGGTGCGCATGGAGTGAAGAGATGCCCGTCTATGAAGCGATGCCAAATCTGCCACGGCAAACACCACACGTCTCTTCACCACAGTGATTCACAAGGATCTTCGACGGGCTCAGCTACTGACTCAGGCGAGGGAAGAACGTCACTGTGCTGCTCCACTAAACGTCTCAGGTACACCAGAGCATATCTGGCCACTGCGCTGGTGAATATATCTTCGCCGACGGGTTCGTCCACCATCGCACGGGCATTGGTGGATCCTTGCTCGGAGGTCACGCTGATCTCCGAACGCCTCTCTCAACAATTGCGTCTGCCTCGGCGACATGCAACTCCTCCAGTGGATGGGGTAGCTGGATTAAGCACTCCTACTAAGGGTGTCGTACGCTTCCAAATGGCGTCGCGATTCAACCGGGACTGCAACTATGCAGTGGAGACCTTCGTCCTGGCGCACCTCACATCGTATTGTCCATCCAAGGCGAGGTTCTCATCTGACTGGAGACATCTTGAGAACCTTGAATTAGCTGACCCTCCGTCAGCTGCTGAGCGGGGCATCGATCTAATCTTGGGAGCTGATATTTACTCTCGAATTTTGTTGAAGGGCGTGCGTCTAGGTCCAGAACGAGCTCCAGTAGGGCAACAAACCACTCTGGGTTGGATTATCACTGGTTCTGCTCAATCACTATCACATACTGGTGAGCAGCTTGCAACATTCCACTGTGCGAAAGGTAATAACTTGGAGGACACACTACGACGGTTTTGGGAACAGGAGGAGGTCACTTCGACGATTCTCCATCGCACACAAGAGGAGGAAGAGTGCGAACACCACTGCAGCAGCACTGTCAGCCGAGACTCCTTCGGGCGCTACATAGTGCGGCTCCCATTCAAGACCACACAGGTACGTTTGGGCAATTCTAAGGGTGCGGCTCAACGGGCTTTAGACAGGGCAGAAAGGAAGTTCACTACTTCGGACTCCTTTCGGGAACACTACACTGCCTTCATGACGGAGTATGCAGAACTGGGGCACATGGAAGTAGTGCCTGATGGCGAACAGCCATCTCCGTCGACGTCGTACTATCTGCCGCACCACGGGGTCTGGAAGGAGACTAGCAGTACGACAAAGTTGAGGGTCGTCTTCAACGGGTCGTTCACCTCCTCTACGGGAATCTCTCTGAACGAGCTTCTGCACACGGGCCAGCAACTTCTTCCAGATATTCACCAACTCCTACTACGCTGGTGACTGCATGCTATTGTCTTCTGTGCAGATATAGAAAAAATGTACAGGCAGATCTGGTTACACAGGGAGGATCTCGACTTTCAACGCATCTTATGGAGAGACGCTCCGAACAAGGCAACAAGGACATATAGATTGCTTACCGTAACTTACGGTCTGTCCTGCGCTACTTTCCTCGCCACTCGCACCCTGCGCCAGCTTGCAGCTGATGAACGTCATCAGTACCCCTTGGGGGCGCAGATCTTGGAGGAGGACACATATGTGGACGACGTAGTTTCTTGTGCAGATACACTGGAGGAAGCCCGGGAAGCCCAGCAGCAACTATTGCGACTCCTCACGGCGGGCGGCTTCAACCTCCGCAAATGGTCGTCCAACACTCCAGATCTTCTTGCGGTACTTCCGGAAGAATTACGGGCATCGCACACGTCGAAGTCGTGTACTTATGAGGAGGGACCTTCACTCCTGGGACTACGGTGGGACAGCAGCAGGGACATCTTCAGGTTCGTTCCGACACTGGGGGAACGGGACGCCGTGTGCACCAAGAGGACGATGCTGAGTGCCATATCCAGGATTTATGATCCCTTGGGATTGTTAGCCCCTGTGATCATTACTGCGAAAATCCTTATACAGGCACTGTGGTTGCTCCATGTGTCTTGGGACGAGACTCTGCCTCCATCACAATCCGCTACCTGGAGGTCTCACTTAAGGGAACTGCCACTCATAGAAGAGGTACCCTTCAAGCGTTGGGTGAACTTTACAAGGGCTAGGCACACTTCTGAAATTCACGGATTTTGTGACGCTTCAGAAAAGGCATATGCAGCTGACATCTATATACGAACGGTGTCAAGGGATGGAGCATCGATGGACTTGTTCACTGCCAAAACTAAGGTGGCTCCTTTGAAACAAGTTACTCTTCCTCGGTTGGAGCTGTGTGGTGCCGTATTGCTGGCTCGTTTAGTGTCACGCATCCGCATGATAACCAGTCTTCAGAGTGTGCCTGTCCACTTGTGGACAGATTCTACCATCGTGCTTAGTTGGTTGCAGGCTCATCCAAGCAAGTGGAAGACTTTTGTGGCAAACAGGGTGGCTGAGATCCAAGCCTTGAGTCCATCCGTACAGTGGCATCACATAGCCACCCAACACAATCCAGCTGATTGTGCGTCACGAGGCTTGCTTCCATCTCAACTAGCGGGTCATACCTTGTGGAGAGAAGGACCATCTTTTCTTAGGAGCCAGGAAGATAGCTGGCGAACAGTCACTCCATTTCTTCCCCCTAACGAGCTGGAGCAAAGGGGAGTCACTACTATGCATTTATCCACTCCACCGAAGCAAGGATGGGAATTCTTGCAGCGCTACTCTTCCCTTTCACATCTCCTCCGCCTCCTGGCCTGGCTAGTGAGGATTATCAACAAGTCCAAGAAATCTCCCGATGAACCTGATTGCTCATATGTCACTGCATATGAAATACGAAGGGCACGAACTTTGTGCCTTAAGCTAATGCAGGAGGAGATATTTGCACAAGAGCTTGAATCAATGTCTAGGGATCTGCCAATAAAGGGGAAACTATCGCGGCTTACACCAATGTTGGATTCTGATGGGCTGATGAGAGTGGATGGGAGGCTCAAGCATTCTCTATTGTCATATGACGCCAAGCATCCTGTCATACTTCCCTGCTCTCACCACATTACTGCACTTCTTGCACAAGAGGCTCACCTCTTGACACTACACGGAGGTCCTCAACTTACTCTAGGCACGCTCCGCCAAAATTACTGGATCCTTGGGGGAAGAAACCTTGTGAAAGCTGTCATTCACAAGTGCCTAGTATGCACACGCTGGAAGGCTTCTCCTCTCTCTCAACGCATGGGCGATCTACCGGCTTCACGGGTCAACCAGGCTAGAGCATTTCTACACGTGGGTGTCGACTACGCTGGACCATACCTGGTGAGGATAAGCGGAGGGCGAGGGCAGAAATCCAGGAAGGCGTACGTTGCTGTCTTCGTCTGCCTCGCCACACGAGCTATTCATCTGGAGCTGGTGTCCGACTACACTACTGAGGCCTTCATCGCTGCATTCCGTCGCTTTACGGCACGTAGAGGGAAGTGCTCAACCATTAGTAGTGATCAAGGAACCACCTTCCAGGGAGCGGATCGAGAACTCCGCCGCATGTTTGCTCAGTCGTCGTCCACGATGTCTGCCATTACGCGGGAACTGGCGCGGGAAGGCGTCACATGGAAATTCATCCCTCCAGCGGCTCCACACTTCGGCGGCATATGGGAAGCTGGGGTGAAATCTATGAAGCACCATCTTCGACGCGTAGTGGGCGACACGCGACTCACTTACGAGGAAATGGCTACGGTCCTGGCACAAATTGAGGCGTGTCTAAATTCACGCCCGTTGGTAACTCTGTCTGACTCTCTGGATACGCTAGAGGTATTAACTCCTGGTCATTTTTTGATAGGTGCTCCGCTGACTGCCTTGCCCGACCATGCGTCTCTGGATGACTCAGGGACTTCTACATCGCGCTGGCGTCTACTTCAACAAATGCAGCTGCATTTTTGGAACGTTTGGAAAAGGGAATATCTTCAGACACTGCAGGCACGCGACAAGTGGCGTAAGAAGACTGACGCCCCGAAGGTGGGAGATCTCTGTGTGGTTCTGAATGAGCTCACTCCCCCCACCAGGTGGCCACTCGCTCGCATCGTGCAGACTAATCCAGGGACGGATGGTATGGTCAGGGTGGTCACGTTGCAAACGGCGACCACTACGCTAAAGCGTCTTATTACGAAGATCTGCCTGCTTCCAAATAATTAAGTACTGGATTCGTTGCCACAGGACAACGAAGGCGGGCGGAATGTTCAGGATTTCTCGAAGTCCGGAACGTTCGACGTATTCAAACAGTGTTATGCTTACTTTGGACTCTTTTTCTGGCTTCGCTTCGTGCGTCTTAACTATGGTGCAAAAACTTTAAATACGTCGAACGTTCTGGAAACAAGGTCTTCTTCGCAGCAGTTGAGAATATTCGAGAAGAAATTGAATTCCCGAATATTCTCGAAGCATCACGAGCGCGTGAGCTCCCCTCAAGGGGTAGCCCCTCACTCAAATCATAAATACCGGTGCGACGGCACCGGTCTGTCTCTTAGTTCGGGTCTTTTGTACTGGTAATCTATTCTACTTCGGGTGTATCGACGTTATAGCTTAAACGTGCGATTACAATTACTTATCGGGTTTATTACTTTCGTATAACTTTATACACGTTAATTCTTGGTGTGCTTACCTGTATATCTGCGTGCTGTGCTTATCGTCTTTGGCGGCTTAGTGCTTATCTTTGTAACTTTATACGGGTTAATTTACTGGTGTGCTTACCTGTAAATCTGCGTACTTTAATTATCTGCTTTTGAGCTGCTTTCTCTATTGTGCTTATTCACTTATTGCGTATAACTAATTAACTGAGTGTGTGTGTGTGCGTATGACTGACTCCGTGTACTCGTACCTACGGTTAACTTATTAATAAATAACTATTAAGGTACGCGCCTCATACTTTATTCATACATACAGTCCACTTAACTTCTGACTTTTCCGTACACAGGGCATAGAATGGAGATTTAATCCTCCTAGTGCACCACATTTCGGTGGCATGCAGGAAGCCGGCGTGAAATCAGTGAAACATCACTTAAAGCGCATTCTCGGTGCATTCACTCCCACCGCAGAGGAGATGTATACGCTCCTTTGCAAGATCGAGGCGAGCTTAAACTCCCGCCCGATCGCAGCGTTGAGTGATGCACCCGATAGCTATGCGCCTCTCACGCCGGGCCACTTCCTTACTGGAGGTCCTTTAAATGCACTTCCGATGCGCTCTGTTGAGACGGAACAGCTCTCGCTGTTAAGAACTAAGATGGAACACTAAAATGGAACTAAGTTTCGCATCCGGGGTTTCCTCTCTCACAAGGTCGGCCACTTAGTTTCGTCGAATACATACGGTTTCGAGTGGCATCGCCACAGATTCCAGAGAACAGGCGCTTCTCCTGGCACAGTATCGAAAACTTAGTTTCAGATAGAACAATTAGTTTAAAATGGAACTAAGTTTCGCATCTGGAGTTTCCTCTCTCAAAAGGTCGACCACTTAGTTTCGTCGAACACATACTGTTTCGAGTAGCATCGCGGCAGACTTCAGAGAACAGGCGCGTCTTCTGGCACTGTATCGAACACTTAGTTTCAGTTAGAACAATTAGTTTAAAATGGAACAATGTTTCGCATCTGGAGTTTCCTTTCGCACAAGGTCGACAATTTAATTTCGTCGAACACATACGGTTTCGAGAGGCATCGCCAGAGATTTCAGAGAACAGGCGCACCTCCTGGTACAGTATCGAACACTTAGTTTCAGATAGAACAATTATTTTAAAATGGAATTAAATTTCGCATTTGGAGTTTCCTCTCTCACAAGGTCGGCCACTTAGTTTCGTCTAACACATACGGTTTCGAGTGGCATCGCCACAGATTTCAGAGAACAGGCGCTTCTGCTGGCACAGTATCGAACACTTAGTTTCAGATGGAACCATTAGCTTAAAATGGAACTAAGTTTCGGGTCTGGAGTTTACTCTCTCACAAGGTCGACCACTTAGTTTCGTCGAACGCATGCGGATTCGAGGGCGCATCGCCACAGATTTCAGAGAACAGGCGCACCTCCTGGCACAGTATCGAACACTTAGTTTCAGATAGAAAAATTAGTTTAAAATGGTACTAAGTTTCGCATTTGGAGTTTCTTCCCGCACAAGGCGACAACTCAGTTTCGTCGAACACATACGGTTTCGAGTGGCATCGCCACACATTTCAGAGAACAGGCGCTTCTCCTGCCACAGTATCGAAAACTTAGTTTTAGATAGAACAATAAGATTAAAATGGAACTATGTTTCGCTTCTGGAGTTTCCTCTCTCACAGGATCGACCACTTTGTTTCGTCGAACACATACGGTTTCGAGTAGCATCGCCACATATTTCATAAGAATTTGAGAGAACAGGCGTTTCTCCTGGCACAGTATCGAACACTTAGTTTCAGATAGAACAATTAGTTTAAAATGGAACTAAGTTTCGCATCTGGAGTTTCGTCTCTCACAAGGCCGACCACTTAGTTTCGTCGAACACATACGGTTTCGAGTGGCATCGCCACAGATTTCAGAGAACCGACGTTCTCCTGGCACACTACCGAACACTTAGTTTCAGATAGAACAATTATTTTAAAATTGAATAAAGTTTGGCATTTGGAGTTTCCTCTCTCAAAAGGTCGACCACTTAGTTTCGTCGAACACATACGGTTTCGAGTAGCATCGCGACACATTTCAGAGAACAGGCGCGTCTTCGGGCACTGTATCGAACACTCTTTCAGATAGAACAATTAGTTATAAATGGAACTAAGTTTGGCATCTGGAGTTTCCTCTCTCACAAGGAGTACCACTTAGTTTCGTCGAACACATACGTTTTCGAGTAGCATCGCCACAGATTTCAGAGAACGGGCGCTTCTCTTGGCACAGTATCGAATACTTAGTTACAGATAGAACACTTAGTTTAAAATGGAACTATGTTTCGCATTTGGAGTTTCCTCTCTCAGAAGGTGAACCACTTAGTTTCGTCGAACACATACGGTTTCGAGTAGCATCGCCACTGATTTGAGAGAACAGGCGCTTCTCCTGGCACAGTATCGAACACTTAGTTTCGGATAGAACAATTAGTTTAAAATGGAACTAAGTTTCGCATCTGGAGTTTCGTCTCTCACAAGGCCGACCACTTAGTTTCGTCGAACACATACGGTTTCGAGTGGCATCGCCACAGATTTCAGAGAACCGACGTTCTCCTGGCACACTACCGAACACTTAGTTTCAGATGGAACATTCGGTTTAAAATGGAACAAAGTTTCGCATCTGGAGATTCCTCTCTCACAAGGTTGACCACTTAGTTTCGTTGAACACATGCGGTTTCGAGTGGCATCGCCACAGATTTCAGAGAACAGGCGTATCTCCTGGCACAGTATCGAACACTCTTTCAGATAGAACAATTAGTTATAAATGGAACTAAGTTTGGCATCTGGAGTTTCCTCTCTCACAAGGAGTACCACTTAGTTTCGTCGAACACATACGTTTTCGAGTAGCATCGCCACAGATTTCAGAGAACGGGCGCTTCTCCTGGCACAGTATCGAATACTTAGTTTCAGAGAGAACAATTAGTTTAAAATGGAAATAAGTTTCGCACCTGGAGTTTCCTCTCCCACAAGGATTACCACTTAGTTTCGTCGAACACATACGTTTTCGAGTAGCATCGCCACAGATTTCAGAGAACAGTCGCTTCTCCTGGCACAGTGTTGAACACTTAGTTCCAGATAGAACAATTAGTTTAAAATGGAACTAAGTTTCGCATCTGGAGTTTCTTCCCGCACAAGGCGACCACTTAGTTTCGTCGAACACATACGTTTTCGAGTAGCATCGCCACAGATGTCAGAGAACGGGCGCTTCTCCTGGCACAGTATCGAATACTTAGTTTCAGATAGAAAAATTAGTTTAAAATGGTACTAAGTTTCGCATTTGGAGTTTCTTCCCGCACAAGGCGACCACTTAGTTTCGTCGAACACATACGTTTTCGAGTAGCATCGCCACAGATGTCAGAGAACGGGCGCTTCTCCTGGCACAGTATCGAATACTTAGTTTCAGAGAGAACAATTAGTTTAAAATGGAAATAAGTTTCGCACCTGGAGTTTCCTCTCCCACAAGGATTACCACTTAGTTTCGTCGAACACATACGTTTTCGAGTAGCATCGCCACAGATTTCAGAGAACGGGCGCTTCTCTTGGCACAGTATCGAACACTTAGTTTCAGATAGAAAAATAAGTTTAAAATGGAACTAAGTTTCGCTTTTGGAGTTTCCTCTCTCACAGGATCGACCACTTTGTTTCGTCGAACACATACGGTTTCGAGTGGTATCGCCACAGATTTCAGAGAACAGGCGCTTCTCCTGGCACACTACCGAACACTTAGTTTCAGATAGAACAATTATTTTAAAATTGAATAAAGTTTCGCATTTGGAGTTTCCTCTCTCAAAAGGTCGACCACTTAGTTTCGTCGAACACATACGGTTTCGAGTAGCATCGCGACAGATTTCAGAGAACAGGCGCGTCTTCTGGCACTGTATCGAACACTCTTTCAGATAGAACAATTAGTTATAAATGGAACTAAGTTTGGCATCTGGAGTTTCCTCTCTCACAAGGAGTACCACTTAGTTTCGTCGAACACATACGTTTTCGAGTAGCATCGCCACAGATTTCAGAGAACGGGCGCTTCTCTTGGCACAGTATCGAATACTTAGTTACAGATAGAACACTTAGTTTAAAATGGAACTATGTTTCGCATTTGGAGTTTCCTCTCTCAGAAGGTGAACCACTTAGTTTCGTCGAACACATACGTTTTCGAGTGGCATCGCCACAGATTTCAGAGAACGGGCGCTTCTCTTGGCACAGTATCGAACACTTAGTTTCAGATAGAAAAATAAGTTTAAAATGGAACTAAGTTTCGCTTTTGGAGTTTCCTCTCTCACAGGATCGACCACTTTGTTTCGTCGAACACATACGGTTTCGAGTGGTATCGCCACAGATTTCAGAGAACAGGCGCTTCTCCTGGCACAGTATCGAACACTTAGTTTCAGAGAGAACAATTAGTTTAAAATGGAATTAAGTTTCGCATCTGGAGTATCCTCTCTCACAAGATCAACCACTTAGTTTCGTCGAACACATACGGTTTCGAGTGGCATCGCCACAGATTTCAGAGAACAGGCGCTTCTGCTGGCACATTAACGAAAAAACTTAGTTTCAGATAGAACAATTAGTTTAAAATGGCACTAAGTTTCGCGTCTAGAGTTTCCTCTCTCACAAGGTCGACCGCTCAGTTTCGTCGAACACATACGGTTTCGAGTGGTATCGCCACAGATTTCGCAGAACGGCGTTTCTCCTGGCACAGTATCGAACACTTAGTTTCAAATAGAAATATTAGTTTAAAATGGAACTAAGTTTCGCATCTGGAGTTTCCTCTCTCACAAGGTCGACCACTTAGTTTCGCCGAACGCATACGGTTTCAAGTGGCATCGCCACAGATTTCAGAGAACAGGCGCTTCTCCTGGCACAGTATCGAACACTTAGTTTCAGATGGAACATTTAGTTTAAAATTGAACTATTTTTCGCATCTGGAGTTTCCTCTCTCACAAGGTCGACCACTTAGTTTCGCCGAACGCATACGGTTTCAAGTGGCATCGCCACAGATTTCAGAGAACAGGCGCTTCTGCTGGCACATTAACGAAAAAACTTAGTTTCAGATAGAACAATTAGTTTAAAATGGCACTAAGTTTCACGTCTAGAGTTTCCTCTCTCACAAGGTCGACCGCTCAGTTTCGTCGAACACATACCGTTTCGAGTGGTATCGCCACAGGTTTCACAGAACGGGCGCTTCTCCTGGCACAGTATCGAACACTTAGTATCAGATAGAACAATTATTTTAAAATGGAACGAAGCTTCGCATTTGGTGTTTCCTCTCTCACAAGGTCGACAACTTAATTTCGTCGAACACATACGGTTTCGAGTGGCATCGCCACAGATTTCAGAGAAAAGGCGCTTCCCCTAGCACAGTATCGAACACTTAGTTTCAGGTAGAACAATTACTTTAAAATGGAACGAAGCTTCGCATTTGGAGTTTCCTCTCTCACAAGGTGGACCACTTAGTTTCGTCGAACACATACGGTTTCGAGTGGCACCGCCACAGATTTCAGAGAACAGGCGCTTCTCCTGGCACATTATCGAACACTTAGTTTCAGATGGAACATTTAGTTTTAAATTGAACTATTTTTCGCATCTGGAGTTTCCTCTCTCACAAGGTCGACCACTTAGTTTCGCCGAACGCATACGGTTTCAAGTGGCATCGCCACAGATTTCAGAGAACAGGCGCTTCTGCTGGCACATTAACGAAAAAACTTAGTTTCAGATAGAACAATTAGTTTTAAATGAAACTATGTTTCGCATCTGCAGTTTCCTCTACCACAAGGTCGACCACTTATTTTCGTCGAACACATACCGTTTCGAGTGGCATCGCCACAGGTTTCAGAGAACTGGCGCTTCTCCTGGCACAGTATCGAACACTTAGTATCAGATAGACCAATTACTTTAAAATGGAACGAAGCTTCGCATTTGGAGTTTCCTCTCTCACAAGGTGGACCACTTAGTTTCGTCGAACACATACGGTTTCGAGTGGCACCGCCACAGATTTCAGAGAACAGTCGCTTCTCCTGGCACTGTATCGAACACTTAGTTTCAGATGGGACACTTAGTTTTAAATGAAACTAATTTTCGCTTCTGGAGTTTCCTCTCTCACAAGGTCGACCATTTAGATTCGTCGAACATATACGGTTTCGAGTGGTATCGCCACAGATTTCAGAGAACAGACGCTTCTCCTGGCACAGTATCGAACACTTAGTTTCAGAGAGAACAATTAGTTTAAAATGGAATTAAGTTTCGCATCTGGAGTATCCTCTCTCACAAGATCAACCACTTAGTTTCGTCGAACACATACGGTTTCGAGTGGCATCGTCACACATTTCAGAAACAGGCGCTTCTCCTGGCACAGTACCGAACACTTAGTTTCAGATAGAACAATTAGTTTAAAATGGAACTATGTTTCGCATCTGCAGTTTCCTCTACCACAAGGTCGACCACTTATTTTCGTCGAACACATACGGTTTCGAGTGGCATCGCCACAGGTTTCAGAGAACTGGGGCTTCTCCTGGCACAGTATCGAACACTTAGTATCAGATAGAACAATTACTTTAAAATGGAACGAAGCTTCGCATTTGGAGTTTCCTCTCTCACAAGGTGGACCACTTAGTTTCGTCGAACACATACGGTTTCGTGTAGCATCGCCACTGATTTCAGAGAACAGGCGCTTCTCCTGGCACAGTATCGAACACTTAGTTTCAGATAGAACACTTAGTATAAAATGGAACTATGTTTGGCATTTGGAGTTTCCTCACTCACACGGTCTACCACTTACTTTCGTCGAACACATACGGTTTCGAGTGGCATCGCCACAGGTTTCAGAGAACTGGCGCTTCTCCTGGCACAGTATCGAACACTTAGTTTCAGGTAGAACAATTAGTTTAAAATGGAACTAATTTTCGCATCTGGAGTTTCCTCTCTCACAAGGTCGGCCACTTAGTTTCGTCGAGCACTTACGGTTTCGAGTAGCATCGCCACTGATTCCAGAGAACAGGCGCTTCTCCTGGCACAGTATCGAACACTTAGTTTCAGATAGAACACTTAGTATAAAATGGAACTTTCTTTCGCAATTTGAGTTTCCTCACTCACACGGTCTACCACTTACTTTCGTCGAACACATTCGGCTTCGAGTAGCAACGCCACAGGTTTCAGAGAACAGGCGCTTCTCCTGGCACAGTATCGAACACTTAGTTTCAGGTAGAACAATTAGTTTAAAATGGAACTAATTTTCGCATCTGGAGTTTCCTCTCTCACAAGGTCGGCCACTTAGTTTCGTCGAACACATACGGTTTCGAGAGGCATCGCCACAGGTTTCAGAGAACAGGCGCTTCTCCTGGCACAGTATCGAACACTTAGTTTCAGATAGAACAATTAGTTTAAAATGGAACTAAGTTTCGCATATGAAGTTTCCTCTCTCACAAAGTCGGCCACTTAGTTTCGTCGAACACATACAGTTTCGAGTGGCATCGCCACCGATTTCAGAGAACAGGCGCTTCTCCTGGCACAGTATCGAGCTCTTAGTTTCAGATAGAACAATTACTTTAAAATGGCACGCAGTTTCGCGTCTGGTGTTTTCTCTCTCACAAGGTCGACCACTCAGTTTCGTCGAAACACATACCGTTTCGAGTTGTATCGCCACAGATTTCGCCGAACCGGAGCTTCTCCCGGCACAGTATCGACTACTTAGTTTCGTCGAACACATACGGTTTCGAGTAGCATCGCCACAGATTTCAGAGAACAGGCGCTTCTCCCGGCACAGTATCGAAAACTTAGTAGAAGAGAGAACAATTAGTTTAAAATGGAACAAAGCTTCGCATCTGGAGTTTCCTCTCTCACAAGGTGGACCACTTAGTTTCGTCGAACACATACGGTTTCGAGTAGCATCACCACTGATTTCAGCGAACAGGTGTTTCTCCTGGCACAGTATCGAACACTTAGTTTCAGATGGAACATTTGGTTTAAAATGGAAATAAATTTCAAATCCGGAGTATCCTATCTCAGAAGGTCGACCACTTAGTTTCGTCGAACAGAAACGGTTTCGAGTGGCATCGCCACAGATTTCAGAGAACAGGCGCTTCTCCTGGCACAGTATCGAACACTTAGTTTCAGATGGAACATTTAGTTTAAAAGGGAAATAAGTTTCGCATCTGGAGATTCCTCTCTCACAAGGTCGACTACTTAGTATCGTCGAACACATACGGTTTCGAGTGGCATCGCCACAGATTTCAGAGAACAGGCGCATCTCCTCGCACAGTATCGAACACTTAGTTTCAGATAGAACAATTAGTTTAAAAGGGAAATAAGTTTCGCATCTGGAGATTCCTCTCTCACAAGGTCGACTACTTAGTATCGTCGAACACATACGGTTTCGAGTGGCATCGCCACAGATTTCAGAGAACAGGCGCTTCTCCTCGCACAGTATCGAACACTTAGTTTCAGATAGAACAATTAGTTTTAAATGGAACTAAGTTTCGCATCTGGAGTTTCCTCTCTCACAAGGCGACAACTCAGTTTCGTGGAACACATACGGTTTCGAGTGGCATCGCTACACATTTCAGAGAACAGGCGCTTCTCCTGGCACAGTATCGAACACTTAGTTTCAGATAGAACAATTAGTTTAAAATGGAACTAAGTTTCGCATCTGGAGTTTCCTCTCTCACAAGGCGACAACTCAGTTTCGTGGAACACATACGGTTTCGAGTGGCATCGCTCCACATTTCAGAGAACAGGCGCTTCTCCTGGCACAGTATCGAACACATAGTTTGAGATTGAAAATTAGTTTAAAATGGAACTAAGTTTCGCATCTGGAGTTTCCTCTCTCACAAGGCGACAACTCAGTTTCGTGGAACACATACGGTTTCGAGTGGCATCGCTACAGATTTCAGAGAGCAGGCTCTTCTGCTGGCACAGTATCGAACACTTTCAGATAGAACAATCAGTTTAAAATGGAACTAAGTCTTACATCTGGAGTTTCCTCTTTCTCAAGGCGACCACTTAGTTTCGTCGAACACATACGGTTTCGAGGGGCATCGCTACAGGTTTCAGAGAACAGGCGCTTCGCCTGGCACAGTATCGAACACTTAGTTTCAGATGGAACATTTAGTTTAAAATTGAACTATGTTTCGCATCTGGAGTTTCCTCTCTCACAAGGCCGACCACTTAGTTTCACCGAACGCATACGGTTTCGAGTGGCATCGCCACAGATTTCAGAGAACAGGCGCTTCTGCTGGCACAGTATCGAACACTTAGTTTCAGATAGAACAATTAGTTTAAAATGGCACTAAGTATCGCGTCTGGAGTTTCCTCTCTCACATGGTCGACCACTTAGTTTCGTCGAACACATACGGTTTCGAGTGCCATCGCCACATATTTCAGAGAACAGGCGCTTTTCCTGGCACAGTATCGTACACTTAGTTTCAGATAGTACAATTAGTATAAAATGAAACTAAGTTTCGCATCGGAAGTTTCCTCTCTCACAAGGTCGAACACATAAGGTTTCGAGTGGTATCGCCACAGATTTCAGAGAACAGGCGCTTCTTTTGGCACAGCATCGAACACTTTCAGATAGAACAATCAGTTTAAAATGGAACTAAGTATTGCATCTGGAGTTTCTTCCCTGACAAGCTCGGCCACTTAGTTTCGTCGAACACATACGGTTTCGAGGGGCATCGCCACAGATTTCAGAGAACAGGCGCTTCTCCTGGCACAGTATCGAACACTTAGTTTCAGATGGAACATTTAGTTTAAAATTGAACTATGTTTCGCATCTGGAGTTTCCTCTCTCACAAGGTCGACTACTTAGTATCGTCGAACACATACGGTTTCGAGTGGCATCGCTACACATTTCAGAGAACAGGCGCTTCTCCTGGCACAGTATCGAACACTTAGTTTCAGATAGAACAATTAGTTTAAAAGGGAAATAAGTTTCGCATCTGGAGATTCCTCTCTCACAAGGTCGACTACTTAGTATCGTCGAACACATACGGTTTCGAGTGGCATCGCCACAGATTTCAGAGAACAGGCGCTTCTCCTCGCACAGTATCGAACACTTAGTTTCAGATAGAACAATTAGTTTTAAATGGAACTAAGTTTCGCATCTGGAGTTTCCTCTCTCACAAGGCGACAACTCAGTTTCGTGGAACACATACGGTTTCGAGTGGCATCGCTACACATTTCAGAGAACAGGCGCTTCTCCTGGCACAGTATCGAACATTAGGGTGTCAGATAGAACAATTAGTTTAAAATGGAACTAAGTTTCGCATCTGGAGTTTCCTCTCTCACAAGGCGACAACTCAGTTTCGTGGAACACATACGGTTTCGAGTGGCATCGCTCCACATTTCAGAGAACAGGCGCTTCTCCTGGCACAGTATCGAACACATAGTTTGAGATTGAACAATTAGTTTAAAATGGAACTAAGTTTCGTATCTGGAGTTTCCTCTCTCACAAGGCGACAACTCAGTTTCGTGGAACACATACGGTTTCGAGTGGCATCGCTACAGATTTCAGAGAACAGGCTCTTCTGCTGGCACAGTATCGAACACTTTCAGATAGAACAATCAGTTTAAAATGGAACTAAGTTTTACATCTGGAGTTTCCTCTTTCTCAAGGCGACCACTTAGTTTCGTCGAACACATACGGTTTCGAGGGGCATCGCTACAGATTTCAGAAAACAGGCGCTTCGCCCGGCACAGTATCGAACACTTAGTTTCAGATGGAACATTTAGTTTAAAATTGAACTATGTTTCGCATCTGGAGTTTCCTCTCTCACAAGGTCGACCACTTAGTTTCGCCGAACAGATACGGTTTCGCGTGGCATCGCCACAAATTTCAGAGAACAGGCGCTTCTCCTGGCACAGTATCGAACACTTAGTTTCAGATGGAACATTTAGTTTAAAATTGGACTAGGTTTCGCATCTGGAGTTTCCTCTCTCACAAGGTCGACTACTTAGTTTGGTCGAACACATACGGTTTCGAGTGGCATCGCCACACATTTCAGAGAACAGGCGCTTCTCCTGGCACAGTATCGAACACTTAGTTTCAGATAGAACAATTAGTTTAAAATGGCACTAAGTATCGCGTCTGGAGTTTCCTCTCTCACATGGTCGACCACTTAGTTTCGTCGAACACATACGGTTTCGAGTGCCATCGCCACATATTTCAGAGAACAGGCGCTTTTCCTGGCACAGTATCGTACGCTTAGTTTCAGATAGTACAATTAGTATAAAATGAAACTAAGTTTCGCATCGGAAGTTTCCTCTCTCACAAGGTCGAACACATAAGGTTTCGAGTGGTATCGCCACAGATTTCAGAGAACAGGCGCTTCTTTTGGCACAGCATCGAACACTTTCAGATAGAACAATCAGTTTAAAATGGAACTAAGTATTGCATCTGGAGTTTCTTCCCTGACAAGCTCGGCCACTTAGTTTCGTCGAACACATACGGTTTCGAGAGGCATCGCCACAGATTTCAGAGAACAGGCGCTTCTCCTGGCACAGTATCGAACACTTAGTTTCAGATGGAACATTTAGTTTAAAATTGAACTATGTTTCGCATCTGGAGTTTCCTCTCTCACAAGGTCGACTACTTAGTATCGTCGAACACATACGGTTTCGAGTGGCATCGCTCCACATTTCAGAGAACAGTCGCTTCTCCTGGCACAGTATCGAACACATAGTTTGAGATTGAACAATTAGTTTAAAAGGGAAATAAGTTTCGCATCTGGAGATTCCTCTCTCACAAGTTCGACTACTTAGTATCGTCGAACACATACGGTTTCGAGTGGCATCGCCACAGATTTCAGAGAACAGGCGCATCTCCTCGCACAGTATCGAACACTTAGTTTCAGATAGAACAATTAGTTTTAAATGGAACTAAGTTTCGCATCTGGAGTTTCCTCTCTCACAAGGCGACAACTCAGTTTCGTGGAACACATACGGTTTCGAGTGGCATCGCTACACATTTCAGAGAACAGGCGCTTCTCCTGGCACAGTATCGAACACATAGTTTGAGATTGAAAATTAGTTTAAAATGGAACTAAGTTTCGCATCTGGAGTTTCCTCTCTCACAAGGCGACAACTCAGTTTCGTGGAACACATACGGTTTCGAGTGGCATCGCTACAGATTTCAGAGAGCAGGCTCTTCTGCTGGCACAGTATCGAACACTTACAGATAGAACAATCAGTTTAAAATGGAACTAAGTCTTACATCTGGAGTTTCCTCTTTCTCAAGGCGACCACTTAGTTTCGTCGAACACATACGGTTTCGAGGGGCATCGCTACAGGTTTCAGAGAACAGGCGCTTCGCCTGGCACAGTATCGAACACTTAGTTTCAGATCGAACATTTAGTTTAAAATTGAACTATGTTTCGCATCTGGAGTTTCCTCTCTCACAAGGTCGACCACTTAGTTTCACCGAACGCATACGGTTTCGAGTGGCATCGCCACCGATTTCAGAGAACAGGCGCTTCTGCTGGCACAGTATCGAACACTTAGTTTCAGATAGAACAATTAGTTTAAAATGGCACTAAGTATCGCGTCTGGAGTTTCCTCTCTCACATGGTCGACCACTTAGTTTCGTCGAACACATACGGTTTCGAGTGCCATCGCCACATATTTCAGAGAACAGGCGCTTTTCCTGGCACAGTATCGTACACTTAGTTTCAGATAGTACAATTAGTATAAAATGAAACTAAGTTTCGCATCGGAAGTTTCCTCTCTCACAAGGTCGAACACATAAGGTTTCGAGTGGTATCGCCACAGATTTCAGAGAACAGGCGCTTCTTTTGGCACAGCATCGAACACTTTCAGATAGAACAATCAGTTTAAAATGGAACTAAGTATTGCATCTGGAGTTTCTTCCCCGAAAAGCTCGGCCACTTAGTTTCGTCGAACACATACGGTTTCGAGGGGCATCGCCACAGATTTCAGAGAACAGGCGCTTCTCCTGGCACAGTATCGAACACTTAGTTTCAGATGGAACATTTAGTTTAAAATTGAACTATGTTTCGCATCTGGAGTTTCCTCTCTCACAAGGTCGACCACTTAGTTTCACCGAACGCATACGGTTTCGAGTGGCATCGCCACAGATTTCAGAGAACAGGCGCTTCTGCTGGCACAGTATCGAACACTTAGTTTCAGATAGAACAATTAGTTTAAAATGGCACTAAGTATCGCGTCTGGAGTTTCCTCTCTCACATGGTCGACCACTTAGTTTCGTCGAACACATACGGTTTCGAGTGCCATCGCCACATATTTCAGAGAACAGGCGCTTTTCCTGGCACAGTATCGTACACTTAGTTTCAGATAGTACAATTAGTATAAAATGAAACTAAGTTTCGCATCGGAAGTTTCCTCTCTCACAAGGTCGAACACATAAGGTTTCGAGTGGTATCGCCACAGATTTCAGAGAACAGGCGCTTCTTTTGGCACAGCATCGAACACTTTCAGATAGAACAATCAGTTTAAAATGGAACTAAGTATTGCATCTGGAGTTTCTTCCCTGACAAGCTCGGCCACTTAGTTTCGTCGAACACATACGGTTTCGAGGGGCATCGCCACAGATTTCAGAGAACAGGCGCTTCTCCTGGCACAGTATCGAACACTTAGTTTCAGATGGAACATTTAGTTTAAAATTGAACTATGTTTCGCATCTGGAGTTTCCTCTCTCACATGGTCGACCACTTAGTTTCGTCGAACACATACGGTTTCGAGTGCCATCGCCACATATTTCAGAGAACAGGCGCTTTTCCTGGCACAGTATCGTACACTTAGTTTCAGATAGTACAATTAGTATAAAATGAAACTAAGTTTCGCATCGGAAGTTTCCTCTCTCACAAGGTCGAACACATAAGGTTTCGAGTGGTATCGCCACAGATTTCAGAGAACAGGCGCTTCTTTTGGCACAGCATCGAACACTTTCAGATAGAACAATCAGTTTAAAATGGAACTAAGTATTGCATCTGGAGTTTCTTCCCTGACAAGCTCGGCCACTTAGTTTCGTCGAACACATACGGTTTCGAGGGGCATCGCCACAGATTTCAGAGAACAGGCGCTTCTCCTGGCACAGTATCGAACACTTAGTTTCAGATGGAACATTTAGTTTAAAATTGAACTATGTTTCGCATCTGGAGTTTCCTCTCTCACAAGGTCGACTACTTAGTATCGTCGAACACATACGGTTTCGAGTGGCATCGCTACACATTTCAGAGAACAGGCGCTTCTCCTGGCACAGTATCGAACACTTAGTTTCAGATAGAACAATTAGTTTAAAAGGGAAATAAGTTTCGCATCTGGAGATTCCTCTCTCACAAGGTCGACTACTTAGTATCGTCGAACACATACGGTTTCGAGTGGCATCGCCACAGATTTCAGAGAACAGGCGCTTCTCCTCGCACAGTATCGAACACTTAGTTTCAGATAGAACAATTAGTTTTAAATGGAACTAAGTTTCGCATCTGGAATTTCCTCTCTCACAAGGCGACAACTCAGTTTCGTGGAACACATACGGTTTCGAGTGGCATCGCTCCACATTTCAGAGAACAGGCGCTTCTCCTGGCACAGTATCGAACACATAGTTTGAGATTGAAAATTAGTTTAAAATGGAACTAAGTTTCGCATCTGGAGTTTCCTCTCTCACAAGGCGACAACTCAGTTTCGTGGAACACATACGGTTTCGAGTGGCATCGCTACAGATTTCAGAGAGCAGGCTCTTCTGCTGGCACAGTATCGAACACTTACAGATAGAACAATCAGTTTAAAATGGAACTAAGTCTTACATCTGGAGTTTCCTCTTTCTCAAGGCGACCACTTAGTTTCGTCGAACACATACGGTTTCGAGGGGCATCGCTACAGGTTTCAGAGAACAGGCGCTTCGCCTGGCACAGTATCGAACACTTAGTTTCAGATGGAACATTTAGTTTAAAATTGAACTATGTTTCGCATCTGGAGTTTCCTCTCTCACAAGGTCGACCACTTAGTTTCACCGAACGCATACGGTTTCGAGTGGCATCGCCACCGATTTCAGAGAACAGGCGCTTCTGCTGGCACAGTATCGAACACTTAGTTTCAGATAGAACAATTAGTTTAAAATGGCACTAAGTATCGCGTCTGGAGTTTCCTCTCTCACATGGTCGACCACTTAGTTTCGTCGAACACATACGGTTTCGAGTGCCATCGCCACATATTTCAGAAAACAGGCGCTTTTCCTGGCACAGTATCGTACACTTAGTTTCAGATAGTACAATTAGTATAAAATGAAACTAAGTTTCGCATCGGAAGTTTCCTCTCTCACAAGGTCGAACACATAAGGTTTCGAGTGGTATCGCCACAGATTTCAGAGAACAGGCGCTTCTTTTGGCACAGCATCGAACACTTTCAGATAGAACAATCAGTTTAAAATGGAACTAAGTATTGCATCTGGAGTTTCTTCCCTGACAAACTCGGCCACTTAGTTTCGTCGAACACATACGGTTTCGAGGGGCATCGCCACAGATTTCAGAGAACAGGCGCTTCTCCTGGCACAGTATCGAACACTTAGTTTCAGATGGAACATTTAGTTTAAAATTGAACTATGTTTCGCATCTGGAGTTTCCTCTCTCACAAGGTCGACTACTTAGTATCGTCGAACACATACGGTTTCGAGTGGCATCGCTCCACATTTCAGAGAACAGTCGCTTCTCCTGGCACAGTATCGAACACATAGTTTGAGATTGAACAATTAGTTTAAAAGGGAAATAAGTTTCGCATCTGGAGATTCCTCTCTCACAAGGTGGACCACTTAGTTTCGTCGAACACATAAGGTTTCGAGTAGCATCACCACTGATTTCAGCGAACAGGCGCTTCTCCTGGCACAGTATCGAACACTTAGTTTCAGATGGAACATTTGGTTTAAAATGGAAATAAATTTCAAATCCGGAGTGTCCTATCTCAGAAGGTCGACCACTTAGTTTCGTCGAACACAAACGGTTTCGAGTGGCATCGCCACAGATTTCAGAGAACAGGCGCTTCTCCTGGCACAGTATCGAACACTTAGTTTCAGATGGAACATTTAGTTTAAAAGGGAAATAAGTTTCGCATCTGGAGATTCCTCTCTCACAAGTTCGACTACTTAGTATCGTCGAACACATACGGTTTCGAGTGGCATCGCCACAGATTTCAGAGAACAGGCGCATCTCCTCGCACAGTATCGAACACTTAGTTTCAGATAGAACAATTAGTTTAAAAGGGAAATAAGTTTCGCATCTGGAGATTCCTCTCTCACAAGGTCGACTACTTAGTATCGTCGAACACATACGGTTTCGAGTGGCATCGCCACAGATTTCAGAGAACAGGCGCTTCTCCTCGCACAGTATCGAACACTTAGTTTCAGATAGAACAATTAGTTTTAAATGGAACTAAGTTTCGCATCTGGAGTTTCCTCTCTCACAAGGCGACAACTCAGTTTCGTGGAACACATACGGTTTCGAGTGGCATCGCTACACATTTCAGAGAACAGGCGCTTCTCCTGGCACAGTATCGAACACTTAGTTTCAGATAGAACAATTAGTTTAAAATGGAACTAAGTTTCGCATCTGGAGTTTCCTCTCTCACAAGGCGACAACTCAGTTTCGTGGAACACATACGGTTTCGAGTGGCATCGCTCCACATTTCAGAGAACAGGCGCTTCTCCTGGCACAGTATCGAACACATAGTTTGAGATTGAAAATTAGTTTAAAATGGAACTAAGTTTCGCATCTGGAGTTTCCTCTCTCACAAGGCGACAACTCAGTTTCGTGGAACAC
Source organism: Nysson spinosus (assembly GCA_910591585.2). NCBI lineage: Eukaryota > Metazoa > Arthropoda > Insecta > Hymenoptera > Crabronidae > Nysson > Nysson spinosus. The sequence continues at coordinate 471,367 of OU342836.1, read as the reverse complement.
ATACGGTTTCGAGTGGCATCGCTACAGATTTCAGAGAGCAGGCTCTTCTGCTGGCACAGTATCGAACACTTACAGATAGAACAATCAGTTTAAAATGGAACTAAGTCTTACATCTGGAGTTTCCTCTTTCTCAAGGCGACCACTTAGTTTCGTCGAACACATACGGTTTCGAGGGGCATCGCTACAGGTTTCAGAGAACAGGCGCTTCGCCTGGCACAGTATCGAACACTTAGTTTCAGATGGAACATTTAGTTTAAAATTGAACTATGTTTCGCATCTGGAGTTTCCTCTCTCACAAGGTCGACCACTTAGTTTCACCGAACGCATACGGTTTCGAGTGGCATCGCCACCGATTTCAGAGAACAGGCGCTTCTGCTGGCACAGTATCGAACACTTAGTTTCAGATAGAACAATTAGTTTAAAATGGCACTAAGTATCGCGTCTGGAGTTTCCTCTCTCACATGGTCGACCACTTAGTTTCGTCGAACACATACGGTTTCGAGTGCCATCGCCACATATTTCAGAGAACAGGCGCTTTTCCTGGCACAGTATCGTACACTTAGTTTCAGATAGTACAATTAGTATAAAATGAAACTAAGTTTCGCATCGGAAGTTTCCTCTCTCACAAGGTCGAACACATAAGGTTTCGAGTGGTATCGCCACAGATTTCAGAGAACAGGCGCTTCTTTTGGCACAGCATCGAACACTTTCAGATAGAACAATCAGTTTAAAATGGAACTAAGTATTGCATCTGGAGTTTCTTCCCCGACAAGCTCGGCCACTTAGTTTCGTCGAACACATACGGCTTCGAGGGGCATCGCCACAGATTTCAGAGAACAGGCGCTTCTCCTGGCACAGTATCGAACACTTAGTTTCAGGTGGAACATTTAGTTTAAAATTGAACTATGTTTCGCATCTGGAGTTTCCTCTCTCACAAGGTCGACTACTTAGTATCGTCGAACACATACGGTTTCGAGTGGCATCGCTACACATTTCAGAGAACAGGCGCTTCTCCTGGCACAGTATCGAACACTTAGTTTCAGATAGAACAATTAGTTTAAAAGGGAAATAAGTTTCGCATCTGGAGATTCCTCTCTCACAAGGTCGACTACTTAGTATCGTCGAACACATACGGTTTCGAGTGGCATCGCCACAGATTTCAGAGAACAGGCGCTTCTCCTCGCACAGTATCGAACACTTAGTTTCAGATAGAACAATTAGTTTTAAATGGAACTAAGTTTCGCATCTGGAGTTTCCTCTCTCACAAGGCGACAACTCAGTTTCGTGGAACACATACGGTTTCGAGTGGCATCGCTACACATTTCAGAGAACAGGCGCTTCTCCTGGCACAGTATCGAACACTAGGGTGTCAGATAGAACAATTAGTTTAAAATGGAACTAAGTTTCGCATCTGGAGTTTCCTCTCTCACAAGGCGACAACTCAGTTTCGTGGAACACATACGGTTTCGAGTGGCATCGCTCCACATTTCAGAGAACAGGCGCTTCTCCTGGCACAGTATCGAACACATAGTTTGAGATTGAACAATTAGTTTAAAATGGAACTAAGTTTCGTATCTGGAGTTTCCTCTCTCACAAGGCGACAACTCAGTTTCGTGGAACACATACGGTTTCGAGTGGCATCGCTACAGATTTCAGAGAACAGGCTCTTCTGCTGGCACAGTATCGAACACTTTCAGATAGAACAATCAGTTTAAAATGGAACTAAGTTTTACATCTGGAGTTTCCTCTTTCTCAAGGCGACCACTTAGTTTCGTCGAACACATACGGTTTCGAGGGGCATCGCTACAGATTTCAGAGAACAGGCACTTCGCCTGGCACAGTATCGAACACTTAGTTTCAGATGGAACATTTAGTTTAAAATTGAACTATGTTTCGCATCTGGAGTTTCCTCTCTCACAAGGTCGACCACTTAGTTTCGCCGAACAGATACGGTTTCGCGTGGCATCGCCACAAATTTCAGAGAACAGGCGCTTCTCCTGGCACAGTATCGAACACTTAGTTTCAGATGGAACATTTAGTTTAAAATTGGACTAGGTTTCGCATCTGGAGTTTCCTCTCTCACAAGGTCGACTACTTAGTTTGGTCGAACACATACGGTTTCGAGTGGCATCGCCACACATTTCAGAGAACAGGCGCTTCTCCTGGCACAGTATCGAACACTTAGTTTCAGATAGAACAATTAGTTTAAAATGGTACCAAGTTTCGCATATGGAGTTTCTTCCCTCACAAGGCGACCACTTAGTTTCGTCGAACACATACGGTTTCGAGTGGCAATGCAACAGATTTCAGAGAACAGGCGCTTCTCCTGGCACAGTATCGAACACTCAGGTTCAGATAGAACAATTAGTTTAAAATGGAACTATGCTTCGCATCTGGAGTTTCCTCCCTCACAAGGTCGACCACTTAGTTTCGTCGAACACATACGGTTTCGAGTGGCATCGCCACAGATTGCAGAGCACAGGCGCTTCTCCTGGCACAGGGTCAAACACATAGTTTAAGATAGAATAATTAGTTTAAAATGGAAGTAAATTTCGCATGTGGAGTTTCCTCTCCCACAAGGTCGACCACTTAGTTTCGTCGAACACATACGGTTTCGAGTGGCATGGCCACAGATTTTAGAGAACAGGCGCTTCTCCTGGCACAGTGTCGAACACATAGTTTCAGATAGATCAATTAGGTTAAAATGGAACTAAGTTTCGCATCTGGAGTTTCCTCTCTTACAAGGTCGACCACTTAGTTTCGTGGAACACATACGGTTTCGAGTAGCATCGCCACAGATTTCAGAGAACAGGCCATTCTCTGGCACAGTATCGAACACTTAGTTTCAGATAGAACAATTAGTTTAAAATGGAACTATGTTCCGCATCTGGTGAATCCTCCCTAACAAGGTCAATCACTTAGTTTCCTCGAACACATACGGTTTCGAGTGGCACCGCCACAGATTTCAGAGAAAAGGCGCTTCTCCTGGCACAGTATCGAACACTTAGTTTCAGATAGAATAATTAGTTTAAAATGGAACTAAGTTTCGCATCTGGAGTTTCCTCTCTCACAAGGTCGACCACTTAGTTTCCTCGAACACATACGGTTTCGAGTGGCATCGCCACACATTTCAGAGAACAGGCGCTTCTCCTGGCACAGTATCGAAAACTTAGTTCCAGACAGAACAATTAGTTTAAAATGGAACTATGTTCCGCATTTGGTGAATCCTCCCTCACAAGGTCAATCACTTAGTTTCGTCGAACACATACGGTTTCGAGTAGCATCGCCACCGATTTCAGAGAACAGGCGCTTCTACTGGCAGAATTTCGAATACATAGTTTCAGATAGAACATTTAGTTTAAAATGGAAATATGTTTCGCATTTGGAGTTTCCTCCCTCACAAGGTCGACCACTTAGTTTCGTCGAAGACATACGGTTTCGAGTAGCATCGCCACAGGTTTCAGAGAACAGGCGCCTCTACTGGCAGATTATCGAACACTTAGTTTCAGTTGGAACTTTTGGTTTAAAATGGAACAATGTTTCGCATCTGGAGTTTCCTCGCTCACACGGTCTACCACTTACTTTCGTCGAACACATTCGGCTTCGAGTAGCAACGCCACAGGTTTCAGAGAACAGGCGCTTCTACTGGCAGAATTTCGAATACATAGTTTCAGATAGAACATTTAGTTTAAAATGGAAATATGTTTCGCATTTGGAGTTTCCTCCCTCACAAGGTCGACCACTTAGTTTCGTCGAACACATACGGTTTCGAGTAGCATCGCCACAGATTTCAGAGAACAGGCGCTTCTCCTGGCACAGTATCGAACACTCAGGTTCAGATAGGACAATTAGTTTAAAATGGAACTATGTTTCGCATCTGGAGTTTCCTCTCTCACAAGGTCGGCCACTTAGTTTCGTCGAACACATACGGTCTTGAGTGGCATCGCCGCAGATTTCAGAGAACAGGCGCTTCTCCTGGCACAGTATCGAACACTTAGTTTCAGAGAGAACAATTAGTTTTAAATGGAACTGAGTTTCGTATCTGGAGTTTCCTCTCTCACAAGGTCGACCACTTAGTTTCGTCGAACACATACGGTTTCGAGTAGCATCGCGACAGATTTCAGAGAACAGGCGCGTCTCCTGGCACTGTATCGAAAACTTAGTTTCAGATGGAACACTTAGTTTTAAATGGAACTAAGTTTCGCTTCTGGAGTTTCCTCCCTCACAAGGTCGACCACTTAGTTTCGTCGAAGACATACGGTTTCGAGTTGCATCGCCCCCGGTTTTCAGAGAACAGGCGCTTCTCCTGGCACAGTGTCGAACACTTAGTTACAGAGAGAACACTTAGTTTAAAATGGAACTATGTTTCGCAATTGGAGTTTCATCTCTCACAAGGTCGACCACTTAGTTTCGTCAAACACATACGGTTTCGAGTGGCATCGCCACAGATTTCAGAGAACAGGCGCTTCTCCTGGCACAGTATCCAACAGTTAGTTACAGATAGAACACTTAGTTTAAAATGGATCTAAGTTTCGCATCTGGAGTTTCCTCTCTCACAAGGTCGACCACATAGTTTCGTCGAAGACATTCGGTTTCGAGTAGCATCGCCACAGGTTTCAGAGAACAGGCGCTTGTCCTGGCACAGTATCGAACAGTTAGGTACAGATAGAACACTTAGTTTAAAATGGATCTAAGTTTCGCATCTGGAGTTTCCTCTCTCACAAGGTCGACCACATAGTTTCGTCGAAGACATTCGGTTTCGAGTAGCATCGCCACAGGTTTCAGAGAAAAGGCGCTTCTCCTGGCACAGTATCGAACACTTAGTTTCAGATGGAACATTTAGTTTAAAATTGAACTATGTTTCGCATCTGGAGTTTCCTCTCTCACAAGGTCGACCACTTAGTTTCACCGAACGCATACGGTTTCGAGTGGCATCGCCACCGATTTCAGAGAACAGGCGCTTCTGCTGGCACAGTATCGAACACTTAGTTTCAGATAGAACAATTAGTTTAAAATGGCACTAAGTATCGCGTCTGGAGTTTCCTCTCTCACATGGTCGACCACTTAGTTTCGTCGAACACATACGGTTTCGAGTGCCATCGCCACATATTTCAGAGAACAGGCGCTTTTCCTGGCACAGTATCGTACACTTAGTTTCAGATAGTACAATTAGTATAAAATGAAACTAAGTTTCGCATCGGAAGTTTCCTCTCTCACAAGGTCGAACACATAAGGTTTCGAGTGGTATCGCCACAGATTTCAGAGAACAGGCGCTTCTTTTGGCACAGCATCGAACACTTTCAGATAGAACAATCAGTTTAAAATGGAACTAAGTATTGCATCTGGAGTTTCTTCCCCGACAAGCTCGGCCACTTAGTTTCGTCGAACACATACGGCTTCGAGGGGCATCGCCACAGATTTCAGAGAACAGGCGCTTCTCCTGGCACAGTATCGAACACTTAGTTTCAGATGGAACATTTAGTTTAAAATTGAACTATGTTTCGCATCTGGAGTTTCCTCTCTCACAAGGTCGACTACTTAGTATCGTCGAACACATACGGTTTCGAGTGGCATCGCTACACATTTCAGAGAACAGGCGCTTCTCCTGGCACAGTATCGAACACTTAGTTTCAGATAGAACAATTAGTTTAAAAGGGAAATAAGTTTCGCATCTGGAGATTCCTCTCTCACAAGGTCGACTACTTAGTATCGTCGAACACATACGGTTTCGAGTGGCATCGCCACAGATTTCAGAGAACAGGCGCTTCTCCTCGCACAGTATCGAACACTTAGTTTCAGATAGAACAATTAGTTTTAAATGGAACTAAGTTTCGCATCTGGAGTTTCCTCTCTCACAAGGCGACAACTCAGTTTCGTGGAACACATACGGTTTCGAGTGGCATCGCTACACATTTCAGAGAACAGGCGCTTCTCCTGGAACAGTATCGAACACTAGGGTGTCAGATAGAACAATTAGTTTAAAATGGAACTAAGTTTCGCATCTGGAGTTTCCTCTCTCACAAGGCGACAACTCAGTTTCGTGGAACACATACGGTTTCGAGTGGCATCGCTCCACATTTCAGAGAACAGGCGCTTCTCCTGGCACAGTATCGAACACATAGTTTGAGATTGAACAATTAGTTTAAAATGGAACTAAGTTTCGTATCTGGAGTTTCCTCTCTCACAAGGCGACAACTCAGTTCCGTGGAACACATACGGTTTCGAGTGGCATCGCTACAGATTTCAGAGAACAGGCTCTTCTGCTGGCACAGTATCGAACACTTTCAGATAGAACAATCAGTTTAAAATGGAACTAAGTTTTACATCTGGAGTTTCCTCTTTCTCAAGGCGACCACTTAGTTTCGTCGAACACATACGGTTTCGAGGGGCATCGCTACAGATTTCAGAGAACAGGCACTTCGCCTGGCACAGTATCGAACACTTAGTTTCAGATGGAACATTTAGTTTAAAATTGAACTATGTTTCGCATCTGGAGTTTCCTCTCTCACAAGGTCGACCACTTAGTTTCGCCGAACAGATACGGTTTCGCGTGGCATCGCCACAAATTTCAGAGAACAGGCGCTTCTCCTGGCACAGTATCGAACACTTAGTTTCAGATGGAACATTTAGTTTAAAATTGGACTAGGTTTCGCATCTGGAGTTTCCTCTCTCACAAGGTCGACTACTTAGTTTGGTCGAACACATACGGTTTCGAGTGGCATCGCCACACATTTCAGAGAACAGGCGCTTCTCCTGGCACAGTATCGAACACTTAGTTTCAGATAGAACAATTAGTTTAAAATGGTACCAAGTTTCGCATATGGAGTTTCTTCCCTCACAAGGTCGACTACTTAGTTTCGTCGAACACATACGGTTTCGAGTGGCAATGCAACAGATTTCAGAGAACAGGCGCTTCTCCTGGCACAGTATCGAACACTCAGGTTCAGATAGAACAATTAGTTTAAAATGGAACTATGCTTCGCATCTGGAGTTTCCTCCCTCACAAGGTCGACCACTTAGTTTCGTCGAACACATACGGTTTCGAGTGGCATCGCCACAGATTGCAGAGCACAGGCGCTTCTCCTGGCACAGGGTCAAACACATAGTTTAAGATAGAATAATTAGTTTAAAATGGAAGTAAATTTCGCATGTGGAGTTTCCTCTCCCACAAGGTCGACCACTTAGTTTCGTCGAACACATACGGTTTCGAGTGGCATGGCCACAGATTTTAGAGAACAGGCGCTTCTCCTGGCACAGTGTCGAACACATAGTTTCAGATAGATCAATTAGGTTAAAATGGAACTAAGTTTCGCATCTGGAGTTTCCTCTCTTACAAGGTCGACCACTTAGTTTCGTGGAACACATACGGTTTCGAGTAGCATCGCCACAGATTTCAGAGAACAGGCCATTCTCTGGCACAGTATCGAACACTTAGTTTCAGATAGAACAATTAGTTTAAAATGGAACTATGTTCCGCATCTGGTGAATCCTCCCTAACAAGGTCAATCACTTAGTTTCCTCGAACACATACGGTTTCGAGTGGCACCGCCACAGATTTCAGAGAAAAGGCGCTTCTCCTGGCACAGTATCGAACACTTAGTTTCAGATAGAATAATTAGTTTAAAATGGAACTAAGTTTCGCATCTGGAGTTTCCTCTCTCACAAGGTCGACCACTTAGTTTCCTCGAACACATACGGTTTCGAGTGGCATCGCCACACATTTCAGAGAACAGGCGCTTCTCCTGGCACAGTATCGAAAACTTAGTTCCAGACAGAACAATTAGTTTAAAATGGAACTATGTTCCGCATTTGGTGAATCCTCCCTCACAAGGTCAATCACTTAGTTTCGTCGAACACATACGGTTTCGAGTAGCATCGCCACCGATTTCAGAGAACAGGCGCTTCTACTGGCAGAATTTCGAATACATAGTTTCAGATAGAACATTTAGTTTAAAATGGAAATATGTTTCGCATTTGGAGTTTCCTCCCTCACAAGGTCGACCACTTAGTTTCGTCGAAGACATACGGTTTCGAGTAGCATCGCCACAGGTTTCAGAGAACAGGCGCCTCTACTGGCAGATTATCGAACACTTAGTTTCAGTTGGAACTTTTGGTTTAAAATGGAACAATGTTTCGCATCTGGAGTTTCCTCGCTCACACGGTCTACCACTTACTTTCGTCGAACACATTCGGCTTCGAGTAGCAACGCCACAGGTTTCAGAGAACAGGCGCTTCTACTGGCAGAATTTCGAATACATAGTTTCAGATAGAACATTTAGTTTAAAATGGAAATATGTTTCGCATTTGGAGTTTCCTCCCTCACAAGGTCGACCACTTAGTTTCGTCGAACACATACGGTTTCGAGTAGCATCGCCACAGATTTCAGAGAACAGGCGCTTCTCCTGGCACAGTATCGAACACTCAGGTTCAGATAGGACAATTAGTTTAAAATGGAACTATGTTTCGCATCTGGAGTTTCCTCTCTCACAAGGTCGGCCACTTAGTTTCGTCGAACACATACGGTCTTGAGTGGCATCGCCGCAGATTTCAGAGAACAGGCGCTTCTCCTGGCACAGTATCGAACACTTAGTTTCAGAGAGAACAATTAGTTTTAAATGGAACTGAGTTTCGTATCTGGAGTTTCCTCTCTCACAAGGTCGACCACTTAGTTTCGTCGAACACATACGGTTTCGAGTAGCATCGCGACAGATTTCAGAGAACAGGCGCGTCTCCTGGCACTGTATCGAAAACTTAGTTTCAGATGGAACACTTAGTTTTAAATGGAACTAAGTTTCGCTTCTGGAGTTTCCTCCCTCACAAGGTCGACCACTTAGTTTCGTCGAAGACATACGGTTTCGAGTTGCATCGCCCCCGGTTTTCAGAGAACAGGCGCTTCTCCTGGCACAGTGTCGAACACTTAGTTACAGAGAGAACACTTAGTTTAAAATGGAACTATGTTTCGCAATTGGAGTTTCATCTCTCACAAGGTCGACCACTTAGTTTCGTCAAACACATACGGTTTCGAGTGGCATCGCCACAGATTTCAGAGAACAGGCGCTTCTCCTGGCACAGTATCCAACAGTTAGTTACAGATAGAACACTTAGTTTAAAATGGATCTAAGTTTCGCATCTGGAGTTTCCTCTCTCACAAGGTCGACCACATAGTTTCGTCGAAGACATTCGGTTTCGAGTAGCATCGCCACAGGTTTCAGAGAAAAGGCGCTTCTCCTGGCACAGTATCGAACACTTAGTTTCAGATAGAATAATTAGTTTAAAATGGAACTAAGTTTCGCATCTGGAGTTTCCTCTCTCACAAGGTCGACCACTTAGTTTCCTCGAACACATACGGTTTCGAGTGGCATCGCCACACATTTCAGATAACAGGCGCTTCTCCTGGCACAGTATCGAAAACTTAGTTCCAGACAGAACAATTAGTTTAAAATGGAACTATGTTCCGCATTTGGTGAATCCTCCCTCACAAGGTCAATCACTTAGTTTCGTCGAACACATACGGTTTCGAGTAGCATCGCCACAGATTTCAGAGAACAGGCGCTTCTCCTGGCACAGTATCGAACACTCAGGTTCAGATAGGACAATTAGTTTAAAATGGAACTATGTTTCGCATCTGGAGTTTCCTCTCTCACATGGTCGACCACTTAGTTTCGTCGAACACATACGGTTTCGAGTGGCATCGCCACAGATTTCAGAGAACAGGCGCTTCTCCTGGCACAATATCGAACACTTAGTTTCAGGTAGAACATTTAGTTTAAAAGGGTACTAAGTTTCGCATCTGATGTTTCCTCTCTCACAAGGTCGGCCACTTAGTTTCGTCGAACTCATACGGTTTCGAGTGGCAACGCCACAGATTTCAGAGACCAGGCGCTTCTCCTGGCACAGTATCAGACACATAGTTTCAGATAGAACAATTATTCTAAAATTCTACTAAATTTCGCATCTGGAGTTTCTTCCCTCACTAGGCGACCACTTAATTTCGTCGAACACCTACGGTTTCGAGTGGCATCGCCACAGATTTCAGAGAACAGGCGCTTCTCCTGGCACAGTATCGAACACTTAGTATCAGATAGAAAAATTAGTTTAAAATGGAACTAAGTTTCGCATCTGGAATTTCCTCTCTAACAAGGTCGACCACTGAGTTTCGTTGAATGCATACGGTTTCGAGTGGCAACGCCACAGATTTCAGAGAACAGGCGCTTCTCCTGGCACAGTATCAGACACATAGTTTCAGATAGAACAATTAGTTTAAAATGGAAATAAGTTTCGCATCTGGAGTTTCCTCTCTCACAAGTTCGACCACTTAGTTTCGTCAAACACATACAGTTTCGAGTGGCACCGCCACAGATTTCAGAGAAAAGGCGCTTCTCCTGGCACAGTATCGAACACTTAGTTTCAGATAGAACAATTAGTTTAAAATGGAAATAAGTTTCGCATCTGGTGAATCCTCCCTCACAAGGTCAATCACTTAGTTTCGTCGAACACATACGGTTTCGAGTAGCATCGCCACAGATTTCAGAGAACAGGCGCTTCTCCTGGCACAGTATCGAACACTCAGGTTCAGATAGGACAATTAGTTTAAAATGGAACTATGTTCCGCATCTGGAGTTTCCTCTCTCACAAGGTCGGCCACTTAGTTTCGTCGAACACATACGGTTTTGAGTGGCATCGCCGCAGATTTCAGAGAACAGGCGCTTCTCCTGGCACAGTATCGAACATTTAGTTTCAGATAGAACAATTAGTTTAAAATGGAACTAAGTTTCGCATCTGGAGTTTCCTCTCTCAGAAGGTCGACCACTTATTTTCGTCGAACACATACGGTTTCGAGTAGCATCGCCACAGATTTCAGAGAACAGGCGCTTCTCCTGGCACAGTATCGAACACTTAGTTTCAGAGAGAACAATTAGTTTTAAATGGAACTGAGTTTCGCATCTGGAGTTTCCTCTCTCACAAGGTCGACCACTTAGTTTCGTCGAACACATACGGTTTCGAGTAGCATCGCGACAGATTTCAGAGAACAGGCGCGTCTCCTGGCACTGTATCGAAAACTTAGTTTCAGATGGAACACTTAGTTTTAAATGGAACTAAGTTTCGCTTCTGGAGTTTCCTCTCTCACAAGGTCGACCACTTAGTTTCGTCGAACACATACGGTTTCGAGTGGCATCGCCACACATTTCAGAGAACTGGCGCTTCTCCTGGCACATTATCGAACACTTAGTTTCAGAGAGAACAATTAGTTTAAAATGGAATTATGTTTCGCATTTGGAGTTTCCTCTCTCCCAAGGTGGAGCACTTAGTTTCGTCAAACACATACGGTTTCGAGTGGCATCGCCACAGTTTTCAGAGAACAGGCGCTTCTCCTGGCACAGTATCGAAAACTTAGTTCCAGATAGAACAATTAGTTTAAAATGGAACTATGTTCCGCAGTTGGTGAATCCTCCCTCACAAGGTCAATCACTTAGTTTCGTCGAACACATACGGTTTCGAGTAGCATCGCCACAGATTTCAGAGAACAGGCGCTTCTCCTGGCACAGTATCGAACACTTAGTTTCAGAGAGAACAATTAGTTTTAAATGGAACTGAGTTTCGCATCTGGAGTTTCCTCTCTCACAAAGTCGACCACTTAGTTTCGTCGAACACATACGGTTTCGAGTAGCATCGCGACAGATTTCAGAGAACAGGCGCGTCTCCTGGCACTGTATCGAAAACTTAGTTTCAGATGGAACACTTAGTTTTAAATGGAACTAAGTTTCGCTTCTGGAGTTTCCTCTCTCACAAGGTCGACCACTTAGTTTCGTCGAACACATACGGTTTCGAGTGGCATCGCCACACATTTCAGAGAACTGGCGCTTCTCCTGGCACATTATCGAACACTTAGTTTCAGAGAGAACAATTAGTTTAAAATGGAACTATGTTTCGCATTTGGAGTTTCCTCTCTCCCAAGGTGGAGCACTTAGTTTCGTCAAACACATACGGTTTCGAGTGGCATCGCCACAGTTTTCAGAGAACAGGCGCTTCTCCTGGCACAGTATCGAAAACTTAGTTCCAGATAGAACAATTAGTTTAAAATGGAACTATGTTCCGCATCTGGTGAATCCTCCCTAACAAGGTCAATCACTTAGTTTCCTCGAACACATACGGTTTCGAGTGGCACCGCCACAGATTTCAGAGAAAAGGCGCTTCTCCTGGCACAGTATCGAACACTTAGTTTCAGATAGAATAATTAGTTTAAAATGGAACTAAGTTTCGCATCTGGAGTTTCCTCTCTCACAAGGTCGACCACTTAGTTTCCTCGAACACATACGGTTTCGAGTGGCATCGCCACACATTTCAGAGAACAGGCGCTTCTCCTGGCACAGTATCGAAAACTTAGTTCCAGACAGAACAATTAGTTTAAAATGGAACTATGTTCCGCATTTGGTGAATCCTCCCTCACAAGGTCAATCACTTAGTTTCGTCGAACACATACGGTTTCGAGTAGCATCGCCACCGATTTCAGAGAACAGGCGCTTCTACTGGCAGAATTTCGAATACATAGTTTCAGATAGAACATTTAGTTTAAAATGGAAATATGTTTCGCATTTGGAGTTTCCTCCCTCACAAGGTCGACCACTTAGTTTCGTCGAAGACATACGGTTTCGAGTAGCATCGCCACAGGTTTCAGAGAACAGGCGCCTCTACTGGCAGATTATCGAACACTTAGTTTCAGTTGGAACTTTTGGTTTAAAATGGAACAATGTTTCGCATCTGGAGTTTCCTCGCTCACACGGTCTACCACTTACTTTCGTCGAACACATTCGGCTTCGAGTAGCAACGCCACAGGTTTCAGAGAACAGGCGCTTCTACTGGCAGAATTTCGAATACATAGTTTCAGATAGAACATTTAGTTTAAAATGGAAATATGTTTCGCATTTGGAGTTTCCTCCCTCACAAGGTCGACCACTTAGTTTCGTCGAACACATACGGTTTCGAGTAGCATCGCCACAGATTTCAGAGAACAGGCGCTTCTCCTGGCACAGTATCGAACACTCAGGTTCAGATAGGACAATTAGTTTAAAATGGAACTATGTTTCGCATCTGGAGTTTCCTCTCTCACAAGGTCGGCCACTTAGTTTCGTCGAACACATACGGTCTTGAGTGGCATCGCCGCAGATTTCAGAGAACAGGCGCTTCTCCTGGCACAGTATCGAACACTTAGTTTCAGAGAGAACAATTAGTTTTAAATGGAACTGAGTTTCGTATCTGGAGTTTCCTCTCTCACAAGGTCGACCACTTAGTTTCGTCGAACACATACGGTTTCGAGTAGCATCGCGACAGATTTCAGAGAACAGGCGCGTCTCCTGGCACTGTATCGAAAACTTAGTTTCAGATGGAACACTTAGTTTTAAATGGAACTAAGTTTCGCTTCTGGAGTTTCCTCCCTCACAAGGTCGACCACTTAGTTTCGTCGAAGACATACGGTTTCGAGTTGCATCGCCCCCGGTTTTCAGAGAACAGGCGCTTCTCCTGGCACAGTGTCGAACACTTAGTTACAGAGAGAACACTTAGTTTAAAATGGAACTATGTTTCGCAATTGGAGTTTCATCTCTCACAAGGTCGACCACTTAGTTTCGTCAAACACATACGGTTTCGAGTGGCATCGCCACAGATTTCAGAGAACAGGCGCTTCTCCTGGCACAGTATCCAACAGTTAGTTACAGATAGAACACTTAGTTTAAAATGGATCTAAGTTTCGCATCTGGAGTTTCCTCTCTCACAAGGTCGACCACATAGTTTCGTCGAAGACATTCGGTTTCGAGTAGCATCGCCACAGGTTTCAGAGAAAAGGCGCTTCTCCTGGCACAGTATCGAACACTTAGTTTCAGATAGAATAATTAGTTTAAAATGGAACTAAGTTTCGCATCTGGAGTTTCCTCTCTCACAAGGTCGACCACTTAGTTTCCTCGAACACATACGGTTTCGAGTGGCATCGCCACACATTTCAGATAACAGGCGCTTCTCCTGGCACAGTATCGAAAACTTAGTTCCAGACAGAACAATTAGTTTAAAATGGAACTATGTTCCGCATTTGGTGAATCCTCCCTCACAAGGTCAATCACTTAGTTTCGTCGAACACATACGGTTTCGAGTAGCATCGCCACAGATTTCAGAGAACAGGCGCTTCTCCTGGCACAGTATCGAACACTCAGGTTCAGATAGGACAATTAGTTTAAAATGGAACTATGTTTCGCATCTGGAGTTTCCTCTCTCACATGGTCGACCACTTAGTTTCGTCGAACACATACGGTTTCGAGTGGCATCGCCACAGATTTCAGAGAACAGGCGCTTCTCCTGGCACAGTATCGAACACTTAGTTTCAGGTAGAACATTTAGTTTAAAAGGGTACTAAGTTTCGCATCTGATGTTTCCTCTCTCACAAGGTCGGCCACTTAGTTTCGTCGAACTCATACGGTTTCGAGTGGCAACGCCACAGATTTCAGAGACCAGGCGCTTCTCCTGGCACAGTATCAGACACATAGTTTCAGATAGAACAATTATTCTAAAATTCTACTAAATTTCGCATCTGGAGTTTCTTCCCTCACTAGGCGACCACTTAATTTCGTCGAACACCTACGGTTTCGAGTGGCATCGCCACAGATTTCAGAGAACAGGCGCTTCTCCTGGCACAGTATCGAACACTTAGTATCAGATAGAAAAATTAGTTTAAAATTGAACTAAGTTTCGCATCTGGAATTTCCTCTCTAACAAGGTCGACCACTGAGTTTCGTTGAATGCATACGGTTTCGAGTGGCAACGCCACAGATTTCAGAGAACAGGCGCTTCTCCTGGCACAGTATCAGACACATAGTTTCAGATAGAACAATTAGTTTAAAATGGAAATAAGTTTCGCATCTGGAGTTTCCTCTCTCACAAGTTCGACCACTTAGTTTCGTCAAACACATACAGTTTCGAGTGGCACCGCCACAGATTTCAGAGAAAAGGCGCTTCTCCTGGCACAGTATCGAACACTTAGTTTCAGATAGAACAATTAGTTTAAAATGGAAATAAGTTTCGCATCTGGTGAATCCTCCCTCACAAGGTCAATCACTTAGTTTCGTCGAACACATACGGTTTCGAGTAGCATCGCCACAGATTTCAGAGAACAGGCGCTTCTCCTGGCACAGTATCGAACACTCAGGTTCAGATAGGACAATTAGTTTAAAATGGAACTATGTTCCGCATCTGGAGTTTCCTCTCTCACAAGGTCGGCCACTTAGTTTCGTCGAACACATACGGTTTTGAGTGGCATCGCCGCAGATTTCAGAGAACAGGCGCTTCTCCTGGCACAGTATCGAACATTTAGTTTGAGATAGAACAATTAGTTTAAAATGGAACTAAGTTTCGCATCTGGAGTTTCCTCTCTCAGAAGGTCGACCACTTATTTTCGTCGAACACATACGGTTTCGAGTAGCATCGCCACAGATTTCAGAGAACAGGCGCTTCTCCTGGCACAGTATCGAACACTCAGGTTCAGATAGGACAATTAGTTTAAAATGGAACTATGTTTCGCATCTGGAGTTTCCTCTCTCACAAGGTCGGCCACTTAGTTTCGTCGAACACATTCGGCTTCGAGTAGCAACGCCACAGGTTTCAGAGAACAGGCGCTTCTACTGGCAGAATTTCGAATACATAGTTTCAGATAGAACATTTAGTTTAAAATGGAAATATGTTTCGCATTTGGAGTTTCCTCCCTCACAAGGTCGACCACTTAGTTTCGTCGAAGACATACGGTTTCGAGTAGCATCGCCACAGGTTTCAGAGAACAGGCGCTTCTCCTGGCACAGTGTCGAACACTTAGTTACAGAGAGAACACTTAGTTTAAAATGGAACTATGTTTCGCAATTGGAGTTTCATCTCTCACAAGGTCGACCACTTAGTTTCGTCAAACACATACGGTTTCGAGTGGCATCGCCACAGATTTCAGAGAACAGGCGCTTCTCCTGGCACAGTATCGAACAGTTAGTTACAGATAGAAGACTTAGTTTAAAATGGATCTAAGTTTCGCATCTGGAGTTTCCTCTCTCACAAGGTCGACCACATAGTTTCGTCGAAGACATTCGGTTTCGAGTAGCATCGCCACAGGTTTCAGAGAACAGGCGCTTCTCCTGGCACAGTATCGAACAGTTAGGTACAGATAGAACACTTAGTTGAAAATGGATCTATGTTTCGCATCTGGAGTTTCCTCTCTCACAAGGTCGACCACATAGTTTCGTCGAAGACATTCGGTTTCGAGTAGCATCGCCACAGGTTTCAGAGAACAGGCGCTTCTCCTGGCACATTATCGAACACTTAGTTTCAGAGAGAACAATTAGTTCAAAATGGGACTATGTTTCGCATCTGGAGTTTCCTCTCTCACATGGTCGAGCACTTAGTTTCGTTGAATGCATACGGTTTCGAGTGGCAACGCGACAGATTTCAGAGAACAGGCGCTTCTCCTGGCACAGTATCAGACACATAGTTTCAGATAGAACAATTAGTTTAAAATGGAACTAAGTTTCGCATCTGGAGTTTCCTCTCTCACAAGATCAACCACTTAGTTTCCTCGAACACATACGGTTTCGAGTGGCATCGCCACACATTTCAGAGAACAGGCCCTACTCCTGGCACAGTATCGAACACTTAGTTTCAGATAGAACAATTAGTTTAAAATGGAACTATGTTTCGCATCTGGAGTTTCCTCTCTCACAAGATCAACCACTTAGTTTCCTCGAACACATACGGTTTCGAGTGGCATCGCCACACATTTCAGAGAACAGGCGCTTCTCCTGGCACAGTATCGAACACTTAGTTACAGATAGAACACTTAGTTTAAAATGGAACTATGTTTCGCATTTGGAGTTTCCTCGCTCACACGGTCTACCACTTACTTTCGTCGAACACATTCGGCTTCGAGTAGCAACGCCACAGATTTCAGAGAACAGGCGCTTCTCCTGGCACAGTATCGAACACTCAGGTTCAGATAGGACAATTAGTTTAAAATGGAACTATGTTTCGCATCTGGAGTTTCCTCTCTCACAAGGTCGACCACTTAGTTTCGTCGAACACATACGGTCTTGAGTGGCATCGCCGCAGATTTCAGAGAACAGGCGCTTCTCCTGGCACAGTATCGAACACTTAGTTTCAGAGAGAACAATTAGTTTTAAATGGAACTGAGTTTCGCATCTGGAGTTTCCTCTCTCACAAGGTCGACCACTTATTTTCGTCGAACACATACGGTTTCGAGTAGCATCGCGACAGATTTCAGAGAACAGGCGCGTCTCCTGGCACTGTATCGAAAACTTAGTTTCAGATGGAAAACTTAGTTTTAAATGGAACTAAGTTTCGCTTCTGGAGTTTCCTCTCTCACAAGGTCGACCACTTAGTTTCGTCGAACACATACGTTTTCGAGTGGCATCGCCACACATTTCAGAGAACTCGCGCTTCTCCTGGCACATTATCGAACACTTAGTTTCAGAGTGAACAATTAGTTTAAAATGGAACTATGTTTCGCATTTGGAGTTTCCTCTCTCCCAAGGTGGAGCACTTAGTTTCGTCAAACACATACGGTTTCGAGTGGCATCGCCACAGTTTTCAGAGAACAGGCGCTTCTCCTGGCACAGTATCGAAAACTTAGTTCCAGATAGAACAATTAGTTTAAAATGGAACTATGTTCCGCATTTGGTGAATCCTCCCTCACAAGGTCAATCACTTAGTTTCGTCGAACACATACGGTTTCGAGTAGCATCGCCACAGATTTCAGAGAACAGGCGCTTCTCCTGGCACAGTATCGAACACTTAGTTACAGATAGAACACTTAGTTTAAAATGGAACTATGTTTCGCATTTGGAGTTTCCTCGCTCACACGGTCTACCACTTACTTTCGTCGAACACATTCGGCTTCGAGTAGCAACGCCACAGGTTTCAGAGAACAGGCGCTTCTACTGGCAGAATTTCGAATACATAGTTTCAGATAGAACATTTAGTTTAAAATGGAAATATGTTTCGCATTTGGAGTTTCCTCCCTCACAAGGTCGACCACTTAGTTTCGTCGAAGACATACGGTTTCGAGTAGCATCGCCACAGGTTTCAGAGAACAGGCGCTTCTCCTGGCACAGTATCGAACACTTAGTTACAGAGAGAACACTTAGTTTAAAATGGAACTATGTTTCGCAATTGGAGTTTCATCTCTCCCAAGGTCGACCACTTAGTTTCGTCAAACACATACGGTTTCGAGTAGCATCGCCACAGGTTTCAGAGAACAGGCGCTTCTCCTGGCACAGTATCGAACAGTTAGTTACAGATAGAACACTTAGTTTAAAATGGATCTAAGTTTCGCATCTGGAGTTTCCTCTCTCACAAGGTCGACCACATAGTTTCGTCGAAGACATTCGGTTTCGAGTAGCATCGCCACAGGTTTCAGAGAACAGGCGCTTCTCCTGGCACAGTATCGAACAGTTAGGTACAGATAGAACACTTAGTTGAAAATGGATCTATGTTTCGCATCTGGAGTTTCCTCTCTCACAAGGTCGACCACATAGTTTCGTCGAAGACATTCGGTTTCGAGTAGCATCGCCACAGGTTTCAGAGAACAGGCGCTTCTCCTGGCACATTATCGAACACTTAGTTTCAGAGAGAACAATTAGTTCAAAATGGGACTATGTTTCGCATCTGGAGTTTCCTCTCTCACATGGTCGAGCACTTAGTTTCGTTGAATGCATACGGTTTCGAGTGGCAACGCGACAGATTTCAGAGAACAGGCGCTTCTCCTGGCACAGTATCAGACACATAGTTTCAGATAGAACAATTAGTTTAAAATGGAACTAAGTTTCGCATCTGGAGGTTCCTCTCTCACAAGATCAACCACTTAGTTTCCTCGAACACATACGGTTTCGAGTGGCATCGCCACACATTTCAGAGAACAGGCCCTACTCCTGGCACAGTATCGAACACTTAGTTTCAGATAGAACAATTAGTTTAAAATGGAACTATGTTTCGCATCTGGAGTTTCCTCTCTCACAAGATCAACCACTTAGTTTCCTCGAACACATACGGTTTCGAGTGGCATCGCCACACATTTCAGAGAACAGGCGCTTCTCCTGGCACAGTATCGAACACTTAGTTTCAGATAGAACAATTAGTTTAAAATGGAACTATGTTTCGCATTTGGAGTTTCCTCGCTCACACGGTCTACCACTTACTTTCGTCGAACACATTCGGCTTCGAGTAGCAACGCCACAGATTTCAGAGAACAGGCGCTTCTCCTGGCACAGTATCGAACACTCAGGTTCAGATAGGACAATTAGTTTAAAATGGAACTATGTTTCGCATCTGGAGTTTCCTCTCTCACAAGGTCGGCCACTTAGTTTCGTCGAACACATACGGTCTTGAGTGGCATCGCCGCAGATTTCAGAGAACAGGCGCTTCTCCTGGCACAGTATCGAACACTTAGTTTCAGAGAGAACAATTAGTTTTAAATGGAACTGAGTTTCGCATCTGGAGTTTCCTCTCTCACAAGGTCGACCACTTATTTTCGTCGAACACATACGGTTTCGAGTAGCATCGCGACAGATTTCAGAGAACAGGCGCGTCTCCTGGCACTGTATCGAAAACTTAGTTTCAGATGGAAAACTTAGTTTTAAATGGAACTAAGTTTCGCTTCTGGAGTTTCCTCTCTCACAAGGTCGACCACTTAGTTTCGTCGAACACATACGTTTTCGAGTGGCATCGCCACACATTTCAGAGAACTCGCGCTTCTCCTGGCACATTATCGAACACTTAGTTTCAGAGTGAACAATTAGTTTAAAATGGAACTATGTTTCGCATTTGGAGTTTCCTCTCTCCCAAGGTGGAGCACTTAGTTTCGTCAAACACATACGGTTTCGAGTGGCATCGCCACAGTTTTCAGAGAACAGGCGCTTCTCCTGGCACAGTATCGAAAACTTAGTTCCAGATAGAACAATTAGTTTAAAATGGAACTATGTTCCGCATTTGGTGAATCCTCCCTCACAAGGTCAATCACTTAGTTTCGTCGAACACATACGGTTTCGAGTAGCATCGCCACAGATTTCAGAGAACAGGCGCTTCTCCTGGCACAGTATCGAACACTTAGTTACAGATAGAACACTTAGTTTAAAATGGAACTATGTTTCGCATTTGGAGTTTCCTCGCTCACACGGTCTACCACTTACTTTCGTCGAACACATTCGGCTTCGAGTAGCAACGCCACAGGTTTCAGAGAACAGGCGCTTCTACTGGCAGAATTTCGAATACATAGTTTCAGATAGAACATTTAGTTTAAAATGGAAATATGTTTCGCATTTGGAGTTTCCTCCCTCACAAGGTCGACCACTTAGTTTCGTCGAAGACATACGGTTTCGAGTAGCATCGCCACAGGTTTCAGAGAACAGGCGCTTCTCCTGGCACAGTGTCGGACACTTAGTTACAGAGAGAACACTTAGTTTAAAATGGAACTATGTTTCGCAATTGGAGTTTCATCTCTCACAAGGTCGACCACTTAGTTTCGTCAAACACATACGGTTTCGAGTGGCATCGCCACAGATTTCAGAGAACAGGCGCTTCTCCTGGCACAGTATCGAACAGTTAGTTACAGATAGAACACTTAGTTTAAAATGGATCTAAGTTTCGCATCTGGAGTTTCCTCTCTCACAAGGTCGACCACATAGTTTCGTCGAAGACATTCGGTTTCGAGTAGCATCGCCACAGGTTTCAGAGAACAGGCGCTTCTCCTGGCACAGTATCGAACAGTTAGGTACAGATAGAACACTTAGTTGAAAATGGATCTATGTTTCGCATCTGGAGTTTCCTCTCTCACAAGGTCGACCACATAGTTTCGTCGAAGACATTCGGTTTCGAGTAGCATCGCCACAGGTTTCAGAGAACAGGCGCTTCTCCTGGCACATTATCGAACACTTAGTTTCAGAGAGAACAATTAGTTCAAAATGGGACTATGTTTCGCATCTGGAGTTTCCTCTCTCACATGGTCGAGCACTTAGTTTCGTTGAATGCATACGGTTTCGAGTGGCAACGCGACAGATTTCAGAGAACAGGCGCTTCTCCTGGCACAGTATCAGACACATAGTTTCAGATAGAACAATTAGTTTAAAATGGAACTAAGTTTCGCATCTGGAGTTTCCTCTCTCACAAGATCAACCACTTAGTTTCCTCGAACACATACGGTTTCGAGTGGCATCGCCACACATTTCAGAGAACAGGCCCTACTCCTGGCACAGTATCGAACACTTAGTTTCAGATAGAACAATTAGTTTAAAATGGAACTATGTTTCGCATCTGGAGTTTCCTCTCTCACAAGATCAACCACTTAGTTTCCTCGAACACATACGGTTTCGAGTGGCATCGCCACACATTTCAGAGAACAGGCGCTTCTCCTGGCACAGTATCGAACACTTAGTTACAGATAGAACACTTAGTTTAAAATGGAACTATGTTTCGCATTTGGAGTTTCCTCGCTCACACGGTCTACCACTTACTTTCGTCGAACACATTCGGCTTCGAGTAGCAACGCCACAGATTTCAGAGAACAGGCGCTTCTCCTGGCACAGTATCGAACACTCAGGTTCAGATAGGACAATTAGTTTAAAATGGAACTATGTTTCGCATCTGGAGTTTCCTCTCTCACAAGGTCGGCCACTTAGTTTCGTCGAACACATACGGTCTTGAGTGGCATCGCCGCAGATTTCAGAGAACAGGCGCTTCTCCTGGCACAGTATCGAACACTTAGTTTCAGAGAGAACAATTAGTTTTAAATGGAACTGAGTTTCGCATCTGGAGTTTCCTCTCTCACAAGGTCGACCACTTATTTTCGTCGAACACATACGGTTTCGAGTAGCATCGCGACAGATTTCAGAGAACAGGCGCGTCTCCTGGCACTGTATCGAAAACTTAGTTTCAGATGGAAAACTTAGTTTTAAATGGAACTAAGTTTCGCTTCTGGAGTTTCCTCTCTCACAAGGTCGACCACTTAGTTTCGTCGAACACATACGTTTTCGAGTGGCATCGCCACACATTTCAGAGAACTCGCGCTTCTCCTGGCACATTATCGAACACTTAGTTTCAGAGTGAACAATTAGTTTAAAATGGAACTATGTTTCGCATTTGGAGTTTCCTCTCTCCCAAGGTGGAGCACTTAGTTTCGTCAAACACATACGGTTTCGAGTGGCATCGCCACAGTTTTCAGAGAACAGGCGCTTCTCCTGGCACAGTATCGAAAACTTAGTTCCAGATAGAACAATTAGTTTAAAATGGAACTATGTTCCGCATTTGGTGAATCCTCCCTCACAAGGTCAATCACTTAGTTTCGTCGAACACATACGGTTTCGAGTAGCATCGCCACAGATTTCAGAGAACAGGCGCTTCTCCTGGCACAGTATCGAACACTTAGTTACAGATAGAACACTTAGTTTAAAATGGAACTATGTTTCGCATTTGGAGTTTCCTCGCTCACACGGTCTACCACTTACTTTCGTCGAACACATTCGGCTTCGAGTAGCAACGCCACAGGTTTCAGAGAACAGGCGCTTCTACTGGCAGAATTTCGAATACATAGTTTCAGATAGAACATTTAGTTTAAAATGGAAATATGTTTCGCATTTGGAGTTTCCTCCCTCACAAGGTCGACCACTTAGTTTCGTCGAAGACATACGGTTTCGAGTAGCATCGCCACAGGTTTCAGAGAACAGGCGCTTCTCCTGGCACAGTGTCGAACACTTAGTTACAGAGAGAACACTTAGTTTAAAATGGAACTATGTTTCGCAATTGGAGTTTCATCTCTCACAAGGTCGACCACTTAGTTTCGTCAAACACATACGGTTTCGAGTGGCATCGCCACAGATTTCAGAGAACAGGCGCTTCTCCTGGCACAGTATCGAACAGTTAGTTACAGATAGAACACTTAGTTTAAAATGGATCTAAGTTTCGCATCTGGAGTTTCCTCTCTCACAAGGTCGACCACATAGTTTCGTCGAAGACATTCGGTTTCGAGTAGCATCGCCACAGGTTTCAGAGAACAGGCGCTTCTCCTGGCACAGTATCGAACAGTTAGGTACAGATAGATCACTTAGTTGAAAATGGATCTATGTTTCGCATCTGGAGTTTCCTCTCTCACAAGGTCGACCACATAGTTTCGTCGAAGACATTCGGTTTCGAGTAGCATCGCCACAGGTTTCAGAGAACAGGCGCTTCTCCTGGCACATTATCGAACACTTAGTTTCAGAGAGAACAATTAGTTCAAAATGGGACTATGTTTCGCATCTGGAGTTTCCTCTCTCACATGGTCGAGCACTTAGTTTCGTTGAATGCATACGGTTTCGAGTGGCAACGCGACAGATTTCAGAGAACAGGCGCTTCTCCTGGCACAGTATCAGACACATAGTTTCAGATAGAACAATTAGTTTAAAATGGAACTAAGTTTCGCATCTGGAGTTTCCTCTCTCACAAGATCAACCACTTAGTTTCCTCGAACACATACGGTTTCGAGTGGCATCGCCACACATTTCAGAGAACAGGCCCTACTCCTGGCACAGTATCGAACACTTAGTTTCAGATAGAACAATTAGTTTAAAATGGAACTATGTTTCGCATCTGGAGTTTCCTCTCTCACAAGATCAACCACTTAGTTTCCTCGAACACATACGGTTTCGAGTGGCATCGCCACACATTTCAGAGAACAGGCGCTTCTCCTGGCACAGTATCGAACACTTAGTTACAGATAGAACACTTAGTTTAAAATGGAACTATGTTTCGCATTTGGAGTTTCCTCGCTCACACGGTCTACCACTTACTTTCGTCGAACACATTCGGCTTCGAGTAGCAACGCCACAGATTTCAGAGAACAGGCGCTTCTCCTGGCACAGTATCGAACACTCAGGTTCAGATAGGACAATTAGTTTAAAATGGAACTATGTTTCGCATCTGGAGTTTCCTCTCTCACAAGGTCGGCCACTTAGTTTCGTCGAACACATACGGTCTTGAGTGGCATCGCCGCAGATTTCAGAGAACAGGCGCTTCTCCTGGCACAGTATCGAACACTTAGTTTCAGAGAGAACAATTAGTTTTAAATGGAACTGAGTTTCGCATCTGGAGTTTCCTCTCTCACAAGGTCGACCACTTATTTTCGTCGAACACATACGGTTTCGAGTAGCATCGCGACAGATTTCAGAGAACAGGCGCGTCTCCTGGCACTGTATCGAAAACTTAGTTTCAGATGGAAAACTTAGTTTTAAATGGAACTAAGTTTCGCTTCTGGAGTTTCCTCTCTCACAAGGTCGACCACTTAGTTTCGTCGAACACATACGTTTTCGAGTGGCATCGCCACACATTTCAGAGAACTCGCGCTTCTCCTGGCACATTATCGAACACTTAGTTTCAGAGTGAACAATTAGTTTAAAATGGAACTATGTTTCGCATTTGGAGTTTCCTCTCTCCCAAGGTGGAGCACTTAGTTTCGTCAAACACATACGGTTTCGAATGGCATCGCCACAGTTTTCAGAGAACAGGCGCTTCTCCTGGCACAGTATCGAAAACTTAGTTCCAGATAGAACAATTAGTTTAAAATGGAACTATGTTCCGCATTTGGTGAATCCTCCCTCACAAGGTCAATCACTTAGTTTCGTCGAACACATACGGTTTCGAGTAGCATCGCCACAGATTTCAGAGAACAGGCGCTTCTCCTGGCACAGTATCGAACACTTAGTTACAGATAGAACACTTAGTTTAAAATGGAACTATGTTTCGCATTTGGAGTTTCCTCGCTCACACGGTCTACCACTTACTTTCGTCGAACACATTCGGCTTCGAGTAGCAACGCCACAGGTTTCAGAGAACAGGCGCTTCTACTGGCAGAATTTCGAATACATAGTTTCAGATAGAACATTTAGTTTAAAATGGAAATATGTTTCGCATTTGGAGTTTCCTCCCTCACAAGGTCGACCACTTAGTTTCGTCGAAGACATACGGTTTCGAGTAGCATCGCCACAGGTTTCAGAGAACAGGCGCTTCTCCTGGCACAGTGTCGAACACTTAGTTACAGAGAGAA
Source organism: Nysson spinosus (assembly GCA_910591585.2). Classification (NCBI taxonomy): domain Eukaryota; kingdom Metazoa; phylum Arthropoda; class Insecta; order Hymenoptera; family Crabronidae; genus Nysson; species Nysson spinosus. The sequence continues at coordinate 446,265 of OU342836.1, read as the reverse complement.
CACTTAGTTTAAAATGGAACTATGTTTCGCAATTGGAGTTTCATCTCTCACAAGGTCGACCACTTAGTTTCGTCAAACACATACGGTTTCGAGTGGCATCGCCACAGATTTCAGAGAACAGGCGCTTCTCCTGGCACAGTATCGAACAGTTAGTTACAGATAGAACACTTAGTTTAAAATGGATCTAAGTTTCGCATCTGGAGTTTCCTCTCTCACAAGGTCGACCACATAGTTTCGTCGAAGACATTCGGTTTCGAGTAGCATCGCCACAGGTTTCAGAGAACAGGCGCTTCTCCTGGCACAGTATCGAACAGTTAGGTACAGATAGAACACTTAGTTGAAAATGGATCTATGTTTCGCATCTGGAGTTTCCTCTCTCACAAGGTCGACCACATAGTTTCGTCGAAGACATTCGGTTTCGAGTAGCATCGCCACAGGTTTCAGAGAACAGGCGCTTCTCCTGGCACATTATCGAACACTTAGTTTCAGAGAGAACAATTAGTTCAAAATGGGACTATGTTTCGCATCTGGAGTTTCCTCTCTCACATGGTCGAGCACTTAGTTTCGTTGAATGCATACAGTTTCGAGTGGCAACGCGACAGATTTCAGAGAACAGGCGCTTCTCCTGGCACAGTATCAGACACATAGTTTCAGATAGAACAATTAGTTTAAAATGGAACTAAGTTTCGCATCTGGAGTTTCCTCTCTCACAAGATCAACCACTTAGTTTCCTCGAACACATACGGTTTCGAGTGGCATCGCCACACATTTCAGAGAACAGGCCCTACTCCTGGCACAGTATCGAACACTTAGTTTCAGATAGAACAATTAGTTTTAAATGGAACTATGTTTCGCATCTGGAGTTTCCTCTCTCACAAGATCAACCACTTAGTTTCCTCGAACACATACGGTTTCGAGTGGCATCGCCACACATTTCAGAGAACAGGCGCTTCTCCTGGCACAGTATCGAACACTTAGTTACAGATAGAACACTTAGTTTAAAATGGAACTATGTTTCGCATTTGGAGTTTCCTCGCTCACACGGTCTACCACTTACTTTCGTCGAACACATTCGGCTTCGAGTAGCAACGCCACAGATTTCAGAGAACAGGCGCTTCTCCTGGCACAGTATCGAACACTCAGGTTCAGATAGAACAATTAGTTTAAAATGGAACTATGTTTCGCATCTGGAGTTTCCTCTCTCACAAGGTCGGCCACTTAGTTTCGTCGAACACATACGGTCTTGAGTGGCATCGCCGCAGATTTCAGAGAACAGGCGCTTCTCCTGGCACAGTATCGAACACTTAGTTTCAGAGAGAACAATTAGTTTTAAATGGAACTGAGTTTCGCATCTGGAGTTTCCTCTCTCACAAGGTCGACCACTTATTTTCGTCGAACACATACGGTTTCGAGTAGCATCGCGACAGATTTCAGAGAACAGGCGCGTCTCCTGGCACTGTATCGAAAACTTAGTTTCAGATGGAAAACTTAGTTTTAAATGGAACTAAGTTTCGCTTCTGGAGTTTCCTCTCTCACAAGGTCGACCACTTAGTTTCGTCGAACACATACGTTTTCGAGTGGCATCGCCACACATTTCAGAGAACTCGCGCTTCTCCTGGCACATTATCGAACACTTAGTTTCAGAGTGAACAATTAGTTTAAAATGGAACTATGTTTCGCATTTGGAGTTTCCTCTCTCCCAAGGTGGAGCACTTAGTTTCGTCAAACACATACGGTTTCGAGTGGCATCGCCACAGTTTTCAGAGAACAGGCGCTTCTCCTGGCACAGTATCGAAAACTTAGTTCCAGATAGAACAATTAGTTTAAAATGGAACTATGTTCCGCATTTGGTGAATCCTCCCTCACAAGGTCAATCACTTAGTTTCGTCGAACACATACGGTTTCGAGTAGCATCGCCACAGATTTCAGAGAACAGGCGCTTCTCCTGGCACAGTATCGAACACTTAGTTACAGATAGAACACTTAGTTTGAAATGGAACTATGTTTCGCATTTGGAGTTTCCTCGCTCACACGGTCTACCACTTACTTTCGTCGAACACATTCGGCTTCGAGTAGCAACGCCACAGGTTTCAGAGAACAGGCGCTTCTACTGGCAGAATTTCGAATACATAGTTTCAGATAGAACATTTAGTTTAAAATGGAAATATGTTTCGCATTTGGAGTTTCCTCCCTCACAAGGTCGACCACTTAGTTTCGTCGAAGACATACGGTTTCGAGTAGCATCGCCACAGGTTTCAGAGAACAGGCGCTTCTCCTGGCACAGTGTCGAACACTTAGTTACAGAGAGAACACTTAGTTTAAAATGGAACTATGTTTCGCAATTGGAGTTTCATCTCTCACAAGGTCGACCACTTAGTTTCGTCAAACACATACGGTTTCGAGTGGCATCGCCACAGATTTCAGAGAACAGGCGCTTCTCCTGGCACAGTATCGAACAGTTAGTTACAGATAGAACACTTAGTTTAAAATGGATCTAAGTTTCGCATCTGGAGTTTCCTCTCTCACAAGGTCGACCACATAGTTTCGTCGAAGACATTCGGTTTCGAGTAGCATCGCCACAGGTTTCAGAGAACAGGCGCTTCTCCTGGCACAGTATCGAACAGTTAGGTACAGATAGAACACTTAGTTGAAAATGGATCTATGTTTCGCATCTGGAGTTTCCTCTCTCACAAGGTCGACCACATAGTTTCGTCGAAGACATTCGGTTTCGAGTAGCATCGCCACAGGTTTCAGAGAACAGGCGCTTCTCCTGGCACAGTATCGAACACTTAGTTTCAGAGAGAACAATTAGTTCAAAATGGGACTATGTTTCGCATCTGGAGTTTCCTCTCTCACATGGTCGAGCACTTAGTTTCGTTGAATGCATACGGTTTCGAGTGGCAACGCGACAGATTTCAGAGAACAGGCGCTTCTCCTGGCACAGTATCAGACACATAGTTTCAGATAGAACAATTAGTTTAAAATGGAACTAAGTTTCGCATCTGGAGTTTCCTCTCTCACAAGATCAACCACTTAGTTTCCTCGAACACATACGGTTTCGAGTGGCATCGCCACACATTTCAGAGAACAGGCCCTACTCCTGGCACAGTATCGAACACTTAGTTTCAGATAGAACAATTAGTTTTAAATGGAACTATGTTTCGCATCTGGAGTTTCCTCTCTCACAAGATCAACCACTTAGTTTCCTCGAACACATACGGTTTCGAGTGGCATCGCCACACATTTCAGAGAACAGGCGCTTCTCCTGGCACAGTATCGAACACTTAGTTACAGATAGAACACTTAGTTTAAAATGGAACTATGTTTCGCATTTGGAGTTTCCTCGCTCACAAGGTCGACGACTTAGTTTCGTCGAATACATACGGTTTCGAGGGGCATCGCCACAGATTTCAGAGAACATGGGCTTCTCCTGGCACAGTATCGAACACTTAGTTTCAGATAGAATAATTAATTTAAAAAGGAACTAAGTTTCGCAAATGGAGTTTCCTCTCTCACAAGGTCGACCACTTAATTTCGTCGAACACATACGGTTTCGAGTAGCATCGCCACAGATTTCTGAGAACAGGCGCTTCTCCTGGCACAGTAACGAACACTTAGTTTCAGATAGAACAATTAGTTTAAAATGGAACTAAGTTTCGCATTTGGAGTTTCCTCTCTCAGAAGGTCGACCACTTAGTTTCGTCGAACACATACGGTTTCGAGTGGCATCGACACAGGTTTCAGAGAACTGGCGCTTCTCCTGGCACAGTATCGAACACTTAGTATCAGATAGAACAATTACTTTAAAATGGATCTAAGCTTCGCATCTGGAGTTTCCTCTCTCACAAGTTCGGCCACTTAGTATCGTCGAACACATAAGGTTTCGAGTGGCATCGCCACAGATTTCAGAGAACATGGGCTTCTCCTGGCACAGTATCGAACACTTAGTTTCAGATAGAACAATTAATTTAAAAAGGAACTAAGTTTCGCAACTGGAGTTTCCGCTCTCACAAGGTCGACCACTTAGTTTCGTCGAACACATACGGTTTCGAGTAGCATCGCGACAGATTTCCGAGAACAGGCGCTTCTCCTGGCACAGTAACGAACACTTAGTTTCAGATAGAACATTCAGTTTAAAATGGAACTAAGTTTCGTATCTGGAGTTTCCTCTCTCACAAAGTCGACCACTTAGTATCGTCGAACACATAAGGTTTCGAGTGGCATCGCCACAGATTTCAGAGAACATGGGCTTCTCCTGGCACAGTATCGAACACTTAGTTTCATATAGAACAATTAATTTAAAATGGAACTATGTTTCGCATCTGGAGTTTCCTCTCTCACAAGGTGGACCACTTAGAATCGTCGAACACATACGGTTTCGAGTGCCATCGCCACAGATTTCAAAGAACAGGCGCTTCTCCTGGCACAGTATCGAACACTTAGTTTCAGATAGAACAATTAGTTTAAAATGGAACTAAGTTTCGCATTTGGAGTTTCCTCTCTCAGAAGGTCGACCACTTAGTTTCGTCGAACACATACGGTTTCGAGTGGCATCGCCTCAGATTTCAGAGAACAGGCGCTTCGCCTGGCACAGTATCGAATACTTATTTCAGACAGAACAATTAGTTTAAAATGGAACTATGTTTCGCATCTGGAGTATCCTCTCTCACAAGATCAACCACTTAGTTTCGTCGAAAACATACGGTTTCGAGTGGCATCGCCATACATTCCAGAGAACAGGCGCTTCCCCTGGCACAGTATCGAACACTTAGTTTCAGATAGAACAATTAGTTTATAATGCAACTAAATTTCGCATCTGGAGTTTCCTCTCTTACAAGGTCGACCACTTAGTTTCGTCGAACACATACGGTTTCGAGCGGCAACACCACACAGTTCAGAGAACAGGCGCTTCTCCTGGCACAGTATCGAACACTTAGTCTCAGATAGAACAATTAATTTAAAATGGAACTAAGTTTCGCGTCTGGAGTTTCCTCTTTCACAAGGCGACCACTTAGTTTCGTCGAACACATACGGTTTCGAGTGGCATCGCCACAGGTTTCAGAGAACTGGCGCTTCTCCTGGCACAGAATCGAACACTTAGTATCAGATAGAACAATTACTTTAAAATGGATCTAAGCTTCGCATCTGGAGTTTCCTCTCTCACAAGTTCGGCCACTTAGTATCGTCGAACACATAAGGTTTCGAGTGGCATCGCCACAGATTTCAGAGAACATGGGCTTCTCCTGGCACAGTATCGAACACTTAGTTTCAGATAGAACAATTAATTTAAAAAGGAACTAAGGTTCGCAACTGGAGTTTCCGCTCTCACAAGGTCGACCACTTAGTTTCGTCGAACACATACGGTTTCGAGTAGCATCGCGACAGATTTCCGAGAACAGGCGCTTCTCCTGGCACAGTAACGAACACTTAGTTTCAGATAGAACATTCAGTTTAAAATGGAACTAAGTTTCGTATCTGGAGTTTCCTCTCTCACAAAGTCGACCACTTAGTTTCGTCGAACACATAAGGTTTCGAGTGGCATCGCCAGAGATTTCAGAGAACATGGGCTTCTCCTGGCACAGTATCGAACACTTAGTTTCAGATAGAACAATTAATTTAAAAAGGAACTAAGTTTCGCAACTGGAGTTTCCGCTCTCACAAGGTCGACCACTTAGTTTCGTCGAACACATACGGTTTCGAGTAGCATCGCGACAGATTTCCGAGAACAGGCGCTTCTCCTGGCACAGTAACGAACACTTAGTTTCAGATAGAACAATTAATTTAAAATGGAACTAAGTTTCGCGTCTGGAGTTTCCTCTTTCACAAGGCGACCACTTAGTTTCGTCGAACACATACGGTTTCGAGTGGCATTGCCACAGGTTTCAGAGAACTGGCGCTTCTCCTGGCACAGAATCGAACACTTAGTATCAGATAGAACAATTACTTTAAAATGGATCTAAGCTTCGCATCTGGAGTTTCCTCTCTCACAAGTTCGGCCACTTAGTATCGTCGAACACATACGGTTTCGAGTGCCATCGCCACAGATTTCAGAGAACAGGCGCTTCTCCTGGCACAGTATCGAACACTTAGTTTCAGATAGAACAATTAGTTTAAAATGGAACTAAGTTTCGCATTTGGAGTTTCCTCTCTCAGAAGGTCGACCACTTAGTTTCGTCGAACACATACGGTTTCGAGTGGCATCGCCACAGGTTTCAGAGAACTGGCGCTTCTCCTGGCACAGTATCGAACACTTAGTATCAGATAGAACAATTACTTTAAAATGGAACTAAGCTTCGCATCTGGAGTTTCCTCTCTCACAAGTTCGGCCACTTAGTATCGTCGAACACATAAGGTTTCGAGTGGCATCGCCACAGATTTCAGAGAACATGGGCTTCTCCTGGCACAGTATCGAACACTTAGTTTCAGATAGAACAATTAATTTAAAAAGGAACTAAGTTTCGCAACTGGAGTTTCCGCTCTCACAAGGTCGACCACTTAGTTTCGTCGAACACATACGGTTTCGAGTAGCATCGCGACAGATTTCCGAGAACAGGCGCTTCTCCTGGCACAGTAACGAACACTTAGTTTCAGATAGAACATTCAGTTTAAAATGGAACTAAGTTTCGTATCTGGAGTTTCCTCTCTCACAAAGTCGACCACTTAGTATCGTCGAACACATAAGGTTTCGAGTGGCATCGCCACAGATTTCAGAGATCATGGGCTTCTCCTGGCACAGTATCGAACACTTAGTTTCATATAGAACAATTAATTTAAAATGGAACTATGTTTCGCATCTGGAGTTTCCTCTCTCACAAGGTGGACCACTTAGAATCGTCGAACACATACGGTTTCGAGTGCCATCGCCACAGATTTCAAAGAACAGGCGCTTCTCCTGGCACAGTATCGAACACTTAGTTTCAGATAGAACAATTAGTTTAAAATGGAACTAAGTTTCGCATTTGGAGTTTCCTCTCTCAGAAGGTCGACCACTTAGTTTCGTCGAACACATACGGTTTCGAGTGGCATCGCCTCAGATTTCAGAGAACAGGCGCTTCGCCTGGCACAGTATCGAATACTTATTTCAGACAGAACAATTAGTTTAAAATGGAACTATGTTTCGCATCTGGAGTATCCTCTCTCACAAGATCAACCACTTAGTTTCGTCGAAAACATACGGTTTCGAGTGGCATCGCCATACATTCCAGAGAACAGGCGCTTCCCCTGGCACAGTATCGAACACTTAGTTTCAGATAGAACAATTAGTTTATAATGCAACTAAATTTCGCATCTGGAGTTTCCTCTCTTACAAGGTCGACCACTTAGTTTCGTCGAACACATACGGTTTCGAGCGGCAACGCCACACAGTTCAGAGAACAGGCGCTTCTCCTGGCACAGTATCGAACACTTAGTCTCAGATAGAACAATTAATTTAAAATGGAACTAAGTTTCGCGTCTGGAGTTTCCTCTTTCACAAGGCGACCACTTAGTTTCGTCGAACACATACGGTTTCGAGTGGCATCGCCACAGGTTTCAGAGAACTGGCGCTTCTCCTGGCACAGAATCGAACACTTAGTATCAGATAGAACAATTACTTTAAAATGGATCTAAGCTTCGCATCTGGAGTTTCCTCTCTCACAAGTTCGGCCACTTAGTATCGTCGAACACATAAGGTTTCGAGTGGCATCGCCACAGATTTCAGAGAACATGGGCTTCTCCTGGCACAGTATCGAACACTTAGTTTCAGATAGAACAATTAATTTAAAAAGGAACTAAGGTTCGCAACTGGAGTTTCCGCTCTCACAAGGTCGACCACTTAGTTTCGTCGAACACATACGGTTTCGAGTAGCATCGCGACAGATTTCCGAGAACAGGCGCTTCTCCTGGCACAGTAACGAACACTTAGTTTCAGATAGAACATTCAGTTTAAAATGGAACTAAGTTTCGTATCTGGAGTTTCCTCTCTCACAAAGTCGACCACTTAGTTTCGTCGAACACATACGGTTTAGAGTGGCATCGCCAGAGATTTCAGAGAACATGGGCTTCTCCTGGCACAGTATCGAACACTTAGTTTCAGATAGAACAATTAATTTAAAAAGGAACTAAGGTTCGCAACTGGAGTTTCCGCTCTCACAAGGTCGACCACTTAGTTTCGTCGAACACATACGGTTTCGAGTAGCATCGCGACAGATTTCCGAGAACAGGCGCTTCTCCTGGCACAGTAACGAACACTTAGTTTCAGATAGAACATTCAGTTTAAAATGGAACTAAGTTTCGTATCTGGCGTTTCCTCTCTCACAAAGTCGACCACTTAGTTTCGTCGAACACATACGGTTTAGAGTGGCATCGCCACAGATTTCAGAGAACAGGCGCTTCTCCTGGCACATTATCGAACACTTAGTTTCAGATAGAACAATTAGTTTAAAATGGAACTAAGTTTCGCATCTGGAGTTTCCTCTCTCAGAAGGTCGACCACTTAGTATCGTCGAACACATACGGTTTCGAGTAGCATCGCAACAGATTTCAGAGAACAGGCGCTTCTCCTGGTACAGTATGGAACACTTAGTTTCAGATAGAACAATTAGTTTAAAATGGAACTAAATTTCGCAATTGGAGTTTCCTCTCTCACAAGGTCGACGACTTAATTTCGTCGAACACATACGGTTTCGAGTGGCATGGCCACAGATATCAGAGAACAGGCGCTTCTCCTGGCACAGTATGGAACACTTAGTTTCAGATAGAACAATTAGTTTAAAATGGAACTAAGTTTCGCACCTGGAGTTTCCTCCCTCACAAAGTCGACCACTTAGTTTCGTCGAACACATACGGTTTCGATGAGCATCGCGACTGATTTCAGAGAACACGCGCTTCTCCTGGCACAGTATCGAACACTTAGTTTCAGATAGAACAATTATTTTAAAATGGAACTAAGCTTCGCATCTTGAGTTTCCTCTCTCAGAAGGTCGACCACTTAGTTTCGTCGAACACATACGGTTTCGAGTAGCATCGCGACAGATTTCAGAGGACAGGCGCTTCTCCTGGCACAGTATCTAACACTTAATTTCAGATAGAACAATTAATTTAAAATGGAACTAAGTTTCGCATCTGGAGTTTCCTCTTTCACAAGGCGACCACTTATTTTCGTCGAACACATACGGTTTCGAGTGTCTTCGCCACACATTTGAGAGAACAGGCGCTTCTCCTGGCACAGTATCGAACACATAGTTTCAGATAGAACAATTAGTTTAAAATGCAACTAAGTTTCGCATCTGGAGTTTCCTCTCCCACAAGGTCGACCACTTAGTCTCGTCCAACACATACGGTTTCGAGTGGCATCGCCACAGATTTCAGAGAACAGGCGCTTCTCCTGGCACAGTATCGAACACTTTCAGATAGAACAATTAGTTTAAAGTGGAACTATGCTTCGCGTATGGAGTTTCCTCTCTCGCAAGGTGGACCACTTTGTTTCGACGAACACATACGGTTTCGAGTAGCATCGCAACAGATTTCAGAGAACAGGCGCTTCTCCTGGTACAGTATGGAACACTTAGTTTCAGATAGAACAATTAGTTTAAAATGGAACTAAATTTCGCAATTGGAGTTTCCTCTCTCACAAGGTCGGCCACTTAGTTTCGTCGAACACATACGGTTTAGAGTGGCATCGCCACAGATTTCAGAGAACAGGCGCTTCTCCTGGCACATTATCGAACACTTAGTTTCAGATAGACCAATTAGTTTAAAATGGAACTAAGTTTCGCATTTGGAGTTTCCTCTCTCAGAAGGTCGACCACTTAGTTTCGTCGAACACATACGGTTTCGAGTAGCATCGCGACAGATTTCCGAGAACAGGCGCTTCTCCTGGTACAGTAACGAACACTTAGTTTCAGATAGAACATTCAGTTTAAAATGGAACTAAGTTTCGTATCTGGAGTTTCCTCTCTCACAAAGTCCACCACTTAGTTTCGTCGAACACATACGGTTTAGAGTGGCATCGCCACAGATTTCAGAGAACAGGCGCTTCTCCTGGCACATTATCGAACACTTAGTTTCAGATAGAACAATTAGTTTAAAATGGAACTAAGTTTCGCATCTGGAGTTTCCTCTCTCAGAAGGTCGACCACTTAGTATCGTCGAACACATACGGTTTCGAGTAGCATCGCAACACATTTCAGAGAACAGGCACTTCTCCTGGTACAGTATGGAACACTTAGTTTCAGATAGAACAATTAGTTTAAAATGGAACTAAATTTCGCAACTGGAGTTTCCGCTCTCACAAGGTCGACCACTTAGTTTCGTCGAACACATACGGTTTCGAGTAGCATCGCGACAGATTTCCGAGAACAGGCGCTTCTCCTGGCACAGTAACGAACACTTAGTTTCAGATAGAACAATTAATTTAAAATGGAACTAAGTTTCGCGTCTGGAGTTTCCTCTTTCACAAGGCGACCACTTAGTTTCGTCGAACACATACGGTTTCGAGTGGCATCGCCACAGGTTTCAGAGAACTGGCGCTTCTCCTGGCACAGTATCGAACACTTAGTATCAGATAGAACAATTAATTTAAAAAGGAACTAAGTTTCGCAACTGGAGTTTCCGCTCTCACAAGGTCGACCACTTAGTTTCGTCGAACACATACGGTTTCGAGTAGCATCGCGACAGATTTCCGAGAACAGGCGCTTCTCCTGGCACAGTAACGAACACTTAGTTTCAGATAGAACATTCAGTTTAAAATGGAACTAAGTTTCGTATCTGGAGTTTCCTCTCTCACAAAGTCGACCACTTAGTATCGTCGAACACATAAGGTTTCGAGTGGCATCGCCACAGATTTCAGAGAACATGGGCTTCTCCTGGCACAGTATCGAACACTTAGTTTCATATAGAACAATTAATTTAAAATGGAACTATGTTTCGCATCTGGAGTTTCCTCTCTCACAAGGAGGACCACTTAGAATCGTCGAACACATACGGTTTCGAGTGCCATCGCCACAGATTTCAAAGAACAGGCGCTTCTCCTGGCACAGTATCGAACACTTAGTTTCAGATAGAACAATTAGTTTAAAATGGAACTAAGTTTCGCATTTGGAGTTTCCTCTCTCAGAAGGTCGACCACTTAGTTTCGTCGAACACATACGGTTTCGAGTGGCATCGCCTCAGATTTCAGAGAACAGGCGCTTCGCCTGGCACAGTATCGAATACTTATTTCAGACAGAACAATTAGTTTAAAATGGAACTATGTTTCGCATCTGGAGTATCCTCTCTCACAAGATCAACCACTTAGTTTCGTCGAAAACATACGGTTTCGAGTGGCATCGCCATACATTCCAGAGAACAGGCGCTTCCCCTGGCACAGTATCGAACACTTAGTTTCAGATAGAACAATTAGTTTATAATGCAACTAAATTTCGCATCTGGAGTTTCCTCTCTTACAAGGTCGACCACTTAGTTTCGTCGAACACATACGGTTTCGAGCGGCAACGCCACACAGTTCAGAGAACAGGCGCTTCGCCTGGCACAGTATCGAACACTTAGTCTCAGATAGAACAATTAATTTAAAATGGAACTAAGTTTCGCGTCTGGAGTTTCCTCTTTCACAAGGCGACCACTTAGTTTCGTCGAACACATACGGTTTCGAGTGGCATCGCCACAGGTTTCAGAGAACTGGCGTTTCTCCTGGCACAGAATCGAACACTTAGTATCAGATAGAACAATTACTTTAAAATGGATCTAAGCTTCGCATCTGGAGTTTCCTCTCTCACAAGTTCGGCCACTTAGTATCGTCGAACACATAAGGTTTCGAGTGGCATCGCCACAGATTTCAGAGAACATGGGCTTCTCCTGGCACAGTATCGAACACTTAGTTTCAGATAGAACAATTAATTTAAAAAGGAACTAAGGTTCGCAACTGGAGTTTCCGCTCTCACAAGGTCGACCACTTAGTTTCGTCGAACACATACGGTTTCGAGTAGCATCGCCACAGATTTCCGAGAACAGGCGCTTCTCCTGGCACAGTATCGAACACTTAGTCTCAGATAGAACAATTAATTTAAAATGGAACTAAGTTTCGCGTCTGGAGTTTCCTCTTTCACAAGGCGACCACTTAGTTTCGTCGAACACATACGGTTTCGAGTGGCATCGCCACAGGTTTCAGAGAACTGGCGCTTCTCCTGGCACAGAATCGAACACTTAGTATCAGATAGAACAATTACTTTAAAATGGATCTAAGCTTCGCATCTGGAGTTTCCTCTCTCACAAGTTCGGCCACTTAGTATCGTCGAACACATAAGGTTTCGAGTGGCATCGCCACAGATTTCAGAGAACATGGGCTTCTCCTGGCACAGTATCGAACACTTAGTTTCAGATAGAACAATTAATTTAAAAAGGAACTAAGGTTCGCAACTGGAGTTTCCGCTCTCACAAGGTCGACCACTTAGTTTCGTCGAACACATACGGTTTCGAGTAGCATCGCGACAGATTTCCGAGAACAGGCGCTTCTCCTGGCACAGTAACGAACACTTAGTTTCAGATAGAACATTCAGTTTAAAATGGAACTAAGTTTCGTATCTGGAGTTTCCTCTCTCACAAAGTCGACCACTTAGTTTCGTCGAACACATACGGTTTAGAGTGGCATCGCCACAGATTTCAGAGAACAGGCGCTTCTCCTGGCACATTATCGAACACTTAGTTTCAGATAGAACAATTAGTTTAAAATGGAACTAAGTTTCGCATCTGGAGTTTCCTCTCTCAGAAGGTCGACCACTTAGTATCGTCGAACACATACGGTTTCGAGTAGCATCGCAACAGATTTCAGAGAACAGGCGCTTCTCCTGGTACAGTATGGAACACTTAGTTTCAGATAGAACAATTAGTTTAAAATGGAACTAAATTTCGCAATTGGAGTTTCCTCTCTCACAAGGTCGACGACTTAATTTCGTCGAACACATACGGTTTCGAGTGGCATGGCCACAGATATCAGAGAACAGGCGCTTCTCCTGGCACAGTATGGAACACTTAGTTTCAGATAGAACAATTAGTTTAAAATGGAACAAAGTTTCGCACCTGGAGTTTCCTCCCTCACAAAGTCGACCACTTAGTTTCGTCGAACGCATACGGTTTCGATGAGCATCGCGACTGATTTCAGAGAACACGCGCTTCTCCTGGCACAGTATCGAACACTTAGTTTCAGATAGAACAATTATTTTAAAATGGAACTAAGCTTCGCATCTTGAGTTTCCTCTCTCAGAAGGTCGACCACTTAGTTTCGTCGAACACATACGGTTTCGAGTAGCATCGCGACAGATTTCAGAGGACAGGCGCTTCTCCTGGCACAGTATCTAACACTTAATTTCAGATAGAACAATTAATTTAAAATGGAACTAAGTTTCGCATCTGGAGTTTCCTCTTTCACAAGGCGACCACTTATTTTCGTCGAACACATACGGTTTCGAGTGTCTTCGCCACACATTTGAGAGAACAGGCGCTTCTCCTGGCACAGTATCGAACACATAGTTTCAGATAGAACAATTAGTTTAAAATGCAACTAAGTTTCGCATCTGGAGTTTCCTCTCCCACAAGGTCGACCACTTAGTCTCGTCCAACACATACGGTTTCGAGTGGCATCGCCACAGATTTCAGAGAACAGGCGCTTCTCCTGGCACAGTATCGAACACTTTCAGATAGAACAATTAGTTTAAAGTGGAACTATGCTTCGCGTATGGAGTTTCCTCTCTCACAAGGTGGACCACTTTGTTTCGACGAACACATACGGTTTCGAGTAGCATCGCAACAGATTTCAGAGAACAGGCGCTTCTCCTGGTACAGTATGGAACACTTAGTTTCAGATAGAACAATTAGTTTAAAATGGAACTAAATTTCGCAATTGGAGTTTCCTCTCTCACAAGGTCGGCCACTTAGTTTCGTCGAACACATACGGTTTAGAGTGGCATCGCCACAGATTTCAGAGAACAGGCGCTTCTCCTGGCACATTATCGAACACTTAGTTTCAGATAGACCAATTAGTTTAAAATGGAACTAAGTTTCGCATTTGGAGTTTCCTCTCTCAGAAGGTCGACCACTTAGTTTCGTCGAACACATACGGTTTCGAGTAGCATCGCGACAGATTTCCGAGAACAGGCGCTTCTCCTGGTACAGTAACGAACACTTAGTTTCAGATAGAACATTCAGTTTAAAATGGAACTAAGTTTCGTATCTGGAGTTTCCTCTCTCACAAAGTCCACCACTTAGTTTCGTCGAACACATACGGTTTAGAGTGGCATCGCCACAGATTTCAGAGAACAGGCGCTTCTCCTGGCACATTATCGAACACTTAGTTTCAGATAGAACAATTAGTTTAAAATGGAACTAAGTTTCGCATCTGGAGTTTCCTCTCTCAGAAGGTCGACCACTTAGTATCGTCGAACACATACGGTTTCGAGTAGCATCGCAACACATTTCAGAGAACAGGCGCTTCTCCTGGTACAGTATGGAACACTTAGTTTCAGATAGAACAATTAGTTTAAAATGGAACTAAATTTCGCAACTGGAGTTTCCGCTCTCACAAGGTCGACCACTTAGTTTCGTCGAACACATACGGTTTCGAGTAGCATCGCGACAGATTTCCGAGAACAGGCGCTTCTCCTGGCACAGTAACGAACACTTAGTTTCAGATAGAACAATTAATTTAAAATGGAACTAAGTTTCGCGTCTGGAGTTTCCTCTTTCACAAGGCGACCACTTAGTTTCGTCGAACACATACGGTTTCGAGTGGCATCGCCACAGGTTTCAGAGAACTGGCGCTTCTCCTGGCACAGTATCGAACACTTAGTATCAGATAGAACAATTAATTTAAAAAGGAACTAAGTTTCGCAACTGGAGTTTCCGCTCTCACAAGGTCGACCACTTAGTTTCGTCGAACACATACGGTTTCGAGTAGCATCGCGACAGATTTCCGAGAACAGGCGCTTCTCCTGGCACAGTAACGAACACTTAGTTTCAGATAGAACATTCAGTTTAAAATGGAACTAAGTTTCGTATCTGGAGTTTCCTCTCTCACAAAGTCGACCACTTAGTATCGTCGAACACATAAGGTTTCGAGTGGCATCGCCACAGATTTCAGAGAACATGGGCTTCTCCTGGCACAGTATCGAACACTTAGTTTCATATAGAACAATTAATTTAAAATGGAACTATGTTTCGCATCTGGAGTTTCCTCTCTCACAAGGAGGACCACTTAGAATCGTCGAACACATACGGTTTCGAGTGCCATCGCCACAGATTTCAAAGAACAGGCGCTTCTCCTGGCACAGTATCGAACACTTAGTTTCAGATAGAACAATTAGTTTAAAATGGAACTAAGTTTCGCATTTGGAGTTTCCTCTCTCAGAAGGTCGACCACTTAGTTTCGTCGAACACATACGGTTTCGAGTGGCATCGCCTCAGATTTCAGAGAACAGGCGCTTCGCCTGGCACAGTATCGAATACTTATTTCAGACAGAACAATTAGTTTAAAATGGAACTATGTTTCGCATCTGGAGTATCCTCTCTCACAAGATCAACCACTTAGTTTCGTCGAAAACATACGGTTTCGAGTGGCATCGCCATACATTCCAGAGAACAGGCGCTTCCCCTGGCACAGTATCGAACACTTAGTTTCAGATAGAACAATTAGTTTATAATGCAACTAAATTTCGCATCTGGAGTTTCCTCTCTTACAAGGTCGACCACTTAGTTTCGTCGAACACATACGGTTTCGAGCGGCAACGCCACACAGTTCAGAGAACAGGCGCTTCGCCTGGCACAGTATCGAACACTTAGTCTCAGATAGAACAATTAATTTAAAATGGAACTAAGTTTCGCGTCTGGAGTTTCCTCTTTCACAAGGCGACCACTTAGTTTCGTCGAACACATACGGTTTCGAGTGGCATCGCCACAGGTTTCAGAGAACTGGCGTTTCTCCTGGCACAGAATCGAACACTTAGTATCAGATAGAACAATTACTTTAAAATGGATCTAAGCTTCGCATCTGGAGTTTCCTCTCTCACAAGTTCGGCCACTTAGTATCGTCGAACACATAAGGTTTCGAGTGGCATCGCCACAGATTTCAGAGAACATGGGCTTCTCCTGGCACAGTATCGAACACTTAGTTTCAGATAGAACAATTAATTTAAAAAGGAACTAAGGTTCGCAACTGGAGTTTCCGCTCTCACAAGGTCGACCACTTAGTTTCGTCGAACACATACGGTTTCGAGTAGCATCGCGACAGATTTCCGAGAACAGGCGCTTCTCCTGGCACAGTAACGAACACTTAGTTTCAGATAGAACATTCAGTTTAAAATGGAACTAAGTTTCGTATCTGGAGTTTCCTCTCTCACAAAGTCGACCACTTAGTTTCGTCGAACACATACGGTTTAGAGTGGCATCGCCACAGATTTCAGAGAACAGGCGCTTCTCCTGGCACATTATCGAACACTTAGTTTCAGATAGAACAATTATTTTAAAATGGAACTAAGCTTCGCATCTTGAGTTTCCTCTCTCAGAAGGTCGACCACTTAGTTTCGTCGAACACATACGGTTTCGAGTAGCATCGCGACAGATTTCAGAGGACAGGCGCTTCTCCTGGCACAGTATCTAACACTTAATTTCAGATAGAACAATTAATTTAAAATGGAACTAAGTTTCGCATCTGGAGTTTCCTCTCTCACAAGGTCGGCCACTTAGTTTCGTCGAACACATACGGTTTCGAGTGGCATCGCCTCAGATTTCAGAGAACAGGCGCTTCTCTTGGCACAGTATCGAACACTTAGTATCAGATAGAACAATTACTTTAAAATGGAACTAAGCTTCGCATCTGTAGTTTCCTCTCTCACAAGGTCGGCCACTTAGTTTCGTCGAACACATACGGTTTAGATTGGCATCGCCACAGATTTCAGAGAACAGGCGCTTCTCCTGGCACATTATCGAACACTTAGTTTCAGATAGAACAATTAGTTTAAAATGGAACTAAGTTTCGCATCTGGAGTTTCCTCTCTCAGAAGGTCGACCACTTAGTATCGTCGAACACATACGGTTTCGAGTAGCATCGCAACAGATTTCAGAGAACAGGCGCTTCTCCTGGTACAGTATGGAACACTTAGTTTCAGATAGAACAATTAGTTTAAAATGGAACTAAATTTCGCAATTGGAGTTTCCTCTCTCACAAGGTCGACGACTTAATTTCGTCGAACACATACGGTTTCGAGTGGCATGGCCACAGATATCAGAGAACAGGCGCTTCTCCTGGCACAGTATGGAACACTTCCAGATAGAACAATTACTTTAAAATGGAACTAAGCTTCGCATCTGGAGTTTCCTCTCTCACAATGTCGGCCACTTAGTTTCGACGAACACATACGGTTTCGAGTGGCATCGCCTCAGATTTCAGGGAACAGGCGCTTCGCCTGGCACAGTATCGAATACTTATTTCAGACAGAACAATTAGTTTAAAATGGAACTATGTTTCGCATCTGGAGTATCCTCTCTCACAAGATCAACCACTTAGTTTCGTCGAACACATACGGTTTCGAGCGGCAACGCCACACAGTTCAGAGAACAGGCGCTTCTCCTGGCACAGTATCGAACACTTAGTCTCAGATAGAACAATTAATTTAAAATGGAACTAAGTTTCGCGTCTGGAGTTTCCTCTTTCACAAGGCGACCACTTATTTTCGTCGAACACATACGGTTTCGAGTGTCTTCGCCACACATTTGAGAGAACAGGCGCTTCTCCTGGCACAGTATCGAACACATAGTTTCAGATAGAACAATTAGTTTAAAATGGAACTAAGCTTCGCATCTGGAGTTTCCTCTCCCACAAGGTCGACCACTTAGTTTCGTCCAACACATACGGTTTCGAGTGGCATCGCCACACAGTTCAGAGAACAGGCGCTTCTCCTGGCACAGTATCGAACACTTAGTCTCAGATAGAACAATTAATTTAAAATGGAACTAAGTTTCGCGTCTGGAGTTTCCTCTTTCACAAGGCGACCACTTATTTTCGTCGAACACATACGGTTTCGAGTGTCTTCGCCACACATTTGAGAGAACAGGCGCTTCTCCTGGCACAGTATCGAACACATAGTATCAGATAGAACAATTACTTTAAAATGGAACTAAGCTTCGCATCTGTAGTTTCCTCTCTCACAAGGTCGGCCACTTAGTTTCGTCGAACACATACGGTTTAGATTGGCATCGCCACAGATTTCAGAGAACAGGCGCTTCTCCTGGCACATTATCGAACACTTAGTTTCAGATAGAACAATTAGTTTAAAATGGAACTAAGTTTCGCATCTGGAGTTTCCTCTCTCAGAAGGTCGACCACTTAGTATCGTCGAACACATACGGTTTCGAGTAGCATCGCAACAGATTTCAGAGAACAGGCGCTTCTCCTGGTACAGTATGGAACACTTAGTTTCAGATAGAACAATTAGTTTAAAATGGAACTAAATTTCGCAATTGGAGTTTCCTCTCTCACAAGGTCGACGACTTAATTTCGTCGAACACATACGGTTTCGAGTGGCATGGCCACAGATATCAGAGAACAGGCGCTTCTCCTGGCACAGTATGGAACACTTTCAGATAGAACAATTACTTTAAAATGGAACTAAGCTTCGCATCTGGAGTTTCCTCTCTCACAATGTCGGCCACTTAGTTTCGACGAACACATACGGTTTCGAGTGGCATCGCCTCAGATTTCAGGGAACAGGCGCTTCGCCTGGCACAGTATCGAATACTTATTTCAGACAGAACAATTAGTTTAAAATGGAACTATGTTTCGCATCTGGAGTATCCTCTCTCACAAGATCAACCACTTAGTTTCGTCGAACACATACGGTTTCGAGCGGCAACGCCACACAGTTCAGAGAACAGGCGCTTCTCCTGGCACAGTATCGAACACTTAGTCTCAGATAGAACAATTAATTTAAAATGGAACTAAGTTTCGCGTCTGGAGTTTCCTCTTTCACAAGGCGACCACTTATTTTCGTCGAACACATACGGTTTCGAGTGTCTTCGCCATACATTTGAGAGAACAGGCGCTTCTCCTGGCACAGTATCGAACACATAGTTTCAGATAGAACAATTAGTTTAAAATGGAACTAAGTTTCGCATCTGGAGTTTCCTCTCCCACAAGGTCGACCACTTAGTTTCGTCCAACACATACGGTTTCGAGTGGCATCGCCACACAGTTCAGAGAACAGGCGCTTCTCCTGGCACAGTATCGAACACTTAGTCTCAGATAGAACAATTAATTTAAAATGGAACTATGTTTCGCGTCTGGAGTTTCCTCTTTCACAAGGCGACCACTTATTTTCGTCGAACACATACGGTTTCGAGTGTCTTCGCCACACATTTGAGAGAACAGGCGCTTCTCCTGGCACAGTATCGAACACATAGTTTCAGATAGAACAATTAGTTTAAAATGCAACTAAGTTTCGCATCTGGAGTTTCCTCTCCCACAAGGTCGACCACTTAGTCTCGTCCAACACATACGGTTTCGAGTGGCATCGCCACAGATTTCAGAGAACAGGCGCTTCTCCTGGCACAGTATCGAACATTTTCAGATAGAACAATTAGTTTAAAGTGGAACTATGCTTCGCGTATGGAGTTTCCTCTCTCACAAGGTGGACCACTTTGTTTCGACGAACACATACGGTTTCGAGTAGCATCGCAACAGATTTCAGAGAACAGGCGCTTCTCCTGGTACAGTATGGAACACTTAGTTTCAGATAGAACAATTAGTTTAAAATGGAACTAAATTTCGCAATTGGAGTTTCCTCTCTCACAAGGTCGGCCACTTAGTTTCGTCGAACACATACGGTTTAGAGTGGCATCGCCACAGATTTCAGAGAACAGGCGCTTCTCCTGGCACATTATCGAACACTTAGTTTCAGATAGACCAATTAGTTTAAAATGGAACTAAGTTTCGCATTTGGAGTTTCCTCTCTCAGAAGGTCGACCACTTAGTTTCGTCGAACACATACGGTTTCGAGTAGCATCGCGACAGATTTCCGAGAACAGGCGCTTCTCCTGGTACAGTAACGAACACTTAGTTTCAGATAGAACATTCAGTTTAAAATGGAACTAAGTTTCGTATCTGGAGTTTCCTCTCTCACAAAGTCGACCACTTAGTTTCGTCGAACACATACGGTTTAGAGTGGCATCGCCACAGATTTCAGAGAACAGGCGCTTCTCCTGGCACATTATCGAACACTTAGTTTCAGATAGAACAATTAGTTTAAAATGGAACTAAGTTTCGCATCTGGAGTTTCCTCTCTCAGAAGGTCGACCACTTAGTATCGTCGAACACATACGGTTTCGAGTAGCATCGCAACACATTTCAGAGAACAGGCGCTTCTCCTGGTACAGTATGGAACACTTAGTTTCAGATAGAACAATTAGTTTAAAATGGAACTAAATTTCGCAATTGGAGTTTCCTCTCTCACAAGGTCGACGACTTAATTTCGTCGAACACATACGGTTTCGAGTGGCATGGCCACAGATATCAGAGAACAGGCGCTTCTCCTGGCACAGTATGGAACACTTAGTTTCAGATAGAACAATTAGTTTAAAATGGAACTAAGTTTCGCACCTGGAGTTTCCTCCCTCACAAAGTCGACCACTTAGTTTCGTCGAACACATACGGTTTCGATGAGCATCGCGACTGATTTCAGAGAACACGCGCTTCTCCTGGCACAGTATCGAACACTTAGTTTCAGATAGAACAATTATTTTAAAATGGAACTAAGCTTCGCATCTTGAGTTTCCTCTCTCAGAAGGTCGACCACTTAGTTTCGTCGAACACATACGGTTTCGAGTAGCATCGCGACAGATTTCAGAGGACAGGCGCTTCTCCTGGCACAGTATCTAACACTTAATTTCAGATAGAACAATTAATTTAAAATGGAACTAAGTTTCGCATCTGGAGTTTCCTCTCTCACAAGGTCGGCCACTTAGTTTCGTCGAACACATACGGTTTCGAGTGGCATCGCCTCAGATTTCAGAGAACAGGCGCTTCTCTTGGCACAGTATCGAACACTTAGTATCAGATAGAACAATTACTTTAAAATGGAACTAAGCTTCGCATCTGTAGTTTCCTCTCTCACAAGGTCGGCCACTTAGTTTCGTCGAACACATACGGTTTAGATTGGCATCGCCACAGATTTCAGAGAACAGGCGCTTCTCCTGGCACATTATCGAACACTTAGTTTCAGATAGAACAATTAGTTTAAAATGGAACTAAGTTTCGCATCTGGAGTTTCCTCTCTCAGAAGGTCGACCACTTAGTATCGTCGAACACATACGGTTTCGAGTAGCATCGCAACAGATTTCAGAGAACAGGCGCTTCTCCTGGTACAGTATGGAACACTTAGTTTCAGATAGAACAATTAGTTTAAAATGGAACTAAATTTCGCAATTGGAGTTTCCTCTCTCACAAGGTCGACGACTTAATTTCGTCGAACACATACGGTTTCGAGTGGCATGGCCACAGATATCAGAGAACAGGCGCTTCTCCTGGCACAGTATGGAACACTTTCAGATAGAACAATTACTTTAAAATGGAACTAAGCTTCGCATCTGGAGTTTCCTCTCTCACAATGTCGGCCACTTAGTTTCGACGAACACATACGGTTTCGAGTGGCATCGCCTCAGATTTCAGGGAACAGGCGCTTCGCCTGGCACAGTATCGAATACTTATTTCAGACAGAACAATTAGTTTAAAATTGAACTATGTTTCGCATCTGGAGTATCCTCTCTCACAAGATCAACCACTTAGTTTCGTCGAACACATACGGTTTCGAGCGGCAACGCCACACAGTTCAGAGAACAGGCGCTTCTCCTGGCACAGTATCGAACACTTAGTCTCAGATAGAACAATTAATTTAAAATGGAACTAAGTTTCGCGTCTGGAGTTTCCTCTTTCACAAGGCGACCACTTATTTTCGTCGAACACATACGGTTTCGAGTGTCTTCGCCACACATTTGAGAGAACAGGCGCTTCTCCTGGCACAGTATCGAACACATAGTTTCAGATAGAACAATTAGTTTAAAATGGAACTAAGTTTCGCATTTGGAGTTTCCTCTCCCACAAGGTCGACCACTTAGTTTCGTCCAACACATACGGTTTCGAGTGGCATCGCCACACAGTTCAGAGAACAGGCGCTTCTCCTGGCACAGTATCGAACACTTAGTCTCAGATAGAACAATTAATTTAAAATGGAACTAAGTTTCGCGTCTGGAGTTTCCTCTTTCACAAGGCGACCACTTATTTTCGTCGAACACATACGGTTTCGAGTGTCTTCGCCACACATTTGAGAGAACAGGCGCTTCTCCTGGCACAGTATCGAACACATAGTTTCAGATAGAACAATTAGTTTAAAATGCAACTAAGTTTCGCATCTGGAGTTTCCTCTCCCACAAGGTCGACCACTTAGTCTCGTCCAACACATACGGTTTCGAGTGGCATCGCCACAGATTTCAGAGAACAGGCGCTTCTCCTGGCACAGTATCGAACACTTTCAGATAGAACAATTAGTTTAAAGTGGAACTATGCTTCGCGTATGGAGTTTCCTCTCTCACAAGGTGGACCACTTTGTTTCGACGAACACATACGGTTTCGAGTGGCATCGCCACAGATTTCAAAGAACAGGCGCTTCTCCTGGCACAGTATCGAACACTTAGTATCAGATAGAACAATTACTTTAAAATGGAACTAAGCTTCGCATCTGGAGTTTCCTCTCTCACAAGGTCGGCCACTTAGTTTCGTCGAACACATACGGTTTAGAGTGGCATCGCCACAGATTTCAGAGAACAGGCGCTTCTCCTGGCACATTATCGAACACTTAGTTTCAGATAGACCAATTAGTTTAAAATGGAACTAAGTTTCGCATTTGGAGTTTCCTCTCTCAGAAGGTCGACCACTTAGTTTCGTCGAACACATACGGTTTCGAGTGGCATCGCCACAGGTTTCAGAGAACTGGCGCTTCTCCTGGCACAGTATCGAACACTTAGCATCAGATAGAACAATTACTTTAAAATGGATCTAAGCTTCGCATCTGGAGTTTCCTCTCTCACAAGTTCGGCCACTTAGTATCGTCGAACACATAAGGTTTCGAGTGGCATCGCCACAGATTTCAGAGAACATGGGCTTCTCCTGGCACAGTATCGAACACTTAGTTTCAGATAGAACAATTAATTTAAAAAGGAACTAATTTTCGCAACTGGAGTTTCCGCTCTCACAAGGTCGACCACTTAGTTTCGTCGAACACATACGGTTTCGAGTAGCATCGCGACAGATTTCCGAGAACAGGCGCTTCTCCTGGCACAGTAACGAACACTTAGTTTCAGATAGAACATTCAGTTTAAAATGGAACTAAGTTTCGTATCTGGAGTTTCCTCTCTCACAAAGTCGACCACTTAGTATCGTCGAACACATAAGGTTTCGAGTGGCATCGCCATACATTCCAGAGAACAGGCGCTTCCCCTGGCACAGTATCGAACACTTAGTTTCAGATAGAACAATTAGTTTATAATAAAACTAAATTTCGCATCTGGAGTTTCCTCTCTTACAAGGTCGACCACTTAGTTTCGTCGAACACATACGGTTTCGAGCGGCAACGCCACACAGTTCAGAGAACAGGCGCTTCTCCTGGCACAGTATCGAACACTTAGTCTCAGATAGAACAATTAATTTAAAATGGAACTAAGTTTCGCGTCTGGAGTTTCCTCTTTCACAAGGCGACCACTTAGTTTCGTCGAACACATACGGTTTCGAGTGGCATCGCCACAGGTTTCAGAGAACTGGCGCTTCTCCTGGCACAGAATCGAACACTTAGTATCAGATAGAACAATTACTTTAAAATGGATCTAAGCTACGCATCTGGAGTTTCCTCTCTCACAAGTTCGGCCACTTAGTATCGTCGAACACATAAGGTTTCGAGTGGCATCGCCACAGATTTCAGAGAACATGGGCTTCTCCTGGCACAGTATCGAACACTTAGTTTCAGATAGAACAATTAATTTAAAAAGGAACTAAGGTTCGCAACTGGAGTTTCCGCTCTCACAAGGTCGACCACTTAGTTTCGTCGAACACATACGGTTTCGAGTAGCATCGCGACAGATTTCCGAGAACAGGCGCTTCTCCTGGCACAGTAACGAACACTTAGTTTCAGATAGAACATTCAGTTTAAAATGGAACTAAGTTTCGTATCTGGAGTTTCCTCTCTCACAAAGTCGACCACTTAGTTTCGTCGAACACATACGGTTTCGAGTGGCATCGCCACAGATTTCAAAGAACAGGCGCTTCTCCTGGCACAGTATCGAACACTTAGTATCAGATAGAACAATTACTTTAAAATGGAACTAAGCTTCGCATCTGGAGTTTCCTCTCTCACAAGGTCGGCCACTTAGTTTCGTCGAACACATACGGTTTAGAGTGGCATCGCCACAGATTTCAGAGAACAGGCGCTTCTCCTGGCACATTATCGAACACTTAGTTTCAGATAGACCAATTAGTTTAAAATGGAACTAAGTTTCGCATTTGGAGTTTCCTCTCTCAGAAGGTCGACCACTTAGTTTCGTCGAACACATACGGTTTCGAGTGGCATCGCCACAGGTTTCAGAGAACTGGCGCTTCTCCTGGCACAGTATCGAACACTTAGCATCAGATAGAACAATTACTTTAAAATGGATCTAAGCTTCGCATCTGGAGTTTCCTCTCTCACAAGTTCGGCCACTTAGTATCGTCGAACACATAAGGTTTCGAGTGGCATCGCCACAGATTTCAGAGAACATGGGCTTCTCCTGGCACAGTATCGAACACTTAGTTTCAGATAGAACAATTAATTTAAAAAGGAACTAATTTTCGCAACTGGAGTTTCCGCTCTCACAAGGTCGACCACTTAGTTTCGTCGAACACATACGGTTTCGAGTAGCATCGCGACAGATTTCCGAGAACAGGCGCTTCTCCTGGCACAGTAACGAACACTTAGTTTCAGATAGAACATTCAGTTTAAAATGGAACTAAGTTTCGTATCTGGAGTTTCCTCTCTCACAAAGTCGACCACTTAGTATCGTCGAACACATAAGGTTTCGAGTGGCATCGCCATACATTCCAGAGAACAGGCGCTTCCCCTGGCACAGTATCGAACACTTAGTTTCAGATAGAACAATTAGTTTATAATAAAACTAAATTTCGCATCTGGAGTTTCCTCTCTTACAAGGTCGACCACTTAGTTTCGTCGAACACATACGGTTTCGAGCGGCAACGCCACACAGTTCAGAGAACAGGCGCTTCTCCTGGCACAGTATCGAACACTTAGTCTCAGATAGAACAATTAATTTAAAATGGAACTAAGTTTCGCGTCTGGAGTTTCCTCTTTCACAAGGCGACCACTTAGTTTCGTCGAACACATACGGTTTCGAGTGGCATCGCCACAGGTTTCAGAGAACTGGCGCTTCTCCTGGCACAGAATCGAACACTTAGTATCAGATAGAACAATTACTTTAAAATGGATCTAAGCTACGCATCTGGAGTTTCCTCTCTCACAAGTTCGGCCACTTAGTATCGTCGAACACATAAGGTTTCGAGTGGCATCGCCACAGATTTCAGAGAACATGGGCTTCTCCTGGCACAGTATCGAACACTTAGTTTCAGATAGAACAATTAATTTAAAAAGGAACTAAGGTTCGCAACTGGAGTTTCCGCTCTCACAAGGTCGACCACTTAGTTTCGTCGAACACATACGGTTTCGAGTAGCATCGCGACAGATTTCCGAGAACAGGCGCTTCTCCTGGCACAGTAACGAACACTTAGTTTCAGATAGAACATTCAGTTTAAAATGGAACTAAGTTTCGTATCTGGAGTTTCCTCTCTCACAAAGTCGACCACTTAGTTTCGTCGAACACATACGGTTTAGAGTGGCATCGCCACAGATTTCAGAGAACAGGCGCTTCTCCTGGCACATTATCGAACACTTAGTTTCAGATAGAACAATTAGTTTAAAATGGAACTAAGTTTCGCATCTGGAGTTTCCTCTCTCAGAAGGTCGACCACTTAGTATCGTCGAACACATACGGTTTCGAGTAGCATCGCAACAGATTTCAGAGAACAGGCGCTTCTCCTGGTACAGTATGGAACACTTAGTTTCAGATAGAACAATTAGTTTAAAATGGAACTAAATTTCGCAATTGGAGTTTCCTCTCTCACAAGGTCGACGACTTAATTTCGTCGAACACATACGGTTTCGAGTGGCATGGCCACAGATATCAGAGAACAGGCGCTTCTCCTGGCACAGTATGGAACACTTAGTTTCAGATAGAACAATTAGTTTAAAATGGAACTAAGTTTCGCACCTGGAGTTTCCTCCCTCACAAAGTCGACCACTTAGTTTCGTCGAACACATACGGTTTCGATGAGCATCGCGACTGATTTCAGAGAACACGCGCTTCTCCTGGCACAGTATCGAACACTTAGTTTCAGATAGAACAATTATTTTAAAATGGAATTAAGCTTCGCATCTTGAGTTTCCTCTCTCAGAAGGTCGACCACTTAGTTTCGTCGAACACATACGGTTTCGAGTAGCATCGCGACAGATTTCAGAGGACAGGCGCTTCTCCTGGCACAGTATCTAACACTTAATTTCAGATAGAACAATTAATTTAAAATGGAACTAAGTTTCGCATCTGGAGTTTCCTCTCTCACAAGGTCGGCCACTTAGTTTCGTCGAACACATACGGTTTCGAGTGGCATCGCCTCAGATTTCAGAGAACAGGCGCTTCTCTTGGCACAGTATCGAACACTTAGTATCAGATAGAACAATTACTTTAAAATGGAACTAAGCTTCGCATCTGTAGTTTCCTCTCTCACAAGGTCGGCCACTTAGTTTCGTCGAACACATACGGTTTAGATTGGCATCGCCACAGATTTCAGAGAACAGGCGCTTCTCCTGGCACATTATCGAACACTTAGTTTCAGATAGAACAATTAGTTTAAAATGGAACTAAGTTTCGCATCTGGAGTTTCCTCTCTCAGAAGGTCGACCACTTAGTATCGTCGAACACATACGGTTTCGAGTAGCATCGCAACAGATTTCAGAGAACAGGCGCTTCTCCTGGTACAGTATGGAACACTTAGTTTCAGATAGAACAATTAGTTTAAAATGGAACTAAATTTCGCAATTGGAGTTTCCTCTCTCACAAGGTCGACGACTTAATTTCGTCGAACACATACAGTTTCGAGTGGCATGGCCACAGATATCAGAGAACAGGCGCTTCTCCTGGCACAGTATGGAATACTTTCAGATAGAACAATTACTTTAAAATGGAACTAAGCTTCGCATCTGGAGTTTCCTCTCTCACAATGTCGGCCACTTAGTTTCGATGAACACATACGGTTTCGAGTGGCATCGCCTCAGATTTCAGGGAACAGGCGCTTCGCCTGGCACAGTATCGAATACTTATTTCAGACAGAACAATTAGTTTAAAATGGAACTATGTTTCGCATCTGGAGTATCCTCTCTCACAAGATCAACCACTTAGTTTCGTCGAACACATACGGTTTCGAGTGTCTTCGCCACACATTTGAGAGAACAGGCGCTTCTCCTGGCACAGTATCGAACACATAGTTTCAGATAGAACAATTAGTTTAAAATGGAACTAAGTTTCGCATCTGGAGTTTCCTCTCCCACAAGGTCGACCACTTAGTTTCGTCCAACACATACGGTTTCGAGTGGCATCGCCACACAGTTCAGAGAACAGGCGCTTCTCCTGGCACAGTATCGAACACTTAGTCTCAGATAGAACAATTAATTTAAAATGGAACTAAGTTTCGCGTCTGGAGTTTCCTCTTTCACAAGGCGACCACTTATTTTCGTCGAACACATACGGTTTCGAGTGTCTTCGCCACACATTTGAGAGAACAGGCGCTTCTCCTGGCACAGTATCGAACACTTAGTATCACATAGAACAATTACTTTAAAATGGAACTATGCTTCGCATCTGGAGTTTCCTCTCTCACAAGGTCGGCCACTTAGTTTCGTCGAACACATACGGTTTAGAGTGGCATCGCCACAGATTTCAGAGAACAGGCGCTTCTCCTGGCACATTATCGAACACTTAGTTTCAGATAGACCAATTAGTTTAAAATGGAACTAAGTTTCGCATCTGGAGTTTCCTCTCCCACAAGGTCGACCACTTAGTTTCGTCGAACACATACGGTTTCGAGTGGCATCGCCATACATTCCAGAGAACAGGCGCTTCTCCTGGCACAGTATCGAACACTTAGTTTCAGATAGAACAATTAGTTTATAATGCAACTAAATTTCGCATCTGGAGTTGCCTCTCTTACAAGGTCGACCACTTAGTTTCGTCGAACACATACGGTTTCGGGTGGCATCGCCACACATTTCAAAGAACAGGCGCTTCTCCTGGCACAGTATCGAACACTTAGTTTCAGATAGAACAATTAGTTTAAAATGATACTAAATTTCGCATCTGGAGTTTTCTCTCTCACAAGTCGACCACTTGGTATCGTGGAACACCTACGGTTTCGAGTGGCAACGCCACAGTTTTCAAAGAACAGGCGCTTCTCCTGGCACAGTATCGAACACTTAGTTCCAGATAGAACAATTAGTTTAAAATGGAACTATGTTTCGCATTTGGAGTTTCCCCTCTCACAAGGTCGACCACTTAGTTTCGTCGAACACATATGGTTTCGTGGGGCATCGCCACAGATTTCACAGAACAACCGCTTCTCCTGGCACAGTATCGAACACTTAGTATCGGATAGAACAATTAGTTTAAAATGGAACAAAGCTTCGCATCCGGAGTTTCCTCACTCACAAGGTCAACCACTTAGTTTCGTGGAACACAGACGGTTTCGAGTGGCATCGCAACAGTTTTCAGATAACAGGCGCTTCTCCTGGCACAGTATCGAACACTTAGTTTCAGATAGAACAATTAGTTTAAAATGGAACTATGTTACGCATCTGGTGAATCCTCTCTCACAAGGTCGACCACTTAGTTTCGTCGAACACATACGGGTCCGAGTGGCATCGCCACAGTTTTCAGAGAGCAGGCGCTTCTCCTGGCACAGTATCGAACACTTATTTCAGACAGAACAATTAGTTTAAAATGGAACTATGTTTCGCTTCTGGAGTACCCTCTCTCACAAGGTCAACCACTTAGTTTCGTCGAACACATACTTTTTCGAGTGCCATTGCAACAGATTTCAGAGAACAGGCGCTTCTCCTGGCACAGTATCGAATACTTAGTTTCAGAGAGAACAATGAGTTTAAAATGGAAATAAGTTTCGCACCTGGAGTTTCCTCTCCCACAAGGTCGACCACCTAGTTTTGTCGAACACATACGGTTTCGAGTAGCATTGCCACAGATTTCAGAGAACAGGCGCTTCTCCTGGCAGAGTGACGAACACTTAGTTTCAGATAGAACATTTAGTTTAAAATGGAACTAAATTTCGCATCCGGGGTTTCCTCTCTCACAAGGTCGACCACTTAGTTTCGGTGAACACATACGGTTTCGAGTGGCAACGCCACAGATTTCAGAGAACAGGCGCTTCTCCTGGCACAGTATCGAACACTTAGTTTCAGAGAGAACAATTAGTTTAAAATGGAATTATGTTTCGCATTTGGAGTATCCTCTCTCACAAGATCAACCACTTAGTTTGGTCGAACACATACGGTTTCGAGTGGCATCGCCACACATTTCAGAGAACTGGCGCTTCTCCTGGCACAGTATCGAACAGTTAGTTTCAGAGAGAACAATTAGTTTAAAATGGAACTAAGTTTCGCATTTGGAGTTTCCTCTCTCGCAAGGTCAACCACTTAGTTTCGTCGAACACATACGGTTTCGAGTAGCATCGCCACAGATTTCAGAGAGCAGGCGCTTCTCCTGGCACAGTATCGAACACTTAGTTTCAGATAGAACAATTAGCTTAAAATGGAACTAAGTTTCGCATCTGGAGTTTCCTCTCTCACAAGGTCGACCACTTAGTTTCGTCGAACACATATGGTTTCGTGGGGCATCGCCACAGATTTCACAGAACAACCGCTTCTCCTGGCACAGTATCGAACACTTAGTATCGGATAGAACAATTAGTTTAAAATGGAACAAAGCTTCGCATCTGGAGTTCCCTCTCCCACAAGGTCGACCACTTAGTTTCCTCGAACACATACGGGTTCGAGAAGCATCGCCAAAGATTTCAGAGAACAGGCGCTTCTCCTGGCACAGTATCGAACACTTATTTCAGACAGAACAATTAGTTTAAAATGGAACTATGTTTCGCTTCTGGAGTATCCTCTCTCACAAGGTCAGCCACTTAGTTTCGTCGAACACATACGGTTTCGAGTGCCATTGCCACAGATTTCAGAGAACAGGCGCTTCTCCTGGCACAGTATCGAACGCTTAATATCAGATAGAACAATTAGTTTAAAATGGAACAAATCTTCGCATCTGGAGTTTCCTCTCTCACATGGTCGACCACTTAGTTTCGGCGAACACAGACGGTTTCGAGTGGCATCGCCACAGTTTTCAGAGAGCAGGCGCTTCTCCTGGCACAGTATCGAACACTTATTTCAGACAGAACAATTAGTTTAAAATGGAACTATGTTTCGCTTCTGGAGTATCCTCTCTCACAAGGTCAACCACTTATTTTCGTCGAACACATACGGTTTCGAGTGGCATCGCTTCACATTTCAGAGAACAGCCGCTTCTCCTGGCACAGTGTCGAACACATAGTTTCAGATAGAACAATTAGTTTAAAATGGAACTAAGTCTCGCATCTGGAGTTTCCTGTCCCACAAGGTCGACCACTTAGTTTCCTCGAACACATACGGTTTCGAGAAGCATCGCCAAAGATTTCAGAGAACAGGCGCTTCTCCTGGCACAGTATCGCACACTTATTTCAGAGAGAACAATTAGTTTAAAATGGAACTATGTTTCGCTTCTGGAGTATCCTCTCTCACAAGGTCAACAACTTAGTTTCGTCGAACACATACGGTTTCGAGAGGCATCGCCACACATTTCAGAGAACAGGCGCTTCTCCTGGCACAGTATCGAACGCTTAATATCAGATAGAACAATTAGTTTAAAATGGAACAAATCTTCGCATCTGGAGTTTCCTCTCTCACAAGGTCGACCACTTAGTTTCGTCGAACACATACGGGTCCGAGTGGCATCGCCACAGTTTTCAGAGAGCAGGCGCTTCTCCTGGCACAGTATCGAACACTTATTTCAGACAGAACAATTAGTTTAAAATGGAACTATGTTTCGCTTCTGGAGTACCCTCTCCCACAAGGTCGACCACCTAGTTTTGTCGAACACATACGGTTTCGAGTAGCATTGCCACAGATTTCAGAGAACAGGCGCTTCTCCTGGCAGAGTGACGAACACTTAGTTTCAGATAGAACAATTAGTTTAAAATGGAACTAAATTTCGCATCCGGGGTTTCCTCTCTCACAAGGTCGACCACTTAGTTTCGGTGAACACATACGGTTTCGAGTGGCAACGCCACAGATTTCAGAGAACAGGCGCTTCTCCTGGCACAGTATCGAACACTTAGTTTCAGAGAGAACAATTAGTTTAAAATGGAATTATGTTTCGCATTTGGAGTATCCTCTCTCACAAGATCAACCACTTAGTTTGGTCGAACACATACGGTTTCGAGTGGCATCGCCACACATTTCAGAGAACTGGCGCTTCTCCTGGCACAGTATCGAACAGTTAGTTTCAGAGAGAACAATTAGTTTAAAATGGAACTAAGTTTCGCATTTGGAGTTTCCTCTCTCGCAAGGTCAACCACTTAGTTTCGTCGAACACATACGGTTTCGAGTAGCATCGCCACAGATTTCAGAGAACAGGCGCTTCTCCTGGCACAGTATCGAACACTTAGTTTCAGATAGAACAATTAGCTTAAAATGGAACTAAGTTTCGCATCTGGAGTTTCCTCTCTCACAAGGCCGACCACCTAGTTTCGTCGAACGCATACGGTTTCGAGTGGCATCGCCACCGATTTCAGAGAACAGGCGCTTCTCCTGGCACAATATCGAAAACTTCGTTTCAGATACAACTATTAGTTTAAAATGTAACTATGTTTCGCATCTGGAGTTTCCACTCTCACAATGTCGACCACTTAGTTTCGTCGAACACATACGGTTTCGAGTAGCATTGCCACTGATTTCAGAGAACAGACCCTTCTCCTGGCATCTTATCGAACACATAGATTCAGATAGAACAATTAGTTTAAAATGGAACTAAGTTTCGCATCTGGAGTTTCCCCTCTCACAATGTCGACCACTTAGTTTCGTCGAACACATACGGTATCGAGTAGCATTGCCACTGATTTCAGAGAACAGACCCTTCTCCTGGCACCTTATCGAACACATAGATTCATATAGAACTATTAGTTTAAAATGCTACTAAGTCTCGCATCTGGAGTTTCTCCTCTCACAAGGTCGACCACTTAGTTTTGTCGAACTCATACGGTTTCGAGTGGCACCGCCACAGATTTCAGAGAACAGGCGCTTCTCCTGGCACAGTATCGAACACTTTGTTTCAGATAGAGCAATTAGTTTGAAGTGGAACTAAGTTTCGCATTTGGAGTTCACTCTCCCACAAGGTCGACCACTTAGTTTCGTCGAACACATACGGTTTCGAGTGGCACCGCCACAGATTTCAGAGAACAGGCGCTTCTCCTGGCACAGTATCGAACACTTAGTTTCAGATAGAACAATTAGTTTAAAATGGGACTATGTTTCGCATCTGGAGTATCCTCTCTCACAAGGTCAACCACTTAGTTTCGTCGAACACATACGGTTTCGGGTGGCATCGCCACACATTTCAAAGAACAGGCGCTTCTCCTGGCACAGTATCGAACACTTAGTTTCAGATAGAACAATTAGTTTAAAATGATACTAAATTTCGCATATGGAGTTTTCTCTCTCACAAGTCGACCACTTGGTATCGTGGAACACATACGGTTTCGAGTGGCAACGCCACAGTTTTCAAAGAACAGGCGCTTCTCCTGGCACAGTATCGAACACTTAGTTCCAGATAGAACAATTAGTTTAAAATGGAACTATGTTTCGCATTTGGAGTTTCCCCTCTCACAAGGTCGACCACTTAGTTTCGTCGAACACATATGGTTTCGTGGGGCATCGCCACAGATTTCACAGAACAACCGCTTCTCCTGGCACAGTATCGAACACTTAGTATCGGATAGAACAATTAGTTTAAAATGGAACAAAGCTTCGCATCCGGAGTTTCCTCACTCACAAGGTCAACCACTTAGTTTCGTCGAACACAGACGATTTCGAGTGGCATCGCAACAGTTTTCAGATAACAGGCGCTTCTCCTGGCACAGTATCGAACACTTAGTTTCAGATAGAACAATTAGTTTAAAATGGAACTATGTTACGCATCTGGTGAATCCTCTCTCACAAGGTCGACCACTTAGTTTCGTCGAACACATACGGGTCCGAGTGGCATCGCCACAGTTTTCAGAGAGCAGGCACTTCTCCTGGCACAGTATCGAACACTTATTTCAGACAGAACAATTAGTTTAAAATGGAACTATGTTTCGCTTCTGGAGTACCCTCTCTCACAAGGTCAACCACTTAGTTTCGTCGAACACATACGGTTTCGAGTGCCATTGCAACAGATTTCAGAGAACAGGCGCTTCTCCTGGCACAGTATCGAATACTTAGTTTCAGAGAGAACAATGAGTTTAAAATGGAAATAAGTTTCGCACCTGGAGTTTCCTCTCCCACAAGGTCGACCACCTAGTTTTGTCGAACACATACGGTTTCGAGTAGCATTGCCACAGATTTCAGAGAACAGGCGCTTCTCCTGGCAGAGTGACGAACACTTAGTTTCAGATAGAACAATTAGTTTAAAATGGAACTAAATTTCGCATCCGTGGTTTCCTCTCTCACAAGGTCGACCACTTAGTTTCGGTGAACACATACGGTTTCGAGTGGCAACGCCACAGATTTCAGAGAACAGGCGCTTCTCCTGGCACAGTATCGAACACTTAGTTTCAGAGAGAACAATTAGTTTAAAATGGAATTATGTTTCGCATTTGGAGTATCCTCTCTCACAAGATCAACCACTTAGTTTGGTCGAACACATACGGTTTCGAGTGGCATCGCCACACATTTCAGAGAACTGGCGCTTCTCCTGGCACAGTATCGAAAAGTTAGTTTCAGAGAGAACAATTAGTTTAAAATGGAACTAAGTTTCGCATTTGGAGTTTCCTCTCTCGCAAGGTCAACCACTTAGTTTCGTCGAACACATACGGTTTCGAGTAGCATCGCCACAGATTTCAGAGAGCAGGCGCTTCTCCTGGCACAGTATCGAACACTTAGTTTCAGATAGAACAATTAGCTTAAAATGGAACTAAGTTTCGCATCTGGAGTTTCCTCTCTCACAAGGCCGACCACCTAGTTTCGTCGAACGCATACGGTTTCGAGTGGCATCGCCACCGATTTCAGAGAACAGGCGCTTCTCCTGGCACAATATCGAAAACTTCGTTTCAGATACAACTATTAGTTTAAAATGTAACTATGTTTCGCATCTGGAGTTTCCACTCTCACAATGTCGACCACTTAGTTTCGTCGAACACATACGGTTTCGAGTAGCATTGCCACTGATTTCAGAGAACAGACCCTTCTCCTGGCATCTTATCGAACACATAGATTCAGATAGAACAATTAGTTTAAAATGGAACTAAGTTTCGCATCTGGAGTTTCCCCTCTCACAATGTCGACCACTTAGTTTCGTCGAACACATACGGTATCGAGTAGCATTGCCACTGATTTCAGAGAACAGACCCTTCTCCTGGCACCTTATCGAACACATAGATTCATATAGAACTATTAGTTTAAAATGCTACTAAGTTTCGCATCTGGAGTTTCTCCTCTCACAAGGTCGACCACTTAGTTTTGTCGAACTCATACGGTTTCGAGTGGCACCGCCACAGATTTCAGAGAACAGGCGCTTCTCCTGGCACAGTATCGCACACTTATTTCAGAGAGAACAATTAGTTTAAAATGGAACTATGTTTCGCTTCTGGAGTATCCTCTCTCACAAGGTCAACAACTTAGTTTCGTCGAACACATACGGTTTCGAGAGGCATCGCCACACATTTCAGAGAACAGCCGCTTCTCCTGGCACAGTGTCGAACACATAGTTTCAGATAGAACAATTAGTTTAAAATGGAACTAAGTCTCGCATCTGGAGTTTCCTGTCCCACAAGGTCGACCACTTAGTTTCCTCGAACACATACGGTTTCGAGAAGCATCGCCAAAGATTTCAGAGAACAGGCGCTTCTCCTGGCACAGTATCGCACACTTATTTCAGAGAGAACAATTAGTTTAAAATGGAACTATGTTTCGCTTCTGGAGTATCCTCTCTCACAAGGTCAACAACTTAGTTTCGTCGAACACATACGGTTTCGAGAGGCATCGCCACACATTTCAGAGAACAGGCGCTTCTCCTGGCACAGTATCGAACGCTTAATATCAGATAGAACAATTAGTTTAAAATGGAACAAATCTTCGCATCTGGAGTTTCCTCTCTCACAAGGTCGACCACTTAGTTTCGTCGAACACATACGGGTCCGAGTGGCATCGCCACAGTTTTCAGAGAGCAGGCGCTTCTCCTGGCACAGTATCGAACACTTATTTCAGACAGAACAATTAGTTTAAAATGGAACTATGTTTCGCTTCTGGAGTACCCTCTCCCACAAGGTCGACCACCTAGTTTTGTCGAACACATACGGTTTCGAGTAGCATTGCCACAGATTTCAGAGAACAGGCGCTTCTCCTGGCAGAGTGACGAACACTTAGTTTCAGATAGAACAATTAGTTTAAAATGGAACTAAATTTCGCATCCGGGGTTTCCTCTCTCACAAGGTCGACCACTTAGTTTCGGTGAACACATACGGTTTCGAGTGGCAACGCCACAGATTTCAGAGAACAGGCGCTTCTCCTGGCACAGTATCGAACACTTAGTTTCAGAGAGAACAATTAGTTTAAAATGGAATTATGTTTCGCATTTGGAGTATCCTCTCTCACAAGATCAACCACTTAGTTTGGTCGAACACATACGGTTTCGAGTGGCATCGCCACACATTTCAGAGAACTGGCGCTTCTCCTGGCACAGTATCGAACAGTTAGTTTCAGAGAGAACAATTAGTTTAAAATGGAACTAAGTTTCGCATTTGGAGTTTCCTCTCTCGCAAGGTCAACCACTTAGTTTCGTCGAACACATACGGTTTCGAGTAGCATCGCCACAGATTTCAGAGAGCAGGCGCTTCTCCTGGCACAGTATCGAACACTTAGTTTCAGATAGAACAATTAGCTTAAAATGGAACTAAGTTTCGCATCTGGAGTTTCTCCTCTCACAAGGTCGACCACTTAGTTGCGTCGAACTCATACGGTTTCGAGTGGCATCGCCACCGATTTCAGAGAACAGGCGCTTCTCCTGGCACAATATCGAAAACTTCGTTTCAGATACAACTATTAGTTTAAAATGTAACTATGTTTCGCATCTGGAGTTTCCACTCTCACAATGTCGACCACTTAGTTTCGTCGAACACATACGGTTTCGAGTAGCATTGCCACTGATTTCAGAGAACAGACCCTTCTCCTGGCATCTTATCGAACACATAGATTCAGATAGAACAATTAGTTTAAAATGGAACTAAGTTTCGCATCTGGAGTTTCCCCTCTCACAATGTCGACCACTTAGTTTCGTCGAACACATACGGTATCGAGTAGCATTGCCACTGATTTCAGAGAACAGACCCTTCTCCTGGCACCTTATCGAACACATAGATTCATATAGAACTATTAGTTTAAAATGCTACTAAGTCTCGCATCTGGAGTTTCTCCTCTCACAAGGTCGACCACTTAGTTTTGTCGAACTCATACGGTTTCGAGTGGCACCGCCACAGATTTCAGAGAACAGGCGCTTCTCCTGGCACAGTATCGAACACTTTGTTTCAGATAGAGCAATTAGTTTGAAGTGGAACTAAGTTTCGCATTTGGAGTTCACTCTCCCACAAGGTCGACCACTTAGTTTCGTCGAACACATACGGTTTCGAGTGGCACCGCCACAGATTTCAGAGAACAGGCGCTTCTCCTGGCACAGTATCGAACACTTAGTTTCAGATAGAACAATTAGTTTAAAATGGGACTATGTTTCGCATCTGGAGTATCCTCTCTCACAAGGTCAACCACTTAGTTTCGTCGAACACATACGGTTTCGGGTGGCATCGCCACACATTTCAAAGAACAGGCGCTTCTCCTGGCACAGTATCGAACACTTAGTTTCAGATAGAACAATTAGTTTAAAATGATACTAAATTTCGCATATGGAGTTTTCTCTCTCACAAGTCGACCACTTG
Organism: Nysson spinosus; assembly: GCA_910591585.2. NCBI lineage: Eukaryota > Metazoa > Arthropoda > Insecta > Hymenoptera > Crabronidae > Nysson > Nysson spinosus. The sequence continues at coordinate 408,815 of OU342836.1, read as the reverse complement.
GTATCGTGGAACACATACGGTTTCGAGTGGCAACGCCACAGTTTTCAAAGAACAGGCGCTTCTCCTGGCACAGTATCGAACACTTAGTTCCAGATAGAACAATTAGTTTAAAATGGAACTATGTTTCGCATTTGGAGTTTCCCCTCTCACAAGGTCGACCACTTAGTTTCGTCGAACACATATGGTTTCGTGGGGCATCGCCACAGATTTCACAGAACAACCGCTTCTCCTGGCACAGTATCGAACACTTAGTATCGGATAGAACAATTAGTTTAAAATGGAACAAAGCTTCGCATCCGGAGTTTCCTCACTCACAAGGTCAACCACTTAGTTTCGTCGAACACAGACGATTTCGAGTGGCATCGCAACAGTTTTCAGATAACAGGCGCTTCTCCTGGCACAGTATCGAACACTTAGTTTCAGATAGAACAATTAGTTTAAAATGGAACTATGTTACGCATCTGGTGAATCCTCTCTCACAAGGTCGACCACTTAGTTTCGTCGAACACATACGGGTCCGAGTGGCATCGCCACAGTTTTCAGAGAGCAGGCACTTCTCCTGGCACAGTATCGAACACTTATTTCAGACAGAACAATTAGTTTAAAATGGAACTATGTTTCGCTTCTGGAGTACCCTCTCTCACAAGGTCAACCACTTAGTTTCGTCGAACACATACGGTTTCGAGTGCCATTGCAACAGATTTCAGAGAACAGGCGCTTCTCCTGGCACAGTATCGAATACTTAGTTTCAGAGAGAACAATGAGTTTAAAATGGAAATAAGTTTCGCACCTGGAGTTTCCTCTCCCACAAGGTCGACCACCTAGTTTTGTCGAACACATACGGTTTCGAGTAGCATTGCCACAGATTTCAGAGAACAGGCGCTTCTCCTGGCAGAGTGACGAACACTTAGTTTCAGATAGAACAATTAGTTTAAAATGGAACTAAATTTCGCATCCGTGGTTTCCTCTCTCACAAGGTCGACCACTTAGTTTCGGTGAACACATACGGTTTCGAGTGGCAACGCCACAGATTTCAGAGAACAGGCGCTTCTCCTGGCACAGTATCGAACACTTAGTTTCAGAGAGAACAATTAGTTTAAAATGGAATTATGTTTCGCATTTGGAGTATCCTCTCTCACAAGATCAACCACTTAGTTTGGTCGAACACATACGGTTTCGAGTGGCATCGCCACACATTTCAGAGAACTGGCGCTTCTCCTGGCACAGTATCGAAAAGTTAGTTTCAGAGAGAACAATTAGTTTAAAATGGAACTAAGTTTCGCATTTGGAGTTTCCTCTCTCGCAAGGTCAACCACTTAGTTTCGTCGAACACATACGGTTTCGAGTAGCATCGCCACAGATTTCAGAGAGCAGGCGCTTCTCCTGGCACAGTATCGAACACTTAGTTTCAGATAGAACAATTAGCTTAAAATGGAACTAAGTTTCGCATCTGGAGTTTCCTCTCTCACAAGGTCGACCACTTAGTTTCGTCGAACACATACGGTTTCGAGTGGCATCGCCACCGATTTCAGAGAACAGGCGCTTCTCCTGGCACAATATCGAAAACTTCGTTTCAGATACAACTATTAGTTTAAAATGTAACTATGTTTCGCATCTGGAGTTTCCACTCTCACAATGTCGACCACTTAGTTTCGTCGAACACATACGGTTTCGAGTAGCATTGCCACTGATTTCAGAGAACAGACCCTTCTCCTGGCATCTTATCGAACACATAGATTCAGATAGAACAATTAGTTTAAAATGGAACTAAGTTTCGCATCTGGAGTTTCCCCTCTCACAATGTCGACCACTTAGTTTCGTCGAACACATACGGTATCGAGTAGCATTGCCACTGATTTCAGAGAACAGACCCTTCTCCTGGCACCTTATCGAACACATAGATTCATATAGAACTATTAGTTTAAAATGCTACTAAGTTTCGCATCTGGAGTTTCTCCTCTCACAAGGTCGACCACTTAGTTTTGTCGAACTCATACGGTTTCGAGTGGCACCGCCACAGATTTCAGAGAACAGGCGCTTCTCCTGGCACAGTATCGAACACTTTGTTTCAGATAGAGCAATTAGTTTGAAGTGGAACTAAGTTTCGCATTTGGAGTTTACTCTCCCACAAGGTCGACCACTTAGTTTCGTCGAACACATACTGTTTCGAGTGGCACCGCCACAGATTTCAGAGAACAGGCGCTTCTCCTGGCACAGAATCGAACACTTAGTTTCAGATAGAACAATTAGTTTAAAATGGAACTAAGTTTCGCATCTGGAGTTTCCTCTCTCACAATGTCGGCCACTTAGTTTCGTCGAACACATACGGTTTCGAGTGGCACCGCCACAGATTTCAGAGAACAGGCGCTTCTCCTGGCACAGTATCGAACACATAGTTTTAAATAGAACAATTAGTTTAAAATGGTACTAAGTTTCGCAACTGGAGTTTCCTCTCGCACAAGGTGGACCACTTAGTTTCGTCGAACACATACGGTTTCGAGCAGCATCGCCACAGATTTCAGTGAACAGGCGCTTCTCCTGGCACATTATCGAACACATAGTTTCAGATAGAACAATTAGTTTAAAATGGGACTATGTTTCGCATCTGGAGTATCCTCTCTCACAAGGTCAACCACTTAGTTTCGTCGAACACATACGGTTTCGGGTGGCATCGCCACACATTTCAAAGAACAGGCGCTTCTCCTGGCACAGTATCGAACACTTAGTTTCAGATAGAACAATTAGTTTAAAATGATACTAAATTTCGCATCTGGAGTTTTCTCTCTCACAAGTCGACCACTTGGTATCGTGGAACACCTACGGTTTCGAGTGGCAACGCCACAGTTTTCAAAGAACAGGCGCTTCTCCTGGCACAGTATCGAACACTTAGTTCCAGATAGAACAATTAGTTTAAAATGGAACCATGTTTCGCATTTGGAGTTTCCCCTCTCACAAGGTCGACCACTTAGTTTCGTCGAACACATATGGTTTCGTGGGGCATCGCCACAGATTTCACAGAACAACCGCTTCTCCTGGCACAGTATCGAACACTTAGTATCGGATAGAACAATTAGTTTAAAATGGAACAAAGCTTCGCATCCGGAGTTTCCTCACTCACAAGGTCAACCACTTAGTTTCGTCGAACACAGACGGTTTCGAGTGGCATCGCAACAGTTTTCAGATAACAGGCGCTTCTCCTGGCACAGTATCGAACACTTAGTTTCAGATAGAACAATTAGTTTAAAATGGAACTATGTTACGCATCTGGTGAATCCTCTCTCACAAGGTCGACCACTTAGTTTCGTCGAACACATACGGGTCCGAGTGGCATCGCCACAGTTTTCAGAGAGCAGGCGCTTCTCCTGGCACAGTATCGAACACTTATTTCAGACAGAACAATTAGTTTAAAATGGAACTATATTTCGCTTCTGGAGTACCCTCTCTCACAAGGTCAACCACTTAGTTTCGTCGAACACATACGGTTTCGAGTGCCATTGCAACAGATTTCAGAGAACAGGCGCTTCTCCTGGCACAGTATCGAATACTTAGTTTCAGAGAGAACAATGAGTTTAAAATGGAAATAAGTTTCGCACCTGGAGTTTCCTCTCCCACAAGGTCGACCACCTAGTTTTGTCGAACACATACGGTTTCGAGTAGCATTGCCACAGATTTCAGAGAACAGGCGCTTCTCCTGGCAGAGTGACGAACACTTAGTTTCAGATAGAACAATTAGTTTAAAATGGAACTAAATTTCGCATCCGGGGTTTCCTCTCTCACAAGGTCGACCACTTAGTTTCGGTGAACACATACGGTTTCGAGTGGCAACGCCACAGATTTCAGAGAACAGGCGCTTCTCCTGGCACAGTATCGAACACTTAGTTTCAGAGAGAACAATTAGTTTAAAATGGAATTATGTTTCGCATTTGGAGTATCCTCTCTCACAAGATCAACCACTTAGTTTGGTCGAACACATACGGTTTCGAGTGGCATCGCCACACATTTCAGAGAACTGGCGCTTCTCCTGGCACAGTATCGAACAGTTAGTTTCAGAGAGAACAATTAGTTTAAAATGGAACTAAGTTTCGCATTTGGAGTTTCCTCTCTCGCAAGGTCAACCACTTAGTTTCGTCGAACACATACGGTTTCGAGTAGCATCGCCACAGATTTCAGAGAGCAGGCGCTTCTCCTGGCACAGTATCGAACACTTAGTTTCAGATAGAACAATTAGCTTAAAATGGAACTAAGTTTCGCATCTGGAGTTTCCTCTCTCACAAGGCCGACCACCTAGTTTCGTCGAACGCATACGGTTTCGAGTGGCATCGCCACCGATTTCAGAGAACAGGCGCTTCTCCTGGCACAATATCGGAAACTTCGTTTCAGATACAACTATTAGTTTAAAATGTAACTATGTTTCGCATCTGGAGTTTCCACTCTCACAATGTCGACCACTTAGTTTCGTCGAACACATACGGTTTCGAGTAGCATTGCCACTGATTTCAGAGAACAGACCCTTCTCCTGGCATCTTATCGCACACATAGATTCAGATAGAACAATTAGTTTAAAATGGAACTAAGTTTCGCATCTGGAGTTTCCCCTCTCACAATGTCGACCACTTAGTTTCGTCGAACACATACGGTATCGAGTAGCATTGCCACTGATTTCAGAGAACAGACCCTTCTCCTGGCACCTTATCGAACACATAGATTCATATAGAACTATTAGTTTAAAATGCTACTAAGTTTCGCATCTGGAGTTTCTCCTCTCACAAGGTCGACCACTTAGTTTTGTCGAACTCATACGGTTTCGAGTGGCACCGCCACAGATTTCAGAGAACAGGCGCTTCTCCTGGCACAGTATCGAACACTTTGTTTCAGATAGAGCAATTAGTTTGAAGTGGAACTAAGTTTCGCATTTGGAGTTTACTCTCCCACAAGGTCGACCACTTAGTTTCGTCGAACACATACGGTTTCGAGTGGCACCGCCACAGATTTCAGAGAACAGGCGCTTCTCCTGGCACAGAATCGAACACTTAGTTTCAGATAGAACAATTAGTTTAAAATGGAACTAAGTTTCGCATCTGGAGTTTCCTCTCTCACAATGTCGGCCACTTAGTTTCGTCGAACACATACGGTTTCGAGTGGCACCGCCACAGATTTCAGAGAACAGGCGCTTCTCCTGGCACAGTATCGAACACATAGTTTTAGATAGAACAATTAGTTTAAAATGGTACTAAGTTTCGCAACTGGAGTTTCCTCTCGCACAAGGTCAGCCACTTTGTTTTGTCGAACACAAACGGTTTCTAGTAGCATCGCCACAGATTTCAGAGAACAGGCGCTTCTCCTGGCACAGTAACGAACACTTAGTTTCAGATAGAACAATTACTTTAAAATGGAACTATGTTCCGCATCTGGATTTTCCTCTCTCACAAGGCGGCCACTTAGTTTCGTGGAACACATACCGTTTCGAGTGGTATCGCCACAGGTTTCACAGAACGGGCGCTTCTCCTGGCACAGTAGCGAACACTTAGATTCAGATAGAAAAATTAGTTTAAAATGGACCTATGTTTCGCATTTGGAGTTTCCTCTCTCACAAGTTCGACCACTCAGTTTCGTCGAACACATACGGTTTCGGGTGGCATCGCCACAGATTTCAGAGAACAGGCGCTTCTCCTGGCACAGTAGCGAACACATAGTTACAGATAGAACAATTAGTTTTAAATGGAACTATATTTCGCTTCTGGAGTTTCCTCTCTCACAAGGTCAGCCACTTTGTTTTGTCGAACACAAACGGTTTCTGGTAGCATCGCCACAGATTTCAGAGAACAGGCGCTTCTCCTGGCACAGTAACGAACACTTAGTTTCAGATAGAACAATTAGTTTAAAATGGAATTATGTTCCGCATCTGGATTTTCCTCTCTCACAAGGCGGCCACTTAGTTTCGTGGAACACATACCGTTTCGAGTGGTATCGCCACAGGTTTCACAGAACGGGCGCTTCTCCTGGCACAGTAGCGAACACTTAGATTCAGATAGAAAAATTAGTTTAAAATGGACCTATGTTTCGCATTTGGAGTTTCCTCTCTCACAAGTTCGACCACTCAGTTTCGTCGTACACATACCGTTTCGAGTGGTATCGCCACAGGTTTCACAGAACGGGCGCTTCTCCTGGCACAGTATCGAACACTTAGTCTCAGATAGAACAATTAATTTAAAATCGAACTAAGTTTCGCATCTGAAGTTCCCTCTCTCACGAGGTCGGCCACTTATTTTCGTCGAACACATACGGTTTCGAGTGTCTTCGCCACACATTTGAGAGAACAGGCGCTTCTCCTGGCACAGTATCGAACACATAGTATCAGATAGAACAATTACTTTAAAATGGAACTAAGCTTCGCATCTTGAGTTTCCTCTCTCAGAAGGTCGACCACTTAGTTTCTTCGAACACATACGGTTTCGAGTAGCATCGCGACAGATTTCAGAGGACAGGCGCTTCTCCTGGCACAGTATCTAACACTTAATTTCAGATAGAACAATTAGTTTAAAATGGAACTAAGTTTCGCATCTGGAGTTTCCTCTCTCACAAGGTCGACCACTTAGTTTCGACGAACACATACGGTTTCGGGTGGCATCGCCACAGATTTCAGAGAACAGGCGCTTCTCCTGGCACAGTAGCGAACACATAGTTACAGATAGAACAATTAGTTTTAAATGGAACTATATTTCGCTTCTGGAGTTTCCTCTCTCACAAGGTCAGCCACTTTGTTTTGTCGAACACAAACGGTTTCTAGTAGCATCGCCACAGATTTCAGAGAACAGGCGCTTCTCCTGGCACAGTAACGAACACTTAGTTTCAGATAGAACAATTAGTTTAAAATGGAATTATGTTCCGCATCTGGATTTTCCTCTCTCACAAGGCGGCCACTTAGTTTCGTGGAACACATACCGTTTCGAGTGGTATCGCCACAGGTTTCACAGAACGGGCGCTTCTCCTGGCACAGTAGCGAACACTTAGATTCAGATAGAAAAAATAGTTTAAAATGGACCTATGTTTCGCATTTGGAGTTTCCTCTCTCACAAGTTCGACCACTCAGTTTCGTCGTACACATACCGTTTCGAGTGGTATCGCCACAGGTTTCACAGAACGGGCGCTTCTCCTGGCACAGTATCGAACACTTAGTCTCAGATAGAACAATTAATTTAAAATCGAACTAAGTTTCGCATCTGAAGTTCCCTCTCTCACGAGGTCGGCCACTTATTTTCGTCGAACACATACGGTTTCGAGTGTCTTCGCCACACATTTGAGAGAACAGGCGCTTCTCCTGGCACAGTATCGAACACATAGTATCAGATAGAACAATTACTTTAAAATGGAACTAAGCTTCGCATCTTGAGTTTCCTCTCTCAGAAGGTCGACCACTTAGTTTCGTCGAACACATACGGTTTCGAGTAGCATCGCGACAGATTTCAGAGGACAGGCGCTTCTCCTGGCACAGTATCTAACACTTAATTTCAGATAGAACAATTAGTTTAAAATGGAACTAAGTTTCGCATCTGGAGTTTCCTCTCTCACAAGGTCGACCACTTAGTTTCGACGAACACATACGGTATCGAGTGTTATCGCCACTGGTTTCACAGAACGGGCGCTTCTCCTGACACGGTATCGAACACTTAGTTTCAGATAGAACAATTAGTTTAAAATGGAACTATGTTCCGCATCTGGATTTTCCTCTCTCACAAGTTCGACCACTTAGTTTCGTCGAACAGATACGGTTTCGAGTAGCATCTCCACAGATTTCAGAGAACAAGCGCTTCTCCTGGCACAGTAACGAACACTTAGTTTCAGATAGAACAATTTGCTTAAAATGGAACTAAGTCTCGCATCTGGAGTTTCCTCTCTCACAAGGGGCCACTCAGTTTAGTGGAACACATTCGGTTTCGAGTAGCATCGCCACAGATTTCAGAGAAAAAGCGCTTCTGCTGGCACAGTATCGAACATATAGTTTCAGATATAACAATTAGTTTAGAATGGTACTAAGATTCGCATCTGGAGTTTCCTCTCTCACAAGGGGCCACTCAGTTTAGTGGAACACATTCGGTTTCGAGTAGCATCGCCACAGATTTCAGAGAACAAGCGCTTATGCTGGCACATTATCGAACACTTAGTTTCAGATAGAACAATTAGTTTAAAATGGAACTATGCTTCGCATCTGAAGTTTCCTCTCTCACAAGGTGGACCACTTAGGTCCATCGAACACATACGGTTTCGAGTAGCATCGCCACTGATTTCAGAGAACAGGCGCTTCTCCTGGCGGAGTATCGAACACTTAGTTACAGATAGAACGCTTAGTTTAAAATGGAACTATATTTCGCATTTGGTGTTTCCTCTCTCACAAGGTTGGCCACTTAGTTTCGCCGAACACATACGGTTTCGAGTAGCATTGCCACAGATTTCAGAGAACAGGCGCTTCTCCTGGCACAGTATCGAACACTTAGTTTCAGATAGAACAATTGGTTTAAAATGGAACTAAGTTTCGCATTTGGTGTTTCCTCTCTCACAAGTTCGACCACTTAGTTTTGTCGAACACATACGGTTTCGAGTAGCATCGCCACAGATTTCAGAGAACAGGCGCTTCTCCTGGCATATTATCGAACACTTAGTTTCAAATAGAACAATTAGTTTAAAATGGACCTATGTTTCGCATTTGGAGTTTCCTCTCTCACAAGTTCGACCACTTAGTTTCGTCGAACAGATACGGTTTCGAGTAGCATCGCCACAGATTTCAGAGAACAAGCGCTTCTCCTGGCACAGTATCGAACACTTAGTTTCAGATAGAACAATTTGCTTAAAATGGAACTAAGTCTCGCATCTGGAGTTTCCTCTCCCACAAGGTCGGCCACTTAGTTTCCTCGAACACATACGGTTTCGAGTAGCATCGCCACAGATTTCAGGGAACAGGCGCTTCGCCTGGCGCAGTACCGAACACTTTCAGATAGAACAATTAGTTTAAAATGGAACTAAGTTTCGCATCTGGAGATTCCCCTCCCACAAGGTCGACCACTTAGTTTCCTCAAACACATACGGTTTCGAGTAGCATCGCCACAGATTTCAGAGAACAGGCGCTTATGCTGGCACATTATCGAACACTTAGTTTCAGATAGAACAATTAGTTTAAAATGGAACTAATTTCCGCATCTGGAGTGACCTCTCCCACAAGGTCGACCACTTAGTTTCGTTGAACACATACGGTTTCGAATGGCAACGCCACAGATTTCAGAGAATAGGCGCTTCCCCTGGCACAGTATCAGACACATAGTTTCAGATAGAACAATTATTTTAAAATTGTACTAAATTTCGCATCTGGAGTTCCTTCCCTCACAAGGCGACCACTTAATTTCGTCGAACACATACGGTTTCGAGTGGCATCGCCACAGATTTCAGAGAACAGGCGCTTCTCCTGGCACAGTATCGAACACTTAGTTTCAGCTAGAACAATTAGTTTGAAATGGAACTAATTTTCGCATCTGGAGTTTCCTCTCTCACAATGTCGACCACTTAGTTTCGTCGAACACATACGGTTTCGAGTAGCATCGCCATAGATTTCAGAGAACAGGCGCTTCTCCTGGCACAGTATCGAACACTTAGTTTCAGAGAGAACAATTAGCTTAAAATGGAACTATGTTTCGCATTTGGAGTTTCCTCTCTCACAAGGTGGACCACTTAGTTTCGTCAAACACATACGGTTTCGGGTGGCATCGCCACAGATTTCAGAGAACAGGCGCTTCTCCTGGCACAGTATCGAACACATAGTTTCAGATATAACAATTAGTTTAAAATGGTACTAAGTTTCACATCTGGAGTTTCCTCTCTCACAAGGGGCCACTCAGTTTCGTCGAACACATACGGTTTCGAGTGGCATCGCCACACATTTCAGAGAACAGGCGCTTCTTCCGGCACAGTATCGAACACTTAGTTTCAGATGGAACATTTAGTTTAAAATTGAACTATGTTTCGCATCTGGAGTTTCCACTCTCACAAGGTCGATCACTTAGTTTCGCCGAACGCATACGGTTTCGAGTGGCATCGCCACAGATTTCAGAGAAAAAGCGCTTCTGCTGGCACAGTATCGAACACTTAGTTTCAGATAGAACAATTAGTTTAAAATGGAACTATGCTTCGCATCTGAAGTTTCCTCTCTCACAAGGTGGACCACTTAGGTCCATCGAACACATACGGTTTCGAGTAGCATCGCCACTGATTTCAGAGAACAGGCGCTTCTCCTGGCGGAGTATCGAACACTTAGTTACAGATAGAACGCTTAGTTTAAAATGGAACTATATTTCGCATTTGGTGTTTCCTCTCTCACAAGGTTGGCCACTTAGTTTCGCCGAACACATACGGTTTCGAGTAGCATTGCCACAGATTTCAGAGAACAGGCGCTTCTCCTGGCACAGTATCGAACACTTAGTTTCAGATAGAACAATTGGTTTAAAATGGAACTAAGTTTCGCATTTGGTGTTTCCTCTCTCACAAGTTCGACCACTTAGTTTTGTCGAACACATACGGTTTCGAGTAGCATCGCCACAGATTTCAGAGAACAGGCGCTTCTCCTGGCATATTATCGAACACTTAGTTTCAAATAGAACAATTAGTTTAAAATGGACCTATGTTTCGCATTTGGAGTTTCCTCTCTCACAAGTTCGACCACTTAGTTTCGTCGAACAGATACGGTTTCGAGTAGCATCGCCACAGATTTCAGAGAACAAGCGCTTCTCCTGGCACAGTATCGAACACTTAGTTTCAGATAGAACAATTTGCTTAAAATGGAACTAAGTCTCGCATCTGGAGTTTCCTCTCCCACAAGGTCGACCACTTAGTTTCCTCGAACACATACGGTTTCGAGTAGCATCGCCACAGATTTCAGGGAACAGGCGCTTCGCCTGGCGCAGTACCGAACACTTTCAGATAGAACAATTAGTTTAAAATGGAACTAAGTTTCGCATCTGGAGATTCCCCTCCCACAAGGTCGACCACTTAGTTTCCTCAAACACATACGGTTTCGAGTAGCATCGCCACAGATTTCAGAGAACAGGCGCTTATGCTGGCACATTATCGAACACTTAGTTTCAGATAGAACAATTAGTTTAAAATGGAACTAATTTCCGCATCTGGAGTGTCCTCTCCCACAAGGTCGACCACTTAGTTTCGTTGAACACATACGGTTTCGAATGGCAACGCCACAGATTTCAGAGAATAGGCGCTTCCCCTGGCACAGTATCAGACACATAGTTTCAGATAGAACAATTATTTAAAAATTGTACTAAATTTCGCATCTGGAGTTCCTTCCCTCACAAGGCGACCACTTAATTTCGTCGAACACATACGGTTTCGAGTGGCATCGCCACAGATTTCAGAGAACAGGCGCTTCTCCTGGCACAGTATCGAACACTTAGTTTCAGCTAGAACAATTAGTTTGAAATGGAACTAATTTTCGCATCTGGAGTTTCCTCTCTCACAATGTCGACCACTTAGTTTCGTCGAACACATACGGTTTCGAGTAGCATCGCCATAGATTTCAGAGAACAGGCGCTTCTCCTGGCACAGTATCGAACACTTAGTTTCAGAGAGAACAATTAGTTTAAAATGGAACTATGTTTCGCATTTGGAGTTTCCTCTCTCGCAAGGTGGACCACTTAGTTTCGTCAAACACATACGGTTTCGGGTGGCATCGCCACAGATTTCAGAGAACAGGCGCTTCTCCTGGCACAGTATCGAACACATAGTTTCAGATATAACAATTAGTTTAAAATGGTACTAAGTTTCACATCTGGAGTTTCCTCTCTCACAAGGGGCCACTCAGTTTCGTCGAACACATACGGTTTCGAGTGGCATCGCCACACATTTCAGAGAACAGGCGCTTCTTCCGGCACAGTATCGAACACTTAGTTTCAGATGGAACATTTAGTTTAAAATTGAACTATGTTTCGCATCTGGAGTTTCCACTCTCACAAGGTCGACCACTTAGTTTCGTCGAACACATACGGTTTCGAGTAGCATCGCGACAGATTTCAGAGAACAGGCGCTTATCCTGGCACAGTATCGAAAACTTAGTTTCAGATAGAACAATTAGTTTAAAATGGAACTAAGTTTCGCATCTGGAGTTTCCTCTCTCACAAGGTCGACCAGTTAGTTTCGTCGAACACATACGGTTTCGAGTGGCATCGCCACAGATTTCAGAGAACAGTCGCTTCTCCTGGCACATTATCGAAAACGTAGTTTCAGATAGAACAATTAGTTTAAAATGGAACTATTATTCGCATTTGGAGTTTCCTCTCTCACAAGGTCGACCACTTAGTTTCGTCGAACACATACGGTTTCGAGTGGCATCGCCACACATTTCAGAGAACAGGCGCTTCTCCCGGCACAGTATCGAACACTTAGTTTCAGATGGAACATTTAGTTTAAAATTGAACTATGTTTCGCATCTGGAGTTTCCACTCTCACAAGGTCGACCACTTAGTTTCGCCGAACGCATACGGTTTCGAGTGGCATCGCCACAGATTTCAGAGAAAAAGCGCTTCTGCTGGCACAGTATCGAACATATAGTTTCAGATATAACAATTAGTTTAGAATGGTACTAAGATTCGCATCTGGAGTTTCCTCTCTCACAAGGGGCCACTCAGTTTAGTGGAACATATTCGCATTCGAGTAGCATCGCCACAGATTTCAGAGAACAAGCGCTTCTCCTGGCATAGTATCGAACACTTAGTTTTAGATAGAACAATTTGTTTAAAATGGAACTAAGTTTCGCATCTGGAGTTTCCTCTCACAAGGTCGACCACTTAGTTTCGTCGAACACATACGGTTTCGAGTAGCATCGCCACAGATTTCAGAGAACAGGCGCTTCTCCTGGCACAGTATCGAACACTTAGTTTCAGATGGAACAATTAGTTTAAATTTGTACTAAGTATCGCATCTAGAGTTTCCTCTCTCACAAGGTCGACCACTTAGTTTCGTCGAACACATACGGTTTCGAGTAGCGTCACCACAGATTTCACAGAACAGGCACTTCTCCTGGCACAGTATCGAACACATAGTTTCACATGGAACATTCGGATTAAAATGGAACTAAGTTTCGCATCTGAAGTTTCCACTCTCATAAGGCCGGCCACTTAGTTTCGTCGAACACATACGGTTTCGAGTAGCATCACCACAGATTTCACAGAACAGGCGCTACTCCGGGCACACTATCGAACACTTAGTTTCAGATAGAACGATTTGTTTAAAATGGAACTAAGTTTCGCATCTGGAATTTCCTCTCTCACAAGGTCGACCACTTAGTTTCGTCGAACACATACGGTTTCGAGTAGCATCGCCACAGATTTCAAAGAACAGGCGCTTCTCCTGGCACAGTATCGAACACTTAGTTTCAGATAGAACAATTTGTTTAAAATGGAACTAAGTTTCGCATCTGGAGTTTCCTCTCACAAGGTCGACCACTTAGTTTCGTCGAACACATACGGTTTCGAGTAGCATCGCCACAGATTTCAGAGAACAGGCGCTTCTCCTGGCACAGTATCGAACACTTAGTTTCAGATGGAACAATTAGTTTAAATTGGTACTATGTATCGCATCTAGAGTTTCCTCTCTCACAAGGTCGACCACTTAGTTTCGTCGAACACATACGGTTTCGAGTAGCATCACCACAGATTTCACAGAACAGGCACTTCTCGTGGCACAGTATCGAACACTTAGTTTCACATGGAACATTTGGATTAAAATGGAACTAAGTTTCGCATCTGAAGTTTCCACTCTCATAAGGCCGGCCACTTAGTTTCGTCGAACACATACGGTTTCGAGTAGCATCGTCACAGATTTCAGAGAACAGGCGCTTCTCCTGGCACAGTATCGAAAACGTAGTTTCAGATGGAACAATTAGTTTAAATTGGTACTAAGTTTCGCATCTGGAGTTTCCTCTCTCACAAGGCCGACCACTTAGTTTCGTCGAACACATACGGTTTCGAGTAGCATCACCACAGATTTCACAGAACAGGCGCTACTCCGGGCACACTATCGAACACTTAGTTTCAGATAGAACGATTAGTTTAACATGGAACAAAGTTTCCCATCTGGAGTTTCCTCTCTCACAAGGTCGACCACTTAGTTTCGTCGAACACATACGGTTTCGAGTAGCATCGCCACAGATTTCAGAGAACAGGCACTTCTCCTGGCACAGTATCGAACACTTAGTTTCACATGGAACATTCGGTAAAAATGGAACTAAGTTTCGCATCTGAAGTTTCCACTCTCATAAGGCCGGCCACTTAGTTTCGTCGAACACATACGGTTTCGAGTAGCATGGCCACAGATTTCAGAGAACAGGCGCTTCTCCTGGCTCATTATCGATCACTTAGTTTCAAATAGAACTATCAGTTTAAAATGGAACTAAGCCTCGCATCTGGAGTTTCCTCTTTCACAAGGTCGACAACTTAGTTTGGTCAAACACACACGGTTTCGAGTGGCATCGCCACAGATTTCAGAGAACAGGCGCTTCTCCTGGCAGCGTGTTCGACGAAATTAAGTGGTCGCCTTGTGAGGGAAGAAACTCCAGATGCGAAACCTAGTTCTATTTTAAACTAATTGTTCTATCTGAAACTAAGTGTTCGATAATGTGCCAGGAGAAGCGCCTGTTCTCTGAAATCTGTGGCGATGTCACTCGAAACCGTATGTGTTCGACGAAACTAAGTGGTCGACCTTGTGAGAGAGGAAACTGCAGATGCGAAACTTACTTCCATTTTAAACTAATTGTTCCATCTGAAACTAAGTGTTCGATATAGTGCCAGGAGAAGCGCCAGTTCTCTGAAATGTGTGGCGATGCCACTCGAAACCGTATGTGTTCGACCAAACTAAGTGGTTGATCTTGTGAGAGAGGATACTCCAGATGCGAAACATAATTCCATTTTAAACTAATTGTTCTCTCTGAAACTAAGTGTTCGATACTGTGCCAGGAGAAGCGCCAGTTCTCTGAAATCTGTGGCGTTGCCACTCGAAACCGTATGTGTTCAACGAAACTAAGTGGTCGACCTTGTGAGAGAGGAAACCCCGGATGCGAAACTTAGTTCCATTTTAAACTAATTGTTCTATCTGAAACTAAGTGTTCGTCACGGTGCCAGGAGAAGCGCCTGTTCTCTGAAATCTGTGGCGATGCTACTCGAAACCGTATGTGTTCGTCGAAACTAAGCGGTCGACCTTGTGAGAGAGGAAACTCCAAATGCGAAACTTATTTCCATTTTAAACTAATTGTTCTATCTGAAACTAATTGTTCGATACTGTGCCAGGAGAAGCGCCTGTTCTCTGAAATCTGTGGCGATGCCACTCGAAACCGTATGTGTTTGACGAAACTAAGTGGTCTGCCTTGCGAGAGAGGAAACTCCAAATGCGAAACATAGTTCCATTTTAAACTACTTGTTCTCTCTGACTCTAAGTGTTCGATACTGTGCCAGGAGAAGCGCCTGTTCTCTGAAATCTGTGGTGATGCTACTCGAAACCGTATGTGTTCGACGAAACTAAGTGGTCGACCTTGTGAGAGAGGAAACTCTAGATGCGATACTTAGTACCAATTTAAACTAATTGTTCCATCTGAAACTAAGTGTTCGATACTGTGCCAGGAGAAGCGCCTGTTCTCTGAAATCTGTGGCGATGCTACTCGAAACCGTATGTGTTCGACGAAACTAAGTGGTCGACCTTGTGAGAGGAAACTCCAGATGCGAAACTTAGTTCCATTTTAAACAAATTGTTCTATCTGAAACTAAGTGTTCGATACTGTGCCAGGAGAAGCGCCTGTTCTCTGAAATCTGTGACGATGCCACTCGAGACCGTATGTATTCGACGAAATTAAGTTGTCGACATTGTGAGAGAGGAAACTCCAGATGCGAAACTTAGTTCCATATTAAACTAATTGTTCTATATGCAACTATGTGTTCGATATTGTGCCAGGAGAAGCGCCTGTTCTCTGAAATCTGTGGCGATGCCACTCGAAACCGTATGTGGTCGACGAAACTAAGTCGTCGACCTTGTGAGAGAGGAAACTCCAGATGCGAAGCTTAGTTCCATTTTAAACTAATAGTTCTATCTGATACTATGTGTTCGATACTGTGCCAGGAGAAGCGCCTGTTCTCTGAAATCTGTGGCGATGCCACTCGAAACCGTATGTGTTCGACGAAACTAAGTGGTCGACCTTGTGAGAGAGGAAACTCCAGATGCGAAGCTTAGTTCCATTTTAAACTAATTGTTCTATCTGTAACGAAGTGTTCGATACTGTGCCAGGAGAAGCGCCAGTTCTCTGAAATCTGTGGCGATGCCACTCGAAACCGTATGTGTTCGACGAAACTAAGTCGTCGATCTTGTGAGAGAGGAAACTCCAGATGCGAAGCTTAGTACCATTTTAAACTAATAGTTCTATCTGATACTAATTGTTCGATACTGTGCCAGGAGAAGCGCCTGTTCTCTGAAATCTGCGGCGATGCTACTCGAAACCGTATGTGTTCAACGAAACTAAGTTGTCGACCTTGTGAGAGACGAAACTCCAGGTGCGAAACTTAGTTCCATTTTAAACTAATTGTTCTATCTGAAACTAAGTGTTCGATAATGTGCCAGGAGAAGCGCTAGCTCTCTGAAATCTGTGGCGATACCACTCGAAACCGTATGTGTTCGACGAAACTGACTTGTCGGCCTTCTGAGAGAGGAAACTCCAGATGCGATACTTAGTTCCATTTTAAACTGATTGTCCCATCCGATACTAAGTGTTCGATACTGTGCCAGGAGAAGCGCCTGTTCTCCGAAATCTGTCGCGATGCCACTCGAATCCGTATGTGTTCGACGAAACTAAGTTGTCGACCTTTTGAGAGAGGAAACTCCGTATGCGAAATATAGTGCCATTTTGAACTAATTGTTCTCTCTGAATCTAAGTGTTCGATACTGTGCCAGGAGAAGCGCCTGTTCTCTGAAATCTGTGGTGATGCCACTCGAAACCGTATGTGTTCGACGAAACTAAGTGGCCGACCTTGTGAGAGAGGAAACTCCAGATGCGAAACCTAGTTCCATTTTAAACTAATTGTTCTATCTGAAACTAAGTGTTCGATAATGTGCCAGGAGAAACTCCCGTTCTGCGGAATCTGTGGCGATACTACTCGAAACCGTATGTGTTCGACGAAACTAAGTGGTCGCCTTGTGAACGAGGAAACTTCAGATGCGAAACATAGTACCATTTTATACAAATTGTTCTATCTGAAGCTAAGTGTTCGATACTGTGCCAGGAGAAGCGCCTGTTCTCTGAAATCAGTGGCGATGACACTGGAAACCGTATGTGTTCTACGAAACTAAGTGGTCGACCTTGTGAGAGACGAAACTCCAGGTGCGGAACTTAGTTCCATTTTAAACTAATTGTTCTATCTGAAAGTGTTCGATACTGTGCCAGGAGAAGCGCCTGTTCTCTGAAATCAGTGGCGATGCTACTCGAAACCATATGTGTTCGACGAAACTAAGTGGCCGACCTTGTGAGAGAGGAAACTCCAGATGCGAAACTTAGTTCCATTTTAAACTAATTGTTCTATCTGAAACTAAGTGTTCGATAATGTGCCAGGAGAAGCGCCTGTTCTCTGAAATCTGTGGCGATGCCACTCGAAACCGTATGTGTTCGACGAAACTAAGTGGCCGACCTTGTGAGAGAGGAAACTCCAGATGTGAAACATAGTTGCATTTTAAACTAATTGTTCTATCTGCAACTAAGTGTTCGATAATCTGCCAGGAGAAGCGCATGTTCTCTGAAATCTGTGGCGATGCCACTCGAAACCGTATGTGTTCGACGAAACTAAGTGGTTGACCTTGTGAGAGAGGATACTCCAGATGCGGAACTTAGTTCCATTTTAAACTAATTGTTCTATCTGAAAGTGTTCGATACTGTGCCAGGAGAAGCGCCTGTTCTCTGAAATCAGTTTCGATGCTACTCGAACCCGTATGTGTTCGACGTAACTAAGTGGCCGACCTTGTGAGAGAGGAAACTCCAGATGCGAAACTTAGTTCCATTTTAAACTAAATGTTCTATCTGAAACTAAGTGTTCGATACTGTGCCAGGAGAAGCACCTGTTCTCTGAAATCTGTGGCGATGCCACTCGAAACCGTATGTGTTCGACGAAACTAAGTGGACGAACTTGTGAGAGAGGAAACTCCAGATGCGCAACTTAGTTCCATTTTAAACTAATTGTTCTATCTGAAACTATGTGTTCGATACTGTGCCAGGAGAAGCGCCTGCTCCCTGAAATCTGTGGCGATGCCACTCGAAACCGTATTTGTTCGACGAAAATAAGTTGTCGACCTTGTGAGAGAGGAAACTCCAGATGCGGAACTTAGTTCCATTTTAAACTAATTGTTCTATCTGAAACTATGTGTTCGATACTGTGCCAGTAGAAGCGTCTGTTCTCTGAAATCTGTGGCGATCACACTCGAAACCGTATGTGTTCGACGAAACTAAGTGGTCGCCTTGTGAGAGAGGATACTCCAGATGCGAAACATAATTCCATTTTAAACTAATTGTTCTCTCTGAAACTAAGTGTTCGATACTGTGCCAGGAGAAGCGCCAGTTCTCTGAAATCTGTGGCGTTGCCACTCGAAACCGTATGTGTTCAACGAAACTAAGTGGTCGACCTTGTGAGAGAGGAAACCCCGGATGCGAAACTTAGTTCCATTTTAAACTAATTGTTCTATCTGAAACTAAGTGTTGGTCACGGTGCCAGGAGAAGCGCCTGTTCTCTGAAATCTGTGGCGATGCTACTCGAAACCGTATGTGTTCGTCGAAACTAAGCGGTCGACCTTGTGAGAGAGGAAACTCCAAATGCGAAACTTATTTCCATTTTAAACTAATTGTTCTATCTGAAACTAATTGTTCGATACTGTGCCAGGAGAAGCGCCTGTTCTCTGAAATCTGTGGCGATGCCACTCGAAACCGTATGTGTTTGACGAAACTAAGTGGTCTGCCTTGCGAGAGAGGAAACTCCAAATGCGAAACATAGTTCCATTTTAAACTACTTGTTCTCTCTGACTCTAAGTGTTCGATACTGTGCCAGGAGAAGCGCCTGTTCTCTGAAATCTGTGGTGATGCTACTCGAAACCGTATGTGTTCGACGAAACTAAGTGGTCGACCTTGTGAGAGAGGAAACTCTAGATGCGATACTTAGTACCAATTTAAACTAATTGTTCCATCTGAAACTAAGTGTTCGATACTGTGCCAGGAGAAGCGCCTGTTCTCTGAAATCTGTGGCGATGCTACTCGAAACCGTATGTGTTCGACGAAACTAAGTGGTCGACCTTGTGAGAGGAAACTCCAGATGCGAAACTTAGTTCCATTTTAAACAAATTGTTCTATCTGAAACTAAGTGTTCGATACTGTGCCAGGAGAAGCGCCTGTTCTCTGAAATCTGTGACGATGCCACTCGAGACCGTATGTATTCGACGAAATTAAGTTGTCGACATTGTGAGAGAGGAAACTCCAGATGCGAAACTTAGTTCCATATTAAACTAATTGTTCTATATGCAACTATGTGTTCGATATTGTGCCAGGAGAAGCGCCTGTTCTCTGAAATCTGTGGCGATGCCACTCGAAACCGTATGTGGTCGACGAAACTAAGTGGTCGACCTTGTGAGAGAGGAAACTCCAGATGCGAAGCTTAGTTCCATTTTAAACTAATAGTTCTATCTGATACTATGTGTTCGATACTGTGCCAGGAGAAGCGCCTGTTCTCTGAAATCTGTGGCGATGCCACTCGAAACCGTATGTGTTCGACGAAACTAAGTGGTCGACCTTGTGAGAGAGGAAACTCCAGATGCGAAGCTTAGTTCCATTTTAAACTAATTGTTCTATCTGTAACGAAGTGTTCGATACTGTGCCAGGAGAAGCGCCTGTTCTCTGAAATCTGTGGCGATGCCACTCGAAACCGTATGTGTTCGACGAAACTAAGTCGTCGATCTTGTGAGAGAGGAAACTCCAGATGCGAAGCTTAGTACCATTTTAAACTAATAGTTCTATCTGATACTAATTGTTCGATACTGTGCCAGGAGAAGCGCCTGTTCTCTGAAATCTGCGGCGATGCTACTCGAAACCGTATGTGTTCAACGAAACTAAGTTGTCGACCTTGTGAGAGACGAAACTCCAGGTGCGAAACTTAGTTCCATTTTAAACTAATTGTTCTATCTGAAACTAAGTGTTCGATAATGTGCCAGGAGAAGCGCTAGCTCTCTGAAATCTGTGGCGATACCACTCGAAACCGTATGTGTTCGACGAAACTGACTTGTCGGCCTTCTGAGAGAGGAAACTCCAGATGCGATACTTAGTTCCATTTTAAACTGATTGTCCCATCCGATACTAAGTGTTCGATACTGTGCCAGGAGAAGCGCCTGTTCTCCGAAATCTGTCGCGATGCCACTCGAATCCGTATGTGTTCGACGAAACTAAGTTGTCGACCTTTTGAGAGAGGAAACTCCGTATGCGAAATATAGTGCCATTTTGAACTAATTGTTCTCTCTGAATCTAAGTGTTCGATACTGTGCCAGGAGAAGCGCCTGTTCTCTGAAATCTGTGGTGATGCCACTCGAAACCGTATGTGTTCGACGAAACTAAGTGGCCGACCTTGTGAGAGAGGAAACTCCAGATGCGAAACCTAGTTCCATTTTAAACTAATTGTTCTATCTGAAACTAAGTGTTCGATAATGTGCCAGGAGAAACTCCCGTTCTGCGGAATCTGTGGCGATACTACTCGAAACCGTATGTGTTCGACGAAACTAAGTGGTCGACATTGTGAGAGAGCGAAACTCCAGATGCGAAACATAGTTCCATTTTAACCTAATTGTTCTGTCTGAAATAAGTGTTCGATACTGTGCCAGGAGACGCGCCTGTTTTCTGAAATCTGTCGCGATGCTAATCGAAACCGTATGTGTTCGACGAAACTAAGTGGTCGCCTTGTGAACGAGGAAACTTCAGATGCGAAACATAGTACCATTTTATACAAATTGTTCTATCTGAAGCTAAGTGTTCGATACTGTGCCAGGAGAAGCGCCTGTTCTCTGAAATCAGTGGCGATGACACTGGAAACCGTATGTGTTCTACGAAACTAAGTGGTCGACCTTGTGAGAGACGAAACTCCAGGTGCGGAACTTAGTTCCATTTTAAACTAATTGTTCTATCTGAAAGTGTTCGATACTGTGCCAGGAGAAGCGCCTGTTCTCTGAAATCAGTGGCGATGCTACTCGAAACCATATGTGTTCGACGAAACTAAGTGGCCGACCTTGTGAGAGAGGAAACTCCAGATGCGAAACTTAGTTCCATTTTAAACTAATTGTTCTATCTGAAACTAAGTGTTCGATAATGTGCCAGGAGAAGCGCCTGTTCTCTGAAATCTGTGGCGATGCCACTCGAAACCGTATGTGTTCGACGAAACTAAGTGGCCGACCTTGTGAGAGAGGAAACTCCAGATGTGAAACATAGTTGCATTTTAAACTATATGTTCTATCTGAAACTAAGTGTTCGATAATCTGCCAGGAGAAGCGCATGTTCTCTGAAATCTGTGGCGATGCCACTCGAAACCGTATGTGTTCGACGAAACTAAGTGGTTGACCTTGTGAGAGAGGATACTCCAGATGCGGAACTTAGTTCCATTTTAAACTAATTGTTCTATCTGAAAGTGTTCGATACTGTGCCAGGAGAAGCGCCTGTTCTCTGAAATCAGTTTCGATGCTACTCGAACCCGTATGTGTTCGACGTAACTAAGTGGCCGACCTTGTGAGAGAGGAAACTCCAGATGCGAAACTTAGTTCCATTTTAAACTAAATGTTCTATCTGAAACTAAGTGTTCGATACTGTGCCAGGAGAAGCACCTGTTCTCTGAAATCTGTGGCGATGCCACTCGAAACCGTATGTGTTCGACGAAACTAAGTGGACGAACTTGTGAGAGAGGAAACTCCAGATGCGCAACTTAGTTCCATTTTAAACTAATTGTTCTATCTGAAACTATGTGTTCGATACTGTGCCAGGAGAAGCGCCTGCTCCCTGAAATCTGTGGCGATGCCACTCGAAACCGTATTTGTTCGACGAAAATAAGTTGTCGACCTTGTGAGAGAGGAAACTCCAGATGCGGAACTTAGTTCCATTTTAAACTAATTGTTCTATCTGAAACTATGTGTTCGATACTGTGCCAGTAGAAGCGTCTGTTCTCTGAAATCTGTGGCGATCACACTCGAAACCGTATGTGTTCGACGAAACTAAGTGGTCGCCTTGTGAAAGAGGAAACTCCAGATGCGAAACTTAGTTCCATTTTAAACTAATTGTTCAATCTGAAACTAAGTGTTCGATACTGTGCCAGGAGAAGTGCCTGTTCTCTGAAATCTGTGGCGATGCCACTCTAAACCGTATGTGTTCGACGAAACTAAGTGGTCGACCTTGTGAAGGAGGAAACTCCAGTTGCGAAACTTAGTTCAATTTTAAACCAAATGTTCCTTCTGAAACTAAGTGTTCGATAATCTGCCAGTAGAAGCTCCTGTTCTCTGAAATCTGTGGCGATGCCACTCGAAACCGTATGTGTTCGACGATACTAAGTGGCCGACCTTGTGAGAGAGGAAACTCCAGATGCGAAGCTTAGTTCCATTTTAAAGTAATTGTTCTATCTGATACTAAGTGTTCGATACTGTGTCATGAGAAGCGCCTGTTCTCTGAAACCTGTGGCGTTGCTACTCGAAACCGAATGTGTTCGACGAAAGTAAGTGGAAGTCCTTGTGAGAGAGGAAACTCCAGATGCGAAACTTAGTTCCATTTTAAACCAAATGTTCCATCTGAAACTAAGTGTTCGATACCGTGCCAGGAGAAGGGCCTGTTCTCTGAAATCTGTGGCGATGCCACTCGAAACCGTATGTGTTCGACGATACTAAGTGGCCGACCTTGTGAGAGAGGAAACTCCAGATGCGAAACTTAGTTCCATTTTAAACTAATTGTTCTATCTGAAACTAAGTGTTCGATACTGTGCCAGGAGAGGCGCCTGTTCTCTGAAATCTGTGGCGATGCTACTCGAAACCGTATGTGTTCGACGAAACTAAGTGGCCGACCTTGTGAGAGAGGAAACTCCAGATGCGAAAAAAAGTTGCATTTTAAACTAATTGTTCTATCTGAAACTAAGTGTTCGATACTGTGCCAGGAGAAACTCCCGTTCTGCGAAATCTGTGGCGATACTACTCGAAACCGTATGTGTTCGATGAATCTAAATGGTCGACCTTGTGAGAGAGGAAACCCCAGAAGCGAAACTTAGTTCCATTTAAAACTAATTGTTCTATCTGAAACTATGTGTTCGATACTGTGCCAGTAGAAGCGTCTGTTCTCTGAAATCTGTGGCGATGCCACTAGAAACCATATGTGTTCGACGAAATTAAGTGGTCGACCTTGTGAGAGAGGAAACTCCAGATGCGAAACTTAGTTCCATTTTAAACTAATTGTTCAATCTGAAACTATGTGTTCGATACTGTGCCAGTAGAAGGGTCTGTTCTCTGAAATCTGTGGCGATGCCACTAGAAACCGTATTTGTTCGACGAGACTAAGTTGTCGACCTTGTGAAAGAGGAAACTCCAAATGCGAAACTTAGTTCCATTTTAAACTAATTGTTCTATCTGAAACAAAGTGTTCAATACTGTGCCAGGAGAAGTGCCTGTTCTCTGACATCTGTGGCGATGCTACTCGAAACCGTATGTGTTCGACGAAACTAAGTGGTCGACCTTGTGAGAGAGGAAACTCCAGATGCGAAACTTAGTTCCATTTTAAACTAATTGTTCAATCTGAAACTATGTGTTCGATACTGTGCCAGTAGAAGGGTCTGTTCTCTGAAATCTGTGGCGATGCCACTAGAAACCGTATTTGTTCGACGAGACTAAGTTGTCGACCTTGTGAAAGAGGAAACTCCAAATGCGAAACTTAGTTCCATTTTAAACTAATTGTTCTATCTGAAACAAAGTGTTCAATACTGTGCCAGGAGAAGTGCCTGTTCTCTGACATCTGTGGCGATGCTACTCGAAACCGTATGTGTTCGACGAAATTAAGTGGTCGACCTTGTGAGAGAGGAAACTCCAGATGCGAAACTTAGTTCCATTTTAAACTAATTGTTCAATCTGAAACTATGTGTTCGATACTGTGCCAGTAGAAGGGTCTGTTCTCTGAAATCTGTGGCGATGCCACTAGAAACCGTATTTGTTCGACGAGACTAAGTTGTCGACCTTGTGAAAGAGGAAACTCCAAATGCGAAACTTAGTTCCATTTTAAACTAATTGTTCTATCTGAAACAAAGTGTTCAATACTGTGCCAGGAGAAGTGCCTGTTCTCTGACATCTGTGGCGATGCTACTCGAAACCGTATGTGTTCGACGAAACTAAGTGGTCGACCTTGTGAGAGAGGAAGCTCCAAATGCGAAACATATTTCCATTTTAAACTAATTATTCTAACTAAAACTAAGTGTTCGATAATGTGCCAGGAGAAGCGCCTGTTCTCTGAAATCTGTGGCGATACCATTCGAAACCGTATGTTTTCGACGAAACTAAGTGGCCGACCTTGTGAGAGAGGAAACTCCAGATGCGAAAAAAAGTTGCATTTTAAACTAATTGTTCTATCTGAAACTAAGTGTTCGATACTGTGCCAGGAGAAACTCCCGTTCTGCGAAATCTGTGGCGATACTACTCGAAACCGTATGTGTTCGATGAATCTAAATGGTCAACCTTGTGAGAGAGGAAACCCCAGAAGCGAAACTTAGTTCCATTTAAAAGTAATTGTTCTATCTGAAACAAAGTGTTCAATACTGTGCCAGCAGGAGCGCCTGTTCTCTGAAATCTGTGGCAATGCCACTCGAAACCGTATGCGTTCGGCGACACTAAGTGGTCGCCTTGTGAGGGAAGAAACTCCAGATGCGAAACTTATTTCCATTTTAAAATAATTTTTTCCTCTGAAACTAAGTGTTCGATACTGTGCCAGGAGAAGCGCTTGTTCTCTGAAATCTGTGGCGATGCTACTCGAAACCGTATGTGTTCGACGAAACTAAGTGGGCGACCTTGTGAGGGAGGAAACCCCAGAAGCGAAACTTAGTTCCATTTAAAACTAATTGTTCTATCTGAAACTATGTGTTCGATACTGTGCCAGTAGAAGCGTCTGTTCTCTGAAATCTGTGGCGATGCCACTAGAAACCGTATGTGTTCGACGAAATTAAGTGGTCGACCTTGTGAGAGAGGAAACTCCAGATGCGAAACTTAGTTCCATTTTAAACTAATTGTTCAATCTGAAACTATGTGTTCGATACTGTGCCAGTAGAAGGGTCTGTTCTCTGAAATCTGTGGCGATGCCACTAGAAACCGTATTTGTTCGACGAAACTAAGTTGTCGACCTTGTGAAAGAGGAAACTCCAGAAGCGAAACTTAGTTCCATTTAAAACTAATTGTTCTATCTGAAACAAAGTGTTCAATACTGTGCCAGGAGAAGTGCCTGTTCTCTGACATCTGTGGCGATGCTACTCGAAACCGTATGTGTTCGACGAAACTAAGTGGTCGACCTTGTGAGAGAGGAAGCTCCAAATGCGAAACATATTTCCATTTTAAACTAATTATTCTAACTAAAACTAAGTGTTCGATAATGTGCCAGGAGAAGCGCCTGTTCTCTGAAATCTGTGGCGATGCTACTCGAAAACGTACGTGTTCGACGAAACTAAGTGGTCGCCCTTGTGAGAGAGGAATCTCCAGATGCGAAATTTAGTACAATTTTAAACTAATTGTTCTATCTGTAACTAAGTGTTCGATACTGCGCCAGGAGAAGCGCCTGTTCTCTGAAATCGGTGGCGATGCTACTCGAAACCGTATGTGTTCGACGAAACTAAGTGGTCGACCTTGTGAGAGAGGAAACTCCAGATGAGAAGCTCAGTTCCATTTTAAACTAATTGTTCTATCTGAAACTAAGTGTTCGATAATGTGCCAGGCGAAGCGTCTGTTCTCTGAAATCTGTGACGATGCAACTCGAAATCGAATGTGTTCCACGAAACTAAGTGGCCGCCTTGTGAGAGAGGATACTCCAGATGCCAAACATAGTTCAATTTTGCACTAACTGTTCTATCTGAGACTAAGTATTCGATACTGTGCCAGGAGAAGTGCCTGTTCTCTGAAATCTGTGACGATGCTACTCCAAACCGTATGTGTTCGAGGAAACTAAGTGGTCGACCTTGTGAGAGAGGAAACTCCAGATGCGAAGCTTAGTTCCATTTTAAACTAATTGTTCTATATGAAACTAAGTGTTCTTTACTGTGCCAGGAGATGTGCCTGTTCTCTGAAAACTGTGACGATGCTACTCCAAACCGTATGTGTTCGACGAAAATAAGTGGTCGACCTTGTGGAAGAGGAAACTCCAGATGCGAAATTTAGTTCCATTTTAAACTAATTGTTCTATATGAAACTAAGTGTTCTTTACTGTGCCAGGAGATGTGCCTGTTCTCTGAAAACTGTGACGATTCTACTCCAAACCGTATGTGTTCGACGAAAATAAGTGGTCTACCTTGTGGAAGAGGAAACTCCAGATGCGAAATTTAGTGCCATTTTAAACTAATTGTTCTATCTGAAACTAAGTGTTCGGTACTGTGCCAGGAGAAGCGCCTGTTCTCTGAAATCTGTGGCGATGCCACTCGAAACCGTATGTGTTCGACGAAACTAAGTGGTTGACCTTGTGAGAGAGGATACTCCAGATGCGAAACAGAGTTCCATTTTAAACTAATTGTTCTGTCTGAAGCAAGTGTTCGATACTGTGCCAGGAGAAGCGCCTGTTCTCTGAAATGTGTGGCGATGCCACTCGAAACCGTATGTGTTCATCGAAACTAAGTGGTCGACCTTGTGAGAGAGGAAACTCCAGATGCGATGCTTAGTTCCATTTTAAACTAATAGTTCTGTCTGATACTAAGTGTTCGATAATGTGCCAGGAGAAGCTCCTGTTCTCTGAAATCTGTGGCGATACCGCTCGAAACCGTATGTGTTCGACGAAACTAAGTGGCCGACCTTGTGAGAGAGGAAACTCCAGATGCGAAAAAAGTTGCATTTTAAACTAATTGTTCTATCTGAAACTAAGTGTTCGATACTGTGCCAGGAGAAACTCCCGTTCTGCGAAATCTGTGGCGATACTACTCGAAACCGTATGTGTTCGATGAATCTAAATGGTCGACCTTGTGAGAGAGGAAACCCCAGAAGCGAAACTTAGTTCCATTTAAAACTAATTGTTCTATCTGAAACTATGTGTTCGATACTGTGCCAGTAGAAGCGTCTGTTCTCTGAAATCTGTGGCGATGCCACTAGAAACCGTATGTGTTCGACGAAATTAAGTGGTCGACCTTGTGAGAGAGGAAACTCCAGATGCGAAACTTAGTTCCATTTTAAACTAATTGTTCAATCTGAAACTATGTGTTCGATACTGTGCCAGTAGAAGGGTCTGTTCTCTGAAATCTGTGGCGATGCCACTAGAAACCGTATTTGTTCGACGAGACTAAGTTGTCGACCTTGTGAAAGAGGAAACTCCAAATGCGAAACTTAGTTCCATTTTAAACTAATTGTTCTATCTGAAACAAAGTGTTCAATACTGTGCCAGGAGAAGTGCCTGTTCTCTGACATCTGTGGCGATGCTACTCGAAACCGTATGTGTTCGACGAAACTAAGTGGTCGACCTTGTGAGAGAGGAAGCTCCAAATGCGAAACATATTTCCATTTTAAACTAATTATTCTAACTAAAACTAAGTGTTCGATAATGTGCCAGGAGAAGCGCCTGTTCTCTGAAATCTGTGGCGATACCATTCGAAACCGTATGTTTTCGACGAAACTAAGTGGCCGACCTTGTGAGAGAGGAAACTCCAGATGCGAAAAAAAGTTGCATTTTAAACTAATTGTTCTATCTGAAACTAAGTGTTCGATACTGTGCCAGGAGAAACTCCCGTTCTGCGAAATCTGTGGCGATACTACTCGAAACCGTATGTGTTCGATGAATCTAAATGGTCAACCTTGTGAGAGAGGAAACCCCAGAAGCGAAACTTAGTTCCATTTAAAAGTAATTGTTCTATCTGAAACAAAGTGTTCAATACTGTGCCAGCAGGAGCGCCTGTTCTCTGAAATCTGTGGCAATGCCACTCGAAACCGTATGCGTTCGGCGACACTAAGTGGTCGCCTTGTGAGGGAAGAAACTCCAGATGCGAAACTTATTTCCATTTTAAAATAATTTTTTCCTCTGAAACTAAGTGTTCGATACTGTGCCAGGAGAAGCGCTTGTTCTCTGAAATCTGTGGCGATGCTACTCGAAACCGTATGTGTTCGACGAAACTAAGTGGGCGACCTTGTGAGGGAGGAAACCCCAGAAGCGAAACTTAGTTCCATTTAAAACTAATTGTTCTATCTGAAACTATGTGTTCGATACTGTGCCAGTAGAAGCGTCTGTTCTCTGAAATCTGTGGCGATGCCACTCGAAACCGTATGTGTTCGACGAAATTAAGTGGTCGACCTTGTGAGAGAGGAAACTCCAGATGCGAAACTTAGTTCCATTTTAAACTAATTGTTCTATCTGAAACTATGTGTTCGATACTGTGCCAGTAGAAGGGTCTGTTCTCTGAAATCTGTGGCGATGCCACTAGAAACCGTATTTGTTCGACGAAACTAAGTTGTCGACCTTGTGAAAGAGGAAACTCCAGAAGCGAAACTTAGTTCCATTTAAAACTAATTGTTCTATCTGAAACAAAGTGTTCAATACTGTGCCAGGAGAAGTGCCTGTTCTCTGACATCTGTGGCGATGCTACTCGAAACCGTATGTGTTCGACGAAACTAATTGGTCGACCTTGTGAGAGAGGAAGCTCCAAATGCGAAACATATTTCCATTTTAAACTAATTATTCTAACTAAAA
The DNA here is from genome assembly GCA_910591585.2 of Nysson spinosus. Taxonomy (NCBI): domain Eukaryota; kingdom Metazoa; phylum Arthropoda; class Insecta; order Hymenoptera; family Crabronidae; genus Nysson; species Nysson spinosus. The sequence goes on along the minus strand of OU342836.1, from coordinate 379,837 downwards.
CTAAGTGTTCGATAATGTGCCAGGAGAAGCGCCTGTTCTCTGAAATCTGTGGCGATGCTACTCGAAAACGTACGTGTTCGACGAAACTAAGTGGTCGCCCTTGTGAGAGAGGAATCTCCAGATGCGAAATTTAGTACAATTTTAAACTAATTGTTCTATCTGTAACTAAGTGTTCGATACTGCGCCAGGAGAAGCGCCTGTTCTCTGAAATCGGTGGCGATGCTACTCGAAACCGTATGTGTTCGACGAAACTAAGTGGTCGACCTTGTGAGAGAGGAAACTCCAGATGAGAAGCTCAGTTCCATTTTAAACTAATTGTTCTATCTGAAACTAAGTGTTCGATAATGTGCCAGGCGAAGCGTCTGTTCTCTGAAATCTGTGACGATGCAACTCGAAATCGAATGTGTTCCACGAAACTAAGTGGCCGCCTTGTGAGAGAGGATACTCCAGATGCCAAACATAGTTCAATTTTGCACTAACTGTTCTATCTGAGACTAAGTATTCGATACTGTGCCAGGAGAAGTGCCTGTTCTCTGAAATCTGTGACGATGCTACTCCAAACCGTATGTGTTCGAGGAAACTAAGTGGTCGACCTTGTGAGAGAGGAAACTCCAGATGCGAAGCTTAGTTCCATTTTAAACTAATTGTTCTATATGAAACTAAGTGTTCTTTACTGTGCCAGGAGATGTGCCTGTTCTCTGAAAACTGTGACGATGCTACTCCAAACCGTATGTGTTCGACGAAAATAAGTGGTCGACCTTGTGGAAGAGGAAACTCCAGATGCGAAATTTAGTTCCATTTTAAACTAATTGTTCTATATGAAACTAAGTGTTCTTTACTGTGCCAGGAGATGTGCCTGTTCTCTGAAAACTGTGACGATTCTACTCCAAACCGTATGTGTTCGACGAAAATAAGTGGTCGACCTTGTGGAAGAGGAAACTCCAGATGCGAAATTTAGTGCCATTTTAAACTAATTGTTCTATCTGAAACTAAGTGTTCGGTACTGTGCCAGGAGAAGCGCCTCTTCTCTGAAATCTGTGGCGATGCCACTCGAAACCGTATGTGATCGACGAAACTAAGTGGCCGACCTTGTGAGAGAGGAAACTCCAGATGCGAAACTTAGTTTCATTTTAATCTTATTGTACTATCTGAAACTAAGTGTTCGATACTGTGCCAGGAGAAGCGCCTGTTCTCTGAAATCTGTGGCGATGCTACTCGAAACCGTATGTGTTCGACGAAACTATGTGGTAGACCATCTGAGAGAGGAAACTCCAGATGCGGTACTTAGTTCCATTTGAAACTAATAGTCCTATCCGATACTAAGTGATCGATACTGTGCCAGGAGAAGCGCCTGTTCTCTGAAATCTGTGGCGGTGCCACTCGAAACATTATGTGTTCGGCGAAACTCAGTGGTCGACCTTGTGAGAGAGGAAATTCCAAATGCGAAACATAGTTCCATTTTAATCTAATTGTTCTGTCTGAAATAAGTGCTCGATACTGTGCCAGGAGAAGCGCCTGTTCTCTGAAATCTGTGGCGATGCCACTCGAAACCGTATGTGATCGACGAAACTAAGTGGCCGACCTTGTGAGAGAGGAAACTCCAGATGCGAAACTTAGTTCCATTTTAAACTAATTGTTCTATCTGAAACAAAGTGTTCGATACTCTGCCAGGAGAAGCACCTGTTCTCTGAAATCTGTGGCGATGCCACTCGAAACATTATGTGTTCGGCAAAACTCAGTGGTCGACCTTGTGAGAGAGGAAACTCCAAATGCGAAACTTAGTTCCATTTTAAAATAATTGTTCTATCTGAAAGTGTTCGATATAGCGCCAGAAGAAGTGCCTGTTCTCTGAAATCTGTGGCGTTGCTACTCGAAGCCGAATGTGTTCGACGAAAGTAAGTGGTAGACCGTGTTAGAGAGGAAACTCCAGATGCGGAATATAGTTCAATTTTAAACTAAATGTTCCATCTGAAACTAAGTTTTCGATACTGTGCCAGGAGAAACGCCTGTTCTCTGAAATCTGTGGCGATGCCACTGGAAACCGTATGTGATCGACGAAACTAAGTGGCCGACCTTGTGAGAGAGGAAACTCCAGATGCGAAACTTAGTTCCATTTTAAACCAAATGTTCCATCTGAAACTAAGTGTTGGATACTGTGCCAGGAGAAGGGCCTGTTCTCTGAAATCTGTGGCGATGCCACTCGAAACCGAATGTGTTCGACGAAACTAAGTGGCCGACCTTGTGAGAGAGGAAACTCCAGATGCGAAACTTGGTTCCATTTTAAAATAATTGTTCTATCTGAAAGTGTTCGATACTGCGCCAGGAGAAGTGCCTGTTCTCTGAAATCTGTGGCGTTGCTACTCGAAGCCGAATGTGTTCGACGAAAGTAAGTGGTAGACCGTGTGAGAGAGGAAACTCCAGATGCGAAATATAGTTCAATTTTAAACTAAATGTCCCATCTGAAACTAAGTGTTCGATACTGTGCCAGGAGAAACGCCTCTTCTCTGAAATCTGTGGCGATGCCACTCGAAACCGTATGTGATCGACGAAACTAAGTGGCCGACATTGTGAGAGAGGAAACTCCAGATGAGAAACTTAGTTCCATTTTAATCTTATTGTACTATCAGAAACTAAGTGTTCGATACTGTGCCAGGAGAAGCGCCCGTTCTGTGAAACCTGTGGCGATAACACTCGAAACCGTATGTGATCGACGAAACTAAGTGGCCGACCTTGTGAGAGAGGAAACTCCAGATGCGAAACTTAGTTCCATTTTAAACTAATTGTTCTATCTGAAACTAAGTGTTCGATACTGTGCCAGGAGAAGCGCCCGTTCTGTGAAACCTGTTGCGATAACACTCGAAACGGTATGTGTTCCACGAAACTGAGTGGTCGACATGGTGAGAGAGGAAACTCCAGTTGCGGTACGTAGTTCCATTTTAAACTAATTGTCCTGTCCAATACTAAGTGTGCGATACTGTGCCAGGAGAAGCGCCTGTTCTCTGAAATCTGTGGCGGTGCCACTCGAAACATTATGTGTTCGGCGAAACTCAGTGGTTGACCTTGTGAGAGAGGAAACTCCAGATGCGAAACTTAGTTCCACTTTAAACTAATTGTTCTATCTGAAAGTGTTCCATACTGTGCCAGAAGAAGCGCCTGTTCTCTGAAATCTGTGGCGATGCCACTCGAAACCGTATTTGTTCGGCGAAACTAAGTAGTCGACCTTGTGAGAGTGGTATCTCCAGATGCGAAACTTAGTTCCATTTTAAACTAATGGTTCTATCTGAAACTAAGTGTTCGATATTGTGCCAGGAGAAGCGCCCGTTCTCTGAAATCTGTGGCGATGCCACTCGAAACCGTATGTGATCGACGAAACTAAGTGGCCGACCTTGTGAGAGAGGAAACTCCAGATGCGAAACTTAGTTCCATTTTAAACTAATTGTTCTATCTGAAACAAAGTGTTCGATACTCTGCCAGGAGAAGCACCTGTTCTCTGAAGTCTGTGGCGATGCCACTCGAAACATTATGTGTTCGGCAAAACTCAGTGGTCGACCTTGTGAGAGAGGAAACTCCAAATGCGAAACTTAGTTCCATTTTAAAATAATTGTTCTATCTGAAAGTGTTCGATACTGCGCCAGGAGAAGTGCCTGTTCTCTGAAATCTGTGGCGTTGCTACTCGAAGCCGAATGTGTTCGACGAAAGTAAGTGGTAGACCGTGTGAGAGAGGAAACTCCAGATGCGAAATATAGTTCAATTTTAAACTAAATGTCCCATCTGAAACTAAGTGTTCGATACTGTGCCAGGAGAAACGCCTCTTCTCTGAAATCTGTGGCGATGCCACTCGAAACCGTATGTGATCGACGAAACTAAGTGGCCGACATTGTGAGAGAGGAAACTCCAGATGCGAAACTTAGTTCCATTTTAATCTTATTGTACTATCAGAAACTAAGTGTTCGATACTGTGCCAGGAGAAGCGCCCGTTCTGTGAAACCTGTGGCGATAACACTCGAAACCGTATGTGATCGACGAAACTAAGTGGCCGACCTTGTGAGAGAGGAAACTCCAGATGCGAAACTTAGTTCCATTTTAAACTAATTGTTCTATCTGAAACTAAGTGTTCGATACTGTGCCAGGAGAAGCGCCCGTTCTGTGAAACCTGTTGCGATAACACTCGAAACGGTATGTGTTCCACGAAACTGAGTGGTCGACATGGTGAGAGAGGAAACTCCAGTTGCGGTACGTAGTTCCATTTTAAACTAATTGTCCTGTCCAATACTAAGTGTGCGATACTGTGCCAGGAGAAGCGCCTGTTCTCTGAAATCTGTGGCGGTGCCACTCGAAACATTATGTGTTCGGCGAAACTCAGTGGTTGATCTTGTGAGAGAGGAAACTCCAGATGCGAAACATAGTTCCACTTTAAACTAATTGTTCTATCTGAAAGTGTTCCATACTGTGCCAGAAGAAGCGCCTGTTCTCTGAAATCTGTGGCGATGCCACTCGAAACCGTATTTGTTCGGCGAAACTAAGTAGTCGACCTTGTGAGAGTGGTATCTCCAGATGCGAAACTTAGTTCCATTTTAAACTAATGGTTCTATCTGAAACTAAGTGTTCGATATTGTGCCAGGAGAAGCGCCCGTTCTCTGAAATCTGTGGCGATGCCACTCGAAACCGTATGTGATCGACGAAACTAAGTGGCCGACCTTGTGAGAGAGGAAACTCCAGATGCGAAACTTAGTTCCATTTTAAACTAATTGTTCTATCTGAAACAAAGTGTTCGATACTCTGCCAGGAGAAGCACCTGTTCTCTGAAATCTGTGGCGATGCCACTCGAAACATTATGTGTTCGGCAAAACTCAGTGGTCGACCTTGTGAGAGAGGAAACTCCAAATGCGAAACTTAGTTCCATTTTAAAATAATTGTTCTATCTGAAAGTGTTCGATATAGCGCCAGAAGAAGTGCCTGTTCTCTGAAATCTGTGGCGTTGCTACTCGAAGCCGAATGTGTTCGACGAAAGTAAGTGGTAGACCGTGTGAGAGAGGAAACTCCAGATGCGAAACTTAGTTCCATTTTAAACTAATTGTTCTATCTGAAACAAAGTGTTCGATACTCTGCCAGGAGAAGCACCTGTTCTCTGAAATCTGTGGCGATGCCACTCGAAACATTATGTGTTCGGCAAAACTCAGTGGTCGACCTTGTGAGAGAGGAAACTCCAAATGCGAAACTTAGTTCCATTTTAAAATAATTGTTCTATCTGAAAGTGTTCGATATAGCGCCAGAAGAAGTGCCTGTTCTCTGAAATCTGTGGCGTTGCTACTCGAAGCCGAATGTGTTCGACGAAAGTAAGTGGTAGACCGTGTGAGAGAGGAAACTCCAGATGCGGAATATAGTTCAATTTTAAACTAAATGTTCCATCTGAAACTAAGTGTTCGATACTGTGCCAGGAGAAACGCCTGTTCTCTGAAATCTGTGGCGATGCCACTGGAAACCGTATGTGATCGACGAAACTAAGTGGCCGACCTTGTGAGAGAGGAAACTCCAGATGCGAAACTTAGTTCCATTTTAAACCAAATGTTCCATCTGAAACTAAGTGTTGGATACTGTGCCAGGAGAAGGGCCTGTTCTCTGAAATCTGTGGCGATGCCACTCGAAACCGAATGTGTTCGACGAAACTAAGTGGCCGACCTTGTGAGAGAGGAAACTCCAGATGCGAAACTTGGTTCCATTTTAAAATAATTGTTCTATCTGAAAGTGTTCGATACTGCGCCAGGAGAAGTGCCTGTTCTCTGAAATCTGTGGCGTTGCTACTCGAAGCCGAATGTGTTCGACGAAAGTAAGTGGTAGACCGTGTGAGAGAGGAAACTCCAGATGCGAAATATAGTTCAATTTTAAACTAAATGTCCCATCTGAAACTAAGTGTTCGATACTGTGCCAGGAGAAACGCCTCTTCTCTGAAATCTGTGGCGATGCCACTCGAAACCGTATGTGATCGACGAAACTAAGTGGCCGACATTGTGAGAGAGGAAACTCCAGATGCGAAACTTAGTTCCATTTTAATCTTATTGTACTATCAGAAACTAAGTGTTCGATACTGTGCCAGGAGAAGCGCCCGTTCTGTGAAACCTGTGGCGATAACACTCGAAACCGTATGTGATCGACGAAACTAAGTGGCCGACCTTGTGAGAGAGGAAACTCCAGATGCGAAACTTAGTTCCATTTTAAACTAATTGTTCTATCTGAAACTAAGTGTTCGATACTGTGCCAGGAGAAGCGCCCGTTCTGTGAAACCTGTTGCGATAAAACTCGAAACGGTATGTGTTCCACGAAACTGAGTGGTCGACATGGTGAGAGAGGAAACTCCAGTTGCGGTACGTAGTTCCATTTTAAACTAATTGTCCTGTCCAATACTAAGTGTGCGATACTGTGCCAGGAGAAGCGCCTGTTCTCTGAAATCTGTGGCGGTGCCACTCGAAACATTATGTTTTCGGCGAAACTCAGTGGTTGACCTTGTGAGAGAGGAAACTCCAGATGCGAAACTTAGTTCCACTTTAAACTAATTGTTCTATCTGAAAGTGTTCCATACTGTGCCAGAAGAAGCGCCTGTTCTCTGAAATCTGTGGCGATGCCACTCGAAACCGTATTTGTTCGGCGAAACTAAGTAGTCGACCTTGTGAGAGAGGTATCTCCAGATGCGAAACTTAGTTCCATTTTAAACTAATTGTTCTATCTGAAACTAAGTGTTCGATATTGTGCCAGGAGAATCGCCCGTTCTGTGAAACCTGTGGCGATAATACTCGAAAACGTATGTATTCGACGAAACTAAGTGGTCGACCTTGTGAGAGAGGATACTCCAGATGCGAAACATAGTACCATTTTAAACTAATTGTTCCGTCTCAAATAAGTGTTCGATACTGTGCCTCGAGAAGCGGTTGTTCTCTGAAATCTGTGGCGATGCCACTCGAAACCGTATGTGTTCGACGAATCTAATTGGTCGACCTTGTGGGAGAGGAATCTCCAGATGCGAAACTTAGTTCCATTTTAAACTAATTGTTCTATCTGAAACTAAGTGTTCGATACTGTGCCAGGAGAAGCGCCTGTTCTCTGAGCTGTGTGGCGATGACGCTCGAAACCGTATGTGTTCGACGAAACTAAGTAGTCGACCTTGTGAGAGAGGAAACTCCAAATGCGAAACTTAGTTCCATTTTAAACTAATTGTTCTATCTGAAACTAAGTGTTCGATACTGTGCCAGGAGAAGCGCCCGTTCTGTGAAACCTGTGGCGATAACACTCGAAACGGTATGTGTTCCACGAAACTGAGTGGTCGACATGGTGAGAGAGGAAACTCCGGGTGCGGTACGTAGTTCCATTTTAAACTAATTGTCCTGTCCAATACTAAGTGTGCGATACTGTGCCAGGAGAAGCGCCTGTTCTCTGAAATCTGTGGCGGTGCCACTCGAAACATTATGTGTTCGGCGAAACTCAGTGGTTGACCTTGTGAGAGAGGAAACTCCAGATGCGAAACTTAGTTCCACTTTAAACTAATTGTTCTATCTGAAAGTGTTCCATACTGTGCCAGAAGAAGCGCCTGTTCTCTGAAATCTGTGGCGATGCCACTCGAAACCGTATTTGTTCGGCGAAACTAAGTAGTCGACCTTGTGAGAGAGGTATCTCCAGATGCGAAACTTAGTTCCATTTTAAACTAATTGTTCTATCTGAAACTAAGTGTTCGATATTGTGCCAGGAGAAGCGCCCGTTCTGTGAAACCTGTGGCGATAACACTCCAAACCGTATGTATTCGACGAAAATAAGTGGTCGACCTTGTGAGAGAGGATACTCCAGATACGAAAGATAGTACCATTTTAAACTAATTGTTCCGTCTGAAATAAGTGTTCGATACTGTGCCTCGAGAAGCGGTTGTTCTCTGAAATCTGTGGCGATGCCACTCCAAACCGTATGTGTTCGACGAATCTAATTGGTCGACCTTGTGGGAGAGGAATCTCCAGATGCGAAACTTAGTTCCATTTTAAACAAATTGTTCTATCTGAAACTAAGTGTTCGACACTGTGCCAGGAGAAGCACGTGTTCTCTGAAATCTGTGGCGATGACACTCGAAACCGTATGTGTTCGACGAATCTAATTGGTCGACCTTGTGAGAGAGGAAACTCCAGATGCGAAACTTAATTCCATTTTAAACTAATTGTTCTATCTGAAACTAAGTGGTCGATACTGTGCCAGGAGAAGCGCCTGTTCTCTGAACTGTGTGGCGATGACGCTCGAAACCGTATGTGTTCGACGAATCTAATTGGTCGACCTTGTGAGAGAGGAAACTCCAGATGCGAAACTTAATTCCATTTTAAACTAATTGTTCTATCTGAAACTAAGTGTTCGATACTGTGCCAGGAGAAGCGCCTGTTCTCTGAAATCTGTGGCGATGCTACTCGAAACCGTATGTGTTCGACGAAACTATGTGGTAGACCTTCTGAGAGAGGAAACTCCAGATGCGGTACTCAGTTCCATTTGAAACTAATTGTCCTATCCGATACTAAGTGAACGATACTGTGCCAGGAGAAGCGCCTGTTCTCTGAAATCTGTGGCGGTGCCACTCGAAACATTATGTGTTCGGCGAAACTCAGTGGTCGACCTTCTGAGAGAGAAAACTCCAGATGCGAAACTTAGTTCCATTTTAAACCAAATGTTCCATCTGAAACTAAGTGTTCGATATTGTGCCAGGGGAAGCGCCTGTTCTCTGAAACCTGTGGCGTTGCTACTCGAAACCGAATTTGTTCGACGAAAGTAAGTGGTCGTCCTTGTGAAACAGGAAACTCCAGATGCGAAACTTAGTTCCATTTTAAACCAAATGTTCCACCTGAAACTAAGTGTTCGATACTGTGCCAGGAGAAGGGCCTGTTCTCTGAAATCTGTGGCGATGCCACTCGAAACCGTATGTGTTCGACGATACTAAGTGGTCGACCTTCTGAGAGAGGAAACTCCGGATGCGAAACTTAGTTCCATTTTAAACTAATTGTTCTATCTGAAACAAAGTGTTCGATACTCTGCCAGGAGAAGCACCTGTTCTCTGAAATCCGTGGCGATGCCACTCGAAACCGAATGTGTTCGACGAAACTAGGTGGCCGACCTTGTGAGAGAGGAAACTCCAGATGCAAAACTTAGTTCCATTTTAAAATAATTGTTCTATCTGAAAGTGTTCGATATAGCGCCAGGAGAAGTGCCTGTTCTCTGAAATCTGTGGCGTTGCTACTCGAAGCCGAATGTGTTCGACGAAAGTAAGTGGTAGACCGTGTGAGAGAGGAAACTCCAGATGCGAAATATAGTTCAATTTTAAACTAAATGTTCCATCTGAAACTAAGTGTTCGATACTGTGCCAGGAGAAGCGCCTGTTCTCTGAAATCTGTGGCGATGCTACTCGAAACCGAATGTGTTCGGCGAAACTAAGTGGTCGACCTTGTGAGAGAGGAAACTGCAGAGGCGAAACTTACTTTCATTTTAAACTAATTGTTCTATCTGAAACTAAGTGTTCGATACTGTGCCAGGAGAAGCGCCTGTTCTCTGAAATCTGTGGCGAAACCACTGGAAACCGTATGTGTTCGTCGAAACTGAGTGGTTGCCTTGCGAAAGGGGAAACTCCAGATGCGAAACTTAGTTCCATTTAAAACTAATTGTTCTATCTGAAACTAAGTGTTCGATACTGTGCCAGGAGAAACTCCCGTTCTGCAAAATCTGTGGCGATACTACTCGAAACCGTATTTGTTCGACGAAACTAAGTGGTCGACCTTGTGAGAGAGGACACTCCAGATGTGAAACTTAGTTCCATTTTAAACTAACTGTTCCTTCTGAAACTAAGTCTTCGATACTGTGCCAGGAGAAGCGCCTGTTCTCTGAAATCTGTGGCGATGCCACTCGAAACCGTATGTGTTCGACGAAACTAAGTGGTTGCCCTTGTGAGAGAGGATTCTCCAGATGCGAAACTTACTTTCATTTTAAACTAATTGTTCTATCTGAAACTAAGTGTTCGATACTGTGCCAGGAGAAACGCTTGTTCTCTGAAATCTGTGGCGATGCCACTCGAAACCGTATGTGTTCGACGAAACTAAGTGGCCGAACCTGTGAGAGAGGAAACTCCAGATGCGAAACTTAGTTCCATTTTAAACTAATTGTTCTATCTGAAACTAAGTTTTCGATACTGTGCCAGGAGAAGCGCCTGTTCTCTGAAATCTGTGGCGATGCTACTCGAAACCGAATGTGTTCGACGAAACTAAGTGGTCGACCTTGTGAGAGAGGAAACTGCAGATGCGAAACTTACTTCCATTTTAAACTAATTGTTCTATCTGAAACTAAGTTTTCGATACCGTGCCAGGAGAAGCGCATGTTTTCTGAAATGTGTAGCGATGCCACTCGAAACCGTATGTGTTCGACGAAACTAAGTGGTCGACCTTGTGAGAGAGGATTCACCAGATGCGGAACATAGTTCCATTTTAAACTAATTGTTCTATCTGAAACTAAGTTTTCGATACCGTGCCAGGAGAAGCGCATGTTTTCTGAAATCTGTGGCAATGCGCACCCGAAACCGTATGTGTTCGACGAAACTAATTGGTCGATACTGTGCCAGAGGAAACTCCCCGTCTGCGAAATCTGTGGCGATGACATTCGAAACCGTATGTGTTCGACGATACTAAGTGGCCGACCTTGTGAGAGAGGAAACTCCAGTTGCGAAACTTAGTTCCATTTTAAACTAATTGTTCTATCTGAAAGTGTTCGATACTGTGCCAGGAGAAGCGCCTGTTCTCTGATATCTGTGGCGATGCCACTCGAACCCGTATGTGTTCGACGAAATTAAGTCGTCGACCTTGTGGGAAAGGAAACTCCAGATGGGAAACATTGTTCAATTTTAAACTAATTGTTCTATCTGAAACTAAGTGTACGATACTGTGCAAGGAGAAGCGCCTGTTCTCTGAAATCTGTGGCGGTGCCTCTCGAAACATTATGTGTTCGGCGAAACTCAGTGGTCGACCTTGTGAGAGAGGAAACTCCAGATGCGAAGCTTTGTTCCATTTTAAACTAATTGTTCTATCTGAAAGTGTTCTATACTGTGCCAGGAGAAGCGCCTGTTCTCTGAAGTGTGTGGCGATGCCACTCGAAACCGTATGTGTTCGACGAAACTAAGTGGTCGACTTTGTGAGAGAGGAAACTCCAGTTGCGAAACTTAGTTCCATTTTAAACTAATTGTTCTATCTGAAACTAAGTGTTCGATACTGTACCAGGAGAAACGCCTGTTCTCTGAAATCTGTGGCGATGCCACTCGAAATCGTATGTGTTCGACGAAACTAAGTGGTTGACCTTGTGAGAGAGGATTCACCAGATGCGGAACATAGTTCCATTTTAAACTAATTGTTCTATCTGAAACTAAGTTTTCGATACCGTGCCAGGAGAAGCGCATGTTTTCTGAAATCTGTGGCAATGCGCACCCGAAACCGTATGTGTTCGACGAAACTAATTGGTCGATACTGTGCCAGAGGAAACTCCCCGTCTGCGAAATCTCTGGCGATGACATTCGAAACCGTATGTGTTCGACGATACTAAGTGGCCGACCTTGTGAGAGAGGAAACTCCAGTTGCGAAACTTAGTTCCATTTTAAACTAATTGTTCTATCTGAAAGTGTTCGATACTGTGCCAGGAGAAGCGCCTGTTCTCTGATATCTGTGGCGATGCCACTCGAAACCGTATGTGTTCGACGAAATTAAGTCGTCGACCTTGTGGGAAAGGAAACTCCAGATGCGAAACATTGTTCAATTTTAAACTAATTGTTCTATCTGAAACTAAGTGTTCGATACTGTGCCAGGAGAAGCGCCTGTTCTCTGAAATCTGTGGCGAAACCACTGGAAACCGTATGTGTTCGACGAAACTGAGTGGTTGCCTTGTGAAAGGGGAAACTCCAGATGCGAAACTTAGTTCCATTTAAAACTAATTGTTCTATCTGAAACTGAGTGTTCGATACTGTGCCAGGAGAAACTCCCGTTCTGCAAAATCTGTGGCGATACTACTCGAAACCGTATTTGTTCGACGAAACTAAGTGGTCGACCTTGTGAGAGAGGACACTCCAGATGTGAAACTTAGTTCCATTTTAAACTAACTGTTCCTTCTGAAACTAAGTCTTCGATACTGTGCCAGGAGAAGCGCCTGTTCTCTGAAATCTGTGGCGATGTCCCTCGAAACCGTATGTGTTCGACGAAATTAAGTGGTCGCCTTGTGAGAGAGGAAACTCCAGATGCGAAGCTTAGTTCCATTTTAAACTAATTGTTCTATCTGATACTAAGTGTTCGATACTGTGCCAGGAGAAGCGCCTCTTCTCTGAAATCTGTGGCGATGCCACTCGAAACCGTATGTGTTCGACGAAACTAAGTGGCCGACCTTGTGAGAGAGGAAACTCCAGATGCGAAATATAGTTGCATTTTAAACTAATTGTTCCATCTGAAACTAAGTGTTCGATACTGTGCCAGGAGAAACTCCCGTTCTGCGAAATCTGTGGCGGTACTACTCGAAACCGTATATGTTCGACGAAACTAAGTGGTCGACCTTGTGAGAGAGGACACTCCAGATGCGAAACATAGATCCATTTTAAACTAATTGTTCTATCTGATACTGAGTGTTCGATAGTGTGCCAGGAGAAGAGCCTGTTCTCTGAAATGTGTGGCGATGCCGCTCGAAACCGTATGTGTTCGACGAAACTAAGTGGTTGACCTTGTGAGAGAGGATACTCCAGATGCGAAACATAGTTCCATTTAAACCTAATTGTTCCATCTGAAACTAAGTGTTCGATACTGTGCCAGGAGAAGCGCCTGATCTCTGAAATCTGTGGCGATACCACTCGAAACCGTATGTGTTCGACGAAACTAAGTGGCCGACCTTGTGAGAGAGGAAACTCCAGATGCGAAACATAGTTGCATTTTAAACTAATTGTTCTATCTGTAACTAAGTGTTCGATACTATGCCAGGAGAAGCGCCTCTTCTCTGAAATCTGTGGCGATGCCACTCGAAACCGTATGTGTTCGACGAAACTAAGTGGTCGCCTTGTGAGGGAAGTAACTCCAGATGCCATATTTAGTACAATTTTAAACTAATTGTTCTTTCTGAAACTATGTGTCTGATAGTCTGCCAGGAGAAGCGCCTGTTCTCTGCAATCGGTGGCGATGCTACACGAAACCGTATGTGTTCGAGGAAACTAAGTGGTCGACCTTGTGGGACAGGAAACTCCAGATGCGAAACTTAGTTCCATTTTAAACTAATTGTTCTATCTGAAACTAAGTGTTCGATACTGTGCCAGGAGAAACGCCTGTTCTCTGAAATCTGTGGCGATGCCGCTCGAAACCGTATGTGTTCGACAAAGCTAAGTGGTTGAGCTTGTGAGAGAGGATACTCCAGATGCGAAACATAGTTGCATTTTAAACTAATTGTTCCATCTGATACTAAGTATTCGATACTGTGCCAGGACAAGCGCCTGTTCTCTGAAATGTGTGGCGATGCCACTCGAAACCGTATGTGTTCGACGAAACTAAGTGGTCGACCTTGTGAGAGAAGAAACTCTAGAAGCGAAACTTAGTTCCATTTTAAACTAATTGTTCTTTCTGAAACTATGTGTTCGATGCTGTGCCAGGAGAAGCGCCTGTTCACTGAAATCTGTGGCGATGCCACTCGAAACCGTATGTGTACGACGAAACTAAGTGGTCGACCTTGTGAGGGAGGATACTCCAGATTCGAAACATAGTTACATTTTAAACTAATTGTTCTGGCTGAAATAAGTGTTCGATACTGTGCCAGGAGAAGCGCCTGTTCTCGGAAATCTGTCGCGATGCTACTCGAAACCGTATGTGTTCGACGAAACTAAGTGGCCGACCTTGTGAGAGAGGAAACTTCATATGCGAAACTTAGTTCCATTTTAAATTAATTGTTCTATCTGAAATTAAGTGTTCGATAATGTGCCAGGAGAAGCGCTAGTTCTCTGAAATCTGTGGCGATACCACTCGAAACCGTATGTGTTCGACGAAACTAAGTGGTCGACCTTGTGAAATAGGAAACTCCAGATGCGAAACTTAGTTCCATTTTAAACTAATTGTTCTATCTGAAACTAAGTGTTCGATACTGTACCAGGAGAAACGCCTGTTCTCTGAAATCTGTGGCGATGCCACTCGAAATCGTATGTGTTCGACGAAACTAAGTGGTTGACCTTGTGAGAGAGGATTCACCAGATGCGGAACATAGTTCCATTTTAAACTAATTGTTCTATCTGAAACTAAGTTTTCGATACCGTGCCAGGAGAAGCGCATGTTTTCTGAAATCTGTGGCAATGCGCACCCGAAACCGTATGTGTTCGACGAAACTAATTGGTCGATACTGTGCCAGAGGAAACTCCCCGTCTGCGAAATCTCTGGCGATGACATTCGAAACCGTATGTGTTCGACGATACTAAGTGGCCGACCTTGTGAGAGAGGAAACTCCAGTTGCGAAACTTAGTTCCATTTTAAACTAATTGTTCTATCTGAAAGTGTTCGATACTGTGCCAGGAGAAGCGCCTGTTCTCTGATATCTGTGGCGATGCCACTCGAAACCGTATGTGTTCGACGAAATTAAGTCGTCGACCTTGTGGGAAAGGAAACTCCAGATGCGAAACATTGTTCAATTTTAAACTAATTGTTCTATCTGAAAGTGTACGATACTGTGCAAGGAGAAGCGCCTGTTCTCTGAAATCTGTGGCGGTGCCTCTCGAAACATTATGTGTTCGGCGAAACTCAGTGGTCGACCTTGTGAGAGAGGAAACTCCAAATGCGAAGCTTTGTTCCATTTTAAACTAATTGTTCTTTCTGAAACTTTGTGTCTGATAGTCTGCCAGGAGAAGCGCCTGTTCTCTGAAATCTGTGGCGATGCTACTCGAAACCGAATGTGTTCGGCGAAACTAAGTGGTCGACCTTGTGAGAGAGGAAACTGCAGAGGCGAAACTTACTTTCATTTTAAACTAATTGTTCTATCTGAAACTAAGTGTTCGATACTGTGCCAGGAGAAGCGCCTGTTCTCTGAAATCTGTGGCGAAACCACTGGAAACCGTATGTGTTCGACGAAACTGAGTGGTTGCCTTGTGAAAGGGGAAACTCCAGATGCGAAACTTAGTTCCATTTAAAACTAATTGTTCTATCTGAAACTGAGTGTTCGATACTGTGCCAGGAGAAACTCCCGTTCTGCAAAATCTGTGGCGATACTACTCGAAACCGTATTTGTTCGACGAAACTAAGTGGTCGACCTTGTGAGAGAGGACACTCCAGATGTGAAACTTAGTTCCATTTTAAACTAACTGTTCCTTCTGAAACTAAGTCTTCGATACTGTGCCAGGAGAAGCGCCTGTTCTCTGAAATCTGTGGCGATGTCCCTCGAAACCGTATGTGTTCGACGAAATTAAGTGGTCGCCTTGTGAGAGAGGAAACTCCAGATGCGAAGCTTAGTTCCATTTTAAACTAATTGTTCTATCTGATACTAAGTGTTCGATACTGTGCCAGGAGAAGCGCCTCTTCTCTGAAATCTGTGGCGATGCCACTCGAAACCGTATGTGTTCGACGAAACTAAGTGGCCGACCTTGTGAGAGAGGAAACTCCAGATGCGAAATATAGTTGCATTTTAAACTAATTGTTCCATCTGAAACTAAGTGTTCGATACTGTGCCAGGAGAAACTCCCGTTCTGCGAAATCTGTGGCGGTACTACTCGAAACCGTATATGTTCGACGAAACTAAGTGGTCGACCTTGTGAGAGAGGACACTCCAGATGCGAAACATAGATCCATTTTAAACTAATTGTTCTATCTGATACTGAGTGTTCGATAGTGTGCCAGGAGAAGAGCCTGTTCTCTGAAATGTGTGGCGATGCCGCTCGAAACCGTATGTGTTCGACGAAACTAAGTGGTTGACCTTGTGAGAGAGGATACTCCAGATGCGAAACATAGTTCCATTTAAACCTAATTGTTCCATCTGAAACTAAGTGTTCGATACTGTGCCAGGAGAAGCGCCTGATCTCTGAAATCTGTGGCGATACCACTCGAAACCGTATGTGTTCGACGAAACTAAGTGGCCGACCTTGTGAGAGAGGAAACGCCAGATGCGAAACATAGTTGCATTTTAAACTAATTGTTCTATCTGTAACTAAGTGTTCGATACTATGCCAGGAGAAGCGCCTCTTCTCTGAAATCTGTGGCGATGCCACTCGAAACCGTATGTGTT
The DNA here is from genome assembly GCA_910591585.2 of Nysson spinosus. Classification (NCBI taxonomy): domain Eukaryota; kingdom Metazoa; phylum Arthropoda; class Insecta; order Hymenoptera; family Crabronidae; genus Nysson; species Nysson spinosus. The sequence goes on along the minus strand of OU342836.1, from coordinate 363,568 downwards.
CGACGAAACTAAGTGGTCGCCTTGTGAGGGAAGTAACTCCAGATGCCATATTTAGTACAATTTTAAACTAATTGTTCTTTCTGAAACTATGTGTCTGATAGTCTGCCAGGAGAAGCGCCTGTTCTCTGCAATCGGTGGCGATGCTACACGAAACCGTATGTGTTCGAGGAAACTAAGTGGTCGACCTTGTGGGACAGGAAACTCCAGATGCGAAACTTAGTTCCATTTTAAACTAATTGTTCTATCTGAAACTAAGTGTTCGATACTGTGCCAGGAGAAACGCCTGTTCTCTGAAATCTGTGGCGATGCCGCTCGAAACCGTATGTGTTCGACAAAGCTAAGTGGTTGAGCTTGTGAGAGAGGATACTCCAGATGCGAAACATAGTTGCATTTTAAACTAATTGTTCTGGCTGAAATAAGTGTTCGATACTGTGCCAGGAGAAGCGCCTGTTCTCGGAAATCTGTCGCGATGCTACTCGAAACCGTATGTGTTCGACGAAACTAAGTGGCCGACCTTGTGAGAGAGGAAACTTCATATGCGAAACTTAGTTCCATTTTAAATTAATTGTTCTATCTGAAATTAAGTGTTCGATAATGTGCCAGGAGAAGCGCTAGTTCTCTGAAATCTGTGGCGATACCACTCGAAACCGTATGTGTTCGACGAAACTAAGTGGTCGACCTTGTGAAATAGGAAACTCCAGATGCGAAACTTAGTTCCATTTTAAACTAATTGTTCTATCTGAAACTAAGTGTTCGATACTGTGCCAGGAGAAGTGCCCGTTCTCTGAAATCTGTGGCGATGCTACTCGAAACCGTATGTGTTCGACGAAACTAAGTGGTCGACCTGCTGAGAGAGGAAACTCCAGATGCGAAACTGAGTTCCATTTTAAATTAATTGTTCTATCTGAAACTAAGTGTTCGCTACTGTGCCAGGGAAGCGCCTGTTCTCTGAAATATGTGGCGATGCCACTCGAAACCGTATGTGTTCGACGAAACTAAGTGGTTGACCTTGTGCGAGAGGATACTCCAGATGCGAAACTTAGTTCCATTTAAAATTAATTGTTCGATCTGAAACTAAGTGTTCGATACTGTGCCAGGAGAAGCGCCTGTTCTCTGAAATGTTTAGCGATGCCACTCGAAACCGTATGTGTTCGACGAAACTAAGTGGTCGACCTTGTGAGAGAGGATTCACCAGATGCGGAACATAGTTCCATTTTAAACTAATTGTTCGATCAGAAACTAAGTGTTCGATACTGTGCCAGGAGAAGCGCCTGTTCTCTGAAATCTGTGGCGATGCCACTCGAAACCGTATGTGTTCGACAAAATTAAGTGGTCGCCTTGTGAGGGAAGAAACTCCAGATGCGAAATTTAGTACAATTTTAAACTAATTGTTCTATCTGAAACTATGTGTCTGATAGTCTGCCAGGAGAAGCGCCTGTTCTCTGAAATCGGTTGCGATGCTACTCGAAACTGTATGTGTTCGACGAAACTAAGTGGTCGACCTTGTGAGAGAGGAAACTCCAGATGCGAAGCTTAGTTCCATTTTAAACTAATTGTTCTATCTGAAACTAAGTGTTCGATACTGTGCCAGAAGAAGCGCCTGTTCTCTGAAATCTGTGGCGATGCCACTCGAAACCGTATATGTTCGACGAAACTAAGTGGTCGACCTTGTGAGAGAGGATACTCCAGATGCGAAACATAGTTCCATTTTAAACTAATTGTTCTGTCTGAAATAAGTGTTCGATACTGTGCCAGGCGAAGCGCCTGTTCTCTGAAATCTGTGGCGATGTCCCTCGAAACCGTATGTGTTCGACGAAATTAAGTGGTCGCCTTGTGAGAGAGGAAACTCCAGATGCGAAGCTTAGTTCCATTTTAAACTAATTGTTCTATCTGATACTAAGTGTTCGATACTGTGCCAGGAGAAGCGCCTCTTCTCTGAAATCTGTGGCGATGCCACTCGAAACCGTATGTGTTCGACGAAACTAAGTGGTCGACCGTGTGAGAGAGGAAATTCCAGATGCGAAACATAGTTCCATTTTAAACTAATTGTTCTGTCTGAAATAAGTGTTCGATACTGTGCCAGGCGAAGCGCCTGTTCTCTGAAATCTGTGGCGATGCCACTCGAAACGGTATGTGTTCGACGAAACTAAGTAGTTGACCTTGTGAGAGAGGATACTCCAGATGCGAAGCTTTGTTCCATTTTAAACTAATTGTTCTTTCTGAAACTATGTGTCTGATAGTCTGCCAGGAGAAGCGCCTGTTCTCTGAAATCGGTGGCGATGCTACTCGAAACCGTATGTGTTCGACGAAACTAAGTTGTCGAACTTGTGAGAGAGGAAACGCCAAATGCGAAACATAGGTCCATATTAGACTAAATGTTCTATCTGAAACTAAGTGTTCGATAATGTGCCAGGAGAAGCGACAGTTCTCTGAAATCTGTGGCGATCCCACTCGAAACCGTATGTGTTCGACGAAACTAAGTGGTCGACCTTGTGAGGGAGGATACTCCAGATGCGAAACATAGTTCCATTTTCAACTAATTGTTCTGTCTGAAATAAGTATTCGATACTGTGCCAGGACAAGCGCCTGTTCTCTCATATCTGTGGCGATGCCACTCGAAACCGTATGTGTTCGACGAAACTAAGTGGTCGAACTTGTGAGAGAGGATACTCCAGATGCGAAACATAGTTCCATTTTAAACTAATTGTTCTGTCTGAAATAAGTGTTCGATACTGGGCCAGGCGAAGCGCCTGTTCTCCGAAATCTGTGGCGATGCCCCTCGAAACAGTATGTGTTCGACGAAATTAAGTGGTCGCCATGTGAGGGAAGAAACTCCAGATGCGAAATTTAGTACAATTTTAAACTAATTGTTCTATCTGAAACTATGTGTCTGATAGTCTGCCAGGAGAAGCGCCTGTTCTCTGAAATCGGTTGCGATGCTACTCGAAACTGTATGTGTTCGACGAAACTAAGTGGTCGACCTTGTGAGAGAGGAAACTCCAGATGCGAAGCTTAGTTCCATTTTAAACTAATTGTTCTATCTGATACTAAGTGTTCGATACTGTGCCAGGAGAAGCGCCTCTTCTCTGAACTCTGTGGCGATGCCACTCGAAACCGTATGTGTTCGACGAAATTAAGTGGTCGCCTTGTGAGGGAAGAAACTCCAGATGCGAAATTTAGTACAATTTTAAACTAATTGTTCTATCTGAAACTAAGTGTTCGATACTGTGCCAGGAGAGGCGCCTGTTCTCTGAAATCTTTGGCGATGCTACTCGAAACCGTATGTGTTCGACGAAACTAAGTGGTCGCCTTGAGAAAGAGGAAACTCCAGATGCGAAACTTATTACCATTTTAAACTAATTGTTCTACCTGAAACTAAGTGTTCGATACTGTGCCAGGAGAAGCGCCTGTTCTCTGAAATCTGTGGCGATGCCACTCGAAACCGTAGGTGTTCTTCGAAATTAAGTGGTCGCGTTGTGAGGGAAGAAACTCCAGATGCAAAATTTAGTACAATTTTAGACTAATTGTTCTATCTGAAACTATGTGTCTGATACTGTGCCAGGAGAAGCGCCTGTTCTCCGAAATCTGTGGCGTTGCCACTCGAAACCGTATGTGTTCAACGAAACTAAGTGGTCGACCTTGTTAGAGAGGAAACTCCAGATGCGAAACTTAGTTCCATTTTAAAATAATTGTTCTATCTGATACTAAGTGTTCGACACTGTGGCAGGAGAAGCGCCTGTTCTCTGCAATCTGTGGCGATGCCACTCGAAACCCTGTGTTCGACGAAACTAAGTGGTTGACCTTGTGAGAGAGCATACTCCAGATACGAAACATAGTTCCATTTTAAACTAATTGTTCTATCTGTAACTAAGTGGTTCGATAATGTGACAGGAGAAGCGTCTGTTCTCTGAAATCTGTGGCGATGCCACTCGAAACCGTATGTGTTCGACGAAACTAAGTGGCCGACCTTGTGAGAGAGGAAACTCCAGATGCGAAATATAGTTGCATTTTAAACTAATTGTTCCATCTGAAACTAAGTGTTCGATACTGTGCCAGGAGAAACTCCCGTTCTGCGAAATCTGTGGCGGTACTACTCGAAACCGTATATGTTCGACGAAACTAAGTGGCCGACCTTGTGAGAGAGGACACTCCAGATGCGAAACATAGATCCATTTTAAACTAATTGTTCTATCTGATACTGAGTGTTCGATAGTGTGCCAGGAGAAGAGCCTGTTCTCTGAAATGTGTGGCGATGCCACTCGAAACCGTATGTGTTCGACAAAATTAAGTGGTCGCCTTGTGAGGGAAGAAACTCCAGATGCGAAATTTAGTACAATTTTAAACTAATTGTTCTATCTGAAACTATGTGTCTGATAGTCTGCCAGGAGAAGCGCCTGTTCTCTGAAATCGGTTGCGATGCTACTCGAAACTGTATGTGTTCGACGAAACTAAGTGGTCGACCTTGTGAGAGAGGAAACTCCAGATGCGAAGCTTAGTTCCATTTTAAACTAATTGTTCTATCTGAAACTAAGTGTTCGATACTGTGCCAGAAGAAGCGCCTGTTCTCTGAAATCTGTGGCGATGCCACTCGAAACCGTATATGTTCGACGAAACTAAGTGGTCGACCTTGTGAGAGAGGATACTCCAGATGCGAAACATAGTCCCATTTTAAACTAATTGTTCTGTCTGAAATAAGTGTTCGATACTGTGCCAGGCGAAGCGCCTGTTCTCTGAAATCTGTGGCGATGTCCCTCGAAACCGTATGTGTTCGACGAAATTAAGTGGTCGCCTTGTGAGAGAGGAAACTCCAGATGCGAAGCTTAGTTCCATTTTAAACTAATTGTTCTATCTGATACTAAGTGTTCGATACTGTGCCAGGAGAAGCGCCTCTTCTCTGAAATCTGTGGCGATGCCACTCGAAACCGTATGTGTTCGACGAAACTAAGTGGCCGACCTTGTGAGAGAGGAAACTCCAGATGCGAAATATAGTTGCATTTTAAACTAATTGTTCCATCTGAAACTAAGTGTTCGATACTGTGCCAGGAGAAACTCCCGTTCTGCGAAATCTGTGGCGGTACTACTCGAAACCGTATATGTTCGACGAAACTAAGTGGTCGACCTTGTGAGAGAGGACACTCCAGATGCGAAACATAGATCCATTTTAAACTAATTGTTCTATCTGATACTGAGTGTTCGATAGTGTGCCAGGAGAAGAGCCTGTTCTCTGAAATGTGTGGCGATGCCGCTCGAAACCGTATGTGTTCGACGAAACTAAGTGGTTGACCTTGTGAGAGAGGATACTCCAGATGCGAAACATAGTTCCATTTAAACCTAATTGTTCCATCTGAAACTAAGTGTTCGATACTGTGCCAGGAGAAGCGCCTGATCTCTGAAATCTGTGGCGATACCACTCGAAACCGTATGTGTTCGACGAAACTAAGTGGCCGACCTTGTGAGAGAGGAAACGCCAGATGCGAAACATAGTTGCATTTTAAACTAATTGTTCTATCTGTAACTAAGTGTTCGATACTATGCCAGGAGAAGCGCCTCTTCTCTGAAATCTGTGGCGATGCCACTCGAAACCGTATGTGTTCGACGAAACTAAGTGGTCGCCTTGTGAGGGAAGTAACTCCAGATGCCATATTTAGTACAATTTTAAACTAATTGTTCTTTCTGAAACTATGTGTCTGATAGTCTGCCAGGAGAAGCGCCTGTTCTCTGCAATCGGTGGCGATGCTACACGAAACCGTATGTGTTCGAGGAAACTAAGTGGTCGACCTTGTGGGACAGGAAACTCCAGATGCGAAACTTAGTTCCATTTTAAACTAATTGTTCTATCTGAAACTAAGTGTTCGATACTGTGCCAGGAGAAACGCCTGTTCTCTGAAATCTGTGGCGATGCCGCTCGAAACCGTATGTGTTCGACAAAGCTAAGTGGTTGAGCTTGTGAGAGAGGATACTCCAGATGCGAAACATAGTTGCATTTTAAACTAATTGTTCCATCTGATACTAAGTATTCGATACTGTGCCAGGACAAGCGCCTGTTCTCTGAAATGTGTGGCGATGCCACTCGAAACCGTATGTGTTCGACGAAACTAAGTGGTCGACCTTGTGAGAGAAGAAACTCCAGAAGCGAAACTTAGTTCCATTTTAAACTAATTGTTCTTTCTGAAACTATGTGTTCGATGCTGTGCCAGGAGAAGCGCCTGTTCACTGAAATCTGTGGCGATGCCACTCGAAACCGTATGTGTACGACGAAACTAAGTGGTCGACCTTGTGAGGGAGGATACTCCAGATTCGAAACATAGTTACATTTTAAACTAATTGTTCTGGCTGAAATAAGTGTTCGATACTGTGCCAGGAGAAGCGCCTGTTCTCGGAAATCTGTCGCGATGCTACTCGAAACCGTATGTGTTCGACGAAACTAAGTGGCCGACCTTGTGAGAGAGGAAACTTCATATGCGAAACTTAGTTCCATTTTAAATTAATTGTTCTATCTGAAATTAAGTGTTCGATAATGTGCCAGGAGAAGCGCTAGTTCTCTGAAATCTGTGGCGATACCACTCCAAACCGTATGTGTGCGATGAAACTAAGTGGTCGACCTTGTGAGGGAGGAAACTCCAGATGCGAAACTTAGTTCCATTTTAAACTAATTGTTCTATCTGAAACTAAGTGTTCGATACTGTGCCAGGAGAAGTGCCCGTTCTCTGAAATCTGTGGCGATGCTACTCGAAACCGTATGTGTTCGACGAAACTAAGTGGTCGACCTGCTGAGAGAGGAAACTCCAGATGCGAAACTGAGTTCCATTTTAAATTAATTGTTCTATCTGAAACTAAGTGTTCGCTACTGTGCCAGGGAAGCGCCTGTTCTCTGAAATATGTGGCGATGCCACTCGAAACCGTATGTGTTCGACGAAACTAAGTGGTTGACCTTGTGCGAGAGGATACTCCAGATGCGAAACTTAGTTCCATTTAAAATTAATTGTTCGATCTGAAACTAAGTGTTCGATACTGTGCCAGGAGAACCGCCTGTTCTCTGAAATGTTTAGCGATGCCACTCGAAACCGTATGTGTTCGACGAAACTAAGTGGTCGACCTTGTGAGAGAGGATTCACCAGATGCGGAACATAGTTCCATTTTAAACTAATTGTTCGATCTGAAACTAAGTGTTCGATACTGTGCCAGGAGAAGCGCCTGTTCTCTGAAATCTGTGGCGATGCCACTCGAAACCGTATGTGTTCGACAAAATTAAGTGGTCGCCTTGTGAGGGAAGAAACTCCAGATGCGAAATTTAGTACAATTTTAAACTAATTGTTCTATCTGAAACTATGTGTCTGATAGTCTGCCAGGAGAAGCGCCTGTTCTCTGAAATCGGTTGCGATGCTACTCGAAACTGTATGTGTTCGACGAAACTAAGTGGTCGACCTTGTGAGAGAGGAAACTCCAGATGCGAAGCTTAGTTCCATTTTAAACTAATTGTTCTATCTGAAACTAAGTGTTCGATACTGTGCCAGAAGAAGCGCCTGTTCTCTGAAATCTGTGGCGATGCCACTCGAAACCGTATATGTTCGACGAAACTAAGTGGTCGACCTTGTGAGAGAGGATACTCCAGATGCGAAACATAGTTCCATTTTAAACTAATTGTTCTGTCTGAAATAAGTGTTCGATACTGTGCCAGGCGAAGCGCCTGTTCTCTGAAATCTGTGGCGATGTCCCTCGAAACCGTATGTGTTCGACGAAATTAAGTGGTCGCCTTGTGAGAGAGGAAACTCCAGATGCGAAGCTTAGTTCCATTTTAAACTAATTGTTCTATCTGATACTAAGTGTTCGATACTGTGCCAGGAGAAGCGCCTCTTCTCTGAAATCTGTGGCGATGCCACTCGAAACCGTATGTGTTCGACGAAACTAAGTGGCCGACCTTGTGAGAGAGGAAACTCCAGATGCGAAATATAGTTGCATTTTAAACTAATTGTTCCATCTGAAACTAAGTGTTCGATACTGTGCCAGGAGAAACTCCCGTTCTGCGAAATCTGTGGCGGTACTACTCGAAACCGTATATGTTCGACGAAACTAAGTGGTCGACCTTGTGAGAGAGGACACTCCAGATGCGAAATATAGATCCATTTTAAACTAATTGTTCTATCTGATACTGAGTGTTCGATACTGTGCCAGGACAAGCGCCTGTTCTCTGAAATGTGTGGCGATGCCACTCGAAACCGTATGTGTTCGACGAAACTAAGTGGTCGACCTTGTGAGAGAAGAAACTCCAGAAGCGAAACTTAGTTCCATTTTAAACTAATTGTTCTTTCTGAAACTATGTGTTCGATGCTGTGCCAGGAGAAGCGCCTGTTCACTGAAATATGTGGCGATGCCACTCGAAACCGTATGTGTACGACGAAACTAAGTGGTCGACCTTGTGAGGGAGGATACTCCAGATTCGAAACATAGTTACATTTTAAACTAATTGTTCTGGCTGAAATAAGTGTTCGATACTGTGCCAGGAGAAGCGCCTGTTCTCGGAAATCTGTCGCGATGCTACTCGAAACCGTATGTGTTCGACGAAACTAAGTGGCCGACCTTGTGAGAGAGGAAACTTCATATGCGAAACTTAGTTCCATTTTAAATTAATTGTTCTATCTGAAATTAAGTGTTCGATAATGTGCCAGGAGAAGCGCTAGTTCTCTGAAATCTGTGGCGATACCACTCGAAACCGTATGTGTTCGACGAAACTAAGTGGTCGACCTTGTGAAATAGGAAACTCCAGATGCGAAACTTAGTTCCATTTTAAACTAATTGTTCTATCTGAAACTAAGTGTTCGATACTGTGCCAGGAGAAGCGCCTGTTCTCTGAAATCTGTGGCGATGCCACTCGAAACCGTATGTGTGCGACGAAACTAAGTGGTCCACCTTGTGAGGGAGGATACTCCAGATGCGAAACATAGTTACATTTTAAACAAATTGTTCTGTCTTTAATAAGTGTTCGATACTGTGCCAGGAGAAGCGCCTGCTCTCTGAAATCTGTGGCGATGCTACTCGAAACCGTATGTTTTCGACGAAAATAAGTGGTCGACCTTGTGAGAGAGGAAACTCCAGAAGCGAAACATAGTTCCATTTTAAACAAATTGTTCTATCTGAAACTAAGTGTTCGATACTGTGCCAGGAGAAGCGCCTGTTCTCTGAAATCTGTGGCGATTCCACTCGAAACCGTATGTGTTCGACGAAACTAAGTGGCCGACCTTTTGAGGGAGGAAACTCCAGAAGTGGAACTTAGTTTCATTTAAAACTAACTGTGCTACCTGAAACTAAGTGTTCGATAATGTGCCAGGAGAAGCGCCTGTTCTGCGAAATCTGTGGCGATACCACTCCAAACCGTATGTGTTCGACGAAACTAAGTGGTCGGCCTTGTGAGAGTGGAAACTCCAGAAGTGAAACATAGTTTCATTTAAAAGTAACTGTTCTATCTGAAACTAAGTGTTCGATACTGTACCAGGAGAAGCGCCTGTTCTGCGAAATCTGTGGCGATACCACTCCAAACCGTATGTGTTCGACGAAACTAAGTGGTCGGCCTTGTGAGAGTGGAAACTCCAGAAGTGAAACATAGTTTCATTTAAAAGTAACTGTTCTATCTGAAACTAAGTGTTCGATACTGTACCAGGAGAAGCGCCTGTTCTCTGAAATCTGTGGCGATGCCACTCGAAACCGTATGTGTGCGATGAAACTAAGTGGTCGACCATGTGAGGGAGGATACTCCAGATGCGAAACATATTTACATTTTAAACAAATTGTTCTGTCTTTAATAAGTGTTCGATACTGTGCCAGGAGAAGCGCCTGCTCTCTGAAATCTGTGGCGATGCTACTCGAAACCATATGTGTTCGACGAAACTAAGTGGTCGACATTGTGAGAGAAGAAACTCCAGAAGCGAAACTTAGTTCCATTTTAAACTAATTGTTCTATCTGAAACTATGTGTTCGATGCTGTGCCAGGAGAAGCGCCTGTTCTCTGAAATGTGTAGCGATGCCACTCGAAACCGTATGTGTTCGACGAAACTAAGTGGTCGACCTTGTGAGAGAGGATTCACCAGATGCGGAACATAGTTCCATTTTAAACTAATTGTTCGATCTGAAACTAAGTGTTCGATACTGTACCAGGAGAAGCGCCTGTTCTCTGAAATCTGTGGCGATGCCACTCGAAACCGTATGTGTGCGACGAAACAAAGTCGTCCACCTTGTGAGGGAGGATACTCCAGATGCGAAACATAGTTACATTTTAAACAAATTGTTCTGTCTTTAATAAGTGTTCGATACTGTGCCAGGAGAAGCGCCTGCTCTCTGAAATCTGTGGCGATGCTACTCGAAACCGTATGTTTTCGACGAAAATAAGTGGTCGAACTTGTGAGAGAGGAAACTCCAGAAGCGAAACATAGTTCCATTTTAAACTAATTGTTCTATCTGAAACTAACGAGGAGAGGTTGTCAGTCGGGGATGAGATTTTTCAACGAGACTTTGGGGAAACGTAGTACAATCAGAACTGATTCCATTGCGCCCAAGAATTTGCCCTAACGACCCACGGTTTTTTAAGAAAAAAGGTTTAAAATTAAACGTGCCTTACATATGTTTATGCACCTTTTCTTATACAGTGTGACCCTAGCGGAACGGATAGCGCGCCTGCCTCACGCCGCGCAGATCCGAGTTCAAATCCTCGATGGGGCGAAAGACGACGTTAAACTTTTTTTTCGGCGAAAATAATTCAGAACGGTAAAAAACAAGTTTCTAACATTGGAAATTAATTTCTTAAAGAATAATGCGAGAAAAGGTATTTTTACACATTATATCCTAAATTATTTTATGCATGCACACACAGAAACATATGTATAATACACAAAAATACAATTAACGGTAAAAATAAAGTTATGATTATTATATATAAAAAGTAAAAGTAATAAATAAAACATCGGTAGAAACATTTAATTGTAATACACATATGTACATCTGACACGCATAAAAATGGTAATCAGAAGTAAGAATTAGTGGACGGTTTAGATCATTGTAAAAAGAATAAAACGAAGATACAATTTAGGATATAATGTGTAAAAATACCTTTTCTCGCATTATGATATAATGTGTAAAAATACCTTTTCTCGCATTATTCTTTAAGAAATTAATTTCCAATGTTAGAAACTTGTTTTTTACCGTTCTGAATTATTTTCGCCGAAAAAAAAGTTTAACGTCGTCTTTCGCCCCATCGAGGATTTGAACTCGGATCTGCGCGGCGTGAGGCAGGCGCGCTATCCGTTCCGCTAGGGTCACACTGTATAAGAAAAGGTGCATAAACATATGTAAGGCACGTTTAATTTTAAACCTTTTTTCTTAAAAAACCGTGGGTCGTTAGGGCAAATTCTTGGGCGCAATGGAATCAGTTCTGATTGTACTACGTTTCCCCAAAGTCTCGTTGAAAAATCTCATCCCCGACTGACAACCTCTCCTCGTAAGTGTTCGATACTGTGCCAGGAGAAGCGCCTGTTCTCTGAAATCTGTGGCGATTCCACTCGAAACCGTATGTGTTCGACGAAACTAAGTGGCCGACCTTTTGAGGGAGGAAACTCCAGAAGTGGAACTTAGTTTCATTTAAAACTAACTGTGCTACATGAAACTAAGTGTTCGATAATGTGCCAGGAGAAGCGCCTGTTCTGCGAAATCTGTGGCGATACCACTCCAAACCGTATGTGTTCGACGATACTAAGTGGCCGACCTTGTGAGAGAGGAAACTCCAGATGCGAACCTTTGTTCCATTTTAAACTAATTGTTCAATCTGAATGTGTTCGATACTGTGCCAGGCGAAGCGCCTGTTCTCTGAAATCTGTGGCGATGCCACTCGAAACCGTATGTGTGCGATGAAACTAAGTGGTCGACCTTGTGAGGGAGGATACTCCAGATGCGAAACATATTTACATTTTAAACAAATTGTTCTGTCTTTAATAAGTAATCGATACTGTGCCAGGAGAAGTGCCCGTTCTCTGAAATCTGTGGCGATGCTACTCGAAACCGTATGTGTTCGACGAAACTAAGTGGTCGACCTGCTGAGAGAGGAAACTCCAGATGCGAAACTGAGTTCCATTTTAAATTAATTGTTCTATCTGAAACTAAGTGTTCGCTACTGTGCCAGGGAAGCGCCTGTTCTCTGAAATCTGTGGCGATTCCACTCGAAACCGTATGTGTTCGACGAAACTAAGTGGCCGACCTTTTGAGGGAGGAAACTCCAGAAGTGGAACTTAGTTTCATTTAAAACTAACTGTGCTACCTGAAACTAAGTGTTCGATAATGTGCCAGGAGAAGCGCCTGTTCTGCGAAATCTGTGGCGATACCACTCCAAACCGTATGTGTTCGACGAAACTAAGTGGTCGGCCTTGTGAGAGTGGAAACTCCAGAAGTGAAACATAGTTTCATTTAAAAGTAACTGTTCTATCTGAAACTAAGTGTTCGATACTGTACCAGGAGAAGCGCCTGTTCTGCGAAATCTGTGGCGATACCACTCCAAACCGTATGTGTTCGACGAAACTAAGTGGTCGGCCTTGTGAGAGAGGAAACTCCAGAAGTGAAACATAGTTTCATTTAAAAGTAACTGTTCTATCTGAAACTAAGTGTTCGATACTGTACCAGGAGAAGCGCCTGTTCTCTGAAATCTGTGGCGATGCCACTCGAAACTGTATGTGTGCGATGAAACTAAGTGGTCGACCTTGTGAGGGAGGATACTCCAGATGCGAAACATATTTACATTTTAAACAAATTGTTCTGTCTTTAATAAGTGTTCGATACTGTGCCAGGAGAAGCGCCTGCTCTCTGAAATCTGTGGCGATGCTACTCGAAACCATATGTGTTCGACGAAACTAAGTGGTCGACATTGTGAGAGAAGAAACTCCAGAAGCGAAACTTAGTTCCATTTTAAACTAATTGTTCTATCTGAAACTATGTGTTCGATGCTGTGCCAGGAGAAGCGCCTGTTCACTGAAATCTGTGGCGATGCCACTCGAAACCGTATGTGTACGACGAAACTAAGTGGTCGACCTTGTGAGGGAGGATACTCCAGATGCGAAACATAGTTACATTTTAAACTAATTGTTCTGTCTGAATCTAAGTTTTCGATACCGTGCCAGGAGAAGCGCATGTTTTTTGAAATCTGTGGCAATGCGCACCCGAAACCGTATGTGTTCGACGAAACTAATTGGTCGATACTCTGCCAGAGGAAACTCCCCGTCTGCGAAATCTGTGGCGATGACATTCGAAACCGTATGTGTTCGGCGAAACTAAGTGGTCGAACTTGTGAGATAGGAAACTCCAGATGCGAAACTTAGTTCCATTTTAAACTAATTGTTCTATCTGAAACTATGTGTTCGATACTGTGCCAGGAGAAGCGCCTGTTCTCTGACATCTGTGGCGATGCCACTCGAAACCGTATGTGTGCGACGAAACAAAGTGGTCGACCTTGTGAGGGAGGATACTCCAGATGCGAAACATAGTTACATTTTAAACTAATTGTTCTGTCTGAAATAAGTGTTCGATACTGTGCCAGGAGAAGCGCCTGTTCTCGGAAATCTGTCGCGAAGCTACTCGAAACCGTATGTGTTCGACGAAACTAAGTGGCCGACCTTGTGAGATAGGAAACTCCAGATGCGAAACTTAGTTCCATTTTAAACTAATTGTTCTATCTGAAACTAAGTGTTCGATACTGTGCCAGGAGAAGTGTCCGTTCTCTGAAATCTGTGGCGATGCTACTCGAAACCGTATGTGTTCGACGAAACTAAGTGGTCGACCTGCTGAGAGAGGAAACTCCAGATGCGAAACTGAGTTCCATTTTAAATTAATTGTTCTATCTGAAACTAAGTGTTCGCTACTGTGCCAGGGAAGCGCCTGTTCTCTGAAATCTGTGGCGATGCCACTCGAAACCGTATGTGTTCGACGAAACTAAGTGGTCGGCCTTGGGAGAGTGGAAACTCCAGAAGTGGAACTTAGTTCCATTTAAAACTAAGTGTTCCATCTGAAACTAAGTGTTCGATACAGTGCCAGGACACGCGCCTGTTCTCTGAAATCTGTCGCGATGCTACTCGAAACCGTATGTGTTCGACGAAACTAAGTGGCCGACCTTGTGAGAGAGGAAACTCCAGATGCGAAAGTTAGTTCCATTTTAAACTAATTGTTCTATCTGATACTAAGTGTTCGATACTGTGCCAGGAGAAACGCAGTTCCCTGAAATCTGTGGCAATGCCACTCGAAACCGTATGTGTTCGACGAAACTAAGTGTTCGACCTTGTGAGAGAGGAAACTCCAGATGCGAAACTTAGTTCCATTTTAAACTAATTGTTCTATCTGAAACTAAGTGTTCGATACTGTGCCAGGAGAAGCGCCTGTTCTCTGAAATCAGTGGCGATGCTACTCGAAACGGTATATGTTCGATGAAACTAAGTGGTCACCTTGTGAGAGAGGAAACTCCATATGCGAAACATAGTTCCACTTTAAACTAATTGTTCTATCTGAAACTAAGTGTTCGATACTGTGCCACGAGAAGAGCCTGTTCTCTGAAATCAGTGGCGATGCTACTCGAAACGGTATATGTTCGATGAAACTAAGTGGTCAACTTGTGAGAGAGGAAACTCCATATGCGAAACATAGTTCCACTTTAAACTAATTGTTCTATCTGCAACTAAGTGTTCGATACTGTGCCACGAGAAGAGCCTGTTCTCTGAAATCTGTGGCGATGCCACTCGAAACCGTATGTGTTCGACGAAACTAAGTGGTCGATCTTGTGAGAGAGGAAACTCCAGATGCGAAACTTAGTTCCATTTTAAACCAAATGTTCCATCTGAAACTAAGTGTTCGTTAATCTGCCAGTAGAAGCGCCTGTTCTCTGAAACCTGTGGCGTTGCTACTCGAAACCGTATGTGTTCGACGAAACTAAGTGGTCGACCTTCTGAGAGAGGAAACTCCAGATGCGAAACTTAGTTCCATTTTAAACTAATTGTTCTATCTGAAGCTAAGTGTTCGATACTGTGCCAGGAGAATCGCCTGTTCTCTGAAATCTGTGGCGATGCCACTCGAAACCGTATGTGTTCGACGATACTAAGTGGCCGACCTTGTGAGAGAGGAAACTCCAGATGCGAACCTTTGTTCCATTTTAAACTAATTGTTCAATCTGAAAGTGTTCGATACTGTGCCAGGCGAAGCGCCTGTTCTCTGAAATCTGTGGCGATGCTACTCGAAACCGTATGTGTTCGACGATACTAAGTGGCTGACGTTGTGAGAGAGGAAACTCCAGATGCGAAACTTAGTTCCATTTTAAACTAATTGTTCTACCTGAAAGTGTTCGATACTGTACCAGGAGAAGCGCCGGTTCTCTGAAATCTTTGGCGATGCTACTCGAAACCGTATGTGTTCGGCGAAACTAAGTTGTCGACCTTGTGGGAGAGGAAACTCCAGATGCGAAACTTAGTTCCATTTTAAAACAAATGTCCATCTGTAAATAACAAGGGAACATACCGAGTGCGCATACGCCGATTTTGATAAAATTTATATGGGAGATAGTTGTCGAAAAAATATTTGACCCGTATTTTTCTTTATCGGCTGACATTGCCTTTGAAGGGGTGCAAACAGCCCTCAAAGTATGGGGAAAAAACCGTTTTTTGTAATATCTCGGAAACGAGAGGTCGTAGGATAATGATTCTTCTTCAGGATTATGTGTTTTTCAATAGGGAATTTAGTGGCATTAAAAATTACGAGAAAAATTCATTTGTTTAAAAAATATTTAGAAAAATTGATTTGTTTTTGCAATTTCCCATACTAAATATTAATATATTTTCATACAATTTGGTGTGTGTATACTATGGACCAAAATAAAGGTTAGGTGTTTTTGGAAATTTTTGTTTCTTGTCATATAACATTATTTATCACGTGCACAGTTTTCTCCGACGCTGCGCGAGACGGAGGCATGCGTTACGTATTACAGAATGCACTATAAGCTTTTACAATACTTTAAGTAATTGTATTGTTTTATATGCATGTCTTTACTTGTCCCTTCAATAAACAGCGGATCAATCATCAAATATTAATTCCTGCTGCATTTCTACATTCGTGTATTGTGCTTCTTTGCACCTATCAATTAGATCTATAATGTTCCGTGCCAGTTCAATCTCCTTCCCGTTCGTAGTTGTCTTCTGGTTACTGTTCCTATAATTGTATGTTTCCATCAAGATGGTTAAAACATTAATCGGGTTAATCTTCATCTTCATAAAAATAAATCTAGATTTAAATAATTTTAAAGTGAAGTGAACAGATTTGAAAAATATATTGAAATTAAAATAAAATATTAATAATAATATATGTTATGGTGATTGCTCTTCTGGTGACAGTATCTAGCCGAAAAGCACCACCAGTAATACCCTTGAGAACAACGTCCGTGAGCGCTCCAACCGTAGCACAGAGGGAATAGCAGCTACGTAGGTCATAAAAGCCTTCTATCATATATTCCTTACAGCGGTGATTATGACCGCGTCACTTTCATACCTGAACCTCCGTTGTTTATTGAAGGGACAAGTAAAGACATGCATATAAAACAATATAATTACTTAAAGTATTGTAAAAGCTTATAGTGCATTCTGTAATACGTAACCCATGCCTCCGTCTCGCGCAGCGTCGGAGAAAACTGTGCACGTGATAAATAATGTTATATGACAAGAAACAAAAATTTCCAAAAACACCTAACCTTTATTTTGGTCCATAGTATACACACACCAAATTGTATGAAAATATATTAATATTTAGTATGGGAAATTGCAAAAACAAATCAATTTTTCTAAATATTTTTTAAACAAATGAATTTTTCTCGTAATTTTTAATGCCACTAAATTCCCTATTGAAAAACACATAATCCTGAAGAAGAATCATTATCCTACGACCTCTTGTTTCCGAGATATTACAAAAAACGGTTTTTTCCCCATACTTTGAGGGCTATTTTCACCCCTTCAAAGGCAATGTCAGCCGATAAAGAAAAATACGGGTCAAATATATTTCGACAACTATCTCCCATATAAATTTTATCAAAATCGGCGTATGCGCACTCGGTATGTTCCCTTGTAAGTTTCGCATCTGGAGTTTCCTCTCTCACAAGGCCGACCACTTAGTTTCGTCGAACACATACGGTCTCGAGCACCATCGCGACAGATTTCAGAGAGCAGGGGCTTCCCCTGGCACAGTTTCGAACACTTATGTCAGACACAACAATTAGTTTAAAATGGAAATATGTTTCGCATCTGGAGATTCCTCTCCCACAAGGTCGACCACTTAGTTTCGCCGAACACATACGGTTTCGAGTGGCATCGCCACACATTTCAGAGAACAGGCGCTTCTCCTGGCACAGTATCGAACACTTAGCATCAGATAGAACAATTAGTTTAAAATGGAACTAAGCTTCGCATCTGGAGTTTCCTCTCTTACAAGGTCGACCACCTAGTTTCGTCGAACACATACGGTGTCGAGTATCATCGCCACAGATTTCAGAGAACTGGCGCTTCTCCTGGCACAGTATCGAGCACTTATTTCAGACAGAACAATTAGATTAAAATGGAATTATATTTCGCATTTGGAGTTTCCTCTCTCACAAGGTCGACCACTGAGTTTCGCCGAACACATAATGTTTCGAGTGGCACCGCCACTGATTTCAGAGAACAGGCGCTTCTCCTGGCACAGTATCGAACACTTAGTATCAGATAGAACAATTAGTTTAAAATGGAACTAAGCTTCGCATCTGGAGTTTCCTCTCTCACAAAGTCGACCACCTAGTTTCGTCGAACACATACGGTTTCGAGTAGCATCGCCACAGATTTCAGAGAACAGGCGCTTCTCCTGGCACAGTATCGAGCACTTATTTCAGACAGGACAATTAGATTAAAATGGAACTATGTTTCGCATTTGGAGTTTCCTCTCTCACAAGGTCGACCACTGAGTTTCGCCGAACACATAATGTTTCGAGTGGCACCGCCACTGATTTCAGAGAACAGGCGCTTCTCCTGGCACAGTATCGAACACTTAGTATCAGATAGAACAATTAGTTTAAAATGGAACTAAGCTTCGCATCTGGAGTTTCCTCTCTCACGAGATCGACGACTTAGTTTCGTCGAACACATACGGTTTCGAGTGGCATCGCCACAGATTTCAGAGAACAGGCGCTTCTCCTGGCACAGTATCGAACATATAGTTGCAGATAGAACAATTAGTTTAAAATGGAACTAAGTTTCGCATCTGGAGTTTCCTCTCTCACAAGGTCGACCACTTAATTTCGTCGAACACATACGGTTTCGAGTGGCATCGCCACAGATTTCAGAGAACAGGCGCTTCTCCTGGCACAGTATCGAACACTTAGTATCAGAGAGAACAATTAGTTTAAAATGGAACTAAACTTCGCATCTGGAGTTTCCTCTCTCACAAGATCGACGACTTAGTTTCGTCGAACAGATACGGTTTCGAGTGGCATCGCCACAGATTTCAGAGAACAGGCGCTTCTCCTGGCACAGTATCGAACACATAGTTTCAGATAAAACAATTAATTTAAAATGGTACTAAATATCGCATCTGGAGTTTCCTCTCTCACAAGGCGGCCACTTAGTTTCGTGGAACACTTTCGGTTTCGAGTAGCATCGCCACAGATTTCAGAGAACAGGCGCTTCTCCTGGCACAGTATCGAACACTTAGTTTCAGATAGAACAATTAGTTTAAAATGGTACTAAATTTCGCATCTGGAGTTTCCTCTCTCACAAGGTCGACCACTTAATTTCGTCGAACACATACGGTTTCGAGTGGCATCGCCACAGATTTCAGAGAACAGGCGCTTCTCCTGGCACAGTATCGAACACTTAGTATCAGAGAGAACTATTAGTTTAAAATGGAACTAAACTTCGCATCTGGAGTTACCTCTCTCACAAGATCGACGACTTAGTTTCGTCGAACAGATACGGTTTCGAGTGGCATCACCACAGATTTCAGAGAACAGGCGCTTCTCCTGGCACAGTATCGAACACTTAGTATCAGAGAGAACTATTAGTTTAAAATGGAACTAAACTTCGCATCTGGAGTTTCCTCTCTCACAAGGCGGCCATTTAGTTTCGTGGAACACATTCGGTTTTGAGTAGCATCGCCACATGTTTCAGAGAACAGGCGCTTCTCCTGGCACAGTATCGAACACTTAGTTTCAGATAGAACAATTAGTTTAAAATGGTACTAAGTTTCGCATCTGGAGTATCCTCTCTCACAAGGCGGCCACTTAGTTTCGTGGAACACATTCGGTTTCGAGTTGCATCGTCACAGATTTCAGAGAACAGGCGCTACTCCTGGCAGAGTATCGAACACTTAGTTTCAGATACAACAATTAGTTTAAAATGGAACTAAGTTTCGCATCTGGAGTTTGCTCTCTCACAAGGTCGACCACTTAATTTCGTCGAACACATACGGTTTCGAGTGGCATCGCCACAGATTTCAGAGAACAGGCGCTTCTCCTGGCACAGTATCGAACACTTAGTATCAGAGAGAACTATTAGTTTAAAATGGAACTAAACTTCGCATCTGGAGTTACCTCTCTCACAAGATCGACGACTTAGTTTCGTCGAACAGATACGGTTTCGAGTGGCATCACCACAGATTTCAGAGAACAGGCGCTTCTCCTGGCACAGTATCGAACACTTAGTATCAGAGAGAACTATTAGTTTAAAATGGAACTAAACTTCGCATCTGGAGTTTCCTCTCTCACAAGGCGGCCATTTAGTTTCGTGGAACACATTCGGTTTTGAGTAGCATCGCCACATATTTCAGAGAACAGGCACTTCTCCTGGCACAGTATCGAACACTTAGTTTCAGATAGAACAATCTTTTTAAAATGGAACTAAGTTTCGCATCTGGAGTTTCCTCTCTCACAAGGTCGACAACTTAGTTTCGTCAAACACGTACGGTTTCGAGTGGCAACGCCACAGATTTCAGAGAACAGGCGCTTCTCCTGGTACAGTATCGAACACTTAGTATCAGATAGAACAATTAGTTTAAAATGGAACTAACGTCCTCATCTGGAGTTTCCTCTCTCACCATGTCGACAACTTAGTTTCCTCGAACAAATACGGTTTCGAGTGGTATCGCCACAGATTTCAGAGAACAGGCGCTTCTCCTGGCGCAGTATCGAACACTTAGTTACAGATAGAACAATTAGTTTAAAATGGATCTATGTTTCGCATCTGGAGTGTCCTCTCTCACAAGGTCGACCACTTAGTTTCCTCGAACACATACGGTTTCGAGTAGCATCGCCACAGATTTCAGAACACAGGCGCTTCTCGCGGCACAGTATCGAACACTTAGTATCAGATAGAACAATTAGTTTAAAATGGTACTATGTTCGCATCTGGAGTTTCCTCTTTCACAAGGCGACCACTTAGTTTCGTCGAACACATACGGTTTCGAGTGTGATCGCCACAGATTTCAGAGAAGAGACGCTTCTCCTGGCACAGTATCGAACACTTTCAGATAGAACAATTAGTTTAAAATGGAACTAAGTTCCGCATCTGGAGCTTCCTCTCTCACAAGGTCGACAACTTATTTTCGTCGAACAAATACGGTTTCGAGTGGCATCGCCACAGATTTCAGGGAGCAGGCGCTTCTCCTGGCACAGTATCGAACACATAGTTTCAGATAGAACAATTAGTTTAAAATGGTACTATGTTTCGCATCTGGAGTTTCCTCTTTCACAAGGCGACCACTTAGTTTCGTCGAACACATACGGTTTCGAGTAGCATCGCCACAGATTTCAGAGAACAGGCGCCTCTCCTGGCACAGTATCGAACACTTAGTTTCATATAGAACTATTAGTTTAAAATGGAAGTTAGATTCGCATCTACAGTTTCCTATCTCACAAGGTCGACCACTTAGTTTCGTCGAACACAAACGGTTTCGAGTAGCATCGCCACAGATTTCAGAGAACAAGCGCTTCTCCTGGCACATTATCGATCACTTAGTTTCAGATAGAACAATTAGTTTAAAATGGAACTAAGTTTCGCATCTGGAGTTTCCTCTCTCACAAGGTCGGCCACTTAGTTACGTCGAACACATACGGGTTCGAGTAGCATCGCCACTGATTTCAGAGAACAGGCGCTTCTCCTGGCACAGTATCGAGCACTTTCAGATAGAACAATTAGTTTAAAATGGAACTAAGTTGCGCATCTGGAGTTTCCTCTCTCACAAGTTCGTCCACTTAGTTTCGTCGAAAACATACGGTTTCGAGTGGCATCGCCACAGATTTCAGAGAACAGGTGCTTCTCCTGGCACAGTATCGAACACTTAGTTTCAGATAGAACATTTAGTTTAAAATGGAACTAAGTTTCGCATCTGGAGTTTCCTCTCTCACAAGGTCGGCCACTTAGTTACGTCGAACACATACGGGTTCGAGTAGCATCGCCACTGATTTCAGAGAACAGGCGCTTCTCCTGGCACAGTATCGAACACTTTCAGATAGAACAATTAGTTTAAAATGGAACTAAGCTCCGCATCTGGAGTTTCCTCTCTCACAAGGTCGTCCACTTAGTTTCGTCGAACACATACGGTTTCGAGTGGCATCGCCACAGATTTCAGGGAACAGGCGCTTCTCCTGGCACAGTATCGAACACTAAGTATCAGATAGAACAATTAGTTTAAAATGGAACTAAGCTTCGCATCTGGAGTTTCCTCTCTCACAAGGTCGATCACTTAGTTTCGTCGAACACATACAGTTTCGAGTAGCATCGCCACCGATTTCAGAGAACAGGCGCTTCTCCTGGCAGACTATCAGACACATAGTTTCAGATAGAACAATTAGTTTAAAATTGTACTAAATTTCGCATCTGGAGTTTCTTCCCTCACAAGGCGACCACTTAGTTACGTCGAACACATCCGGTTTCGAGTGGCATCGCCACAAATTTCAGAGAACAGGCGCTTCTCCTGGCACAGTACGGAACACTTAGTTTCAGATAGAACAATTAGTTTAAAATGGAACTAAGTTTCGCATCTGGAGTTTCGTCTCCCACAAGGTCGACCACTTAGTTTCGTCGAACACATACGGTTTCGAGTGGCATCGACACAGATTTCAGAGAACAGGCGCTTCGCCTGGCACAGTATCGAACACTTATTTCAGACCGAACAATTAGTTTAAAATGGAACTAAGTTTCGCATCTGGAGATTCCTCTCCCAAAAGGTCGACCAATTAGATTCGTCGAACACATACGGTTTCGAGTGGCATCGCCACAGATTTCAGAGAACAGGCGCTTCGCCTGGCACAGTATCGAACACTTATTTCAGACCGAACAATTAGTTTAAAATGGAACTATGTTTCGCATCTGGAGTATCCTCTCTCACAAGGTCGACCACTTAGTTTCGTCGAATATATACGGTTTCGAGTGGCATCACCACAGATTTCAGAGAACACGTGCTTCTCCTGGCACAGTGTCGAACACTTAGTTTCAGATAGAACAATTTGTTTAAAATGGAACTAAGGTTCGCATCTGGAGATTCCTCTCCCACAAGGTCGACCAATTAGATTCGTCGAACACATACGGTTACGAGTGGCATCGCCACAGATATCTGAGAACTGGCGCTTCTCCTGGCACAGTATCGAATACTTAGTATCAGATGGAACAATTAGTTTAAAATGGAACTATATTTCGCATTTGGAGTTTCCTCTCTCACAAGGTGGACCACTTAGTTTCATCGAACACATACGGTTTCGAGTAGCATCGCCACAGATTTCAGAGAACAGGCGCGTCTCCTGGCACAGTATCGAACACTTAGTTTCAGATAGAGCAATTAATTTAAAATGGAACTAAGTTTCGCATCTGGAGTTTCCTCTCCCACAAGGTCGACCACTTAGTTTCCTCGAACACATACGGTTTCGAGTAGCATCGCCACAGATTTCAGAGAACAGGCGCTTCTCCTGGCACAGTATCGAGCACGTAGTTTCAGATAGAACAATTAGTTTAAAATGGAACTATGTTTCGCATCTGGAGTTCCTCTCTCACAAGGTCGACAACTTAGTTTCGTCAAACACATACGGTTTCGAGTGGCATAGCCACAGATTTCAGAGAACAGGCGCTTCTCCTAGCACATTATCGAACACTTAGTTTCAGATAGAACAATTAGTTTAAAATGGAACTAAGTTTCGCAACTGGAGTTTCCTCTCTCACAAGGTCGACCACTTAGTTTCGTTGAACACATACGGTATCGAGTGGCAACGCCACAGATTTCAGAGAACAGGCGCTTCTGCTGGCAGATTATCGAACACTTAGTTTCAGATGGAACATTTGGTTTAAAATGGAACTAAGTTTCGCATCTGGAGTTTCCTCCCTCAGAAGGTCGACCACTTAGTTTCGTCGAACACATACGGTTTCGAGTAGCATCGCCACAAATTTCAGAGAACAGGCGCTTCTCCTGGCACAGTACGGAACACTTAGTTTCAGATAGAACAATTAGTTTAAAATGGAACTAAGTTTCGCATCTGGAGTTTCGTCTCCCACAAGGTCGACCACTTAGTTTCGTCGAACACATACGGTTTCGAGAGGCATCGCCACAGATTTCAGAGAACAGGCGCTTCTCCTGGCACAGTATCGAAAACTTAGTTTCTGATAGAACAATTAGTTTAAAATGGAAATAAGCTTCGCATCTGGAGTTTCTTCCCTCACAAGGTCGACCAATTAGATTCGTCGAACACATACGGTTTCGAGTGGCATCGCCACAGATTTCAGAGAACAGGCGCTTCGCCTGGCACAGTATCGAACACTTATTTCAGACCGAACAATTAGTTTAAAATGGAACTAAGTTTCGCATCTGGAGATTCCTCTCCCAAAAGGTCGACCAATTAGATTCGTCGAACACATACGGTTTCGAGTGGCATCGCCACAGATTTCAGAGAACAGGCGCTTCGCCTGGCACAGTATCGAACACTTATTTCAGACCGAACAATTAGTTTAAAATGGAACTATGTTTCGCATCTGGAGTATCCTCTCTCACAAGGTCGACCACTTAGTTTCGTCGAATATATACGGTTTCGAGTGGCATCACCACAGATTTCAGAGAACACGTGCTTCTCCTGGCACAGTGTCGAACACTTAGTTTCAGATAGAACAATTTGTTTAAAATGGAACTAAGTTTCGCATCTGGAGATTCCTCTCCCACAAGGTCGACCAATTAGATTCGTCGAACACATACGGTTACGAGTGGCATCGCCACAGATATCAGAGAACTGGCGCTTCTCCTGGCACAGTATCGAATACTTAGTATCAGATGGAACAATTAGTTTAAAATGGAACTATATTTCGCATTTGGAGTTTCCTCTCTCACAAGGTGGACCACTTAGTTTCATCGAACACATACGGTTTCGAGTAGCATCGCCACAGATTTCAGAGAACAGGCGCGTCTCCTGGCACAGTATCGAACACTTAGTTTCAGATAGAACCATTAGTTTAAAATGGTACTAAATTTCGCATCTGGAGTTTCCTCTACCACAAGGACGACCACATAGTTTCGTCGAACACATACGGTTTCGAGTCGCATCGCCACAGATTTCAGAGAACAGGCGCTTCTGCTGGCACAGTAACGAACACTTAGTTTCAGATAGAGCAATTAGTTTAAAATGGAACTAAGTTTCGCATCTGGAGTTTCCTCTCCCACAAGGTCGACCACTTAGTTTCCTCGAACACATACGGTTTCGAGTAGCATCTCCACAGATTTCAGAGAACAGGCGCTTCGCCTGGCACAGTATCGAACACTTAGTTTCAGATAGAACAATTAGTTTAAAATAGCACTAAGTTTCGCGTCTAGAGTTTCCTCTCTCACAAGGTCGACCACTCAGTTTCGTCGAACACGTGCGGTTTCGAGTGGCATCGCCAGAGATTTCAGAGAACAGTCGCTTCTCCTGGCACAGTGTCGAACACTTAGTTTCAGATAGAACAATTAGTTTAAAATAGCACTAAGTTCCGCGTCTAGAGTTTCCTCTCTCACAAGGTCGACCACTCAGTTTCGTCGAACACATACCGTTTCGAGTGGTATCCCCACAGGTTTCACAGAACGGGCGCTTCTCCTGGCACAGTATCGAACACTTAGTTCCAGATAGAACAATTAGTTTAAAATAGCACTAAGTTTCGCGTCTAGAGTTTCCTCTCTCACAAGGTCGACCACTCAGTTTCGTCGAACACGTGCGGTTTCGAGTGGCATCGCCAGAGATTTCAGAGAACAGTCGCTTCTCCTGGCACAGTGTCGAACACTTAGTTTCAGATAGAACAATTAGTTTAAAATGGAACTAATTTTCGCATTTGAAGTTTCCTCTTTCACAAGGCGACCACTTAGTTTCGTCGAACACATATGGTTTCGAGTGGCATCGCCACAGATTTCAGAGAACAGGCGTTTCTCCTGGCACAGTGTCGAACACTTAGTTTCAGATAGGACAATTAGTTTTACATGGAACAAAGTTTCGCATCTGGAGTTTCCTCTCTCACAAGGTCGGCCACTTAGTATCGTCGAACACATACGGTTTCGAGTAGCATCGCCACAGATTTCAGAGAACAGGCGCTTCTCTTGGCACAGTACCGAACACTTAGTTTCAGATAGAACAATTAGTTTAAAATGGAACTATGTTTCGCATCTGGAGTTTCCTCTCTCACAAGGCGGCCACTTAGTTTCGTGGAACACATTCGGTTTCGAGTAGCATCGCCACAGATTTCAGAGAACAGGCGCTTCCCCTGCCACAGTATCGAACACTTAATTTCAGAGAGAAAATTAGTTTAAAATGGAACTAAATTTCGCATTTGGAGTTTCCTCTCTCACAAGGTGGACCACTTAGTTTCGTCAAACACATTCGGTTTAGAGTGGCATCGCCACAGATTTCAGAGAACAGGCGCTTCTCTTGGCACAGTACCGAACACTTAGTTTCAGATAGGACAATTAGTTTTAAATGGAACGAAGTTTCGCATCTGGAGTTTCCTCTCTCACAAGGTCGGCCACTTAGTTTCGTCGATCACATACGGTTTCGAGTGGCATCGCCACAGATTTCAGAGAACAGGCGTTTCTCCTGGCACAGTAGCGAACACTTAGTTTCAGATAGAACAATTAGTTTTAAATGAAACTAAGTCTGGCATCTGGATTTTCCCCCCTCACAAGGTGGACCACTTAGTTTCGTCGAACACATACGGTTTCGAGTGGCATCGCCACAGATTTCAGAGGACAGGCGCTTCTCCTGGCACAGCATCGAACACTTAGTTTCAGATAGAACAATTAGTTTAAAATGGAACTATGTTTCGCATCTGGAGTTTCCTATCTCACAAGGCGGCCACTTAGTTTCGTGGAACACATTCGGTTTCGAGTAGCATCGCCACAGATTTCAGAGAACAGGCGTTTCTCCTGGCACAGTATCGAAGAGTTAGTTTCAGATAGAACAATTAGTTTAAAATGGAACTAAGTTTCGCATCTGGAGTTTCCTCTCTCACAAGTTCGAACACATAGTTTCGTCGAACACATACGGTTTCGAGTATCATCGCCAATGATCTCAGAGAACAGGCGCTTCTCCTGGCACAATATCGAAAACTTATTTTCAGATAGAACAATTAGTTTTAAATGGAACTAAGTTTTGCTTCTGGAGTTTCCTCTCTCACAAGGTCGACCAATCAGTCTCGTCGAACACATTCGGTTTCGGGTGGTATCGCCACAGATATCAGTGAACAGGCGTTTCTCCGGGCACACTATCGAACACTTAGTTTCAGGTAGAACCATTAGTTTAAAATGGAACTATGTTTCGCATCTGGAGATTCCTCTCTCACTAGGTCGACGACTTAGTTTCGTCGAACACATACGGTTTTGAGTGGCATCCCCACAGATTTCAGAGAACAGGCGCTTCTCCTGGGACATTATCAAACACTTAGTTTCAGATAGAACACTTATTTTAAAATGGAACTAAGTTTCGCATCTGGAGTTTCCTCTCCCTCATGGTGGACCACTTAGTTTCGTCGAACACATACGGTTTAGAGTAGCATCGCCACAGATTTCAGAGAACAGGCGCTTCTCCTGGCACAGTATCGAACACTTAGTTTCAGGTAGAACCATTAGTTTAAAATGGAACTATGTTTCGCATCTGGAGATTCCTCTCTCACGAGGTGGACGACTTAGTTTCGTCGAACACATACGGTTTCGAGTGGCATCGCCACAGATTTCAGAGAACAGACGCTTCTACTGGCACAGTATCGAACACATAGTTTCAGATAGAACCATTAGTTTAAAATGGAACTAAGTTTCGCTTCTGGAGTTTCCTCTCTCACAAGGTCGACCACTCAGTTTCGTCGAACACATGCGGTTTCGAGTGGTATCGCCACAGATTTCAGATAACAGGCGCTTCTCCTGGCACAGTATCGAAAACTTAGTCGCAGATAGAACAATTAGTTTAAAATGGACCAAAGCTTCGCATCTGGAGTTTCCTCTCCCACAAGGTGGACAACTTAGTTTCGTCGAACACATACGGTTTGGAGTATCATCGCCAGGGATTTCAGAGAACAGGCGCTTCTCCTGGCACAGTATCGAAAACTGATTTCAGACAGAACAATTAGTTTAAAATCAAACTATGTTTCGCATCTGGAGTTTCCTCTCTCACAAGGTGGACCACTTAGTTTCGTCGAACACATACGGTTTCGAGTAGCATCGCCACAGATTTCAGAGAACAGGCGCTTCTCTTGGCACAGTACCGAACACTTAGTTTCAGATAGGACAATTAGTTTTAAATGGAACAAAGTTTCGCATCTGGAGTTTCCTCTCTCACAAGGTCGGCCACTTAGTTTCGTCGATCACATACGGTTTCGAGTGGCATCGCCACAGATTTCAGAGAACAGGCGTTTCTCCTGGCACAGTAGCGAACACTTAGTTTCAGATAGAACAATTAGTTTTAAATGAAACTAAGTCTGGCATCTGGATTTCCCCCCCTCACAAGGTGGACCACTTAGTTTCGTCGAACACATACGGTTTCGAGTGGCATCGCCACAGATTTCAGAGGACAGGCGCTTCTCCTGGCACAGCATCGAACACTTAGTTTCAGATAGAACAATTAGTTTAAAATGGAACTATGTTTCGCATCTGGAGTTTCCTATCTCACAAGGCGGCCACTTAGTTTCGTGGAACACATTCGGTTTCGAGTAGCATCGCCACAGATTTCAGAGAACAGGCGCTTCCCCTGCCACAGTACCGAACACTTAGTTTCAGAGAGAAAATTAGTTTAAAATGGAACTAAATTTCGCATTTGGAGTTTCCTCTCTCACAAGGTGGACCACTTAGTTTCGTCAAACACATACGGTTTAGAGTGGCATCGCCACAGATTTCAGAGAACAGGCGCTTCTCCTGGCACAGTATCGAACACTTAGTTTCAGATGGAACATTTAGTTTAAAATTGAACTATGTTTCGCATCTGGAATTTCCTCTCTCACAAGGTCGACCACTTAGTTTCGTCGAACATATATGGTTTCGAGTAGCATCGCGACAGATTTCAGAGAACAGGCGCTTCTCCTGGCACAGTATCGAACAGTTAGTTACAGATAAAACAATTAGTTTAAAATGGAACTATGTTTCGCATCTGGAGTTTCCTCTCTCACAAGGTCGGCCACTTAGTATCGTCGAACACATACGGTTTCGAGTAGCATCGCCACAGATTTCAGAGAACAGGCGCTTCTCTTGGCACAGTACCGAACACTTAGTTTCAGATAGAACAATTAGTTTAAAATGGAACTATGTTTCGCATCTGGAGTTTCCTCTCTCACAAGGCGGCCACTTAGTTTCGTGGAACACATTCGGTTTCGAGTAGCATCGCCACAGATTTCAGAGAACAGGCGCTTCCCCTGCCACAGTATCGAACACTTAATTTCAGAGAGAAAATTAGTTTAAAATGGAACTAAATTTCGCATTTGGAGTTTCCTCTCTCACAAGGTGGACCACTTAGTTTCGTCAAACACATTCGGTTTAGAGTGGCATCGCCACAGATTTCAGAGGACAGGCGCTTCTCCTGGCACAGTATCGAACACTTAGTTTCAGATGGAACATTTAGTTTAAAATTGAACTATGTTTCGCATCTGGAATTTCCTCTCTCACAAGGTCGACCACTTAGTTTCGTCGAACATATATGGTTTCGAGTAGCATCGCGACAGATTTCAGAGAAAAGGCGCTTCTCCTGGCACAGTATCGAAAACTTAGTTTCAGATAGAACAATTAGTTTAAAATGGAACTAAGTTTCGCATCTGGAGTTTCCTCTCCCACAAGGTGGACCACTTAGTTTCGTCAAACACATACGGTTTAGAGTGGCATCGCCACAGATTTCAGAGAACAGCCGCTTCTCCTGACACAGTATCGAACACTTAGTCGCAGATAGAACAATTAGTATAAAATGGAACTATGCATCGCATCTGGAGTTTCCTATCCCACAAGGTCGGCCACTTACTTTCGTCGACCACATACGGTTTCGAGTAGCATCGCCACAGATTTCAGAGAACAGGCGCTTTACCTGGCACAGTATCGAACAGTTAGTTACAGATAAAACAATTAGTTTAAAATGGAACTATGTTTCGCATCTGGATTTTCCTCCCTCACAAGGCGGCCACTTAGTTTCGTCGATCACATACGGTTTCGAGTGGCATCGCCACAGATTTCAGAGAACAGGCGTTTCTCCTGGCACACTGTCGAACACTTAGTTTCAGATAGGACAATTAGTTTTACATGGAACAAAGTTTCGCATCTGGAGTTTCCTCTCTCACAAGGTCGGCCACTTAGTATCGTCGAACACATACGGTTTCGAGTAGCATCGCCACAGATTTCAGAGAACAGGCGCTTCTCTTGGCACAGTACCGAACACTTAGTTTCAGATAGAACAATTAGTTTAAAATGGAACTATGTTTCGCATCTGGAGTTTCCTCTCTCACAAGGCGGCCACTTAGTTTCGTGGAACACATTCGGTTTCGAGTAGCATCGCCACAGATTTCAGAGAACAGGCGCTTCCCCTGCCACAGTATCGAACACTTAATTTCAGAGAGAAAATTAGTTTAAAATGGAACTAAATTTCGCATTTGGAGTTTCCTCTCTCACAAGGTGGACCACTTAGTTTCGTCAAACACATTCGGTTTAGAGTGGCATCGCCACAGATTTCAGAGAACAGGCGCTTCTCCTGGCACAGTATCGAACACTTAGTTTCAGATGGAACATTTAGTTTAAAATTGAACTATGTTTCGCATCTGGAATTTCCTCTCTCACAAGGTCGACCACTTAGTTTCGTCGAACATATATGGTTTCGAGTAGCATCGCGACAGATTTCAGAGAAAAGGCGCTTCTCCTGGCACAGTATCGAAAACTTAGTTTCAGATAGAACAATTAGTTTAAAATGGAACTAAGTTTCGCATCTGGAGTTTCCTCTCCCACAAGGTGGACCACTTAGTTTCGTCAAACACATACGGTTTAGAGTGGCATCGCCACAGATTTCAGAGAACAGCCGCTTCTCCTGACACAGTATCGAACACTTAGTCGCAGATAGAACAATTAGTATAAAATGGAACTATGCATCGCATCTGGAGTTTCCTATCTCACAAGGTCGGCCACTTACTTTCGTCGACCACATACGGTTTCGAGTAGCATCGCCACAGATTTCAGAGAACAGGCGCTTCTCCTGGCACAGTATCGAACAGTTAGTTACAGATAAAACAATTAGTTTAAAATGGAACTATGTTTCGCATCTGGATTTTCCTCTCTCACAAGGCGGCCACTTAGTTTCGTGGAAGACATTCGGTTTCGTGTAGCATCGCCACAGATTTCAGAGAACAGGCGCTTCTCCTGGCACAGTATCGAGCACATAGTTTCAGATAGAACAATTAGTTTAAAATGGAACTAAGTTTCGCATCTGGAGTTTCCTCTCTCACAAGGTGGACCACTTAGTTTCGTCGAACACATACCGTTTCGAGTGTTATCGCCACAGATTTCAGAGAACAGGCGCTTCTCCTGGCACACTGTCGAACACTTAGTTTCAGATAGAACAATTAGTTTTAAATGAAACTAAGTCTGGCATCTGGTGAATCCTCTCTCACAAGGTCGACCACTTAGTTTCGTCGAACACATACGGTTTCGAGTGGCATCGCAACACATTTCAGAGAACAGGGGCTTCTCCTGGCACAGTGTCGAACACATAGTTTCAGATAGAACAATTAGTTTAAAATGGAACTAAGTTTCGCATCTGGAGTTTCCTCTCTCACAAGGTGGACCACTTAGTTTCGTCGAACACATACCGTTTCGAGTGTTATCGCCACAGATTTCAGAGAACAGGCGCTTGTGCTGGCACAGTATCGAACACTTCGTTTCAGATAGAACAATTAGTTTAAAATGGAACTATGTCCCGCATCTGGTGAATCCTCTCTCACAAGGTCGACCACTTAGTTTCGTCGAACACATACGGTTTCGAGTGGCATCGCAACACATTTCAGAGAACAGGGGCTTCTCCTGGCACAGTGTCGAACACATAGTTTCAGATAGAACAATTAGTTTAAAATGGAAGTAAGTTTCGCATCTGCAGTTTCCTCTCTCACAAAGTCGACCACTTAGTTTCATCGGACACATACGGTTTCGACTGGTATCGCAACACATTTCAGAGAACAGGGGCTTCTCCTGGCACAGTGTCGAACACATAGTTTCAGATAGAACAATTAGTTTAAAATGGCACTAAGTTTCGCGTCTGGAGTTTCCTCTCTCACAAGGTCGACCATTTAGATTCGTCGAACACATACGGTTTCGAGTAGCATCGCCACAGGTTTCAGAGAACAGGCACTTCTCCTGGCACAGTATCGAACACTTTCAGACAGAACAATTAGTTTAAAATGGAACAAAGTTTCGCATCTGGAGTTTCCTCTCTCACAAGGTCGGCCACTCAGTTTCGTCGAACACATACAGTTTCGAGTGGTATCGCCACAGATTTCACAGAACACACGCTTCTCCTGGCACAGTATCGAACACTTAGTTTCGGATAGAACAATTAATTTAAAATGGAACTAAGTTTCGCATTTGTAGCTTCCTCTCTCACAAGTTCGACCACTTTGTTTCGTCGAACACATACGCTTTCGAGTAGCATCGCCACCGATGTCAGAGTACAGACGCTTCTCCTGGCACATTATCGAACACTAAGTTTTAGGTAGAACAATTAATTTAAAATGGAAGTAAGCTTGGCATCTGGAGTTTCCTCTCTCAGAAGGTCGACCACTTAGTTTCGTCGAACACATACGGTTTCGAGTGGCATCGCCACAGATTTCAGAGAACAGGCGCCTCTCCTGGCACGTTGTGAATGGAACCACCATCCACTCCTTCACTCACCGTTGTGCGACGCGCTTCCGGTTCCGGATCGACTTAAATGATCGACTTCAGATCTCTCACAGGTGGTAGTGACAGAGACACCTACATTTATCAAGGCCAACTAGTGCACAATACATAACAATTGACACCGCAATGTTTTTAAAATAAAGATCAGAACAATGACCTAATGTTCATCTCCCCCACTTGCTTGACTCACCCCAGATTTAAATTGTTTAACGCTATTCAGTCTCAACCAACACCGGACTAGCACCTAGGACTAATTACTGTAAAATCCACATCCTAGGACTTCTTGGTGTGAGTCTGTTCGGGAATACTTCGAGAAATTTAATCGCATTGTTCTGACCGTTAGAGCCGAGTCAAAGAAGCCGACCCGAACAGGAAAAAAATGTAGAGATTTAGTCTGTTTATATCAATTTGCGGTTACCGAGCACGTTGTCCGTTACCAGGCTTTGTCTGTTTTGAATCCGTACTGGCTGGCAACGGGTGTTGACACGGATATGTGTCCCTTTGTTCGGGTAGCCCGTTTTTCGGCTTGAGTGCTAACGAGTCAGCGTATTTGAATTTAGTCGTTTACCGATTTCCGTCCGATATACAAGCTACCGTAATCCGTTACAAGTTAATCTTCGTGGGTCTGTTCGATATCGCAACGCCGTCTTCTTATTCTCGTTATCCGGCGATATTCGAAGGCTCTCCGTAGAAATACGACTAGTCTCGTCGTTTAATCCGTTTAATTAACAATATATTTAATTACGTGTGTTGATCTGGAACACATTGCACTTATTTAAAACTTGCCTTCCCGTTCTCGCTCCGTTCCTCGATCAAAAACGATCCAGCGGTTAACTTCCACGAGCGGAATTCAAAGAACCGAGTAATTACGAAAAAACCCAATCGATTCCACTCGAGGCGCTCGCACAGAGTCCTAAAACGTTTTTCCTATTGATGTAATGACTTTATTCACATACTTATTTATCTGTATACATTTAACTTATTTATTTCTATATTTTATATTTACACTTAATTCCTAATTTATATTTATATGTTATAATTTTTATATTCTGTATACTTATTTCATCCATCCGTTCAACAGACAATTTATACGACTGAAGAGGATAAGAACTACCTTATCGAAACCTTTCGTCGAAAATTGAAATAAAGAAGTATTAGCCTAAACTTTGGACTTATTAATAGCCGCTTAAAACAATATTTCACATATTAACTAATTGTTCTATCTGAAACTAAGCGTTCGACACTGTGCCAGGAGAAG
The DNA here is from genome assembly GCA_910591585.2 of Nysson spinosus. Lineage (NCBI taxonomy): Eukaryota > Metazoa > Arthropoda > Insecta > Hymenoptera > Crabronidae > Nysson > Nysson spinosus. The sequence goes on along the minus strand of OU342836.1, from coordinate 329,895 downwards.
CGACTGTTCTCTGAAATCTGTGGCGATGCCACTCGAAACCGTATGAGTTCGACGAAACTAAGTCTTCGACCTTGTGAGAGAGGAAACTCCATATGCGAAGCATAGTTCCATTTTAAACTAATTGTTCTATCTGATACTAAGTGTTGGATACTGTGCCAGGAGAAGCGCCTGTTCTCTGAAATCTGTGGCGATGCCACTCGAAACCGTATGTGTTCGACGAAACTGAGTGGTCTACCTTGTGAGAGAGGAAACTCCAGATGCGAAACTTAGATCCATTTAAAACTAATTGTTCTATCAGAAACTAAGTTTTCCATACTGTGCCAGGAGAAGCGCCTGTTCTCTGAAATCTGTGGCGATGCCACTCGAAACCGTAGGTGTTCGTCGAAATTAAGTGGCCGCGTTGTGAGGGAAGAAACTCCAGATGCGAAATTTAGTACAATTTTAGACTAATTGTTCTATCTGAAACCATGTGTCTGATACTGTGCCAGGAGAAGCGCCTGTTCTCTGAAATCTGTGTCGTTGCCACTCGAAACCGTATGTGTTCAACGAAACTAAGTGGTCGATCTCTTTAGAGAGGAAACTCCAGATGCGAAACTTAGTTCCATTTTAAACTAATTGTTCTATCTGATACTAAGTGTTCGATACTGTGCCAGGAGAAGCGCCTGTTCTCTGTATGTGTTCGACGAAACTAAGTGGCCGACCTTGTGAGAGAGGAAACTCCAGATGCGAAACTTAGTTCCATTTTAAACCAAATGTTCCATCTGAAACTAAGTGCTCGATACTGTGCCAGGAGAAGCGCCTGTTCTCTGAAATCTGTGGCGATGCTACTCGAAACCGTATGTGTTCGAGGAAACTAAGTGGTCGCCCTTGTGGGAGAGGAAACTCCAGATGCGAAGCTTAGTTCCATTTTAAACTAATTGTTCTATCTGAAACTAAGTGTTCGTTACTGTGCCAGGAGAAACGCCTGTTCTCTGAAATCTGTGGCGATGCCACTCGAAACCGTATGTGTTTGACGAAACTAAGTTGTCGACCTTGTGAGAGAGGAACTCCAGATGCGAAACTTAGTTCCATTTTAAACTAATTGTTCTATCTGAAACTAAGTGTTCGTTACTGTGCCAGGAGAAGCGCCTGTTCTCTGAAATCTGTGGCGATGCCACACGAAACCGTATATGCTTGACGAAACTTGTCGACCTTGTGAGAGAGGAACTCCAGATGCGAAAATTAGTTCCATTTTAAACTAATTGTTCTATCTGAAACTAAGTGTTCGACACTGTGCCAGGAGAAGCGCCTGTTCTCTGAAATATTTGGCGATGCTACTGGAAACCGTATGTGTTCGACGTAACTAAGTGGTCGACCTTGTGGGAGAGGAAACTCCAGATGCGAAGCTTAGTTCCATTTTAAACTAATTGTTCTATCTGAAACTAAGTGTTCGTTACTGTGCCAGGAGAAGCGCCTGTTCTCTGAAATCTGTGGCGATGCCACTCGAAACCGTATGTGTTTGACGAAACTAAGTTGTCGACCTTGTGAGAGAGGAACTCCAGATGCGAAACTTAGTTCCATTTTAAACTAATTGTTCTATCTGAAACTAAGTGTTCGTTACTGTGCCAGGAGAAGCGCCTGTTCTCTGAAATCTGTGGCGATGCCACACGAAACCGTATATGCTTGACGAAACTAAGTGGCCGACCTTGTGAGAGAGGAAACTCCAGATGCGAAACTTAGTTCCATTTTAAACCAAATGTTCCATCTGAAACTAAGTGTTCGATAATCTGCCAGTAGAAGCGCCTGTTCTCTGAAATCTGTGGCGATGCTACTCGAAACCGTATGTGTTCGACGAAACTAAGTGGTCGCCTTGAGAAAGAGGAAACTCCAGATGCGAAACTTATTACTATTTTAAACTAATTGTTCTACCTGAAACTAAGTGTTCGATACTGTGCCAGGAGAAGCGCCTATTCTCTGAAATCTGTGGCGATGCCACTCGAAACCGTAGGTGTTCGTCGAAATTAAGTGGTCGCGTTGTGAGGGAAGAAACTCCAGATGCGAAATTTAGTACAATTTTAGACTAATTGCTCTATCTGAAACCATGTGTCTGATACTGTGCCAGGAGAAGCGCCTGTTCTCTGAAATCTGTGTCGTTGCCACTCGAAACCGTATGTGTTCAACGAAACTAAGTGGTCGATCTCTTTAGAGAGGAAACTCCAGATGCGAAACTTAGTTCCATTTTAAACTAATTGTTCTATCTGATACTAAGTGTTCGATACTGTGCCAGGAGAAGCGCCTGTTCTCTGTATGTGTTCGACGAAACTAAGTGGCCGACCTTGTGAGAGAGGAAACTCCAGATGCGAAACTTAGTTCCATTTTAAACCAAATGTTCCATCTGAAACTAAGTGTTCGATAATCTGCCAGTAGAAGCGCCTGTTCTCTGAAATCTGTGGCGATGCCACTCGAAACCGTATGTGTTTGACGAAACTAAGTTGTCGACCTTGTGAGAGAGGAACTCCAGATGCGAAAGTTAGTTCCATTTTAAACTAATTGTTCTATCTGAAAATAAGTGTTCGACACTGTGCCAGGAGAAGCGCCTGTTCTCTGAAATCTGTGGCCATGCCACTCGAAACCGTATGTGTTCGACGTAACTAAGTGGTCGACCTTGTGAGGGATTAAACTCCAAATGCGAAACATATTTCCATTTTAAATTAAATGTTCTATCTGAAACTACGTGCTCGATACTGTGCCAGGAGAAGCGCCTGTTCTCTGAAATCTGTGGCGATGCTACTCGAAACCGTATGTGTTCGAGGAAACTAAGTGGTCGCCCTTGTGGGAGAGGAAACTCCAGATGCGAAGCTTAGTTCCATTTTAAACTAATTGTTCTATCTGAAACTAAGTGTTCGTTACTGTGCCAGGAGAAACGCCTGTTCTCTGAAATCTGTGGCGATGCCACTCGAAACCGTATGTGTTTGACGAAACTAAGTTGTCGACCTTGTGAGAGAGGAACTCCAGATGCGAAACTTAGTTCCATTTTAAACTAATTGTTCTATCTGAAACTAAGTGTTCGTTACTGTGCCAGAAGAAGCGCCTGTTCTCTGAAATCTGTGGCGATGCCACTCGAAACCGTATTTGTTCGGCGAAACTAAGTAGTCGACCTTGTGAGAGAGGTATCTCCAGATGCGAAACTTAGTTCCATTTTAAACTAATTGTTCTATCTGAAACTAAGTGTTCGATACTGTGCCAGGAGAAGCGCCCGTTCTGTGAAACCTGTGGCGATGCCACTCGAAACCGTATGTGTTCGACGAAACTAAGTAGTCGACCTTTTGAGAGAGGTATCTCCAGATCCGAAACTTAGTTCCATTTGAAACTAATTGTTCTATCTGGAACTAATTGTTCGATAGTGTGCCACGATGAACGCCTGTTCTCTGAAATCTGTGGCGATGCCACTCGAAACCGTATTTGTTCGGCGAAACTAAGTAGTCGACCTTGTGAGAGAGGATTCACTAGATGCGAAACTTACTTCCCTTTTAAACTAATTGTTCTATCTGAAACTAAGTGTTCGATACTGTGCCAGGAGAGGCGCCTGTTCTCTGAAATCTGTTGCGATGCTACTCGAAACCGTATTTGTTCGACGAAACTAAGTGGTCGCCTTGTGATGGAAGAAACTCCAGATGCGAAACTTATTTCCATTTTAAACTAATTGTTCTATCTGAAACTATGTGTTCGATACTGTACCAGGAGAAGCGCCAGTTCTCTGAAATCTGTGGCGATGCCACTCGAGACCGTATGTGTTCCACGAAACTAAGTGGTCGCCTTGTGAGAGAGGAAACTCCAGATGCGAAACATAGTTCAATTTTAAACTAATTGTTCTATCTGAAACAATGTGTTCGACACTGTGCCAGGAGAAGCGCTTGTTCTCTGAAATGTGTGGCGATGCCACTCGAAACCGTATGTGTTCGACGAAACTATGTGGTCGACCTTGTGAGAGAGGAAACTAAAGATGCGAAACTTACTTCCATTTTAAACTAATTGTTCCATCTGAAACTAAGTGTTCGATACTGTGCCAGGAGAGGCGCCTGTTCTCTGAAATGTGTGGCGATGCCACTCGAAACGGTATGTGTTCCACGAAACTAAGTGGTCGCCCTGTGAGGGAAGAAACTCCAGATGCGAAACTTAGTACCATATTAAACCAATTGTTCTATCTGAAACTATGTGTTCGATACTGTGCCAGGAGAAGCGCCTGTCTTCTGAAATGTGTGGCGATGCCACTCGAAACCGTATGTACTCGACGAAACTAAGTGGTTGACCTTGTGATAGAGGAAACTCCGGATGCGAAACATAGTTCCATTTAAAACTAATTGTTCTATCTGGACTCAGTGTTCGATAGTGTGCCACGATAAACGTCTGTTCTCTGAAATCTGTGGCGATGACAAACGAAACCGTATGTGTTCGACGAAACTAAGTAGTCGACCTTGTAAGAGAGGAATCTCCAGATCCGAAACTTATTTCCATTTTAAACTATTTGTTCTATCTGAAACTAAATGTTCGATACTGTGCCAGCAGGAGCGCCTGTTCTCTGAAAACTGTGGCAATGCCACTCGAAACCGTATGCGTTCGGCGACACTAAGTGGTCGCCTTGTGAGGGAAGAAACTCCAGATGCGAAACTTATTTCCATTTTAAATTAATTGTTCTATCTGAAACTATGTGTTCGATACTGTGCCAGGAGAAGCGCCTGTTCTCTGAAATCTGTGGCGATGCCACTCGAAACCGTATGTGTTCGACGAAACTAAGTGGTCGACCTTCTGAGAGAGAAAACTCCAGACGCGAAACTTAGTTCCATTTTAAACTAATTGTTCTATCTGAAACTAAGTGTTCGATAATGTGCCAGGAGAAGCGCCTGTTCTCTGAAATCTGTGGCGATGCCACTTGAAACCGTATGTGTTCGACGAAACTAGGTGGTCGAACTTGTGAGAGAGGAAACTCCAAATGCGAAACATAGTTCCATTTTAAACTAATTGTTCTCTCTGAAAGTAAGTATTCGATACTGTGCCAGGAGAAGCGCCTGTTCTCTGAAATCTGTGGCGATGCTACTCGAAACCGAATGTGTTCCACGAAACTAAGTCGTCGATCTTGTGAGAGAGGAAACTCCAGATTTGAAGCTTAGTTCCATTTAAAACTAATCGTTCTATCTGAAACTAAGTGTTCGATAGTGTGCCAGGAGAAGCTCTTCTTCTCTGAAATCTGTGGCGATGCTACTCGAAACCGTATGTGTTCGACAAAACCAAGTGGTCGAACTTGTGAATGAGGAAACTCCAGATGCGAAGCTTAGTTCCATTTTAAACTAATAGTTCTATCTGATACTAAGTGTTCGATACTGGGCCAGGAGAAGCGCCTGTTCTCTGAAATGTGTGACGATGCCACTCGAAACCGTATGTGTTCGACGAAACTAAGTGGTCCACCTTGCGAGAGAGGAAACTCTAGATACGGAACTTAGTTCCATTTTAAGCTAATTGTTCTATCTGCAACTATGTGTTCGATACTGTGCCAGGAGACGCGCCTGTTCTCTGAAATCTGTGGCGATGCCACTCGAAACCGTATGTGTTCGACGAAACTAAGTCGTCGATCTTGTGAGAGAGGAAACTCAAGATTTGAAGCTTAGTTCCATTTTAAACTAATAGTTCTATCTGATACTAAGTGTTAGATACTGTGCCAGGAGAAGCGCCTGTTCTCTGAAATCTGTGGCGATTACACTCGAAACCGAATGTGATCCACGAAATTAAGTGGCCGCCTTGTGAGAGAGGAAATTCCAGATGCGAAATTTAGTACCATTCTAAACGAATGGTTCTATCTGAAACTAAGTGTTCGATACTGTGCCAGGAGAAGCGCCTGTTCTCTGAAATGTGTGACGATGCCACTCGAAACCGTATGTGTTCGACGAAACTAAGTGGTCCACCTTGCGAGAGAGGAAACTCTAGATACGGAACTTAGTTCCATTTTAAGCTAATTGTTCTATCTGCAACTATGTGTTCGATACTGTGCCAGGAGACGCGCCTGTTCTCTGAAATCTGTGTTGATGCCACGCGAAACCGTATGTGTTCGACGAAACTAAGTCGTCGAACTTGTGAGGGACGAAACTCCAAATGCGAAATATATTTCCATTTTAAACTAAATGTTCTATCTGGAACTAAGTATTCGATAAACTGCCAGTAGAAGCGCCTGTTCTCTGAAACCTGTGGCGTTGCTACTCGAAGCCGAATGTGTTCGACGAAAGTAAGTGGTAGACCGTGTGAGAGAGGAAACTCCAAATGCGAAACATAGTTCCATTTTAAACTAAGTGTTCTATCTGTAACTAAGTGTTCGATACTGTGCAGGAGAAGCGCATGTTCTCTGAAATCTGTGGCGATGCTACTCGAAACCGTATGTGTTCGACGAAACTAAGTGGTCGAACTTGTGAGGGACGAAACTCCAAATGCGAAATATATTTCCATTTTAAACTAAATATTCTATCTGAAACTAAGTATTCGATGAACTGCCAGTAGAAGCGCCTGTTCTCTGAAATCTGTGGCGTTGCTACACGAAACCGAATGTGTTCGACGAAAGTAAGTGGTCGACCGTGTGAGAGAGGAAACTCCAGATGCGAAACTTAGTTCCATTTTAAACCGAATGTTCCCTCTGAAACTAAGTATTCGATAAACTGCCAGTAGAAGCGCCTGTTCTCTGAAATCTGTGGCGTTGCTACACGAAACCGAATGTGTTCGACGAAAGTAAGTGGTCGACCATGTGAGAGAGGAAACTCCAGATGCGAAACAGAGTTCAGTTTTAAACTAAATGTTCCATCTGAAACTAAGTGTTCGATACTGTGCCAGGAGAAGCGCCTGTTCTCTGAAATTTGTGGCGATGCCACTCGAAACCGTCTGTGTTCGACGAAACTAAGTGGTCGACCTTGTGGGAGAGGAAACTCCAGATGCGAAACTTAGTTCCATTTTAAACTAATTGTTCTACCTAAAACTTAGTGTTCGATAATGTGCCAGGAGAAGCGTCTGTACTCTGACATCGGTGGCGATGCTACTCGAAAGCGTATGTGTTCGACGAAACAAAGTGGTCGAACTTGTGAGAGAGGAAGCTACAAATGCGAAACTTAGTTCCATTTTAAATTAATTGTTCTATCCGAAACTAAGTGTTCGATACTGTGCCAGGAGAAGCGCCTGTTCTGTGAAATCTGTGGCGATACCACTCGAAACTGTATGTGTTCGACGAAATTAAGTTGTCGACCTTGTGAGAGAGGAAACTCCAAATGCGAAACATATTTCCATTTTAAACTAAATGTTCTATCTGAAACTAAGTATTCGATACTCTGTCAGTAGAAGCGCCTGTTCTCTGAAACCTGTGGCGTTGCTACTCGAAGCCGAATGTGTTCGACGAAAGTAAGTGGTAGACCGTGTGAGAGAGGAAACTCCAAATGCGAAACATAATTCCATTTTAAAGTAATTGTTCTATCTGATACTAAGTGTTCGATACTGTGCCAGGAGAAGCGCCTGTTCTCTGAAATCTGTGGCGATGCTACTCGAAACCGTATGTGTTCGACGAAACTAAGTGGTCGAACTTGTGAGGGACGAAACTCCAAATGCGAAATATATTTCCATTTTAAACTAAATGTTCTATCTGGAACTAAGTATTCGATAAACTGCCAGTAGAAGCGCCTGTTCTCTGAAACCTGTGGCGTTGCTACTCGAAGCCGAATGTGTTCGACGAAAGTAAGTGGTAGACCGTGTGAGAGAGGAAACTCCAAATGCGAAACATAGTTCCATTTTAAACTAAGTGTTCTATCTGTAACTAAGTGTTCGATACTGTGCAGGAGAAGCGCATGTTCTCTGAAATCTGTGGCGATGCTACTCGAAACCGTATGTGTTCGACGAAACTAAGTGGTCGAACTTGTGAGGGACGAAACTCCAAATGCGAAATATGTTTCCATTTTAAACTAAATATTCTATCTGAAACTAAGTATTCGATGAACTGCCAGTAGAAGCGCCTGTTCTCTGAAATCTGTGGCGTTGCTACACGAAACCGAATGTGTTCGACGAAAGTAAGTGGTCGACCGTGTGAGAGAGGAAACTCCAGATGCGAAATTTAGTTCCATTTTAAACCGAATGTTCCATCTGAAACTAAGTATTCGATAAACTGCCAGTAGAAGCGCCTGTTCTCTGAAATCTGTGGCGTTGCTACACGAAACCGAATGTGTTCGACGAAACTAAGTGGTCGAACTTGTGAGGGACGAAACTCCAAATGCGAAATATATTTCCATTTTAAACTAAATGTTCTATCTGGAACTAAGTATTCGATAAACTGCCAGGAGAAGCGCCTGTTCTCTGAAACCTGTGGCGTTGCTACTCGAAGCCGAATGTGTTCGACGAAAGTAAGTGGTAGACCGTGTGAGAGAGGAAACTCCAAATGCGAAACATAATTCCATTTTAAAGTAATTGTTCTATCTGATACTAAGTGTTCGATACTGTGCCAGGAGAAGCGCCTGTTCTCTGAAATCTGTGGCGATGCTACTCGAAACCGTATGTGTTCGACGAAACTAAGTGGTCGACCTTGTGAGGGAGGAAACTCCAAATGCGAAACAAATTTCCGTTTTAAACTAAATATTCTATCTGAAACTAAGTATTCGATAAACTGCGAGTAGAAGCGCCTGTTCTGAAACCTGTGGCGTTGCTACACGAAACCGAATGTGTTCGACGAAAGTAAGTGGTCTACATTGTGAGAGAGGAAACTCCAGATGGGAAACTTAGTTCCATTTTAAACCAAATGTTCCATCTGAAACTAAGTGTTCGATACTGGGCCAGGAGAAGCGCCTGTTCTCTGAAATCTGTGGCGATGGCACTCGAAACCGTATGTGTTCGACGAAACTAAGTGGTCGAACTTGTGAGGGACGAAACTCCAAATGCGAAATATATTTCCATTTTAAACTAAATGTTCTATCTGGAACTAAGTATTCGATAAACTGCCAGGAGAAGCGCCTGTTCTCTGAAACCTGTGGCGTTGCTACTCGAAGCCGAATGTGTTCGACGAAAGTAAGTGGTAGACGGTGTGAGAGAGGAAACTCCAAATGCGAAACATAGTTCCATTTTAAACTAAGTGTTCTATCTGTAACTAAGTGTTCGATACTGTGCAGGAGAAGCGCATGTTCTCTGAAATCTGTGGCGATGCTACTCGAAACCGTATGTGTTCGACGAAACTAAGTGGTCGAACTTGTGAGGGACGAAACTCCAAATGCGAAATATGTTTCCATTTTAAACTAAATATTCTATCTGAAACTAAGTATTCGATGAACTGCCAGTAGAAGCGCCTGTTCTCTGAAATCTGTGGCGATACCACTCGAAACCGTATGTGTTCGACGAAACTAAGTGGCCGACCTTGTGAGAGAGGACACTCCAGATGCGAAACATAGATCCATTTTAAACTAATTGTTCTATCTGTAACTAAGTGTTCGATACTGTGCAGGAGAAGCGCCTGTTCTGTGAAATTTATGGCGATACCACTCGAAACCGTATGTGTTCGACGAAACTAAGTGGCCGACCTTGTGAGAGAGGACACTCCAGATGCGAAACATAGATCCATTTTAAACTAATTGTTCTATCTGAAACTAAGTGTTCGATACTGTGCCAGGAGAAACTCCCGCTCTGCGAAATCTGTGGCGATACTACTCGAAACCGTATGTGTTCGACGAAACTAAGTTGTCGACCTTGTGAGAGAGGATACTCCAGATGCGAAACTTAGTTCCATTTTAAACTAATTGCTCTATCTGATACTAAGCGTTCGATAAACTGCCAGTAGAAGCGCCTGTTCTCTGAAATCTGTGGCGTTGCTACACGAAACCGAATGTGTTCGACGAAAGTAAGTGGTCGACCATGTGAGAGAGGAAACTCCAGATGCGAAACATAGATCCATTTTAAACTAATTGTTGTATCTGATACTAAGTGTTCGATACTGTGCCAGGAGAAGCGCCTGTTCCCTGAAATCTGTGGCGATGCCACTCGAAATCGTATTTGTTCGACGAAACTAAGTTGTCGACCTTGTGAGAGAGGATACTCCAGATGCGAAACTTAGTTCCATTTTAAACTAATTGCTCTATCTGATACTAAGTGTTCGATACTGTGCTAGGAGAAGCGCCTGTTCTCTGAAATCTGTGGCGGTGCCACTCGAAACCGTATGTGTTCGAGGAAACTGATTGGTCGCCTTGTGACAGGGGAAACTCCAGATGCGAAACTTAGTTCCATTTAAAACTAATTGTTCCATCTGAAACTAAGTGTTCGGTACTGTGCCAAGAGAAGCGCCTGTTCTCTGAAATCTGTGGCGATGCCACTCGAAACCGTATGTGTTCGACGAAACTAAGTGGTTGACCTTGTGAGAGAGGATACTCCAGATGCGAAACAGAGTTCCATTTTAAACTAATTGTTCTGTCTGAAGTAAGTGTTCGATACTGTGCCAGGAGAAGCGCCTGTTCTCTGAAATCTGTAGCGATGCCACTCGAAACCGTATACGTTCCACGAAACTGAATGGTCGATCTTGTGAGAGAGGAAACTCCAGATGCGAAGCTCAGTTCCATTTTAAACCAAATGTTCCATCTGAAACTAAGTGTTCGATAATCTGCCAGCAGAAGCGCCTGTTCTCTGAAATCTGTGGCGTTGCCACTCGATACCGTATGTGTTCAACGAAACTAAGTGGTCGACCTTGTGAGAGAGGAAACTCCAGTTGCGAAACTTAGTTCCATTTTAAACTAATTGTTCTATCTGAAACTACGTGCTCGATACTGTGCCAGGAGAAGCGCCTGTTCTCTGAAATCTGTGGCGATGCTACTCGAAACCGTATGTGTTCGAGGAAACTAAGTGGTCGACCTTGTGGGAGAGGAAACTCCAGATGCGAAACTTAGTTCCATTTTAAACTAATTGTTGTATCTGAAACTAAGTGTTCGGTACTGTGCCAGGAGAAGCGCCTGTTCTCTGAAATCTGTGGCGATGCCACTCGAAACCGTATGTGTTCGACGAAACTAAGTGGTTGAACTTGTGAGAGAGGATACTCCAGATGCGAAACAGAGTTCCATTTTAAACTAATTGTTCTGTCTGAAGTAAGTGTTCGATACTGTGCCAGGAGAAGCGCCTGTTCTCTGAAATCTGTGGCGATGCCACTCGAAACCGTATACGTTCCACGAAACTAAATGGTCGATCTTGTGAGAGAGGAAACTCCAGATGCGAAACATAGTTCCATTTTAAACTAATTGTTCCATCTGAAACTAAGTGTTCGATAATGTGCCAGGAGAAGCGCCTGTTCTCTGAAATCTGTGGCGATGCCACTCGAAACCGTATACGTTCCACGAAACTAAATGGTCGACCTTGTGAGAGAGGAAACTCCAGATGCGAAACTTAGTTCCATTTTAAGCTAATTGTTCTCTCTGAAACTAAGTGTTCGATACTTTGCCAGGAGAAGCGCCTGTTCCCTGAACTGTGTGGCGATGCCGCTCGAAACCGTATGTGTTCGACGAAACTAAGTGGCTGAACTTGTGAGAGAGGATACTCCAGATGCGAAACTTAGTTCCATTTTAAACTAATTGTTCTATCTGAAACTAAGTGTTCGTTACTGTGCCAGGAGAAGCGCCTGTTCTCTGAAATCTGTGGCGATGCCACTCGAAACCGTATGTGTTCGACGAAACTATGTGGTCGACCTTGTGGGAGAGGAAACTCCAGATGCGAAACTTAGTTCCATTTTAAACTAATTGTTCTATCTGAATCTAGGTGTTCGATACTGTGCCAGGAGAAGCGCCTGTTCTCTGAAATATGTGGCGATGCCACTCGAAACCGTATGTGTTCGACGAAACTAAGTGGTCGACCTTGTGGGAGAGGAAACTCCAGATGCGAAACTTAGTTCCATTTTAAACTAATTGTTCTACCTGAAACTTAGTGTTCGATACTGTGCCAGGAGAAGCGCCTGTTCCCTGAAATCTGTGGCGATGCCACTCGAAACCGCATGTGTTCGGCGAAACTAAGTGGCCGACCTTGTGAGAGAGGAAACTCCAGATGCGAAGCTTAGTTCCATTTTAAACCAAATGTTCCATCTGAAACTAAGTGTTCGATAATCTGCCAGCAGAAGCGCCTGTTCTCTGAAATCTGTGGCGTTGCCACTCGATACCGTATGTGTTCAACGAAACTAAGTGGTCGACCTTGTGAGAGAGGAAACTCCAGTTGCGAATCTTAGTTCCATTTTAAACTAATTGTTCTATCTGAAACTAAGTGTTCGATAATGTGCTAGGAGAAGCGCCTGTTCTCTGAAATCTGTGGCTACGCCACTCGAAACCGTATGTGATTGACGAAACTAAGTTGTCGACCTTGTGAGAGAGGAACTCCAGATGCGAAACTTAGTTCCATTTTAAACTAATTGTTCTATCTGAAACTACGTGCTCGATACTGTGCCAAGAGAAGCGCCTGTTCTCTGAAATCTGTGGCGATGCTACTCGAAACCGTATGTGTTCGAGGAAACTAAGTGGTCGACCTTGTGAGAGAGGGAACTCCAGATGCGAAACTTACTACCATTTTAAACTAATTGTTCTATCTGAAACCAAGTTTTCGATACTGTGCCAGGAAAAGCGCCTGTTCTCTGAAATCTGTCGCGATGCCAGTCGAATCCGTATGTGTTCGACGAAACTAAGTGGTCGACTTTGTGAGAGAGGAAATTCCAGATGCGAAACTTGGTTCCATTTTAAACTAATTGTTCTATCTGAAACTAAGAGTTCGATACTGTGCCAGGAGAAGCGCCTGTTCTCTGAAATATGTGGCGATGCCACTCGAAACCGTATGTGATCGACGAAACTAAGTGGCCGACCTTGTGAGAGAGGAAACTCCAGATGCGAAACTTAGTTCCATTTTAAAATAATTGTTCTATCTGATGCTAAGTGTTCGATACTGTGCCAGGAGAAGCGCCTGTTCTCTGAAATGTGTGGCGATGCCACTCGAAACCGTATGTGTTCGGCGAAACTAAGTGGTCGACCTTGTGGGAGAGGAATCTCCAGATGCGAAACATAGTTCCATTTTAAACTAATTGTTGTGTCTGACATAAGTGTTCGAAACTGTGCCAGGGGAAGCCCCTGCTCTCTGAAATCTGTGGCGATGCTACTCGAAACATTATGTGTTCGGCGAAACTCAGTGGTCGACCTTGTGAGAGAGGAAACACCAGATGCGAAACTTAGTTTCACTTTAAACTAATTGTTCTATCTGAAAGTGTTCGATACTCTGCCTCGAGAAGCGGTTGTTCTCTGAAATCTGTGGCGATGCCACTCGAAACCGTATGTGTTCGGCGAAACTAAGTGGTCGACCTTGTGGGAGAGGAATCTCCAGATGCGAAACATAGTTCCATTTTAAACTAATTGTTCCGTCTGAAATAAGTTTTCGATACTGTGCCAGGCGAAGCGCCTGTTCTCTGAAATCTGTGGCGATGCCACTCGAAACCGTATGTGTTCCACGAATCTAATTGGTCGACCTTGTGGGAGAGGAATCTCCAGATGCGAAACTTAGTTCCATTTTAAACAAACTGTTCTATCTGAAAGTGTTCGATACTGTGCCAGAAGAAGCGCCTGTTCTCTGAAATCTGTGGCGATGCCACTCGAAACGGTATGTGTTCCACGAAACTGAGTGGTCGACATGGTGAGAGAGGAAACTCCAGACGCGAAACTTAGTGCCATTGTAAGCTAAATGTTCTATCTGAAACTAAGTGTTCGATACTGTGGCAGGAGAGGCGCCTGTTCTCTGAAATCTGTGGAGATGCTACTCGAAACCATATGTGTTCGACGAAACTAGTTGGTCGACCTTGTGAGAGAGGAAACTCCAGATGCGAAGCTTAGTTCCATTTTAAACTAATTGTTCTATCTGATACTAAGTGTTCGATACTGTACCAGGAGAAGCGCCTGTTCTCTGAAATCAGTGGCGGTGCCACTCGAAACATTATGTGTTCGGCGAAACTCAGTGGTCGACCTTGTGAGAGAGGAAACACCAAATGCGAAACATAGTTCCATTTTAATCTAATTGTTCTGTCTGAAATAAGTGCTCGATACTGTGCCAGGAGAAGCGCCTGTTCTCTGAAATCTGTGGCGATGCCACTCGAAACCGTATGTGTTCGACGAAACTGAGTGGTCGACCTTGTGAGAGAGGAAACTCCAGATGCGAAACTTAGTTGGATTTTAAACTAATTGTTTTATCTGATACTAAGTGTTCGATACTGTGCCAGGAGAAGCGCCTGTTCTCTGAAATCAGTGGCGGTGCCACTCGAAACATTATGTGTTCGACGAAACTAAGTGGCCGACCTTGTGAGAGTGGAAACTCCAGATGCGAAACATAGTTGCATTTTAATCTAATTGTTCTATCTGAAACTAAGTGTTCGATACTGTGCCAGGAGAAACGCCCGTTCTCTGAAATCTGTGGCGATACCACTCGAAACCGTATGTGTTCGACGAAACTAAGTGGCCGACCTTGTGAGAGAGGAAACTCCAGATGCGAAACATAGTTGCATTTTAATCTAATTGTTCTATCTGAAACTAAGTGTTCGATACTGTGCCAGGAGAAGCGCGTGTTCTCTGAAATCAGTCGCGATTCTCCTCGAAACCGTATGTGTTCGACGAATCTAAATGGTCGACCTTGTGAGGGAAGAAACTCCAGATGCGAAACTTAGTTCCATTTTAAACTAATTGTTCTATCTGAAACTAAGTGTTCGATACTGTGCCAGGAGAAGCGCATGTTCTCTGATATCTGTTGCGATGCCATTCGAAACCGTATGTGTTCGACGAAATTAAGTGGTCGACCTTGTGAGAGAGGAAACTCCAGATGCGAAACTTAGTTCCATTTTAAACTAATTGTTCAATCTGAAACTAAGTGTTCGATACTGTGCCAGGAGAAGTGCCTGTTCTCTGAAATCTGTGGCGATGCCACTCTAAACCGTATGTGTCCGACGAAACTAAGTGGTCGACCTTGTGAAGGAGGAAACTCCAGTTGCGAAACTTAGTTCAATTTTAAACCAAATGTTCCATCTGAAACTAAGTGTTCGATAATCTGCCAGTAGAAGCGCCTGTTCCCTGAAATCTGTGGCGATGCCACTCGAAACCGTATGTGTTCGACGATACTAAGTGGCCGACCTTGTGAGAGAGGAAACTCCAGATGCGAAGTTTAGTTCCATTTTAAAGTAATTGTTCTATCTGATACTAAGTGTTCGATACTGTGCCATGAGAAGCGCCTGTTCTCTGAAACCTGTGGCGTTGCTACTCGAAACCGAATGTGTTCGACGAAAGTAAGTGGTCGTCCTTGTGAGAGAGGAAACTCCAGATGCGAAACTTAGTTCCATTTTAAAAAAATGTTCCATCTGAAACTAAGTGTTCGATACTGTGCCAGGAGAAGGGCCTGTTCTCTGAAATCTGTGGCGATGCCACTCGAAACCGTATGTGTTCGACGATACTAAGTGGCCGACCTTGTGAGAGAGGAAATTCCAGATGCGAAACATAGTTCCATTTTAAACTAAGTGTTCTATCTGTAACTAAGTGTTCGATACTGTGCCAGGAGAAGTGCTCGTTCTCTGAACTCTGTGGCGATCCTACTCGAAACCGTATGTGTTCGACGAAACTAAGTGGTCAACCTGCTGAGAGAGGAAATTCCAGATGCGAAACTCAGTTCCATTTTAAATTAATTGTTCTATCTGAAACTAAGTGTTCGATACTGTGTCGGGGAAGCGCCTGTTCTCTGAAATCTGTGGCGATGCCACTCGAAACCGTATGTGTTCGACGAAACTCAGTGGCCGACCTTGTGAGAGAGGAAACTTCAGATGCGAAACTTAGTTCCATTTTAAACTAATTGTTCCATCTGAAATTAAGTGTTCGATACTGTGCCAGGAAAAGCGCCTGTTCTCGGAAATCTGTCGCGATGCTACTCGAAACCGTATGTGTTCGACGAAACTAAGTGGCCGACCTTGTGGGAGAGGAAACTTCATATGCGAAACTTAGTTCCATTTTAAATTAATTGTTCTATCTGAAATTAAGTGTTCGATAATGTGCCAGGAGAAGCGCTAGTTCTCTGAAATCTGTGGCGATACCACTCGATACCGTATGTGTTTGACGAAACTAAGTGGTCCACCTTGTGAGAGAAGGAACTCCAAATGCGAAACATAGTTCCATTTTAAAATAAGTGTTCTACCTGTAACTAAGTGTTCGATACTGTGCCAGGAGATGTGCCCGTTCTCTGAAATCTGTGGCGATGCTACTCGAAACCGTATGTGTTCGACGAAACTAAGTGGTTGACCTGCTGAGAGAGGAAACTCCAGGTGCGAAACTGAGTTCCATTTTAAATTAATTGTTCTATCTGAAACTAAGTGTTCGATACTGTGCCAGGAGAAGTGCCTGTTCTCTGAAATCTGTGGCGATGCCACTCTAAACCGTATGTGTTCGACGAATCTAAATGGTCGACCTTGTGAGGGAGGAAACTCCAGATGCGAAACTTAGTTCCATTTTAAACTTATTGTTCTATCTGAAACTAAGTGTTCGATACTGTGCCAGGAGAAGCGCGTGTTCTCTGAAATCAGTCGCGATGCTCCTCGAAACCGTATGTGTTCGACGAATCTAAATGGTCGACCTTGTGAGGGAGGAAACTCCAGATGCGAAACTTAGTTCCATTTTAAACTAATTGTTCTATCTGAAACTAAGTGTTCGATACTGTACCAGGAGAAGCGCCTGTTCTCTGATATCTGTGGCGATGCCATTCGAAACCGTATGTGTTCGACGAAATTAAGTGGTCGACCTTGTGAGAGAGGAAACTCCAGATGCGAAACTTAGTTCCATTTTAAACTAATTGTTCAATCTGAAACTAAGTGTTCGATACTGTGCCAGGAGAAGTGCCTGTTCTCTGAAATCTGTGGCGATGCCACTCTAAACCGTATGTGTTCGACGAAACTAAGTGGTCGACCTTGTGAAGGAGGAAACTCCAGTTGCGAAACTTAGTTCAATTTTAAACCAAATGTTCCATCTGAAACTAAGTGTTCGATAATCTGCCAGTAGAAGCTCCTGTTCTCTGAAATCTGTGGCGATGCCACTCGAAACCGTATGTGTTCGACGATACTAAGTGGCCGACCTTGTGAGAGAGGAAACTCCAGATGCGAAGCTTAGTTCCATTTTAAAGTAATTGTTCTATCTGATACTAAGTGTTCGATACTGTGTCATGAGAAGCGCCTGTTCTCTGAAACCTGTGGCGTTGCTACTCGAAACCGAATGTGTTCGACGAAAGTAAGTGGAAGTCCTTGTGAGAGAGGAAACTCCAGATGCGAAACTTAGTTCCATTTTAAACCAAATGTTCCATCTGAAACTAAGTGTTCGATACCGTGCCAGGAGAAGGGCCTGTTCTCTGAAATCTGTGGCGATGCCACTCGAAACCGTATGTGTTCGACGATACTAAGTGGCCGACCTTGTGAGAGAGGAAACTCCAGATGCGAAACTTAGTTCCATTTTAAACTAATTGTTCTATCTGAAACTAAGTGTTCGATACTGTGCCAGGAGAGGCGCCTGTTCTCTGAAATCTGTGGCGATGCTACTCGAAACCGTATGTGTTCGACGAAACTAAGTGGGCGACCTTGTGAGAGAGGAAGCTCCAAATGCGAAACATATTTCAATTTTAAACTAATTATTCTAACTAAATCTAAGTGTTCGATAATGTGCCAGGAGAAGCGCCTGTTCTCTGAAATCTGTGGCGATACCACTCGAAACCGTATGTGTTCGACGAAACTAAGTGGCCGACCTTGTGAGAGAGGAAACTCCAGATGCGAAAAAAAGTTGCATTTTAAACTAATTGTTCTATCTGAAACTAAGTGTTCGATACTGTGCCAGGAGAAACTCCCGTTCTGCGAAATCTGTGGCGATACTACTCGAAACCGTATGTGTTCGATGAATCTAAATGGTCGACCTTGTGAGAGAGGAAACCCCAGAAGCGAAACTTAGTTCCATTTTAAACTAATTGTTCAATCTGAAACTATGTGTTCGATACTGTGCCAGTAGAAGGGTCTGTTCTCTGAAATCTGTGGCGATGCCACTAGAAACCGTATTTGCTCGACGAGACTAAGTTGTCGACCTTGTGAAAGAGGAAACTCCAAATGCGAAACTTAGTTCCATTTTAAACTAATTGTTCTATCTGAAACAAAGTGTTCAATACTGTGCCAGGAGAAGTGCCTGTTCTCTGACATCTGTGGCTATACCACTCGAAACCGTATGTGTTCGACGAAACTAAGTGGCCGACCTTGTGAGAGAGGAAACTCCAGATACGAAACTTACTTCCATTTTAAAATAATTTTTCACTCTGAAACTAAGTGTTCGATACAGTGCCAGGAGAAGCGCTTGTTCTCTGAAATCTGTGGCGATGCTACTCGAAACCGCATGTGTTCGACGAAACTAAGTGGTCGACCTTGTGAGAGAGGAATCTCCAGATGCGAAACGTATTTCCATTTTAAACTAATTATTCTAACTAAAACTAAGTGTTCGATACTGTGCCAGGAGAAACTCCCGTTCTGCGAAATCTGTGGCGATACTACTCGAAACCGTATGTGTTCGATGAATCTAAATGGTCGACCTTGTGAGAGAGGAAACCCCAGAAGCGAAACTTAGTTCCATTTAAAAGTAATTGTTCTATCTGAAACAAAGTGTTCAATACTGTGCCAGCAGGAGCGCCTGTTCTCTGAAATCTGTGGCAATGCCACTCGAAACCGTATGCGTTCGGCGACACTAAGTGGTCGCCTTGTGAGGGAAGAAACTCCAGATGCGAAACTTATTTCCATTTTAAAATAATTTTTCCCTCTGAAACTAAGTGTTCGATACTGTGCCAGGAGAAGCGCTTGTTCTCTGAAATCTGTGGCGATGCTACTCGAAACCGCATGTGTTCGACGAAACTAAGTGGTCGACCTTGTGAGAGAGGAAGCTCCAAATGCGAAACATATTTCCATTTTAAACTAATTATTCTAACTAAAACTAAGTGTTCGATAATGTGCCAGGAGAAGCGCCTGTTCTCTGAAATCTGTGGCGATACCATTCGAAACCGTATGTTTTCGACGAAACTAAGTGGCCGACCTTGTGAGAGAGGAAACTCCAGATGCGAAAAAAAGTTGCATTTTAAACTAATTGTTCTATCTGAAACTAAGTGTTCGATACTGTGCCAGGAGAAACTCCCGTTCTGCGAAATCTGTGGCGATACTACTCGAAACCGTATGTGTTCGATGAATCTAAATGGTCGACCTTGTGAGAGAGGAAACCCCAGAAGCGAAACTTAGTTCCATTTAAAAGTAATTGTTCTATCTGAAACAAAGTGTTCAATACTGTGCCAGCAGGAGCGCCTGTTTTCTGAAATCTGTGGCAATGCCACTCGAAACCGTATGCGTTCGGCGACATTAAGTGGTCGCCTTGTGAGGGAAGAAACTCCAGATGCGAAACTTATTTCCATTTTAAAATAATTTTTCCCTCTGAAACTAAGTGTTCGATACTGTGCCAGGAGAAGCGCTTGTTCTCTGAAATCTGTGGCGATGCTACTCGAAACCGTATGTGTTCGACGAAACTAAGTGGGCGACCTTGTGAGGGAGGAAACCCCAGTAGCGAAACTTATTTCCATTTAAAACTAATTGTTCTATCTGAAACTATGTGTTCGATACTGTGCCAGTAGAAGCGTCTGTTCTCTGAAATCTGTGGCGATGCCACTAGAAACCGTATGTGTTCGACGAAATTAAGTGGTCGACCTTGTGAGAGAGGAAACTCCAGATGCGAAGCTTAGTTCCATTTTAAACTAATTGTTCAATCTGAAACTATGTGTTCGATACTGTGCCAGTAGAAGGGTCTGTTCTCTGAAATCTGTGGCGATGCCACTAGAAACCGTATTTGTTCGACGAAACTAAGTTGTCGACCTTGTGAAAGAGGAAACTCCAGAAGCGAAACTTAGTTCCATTTAAAACTAATTGTTCTATCTGAAACAAAGTGTTCAATACTGTGCCAGGAGAAGTGCCTGTTCTCTGACATCTGTGGCGATGCTACTCGAAACCGTATGTGTTCGACGAAACTAAGTGGTCGACCTTGTGAGAGAGGAAGCTCCAAATGCGAAACATATTTCCATTTTAAACTAATTATTCTAACTAAAACTAAGTGTTCGATAATGTGCCAGGAGAAGCGCCTGTTCTCTGAAATCTGTGGCGATGCTACTCGAAAACGTACGTGCTCGACGAAACTAAGTGGTCGCCCTTGTGAGAGAGGAATCTCCAGATGCGAAGCTTAGTTCCATTTTAAACTAATTGTTCGATATGAAACTAAGTGTTCTTTACTGTGCCAGGAGATGTGCCTGTTCTCTGAAAACTGTGACGATGCTTCTCCAAACCGTATGTGTTCGACGAAAATAAGTGGTCGACCTTGTGGAAGAGGAAACTCCAGATGCGAAATTTAGTTCCATTTTAAACTAATTGTTCTATATGAAACTAAGTGTTCTTTACTGTGCCAGGAGATGTGCCTGTTCTCTGAAAACTGTGACGATTCTACTCCAAACCGTATGTGTTCGACGAAAATAAGTGGTCGACCTTGTGGAAGAGGAAACTCCAGATGCGAAATTTAGTGCCATTTTAAACTAATTGTTCTATCTGAAACTAAGTGTTCGGTACTGTGCCAGGAGAAGCGCCTGTTCTCTGAAATCTGTGGCGATGCCACTCGAAACCGTATGTGTTCGACGAAACTAAGTGGTTGACCTTGTGAGAGAGGATACTCCAGATGCGAAACAGAGTTCCATTTTAAACTAATTGTTCTGTCTGAAGCAAGTGTTCGATACTGTGCCAGGAGAAGCGCCTGTTCTCTGAAATGTGTGGCGATGCCACTCGAAACCGTTTGTGTTCATCGAAACTAAGTGGTCGACCTTGTGAGAGAGGAAACTCCAGATGCGATGCTTAGTTCCATTTTAAACTAATAGTTCTATCTGATACTAAGTGTTCGATACTGTGCCAGGAGAAGCGCCTGTTCTCTGAAATCTGTGGCGATGCCACTCGAAACCGTATGTGTTCAACGAAATTAAGTGGTCGACCTTGTGAGAGAGCAAACTCCAGATGCGAAACTTAGTTCCATTTAAAACTAATTGTTCTATCTGAAACTAAGTGTTCGATACTGTGCCAGGAGTAGCGCCTGTTCTCTGAAATCTGTGGCGATGCTACTCGAAACCGTATGTGTTTGACGAAACTAAGTGGTCCACCTTGTGAGAGAGGAAACTCCAAATGCGAAACATAGTTCCATTTTAAACTAATTGTTCTCTCTGAAACTAAGTGTTCGATACTGTGCCAGGAGAAGCGCCTGTTCTCTGAAATCTGTGGCGATGCTACTCGAAACCGTATGTGTTCGACGAAACTAAGTCGCCGACCTTGTGAGAGAGGAAACTCCAGATGCGAAACATAGTTCCATTTTAAACTTATTGTTCTATCTGAAAATAAGTGTTCGATACTGTGCCAGGAGAATCGCCTGTTCTCTGAAATCTGTGGCGATGCCACTCGAAACCGTATGTGTTCCAAGAAACTAAGTGGTCGACCTTGTAAGTGAGGAAACTCCAGATGCGAGACTTAGTTCTATTTTAACCTAATTGTTCTATCTGAAACTATGTGTTCAACACTGTGCCAGGAGAAGCGTCTGTTCTCTGAAATCTGTGGCCATGCCACTCGAAACCGTATGTGTTCGACGAAACTAAGTGGTCGACCTTATGAGAGAGGAAAACCCAGATGCGAAGCTTAGTTCCATTTTAAACTAATTATTCTATCTCAAACTAAGTGTTCGATACTGTGCCAGGAGAGGCGCCTGTTCTCTGAAATCTGTGGCGATGCTACTCGAAACCGTATGTGTTCGACGAAACTAAGTGGTCGCCTTGTGAAAGAGGAAACTCCAGATGCGAAACTTAGTACCATTTTAAACTAATTGTTCTACCTGAAACTAAGTGTTCGATACTGTGCCGGGAGAAGCGCCTGTTCTCTGAAATCTGTGGCGATGCCACTCGAAACCGTAGGTGTTCGACGAAACTAAGTGCTCGACCTTGTGAGAGAGGAAACTCCAGGTGCGAAACATAGTGCCATTTTGAACTAATTGTTCTATCTGAAACTAAGTGTTCGATAATGTGCCAGGAGAAGCGCCTGTTCTCTGAAACCTGTGGCGATGCTACTCGAAACCGAATGTCTTCGACGAAACTAAGTGGTCGACATTGTGAGAGAGGAAACTCCAGATGCGAAACTTAGTTCCATTTTAAACTAATTGTTCTATCTGAAACTATGTGTCTGATACTGTGCCAGGAGAAGCGCCTGTTCTCTGAAATCTGTTGCGTTGCCACTCGAAACCGTATGCATTCAACGAAACTAAGTGTTCGACCATGTGAGAGAGGAAACTCCAGATGCGAAACATAGTTCCATTTTGAACTAATTGTTCTACCTGACACTAAGTGTTCGATACTGTGCCGGGAGAAGCGCCTGTTCTCTGAAATCTGTGGCGATGCCACTCGAAACCGTAGGTGTTCGACGAAACTAAGTGCTCGACCTTGTGAGAGAGGAAACTCCAGGTGCGAAACATAGTTCCATTTAAAACTAATTGTTCTATCAGAAACTAAGTTTTCGATACTGTGCCGGGAGAAACGCCTGTTCTCTGAAATCTGTGGCGATGCCACTCGAAACCGTATGTGTTCGACGAAACTAAGTGCTCGACCTTGTGAGAGAGGAAACTCCAGGTGCGAAACATAGTGCCATTTTGAACTAATTGTTCTATCTGAAACTAAGTGTTCGATACTGTGCCAAGATAAGCGCCTGTTCTCTGAACTGTGTGGCGATGACGCTCGAACCCGTATGTGTTCGACGAAACTAAGTGGTTGAACTTGTGAGAGAGGATACTCCAGATGCGAAACTTAGTTCCATTTTAAACTAATTGTTCTATCTGAAACAAAGGGTTCGGTACTGTGCCAGGAGTAGCGCCTGTTCTCTGAACTGTGTGGCGATGCCGCTCGAAACCGTATGTGTTCGACGAAACTAAGTGGCCGACCTTGTGAGAGAGGAAACTCCAGATGCGAAAATTAGTTCCATTTTAAACTAATAGTTCTATCTGAAACTAAGTGTTCGATACTGTGCCAGGAGAAGCGCCGGTTCTGTGAAATCTGTCGCGATGCTACTCGAAACCGTATTTGTTCGACGAATCTAAATGGTCGACCTTGTGAGAGAGGAAACTCCAGATGCGAAACTTAGTTCCATTAATCTTATTGTTCTATCTTAAACTAAGTGTTCGATAAGGTGCCAGGAGAAGCACCTGTTCTCTGAACTGTGTGGCGATGACGCTCGGAACCGTATGTGTTCGACGAATCTAAATGGTCGCCTTGTGAGAGAAGAAACTCCAGATGCGAAAAATAGTTCCATTTTAAACTAATTGTTCTATCTGAAACTAAGTGTTCGATACTGTGCCAGGAGAAGCGCCTGTTCTCTGAAATCTGTGGCGATGCTACACGAAACCGTATGTGTTCGACGAAACTAAGTGGTTCACCCTGTGCGAGAGGAAACTCCAGAAGCGAAACTTAATACCATGCTAAACTAATTGTTCTATCTGAAACTGTGTGTTCGATAATGTGCCAGTAGAAGCGCCTGTTCTCTGCAATCTGTGGCGATGTCACTCGAAACCGTATGTGTTCGACGAAACAAAGTGGTCGATCTTGTGAGAGAGGAAACTCCAGAAGCGAAACTTAGTTCCATTTTAATCTTACTTTCTATCTGAAACTAAGTGTTCGATAATGTGCCAGGAGAAGCGCCTGCTCTCTGAAATCAGTGGCGATGCCACTCGAAACCGTATGTGTTCGACGAAACTAAGTGGTCGACCTTGTGAGAGAGGAAACACCAGCAGCGAAACTTAGTTCCATTTTAAACTAATGGTTCTATCTGAAAATATGTGTTCGATACTGTGCCAGTAGAAGTGCCTGTTCTCTGAAATCTGTGGCGATGCTACTCCAAACCGTATGTGTTCGAGGAAACTAAGTGGTCGACCTTGTGGGAGAAGACACTCCAGAACCGAAGCTTAGTTCCATTTTAAACTAATTGTTCTATCTGAAAGTAAGTGTTCGATAATGTGCCAGGAGAAGCGCCTGTTCTCTGAAATCTGTGGCGATGCTACTCGAAACCATATGTGTTCGAGGAAACTAAGTGGTCGACCTTGTGAGAGAGGATACTCCAGATGTGAAACAGAGTTCCATTTTAAACTAATTGTTCTATCCCAAACTATGTGTCCGATACTGCGCCAGGAGAGGCGCCTGTTCTCTGAAATATGTGGCGATGCTACTCGAAACCGTATGTGTTCGACGAAACTAAGTCTTTGACCTTGTGAGAGAGGAAACCCCAGATGCGAAGCTTAGTTGCATTTTAAAGTAATTGTTCTATGTGAAACTAAGTATTCGATAATCTGCCAGTAGAAGCGCCTGTTCTCTGAAATCAGTGGCGATGCTACTCGAAACCGTATGTGTTCGACGAAACTAAGTGGTCCACATTGTGAGAGAGGAAACTCCAGATGCGAAACTTAGTTCCATTTTAAACCAAATGTTCCATCTGAAACTAAGTGTTCGATATTGTGCCAGGGGAAGCGCCTGTTCTCTGAAACCTGTGGCGTTGCTACTCGAAACCGAATTTGTTCGACGAAAGTAAGTCGTCGTCCTTGTGAGACAGGAAACTCCAGATGCGAAACTTAGTTCCATTTTAAACCAAATGTTCCACCTGAAACTAAGTGTTCGATACTGTGCCAGGAGAAGGGCCTGTTCTCTGAAATCTGTGGCGATGCCACTCGAAACCGTATGTGTTCGACGATACTAAGTGGCCGACCTTGTGAGAGAGGAAACTCCAGATGCGAAATTTAGTTCCATTTTAAACCAAATGTTCCATCTGAAACTAAGTGTTGGATACTGTGCCAGGAGAAGGGCCTCTTCTCTGAAATCTGTGGCGATGCCACTCGAAACCGTATGTGATCGACGAAACTAAGTGGTCGACCTTGTGAGAGAGGAAACTGCAGAGGCGAAACTTACTTTCATTTTAAACTAATTGTTCTATCTGAAACTAAGTGTTCGATACTGTGCCAGGAGAAGCGCCTGTTCTCTGAAATCTGTCGCGAAACCACTGGAAACCGTATGTGTTCGACGAAACTGAGTGGTTGCCTTGTGAAAGGGGAAACTCCAGATGCGAAACTTAGTTCCATTTAAAACTAATTGTTCTATCTGAAACTAAGTGTTCGATACTGTGCCAGGAGAAACTCCCGTTCTGCAAAATCTGTGGCGATACTACTCGAAACCGTATTTGTTCGACGAAACTAAGTGGTCGACCTTGTGAGAGAGGACACTCCAGATGTGAAACTTAGTTCCATTTTAAACTAACTGTTCCTTCTGAAACTAAGTCTTCGATACTGTGCCAGGAGAAGCGCCTGTTCTCTGAAATCTGTGGCGATGCCACTCGAAACCGTATGTGTTCGACGAAACTAAGTGGTTGCCCTTGTGAGAGAGGATTCTCCAGATGCGAAACATAGTTCCATTTTAAACTAATTGTTCTATCTGAAAGTGTTCGATACTGTGCCAGGAGAAGCGCCTGTTCTCTGAAATCGGTGGCGATGCTACTCGAAACCGTATGTGTTCGACGAAATTAAGTCGTCGACCTTGTGGGAAAGGAAACTCCAGATGCGAAACATTGTTCAATTTTAAACTAATTGTTCTATCTGAAACTAAGTGTACGATACTGTGCAAGGAGAAGCGCCTGTTCTCTGAAATCTGTGGCGGTGCCTCTCGAAACATTATGTGTTCGGCGAAACTCAGTGGTCGAACTTGTGAGAGAGGAAACTCCAGATGCGAAGCTTTGTTCCATTTTAAACTAATTGTTCTATACTCTGCCAGGAGAAGCGCCTGTTCTCTGAAGTGTGTGGCGATGCCACTCGAAACCGTATGTGTTCGACGAAACTAAGTGGTCGACTTTGTGAGAGAGGAAACTCCAGTTGCGAAACTTAGTTCCATTTTAAACTAATTGTTCTATCTGAAACTAAGTGTTCGATACTGTGCCAGGAGAAACGCCTGTTCTCTGAAATCTGTGGCGATGCCACTCGAAACCGTATGTGTTCGACGAAACTAAGTGGTTGACCTTGTGAGAGAGGATACTCCATATGCGAAACATAGTTCCATTTTAAACTAATTGTTCTATCTGCTACTAAGTATTCGATACTGTGCCAGGAGTAGCGCCTGTTCTCTGAGATCATTGGCGATGCTACTCGAAACCGTATGTGTTCGACGAAACTAAGTGGTCGACCTTGTGAGAGAGGAAACTCCAGATGCGAAACTTAGTTCCATTTTAAACTAATTGTTCTATCTGAAACTAAGTGTTCGATACTGTGCCAGGAGAAACGCCTGTTCTCTGAACTCGGTGGCGATGCTACTCGAAACCGTATGTGTTCGACGAAACTAAGTGGTCGACCTTGTGGGAGAGGAAACTCCAGATGCGAAGCTTAGTTCCATTTTAAACTAATTGTTCTATCTGATACTAAGTGTTCGATACTGTGCCAGGAGAAGCGCCTGTTCTCTGATATCTGTGGCGATGCCACTCGAAACCGTATGTGTTCGACGAAACTAAGTGGTCGACCTTGTGAGAGAGGATACTCCAGATGCGAAACATAGTTCCATTTTAAACTAATTGTTCTGTCTGAAATAAGTGTTCGATACTGTGCCAGGCGAAGCGCCTGTTCTCTGAAATCTGTGGCGATGCCCCTCGAAACCGTATGTGTTCGACGAAACTAAGTGGTCGACCGTGTGAGAGAGGAAATTCCAGATGCGGAACCTAGTTCCATTTTAAACTAATTATTCTATCTGAAACTAAGTGTTCGATACTGTGCCAGGAGAAACGCCTGTTCTCTGAAATCTGTGGCGATGCCACTCGAAACCGTATGTGTTCGACGAAACTAAGTGGTTGACCTTGTGAGAGAGGATATTCCAGATGCGAAACATAGTTCCATTTAAAACTAATTGTTCTATCTGATACTAACTGTTCGATACTGTGCCAGGAGAAACGCCTGTTCTCTGAAATCTGTGGCGATGCCACTCGAAACCGTATGTGTTCGACGAAACTAAGTGGTTGACCTTGTGAGAGAGGATACTCCATATGCGAAACATAGTTCCATTTTAAACTAATTGTTCTATCTGCTACTAAGTATTCGATACTGTGCCAGGAGTAGCGCCTGTTCTCTGAGATCATTGGCGATGCTACTCGAAACCGTATGTGTTCGACGAAACTAAGTGGTCGACCTTGTGAGAGAGGAAACTCCAGATGCGAAACTTAGTTCCATTTTAAACTAATTGTTCTATCTGAAACTAAGTGTTCGATACTGTGCCAGGAGAAACGCCTGTTCTCTGAAATCGGTGGCGATGCTACTCGAAACCGTATGTGTTCGACGAAACTAAGTGGTCGACCTTGTGGGAGAGGAAACTCCAGATGCGAAGCTTAGTTCCATTTTAAACTAATTGTTCTATCTGATACTAAGTGTTCGATACTGTGCCAGGAGAAGCGCCTGTTCTCTGATATCTGTGGCGATGCCACTCGAAACCGTATGTGTTCGACGAAACTAAGTAGTCGACCTTGTGAGAGAGGATACTCCAGATGCGAAACATAGTTCCATTTTAAACTAATTGTTCTGTCTGAAATAAGTGTTCGATACTGTGCCAGGCGAAGCGCCTGTTCTCTGAAATCTGTGGCGATGCCCCTCGAAACCGTATGTGTTCGACGAAATTAAGTGGTCGCCTTGTGAGGGAAGAAACTCCAGATGCGAAATTTAGTACAATTTTAAACTAATTGTTCTATCTGAAACTATGTGTCTGATAGTCTGCCAGGAGAAGCGCCTGTTCTCTGAAATCTGTGGCGATGCCACTCGAAACCGTATGTGTTCGACGAAACTAATGGTCGACCGTGTGAGAGAGGAAATTCCAGATGCGAAACTTAGTTCCATTTTAAACTAATTGTTCTATCTGAAACTAAGTGTTCGATACTGTGCCAGGAGAAACGCCTGTTCTCAGAAATCTGTGGCGATGCCACTCGAAACCGTATGTGTTCGACGAAACTAAGTGGTCGACTTTGTGAGAGAGGAAACTCCAGTTGCGAAACTTAGTTCCATTTTAAACTAATTGTTCTATCTGAAACTAAGTGTTCGATACTGTGCCAGGAGAAACGCCTGTTCTCTGAAATCTGTGGCGATGCCACTCGAAACCGTATGTGTTCGACGAAACTAAGTGGTTGACCTTGTGAGAGAGGATACTCCATATGCGAAACATAGTTCCATTTTAAACTAATTGTTCTATCTGCTACTAAGTATTCGATACTGTGCCAGGAGTAGCGCCTGTTCTCTGAGATCATTGGCGATGCTACTCGAAACCGTATGTGTTCGACGAAACTAAGTGGTCGACCTTGTGAGAGAGGAAACTCCAGATGCGAAACTTAGTTCCATTTTAAACTAATTGTTCTATCTGAAACTAAGTGTTCGATACTGTGCCAGGAGAAACGCCTGTTCCCTGAACTCGGTGGCGATGCTACTCGAAACCGTATGTGTTCGACGAAACTAAGTGGTCGACCTTGTGGGAGAGGAAACTCCAGATGCGAAGCTTAGTTCCATTTTAAACTAATTGTTCTATCTGATACTAAGTGTTCGATACTGTGCCAGGAGAAGCGCTTGTTCTCTGATATCTGTGGCGATGCCACTCGAAACCGTATGTGTTCGACGAAACTAAGTGGTCGACCTTGTGAGAGAGGATACTCCAGATGCGAAACATAGTTCCATTTTAAACTAATTGTTCTGTCTGAAATAAGTGTTCGATACTGTGCCAGGCGAAGCGCCTGTTCTCTGAAATCTGTGGCGATGCCCCTCGAAACCGTATGTGTTCGACGAAACTAAGTGGTCGACCGTGTGAGAGAGGAAATTCCAGATGCGGAACCTAGTTCCATTTTAAACTAATTATTCTATCTGAAACTAAGTGTTCGATACTGTGCCAGGAGAAACGCCTGTTCTCTGAAATCTGTGGCGATGCCACTCGAAACCGTATGTGTTCGACGAAACTAAGTGGTTGACCTTGTGAGAGAGGATATTCCAGATGCGAAACATAGTTCCATTTAAAACTAATTGTTCTATCTGATACTAACTGTTCGATACTGTGCCAGGAGAAACGCCTGTTCTCTGAAATCTGTGGCGATGCCACTCGAAACCGTATGTGTTCGACGAAACTAAGTGGTTGACCTTGTGAGAGAGGATACTCCATATGCGAAACATAGTTCCATTTTAAACTAATTGTTCTATCTGCTACTAAGTATTCGATACTGTGCCAGGAGTAGCGCCTGTTCTCTGAGATCATTGGCGATGCTACTCGAAACCGTATGTGTTCGACGAAACTAAGTGGTCGACCTTGTGAGAGAGGAAACTCCAGATGCGAAACTTAGTTCCATTTTAAACTAATTGTTCTATCTGAAACTAAGTGTTCGATACTGTGCCAGGAGAAACGCCTGTTCTCTGAAATCGGTGGCGATGCTACTCGAAACCGTATGTGTTCGACGAAACTAAGTGGTCGACCTTGTGGGAGAGGAAACTCCAGATGCGAAGCTTAGTTCCATTTTAAACTAATTGTTCTATCTGATACTAAGTGTTCGATACTGTGCCAGGAGAAGCGCCTGTTCTCTGATATCTGTGGCGATGCCACTCGAAACCGTATGTGTTCGACGAAACTAAGTAGTCGACCTTGTGAGAGAGGATACTCCAGATGCGAAACATAGTTCCATTTTAAACTAATTGTTCTGTCTGAAATAAGTGTTCGATACTGTGCCAGGCGAAGCGCCTGTTCTCTGAAATCTGTGGCGATGCCCCTCGAAACCGTATGTGTTCGACGAAATTAAGTGGTCGCCTTGTGAGGGAAGAAACTCCAGATGCGAAATTTAGTACAATTTTAAACTAATTGTTCTATCTGAAACTATGTGTCTGATAGTCTGCCAGGAGAAGCGCCTGTTCTCTGAAATCTGTGGCGATGCCACTCGAAACCGTATGTGTTCGACGAAACTAATGGTCGACCGTGTGAGAGAGGAAATTCCAGATGCGAAACTTAGTTCCATTTTAAACTAATTGTTCTATCTGAAACTAAGTGTTCGATACTGTGCCAGGAGAAACGCCTGTTCTCAGAAATCTGTGGCGATGCCACTCGAAACCGTATGTGTTCGACGAAACTAAGTGATTGACCTTGTGAGAGAGGATACTCCAGATGCGAAACATAGTTCCATTTTAAACTAATTGTTCTATCTGATACTAAGTATTCGATACTGTGCCAGGAGTAGCGCCTGTTCTCTGAGATCATTGGCGATGCCCCTCGAAACCGTATGTGTTCGACGAAATTAAGTGGTCGCCTTGTGAGGGAAGAAACTCCAGATGCGAAATTTAGTACAATTTTAAACTAATTGTTCTTTCTGAAACTATGTGTCTGATAGTCTGCCAGGAGAAGCGCCTGTTCTCTGAAATCGGTGGCGATGCTACTCGAAACCGTATGTGTTCGACGAAACTAAGTGGTCGACCTTGTGAGAGAGGAAACTCCAGATGCGAAGCTTAGTTCCATTTTAAACTAATTGTTCTATCTGTTACTAAGTGTTCGATACTGTGCCAGGAGATGCGCCTGTTCCCTGAAATCTGTGGCGATGCCACTCGAAACAGTATGTGTTCGACGAAACTAAGTGGTCGACCTTGTGAGAGAGGATACTCCAGATGCGAAACATAGTTCCATTTTAAACTAATTGTTCTGTCTGAAATAAGTGTTCGATACTGTGCCAGGCGAAGCGCCTGTTCTCTGAAATCTGTGGCGATGCCCCTCGAAACAGTATGTGTTCGACGAAATTAAGTGGTCGCCTTGTCAGGGAAGAAACTCCAGATGCGAAATTTAGTACAATTTTAAACTAATTGTTCTATCTGAAACTATGTGTCTGATAGTCTGCCAGAAGAAGCGCCTGTTCTCTGAAATCTGTGGCGATGCCACTCGAAACCGTATGTGTTCGACGAAACTAAGTGGTCGACCTTGTGAGAGAGGACACTCCAGATGCGAAACATAGTTGCATTTTAAACTAATTGTTCCATCTGATACTAAGTATTGGATACTGTGCCAGGCGAAGCGCCTGTTCTCTGAAATCTGTGGCGATGCCCCTCGAAACAGTATGTGTTCGACGAAATTAAGTGGTCGCCTTGTGAGGGAAGAAACTCCAGATGCGAAATTTAGTACAATTTTAAACTAATTGTTCTATCTGAAACTATGTGTCTGATAGTCTGCAAGGAGAAGCGCCTGTTCTCTGAAATCGGTGGCGATGCTACTCGAAACTGTATGTGTTCGACGAAACTAAGTTGTCGACCTTGTGAGAGAGGAAACTCCAGATGCGAAGCTTAGTTCCATTTTAAACTAATTGTTCTATCTGATACTAAGTGTTCGATACTGTGCCAGGAGATGCGCCTGTTCCCTGAAATCTGTGGCGATGCCACTCGAAACCGTATGTGTTCGACGAAATTAAGTGGTCGCCTTGTGAGGGAAGAAACTCCAGATGCGAAATTTAGTACAATTTAAAACTAATTGTTCTATCTGAAACTATGTGTTCGATACTGTGCCAGGAGAAGCGCCTGTTCTCTGAAATCTGTCGCGATGCTTCTCGAAACCGTATGTGTTCGACGAAACTAAGTGGTCGACCTTCTGAGAGAGGAAACTCCAGATGCGAAACTTATTTCCATTTTAAATTAATTGTTCTATCTGAAACTAAGTGTTCGATACTGTGCCAGGAGAAGCGCCTATTCTCTGAAATCTGTGGCGATGCCACTCGAAACCGTATGTGTTCGACGAAACTAAGTGGTCGACCTTGTGAGAGAGGATACTCCAGATGCGAAACATAGTTGCATTTTAAACTAATTGTTCCATCTGATACTAAGTATTCGATACTGTGCCAGGAGAAGCGCCTGTTCTCTGATATCTGTGGCGATGCCACTCGAAACCGTATGTGTTCGACGAAACTAAGTGGTCGACCTTGTGAGAGAGGATACTCCAGATGCGAAACATAGTTCCATTTTAAACTAATTGTTCTATCTGAAAGTAAGTGTTCGATACTGTGCCAGGAGAAGCGCCTGTTCTCTGAAATCGGTGGCGATGCTACTCGAAACTGTATGTGTTCGACGAAACTAAGTGGTCCACCTTGTGAGAGAGGAAACTCCAGATGCGAAGCTTAGTTCCATTTTAAACTAATTGTTCTATCTGATACTAAGTGTTCGATACTGTGCCAGGAGATGCGCCTGTTCCCTGAAATCTGTGGCGATGCCACTCGAAACCGTATGTGTTCGACGAAATTAAGTGGTCGCCTTGTGAGGGAAGAAACTCCAGATGCGAAATTTAGTACAATTTTAAACTAATTGTTCTATCTGAAACTAAGTGTTCGATACTGTGCCAGGAGAAACGCCTGTTCTCTGATATCTGTGGCGATGCCACTCGAAACCGTATGTGTTCGACGAAACTAAGTGGTCGACCTTGTGAGAGAGGATACTCCAGATGCGAAACATAGTTGCATTTTAAACTAATTGTTCCATCTGATACTAAATATTCGATACTGTGCCAGGAGAAGCGCCTGTTCTCTGATATCTGTGGCGATGCCACTCGAAACCGTATGTGTTCGACGAAACTAAGTGGTCGACCTTGTGAGAGAGGATACTCCAGATGCGAAACATAGTTCCATTTTAAACTAATTGTTCTGTCTGAAATAAGTGTTCGATACTGTGCCAGGCGAAGCGCCTGTTCTCTGAAATCTGTGGCGATGCTACTCGAAACCGTATGTGTTCGACGAAACTAAGTGGTCGACCTTCTGAGGGAGGAAACTCCAGATGCGAAATTTAGTACAATTTTAAACTAATTGTTCTATCTGAAACTAAGAGTTCGATACTGTGCCAGGAGAAGCGCCTGTTCTCTGAAATCTGTGGCGATGCCACTCGAAACCGCATGTGTTTGGCGAAACTAAGTGGCCGACCTTGTGAGAGAGGAAACTCCAGATGCGAAACTTAGTTCCATTTTAAACTAATTGTTCTATCTGAAACTAAGTGTTCGGAACTGTGCCAGGAGCAGCGCCTGTTCTCTGAAATCTGTGGCGATGCCACTCGAAACCGTATGTGTTCGACGAAACTAAGTGGTCGACCTTGTGGGAGAGGAAACTCCAGTTGCGAAACTTAGTTCCATTTTAAACTAATTGTTCTATCTGAAACTAAGTGTTCGATACTGTGCCAGAAGAAGCGCCTGTTCTCTGAAATCTGTGGCGATGCCACTCGAAACCGTATGTGTTCGACGAAACTAAGTGGTTGATCTTGTGAGAGAGGATACTCCAGATGCGAAACATTATTCCATTTTAAACTAATTGTTCTCTCTGAAACTAAGTGTTCGATACTGTGCCAGGAGATGCGCCTGTTCTCTGAAATCTGTGGCGATGCTACTCGAAACCGTATGTGTTCGACGAAACTAAGTGGTCGACATTGTGGGAGAGGAAACTCCAGTTGCGAAACTTAGTTCCATTTTAAACTAATTGTTCTATCTGAAACTAAGTGTTCGTTACTGTGCCAGGAGAAGCGCCTGTTCTCTGAAATCTGTGGCGATGCCACTCGAAACCGTATGTGTTTGACGAAACTAAGTGGTCGACCTTGTGGGCGAGGAAACTCCAAATGCGAAACATATTTCCATTTTAAGCTAAATGTTCTATCTGAAACTAAGTGTTCGATACTGTGCCAGGAGGAGCGCCTGTTCCCTGAAATCTGTGGCGATGCCACTCGAAAACGTATGTGTTCGACGAAACTAAGTGGTCGACCTTGTGAGGGAGGAAACTCCAAATGCGAAACATATTTCCATTTTAAACTAATTGTTCTATCTGAAACTAAGTGTTTGATACTGTGCCAGAAGAAGCGCCTGTTCTCTTAAATCTGTGGCGATGCTACTCGAAACCGTATGTGTTCGACGAAACTAAGTGGTCGACCTTGTGGGAGAGGAAACCCAGTTGCGAAACTTAGTTCCATTTTAAACTAATTGTTCTATCTGAAACTAAGTGTTCGATACTGTGCCAGAAGAAGCGCCTGTTCTCTGAAATCTGTGGCGATGCCACTCGAAACCGTATATGTTCAACGAAACTAAGTGGTCGACTTTGTAAGAGAGGAAACTCCAGTTGCGAAACTTAGTTCCATTTTAAACTAATTGTTCTATCTGAAACTAAGTGTTCGATAATGTGCTAGGAGAAGCGCCTGTTCTCTGAAATCTGTGGCTATGCCACTCGAAACCGTATGTGTTTGACGAAACTAAGTTGTCGACCTTGTGAGAGAGGAACTCCAGATGCGAAACTTAGTTCCATTTTAAACTAATTGTTCTATCTGAAACTACGTGCTCGATACTGTGCCAGGAGAAGCGCCTGTTCTCTGAAATCTGTGGCGATGCCACTCGAAACCGTATGTGTTCGACGAAATTAAGTGGTCGCCTTGTGAGGGAAGAAACTCCAGATGCGAAATTTAGTACAATTTTAAACTAATTGTTCTACCTGAAACTATGTGTTCGATACTGTGCCAGGAGAAGCGCCTGTTCTCTGAAATCTGTCGCGATGCTTCTCGAAACCGTATGTGTTCGACGAAACTAAGTGGTCGACCTTCTGAGAGAGGAAACTCCAGATGCGAAACTTATTTCCATTTTAAATTAATTGTTCTATCTGAAACTAAGTGTTCGATACTGTGCCAGGAGAAGCGCCTATTCTCTGAAATCTGTGGCGATGCCACTCGAAACCGTATGTGTTCGACGAAACTAAGTGGTCGACCTTGTGAGAGAGGAAACTCCAGATGCGAAGCTTAGTTCCATTTTAAACTAATTGTTCTATCTGATACTAAGTGTTCGATACTGTGCCAGGAGATGCGCCTGTTCCCTGAAATCTGTGGCGATGCCACTCGAAACCGTATGTGTTCGACGAAATTAAGTGGTCGCCTTGTGAGGGAAGAAACTCCAGATGCGAAATTTAGTACAATTTTAAACTAATTGTTCTATCTGAAAGTAAGTGTTCGATACTGTGCCAGGAGAAGCGCCTGTTCTCTGAAATCGGTGGCGATGCTACTCGAAACTGTATGTGTTCGACGAAACTAAGTGGTCCACCTTGTGAGAGAGGAAACTCCAGATGCGAAGCTTAGTTCCATTTTAAACTAATTGTTCTATCTGATACTAAGTGTTCGATACTGTGCCAGGAGATGCGCCTGTTCCCTGAAATCTGTGGCGATGCCACTCGAAACCGTATGTGTTCGACGAAATTAAGTGGTCGCCTTGTGAGGGAAGAAACTCCAGATGCGAAATTTAGTACAATTTTAAACTAATTGTTCTATCTGAAACTATGTATTCGATACTGTGCCAGGAGAAGCGCCTGTTCTCTGAAATCTGTCGCGATGCTTCTCGAAACCGTATGTGTTCGACGAAACTAAGTGGTCGACCTTCTGAGAGAGGAAACTCCAGATGCGAAACATAGTTGCATTTTAAACTAATTGTTCCATCTGATACCAAGTATTCGATACTGTGCCAGGAGAAGCGCCTGTTCTCTGATATCTGTGGCGATGCCACTCGAAACCGTATGTGTTCGACGAAACTAAGTGGTCGACCTTGTGAGAGAGGATACTCCAGATGCGAAACATAGTTCCATTTTAAACTAATTGTTCTATCTGAAACTAAGTGTTCGATACTGTGCCAGGAGAAACGCCTGTTCTCTGATATCTGTGGCGATGCCACTCGAAACCGTATGTGTTCGACGAAACTAAGTGGTCGACCTTGTGAGAGAGGATACTCCAGATGCGAAACATAGTTGCATTTTAAACTAATTGTTCCATCTGATACTAAATATTCGATACTGTGCCAGGAGAAGCGCCTGTTCTCTGATATCTGTGGCGATGCCACTCGAAACCGTATGTGTTCGACGAAACTAAGTGGTCGACCTTGTGAGAGAGGATACTCCAGATGCGAAACATAGTTCCATTTTAAACTAATTGTTCTGTCTGAAATAAGTGTTCGATACTGTGCCAGGCGAAGCGCCTGTTCTCTGAAATCTGTGGCGATGCTACTCGAAACCGTATGTGTTCGACGAAACTAAGTGGTCGACCTTCTGAGGGAGGAAACTCCAGATGCGAAATTTAGTACAATTTTAAACTAATTGTTCTATCTGAAACTAAGATTTCGATACTGTGCCAGGAGAAGCGCCTGTTCTCTGAAATCTGTGGCGATGCCACTCGAAACCGCATGTGTTTGGCGAAACTAAGTGGCCGACCTTGTGAGAGAGGAAACTCCAGATGCGAAACTTAGTTCCATTTTAAACTAAGTGTTCTATCTGAAACTAAGTGTTCGGAACTGTGCCAGGAGCAGCGCCTGTTCTCTGAAATCTGTGGCGATGCCACTCGAAACCGTATGTGTTCGACGAAACTAAGTGGTCGACCTTGTGGGAGAGGAAACTCCAGTTGCGAAACTTAGTTCCATTTTAAACTAATTGTTCTATCTGAAACTAAGTGTTCGATACTGTGCCAGAAGAAGCGCCTGTTCTCTGAAATCTGTGGCGATGCCACTCGAAACCGTATGTGTTCGACGAAACTAAGTGGTTGATCTTGTGAGAGAGGATACTCCAGATGCGAAACATTATTCCATTTTAAACTAATTGTTCTCTCTGAAACTAAGTGTTCGATACTGTGCCAGGAGATGCGCCTGTTCTCTGAAATCTATGGCGATGCTACTCGAAACCGTATGTGTTCGACGAAACTAAGTGGTCGACATTGTGGGAGAGGAAACTCCAGTTGCGAAACTTAGTTCCATTTTAAACTAATTGTTCTATCTGAAACTAAGTGTTCGTTACTGTGCCAGGAGAAGCGCCTGTTCTCTGAAATCTGTGGCGATGCCACTCGAAACCGTATGTGTTTGACGAAACTAAGTGGTCGACCTTGTGGGCGAGGAAACTCCAAATGCGAAACATATTTCCATTTTAAGCTAAATGTTCTATCTGAAACTAAGTGTTCGATACTGTGCCAGGAGGAGCGCCTGTTCCCTGAAATCTGTGGCGATGCCACTCGAAACCGTATGTGTTCGACGAAACTAAGTGGTCGACCTTGTGAGGGAGGAAACTCCAAATGCGAAACATATTTCCATTTTAAACTCAATGTTCTATCTGAAACTAAGTGTTTGATACTGTGCCAGAAGAAGCGCCTGTTCTCTTAAATCTGTGGCGATGCTACTCGAAACCGTATGTGTTCGACGAAACTAAGTGGTCGACCTTGTGGGAGAGGAAACTCCAGTTGCGAAACTTAGTTCCATTTTAAACTAATTGTTCTATCTGAAACTAAGTGTTCGATACTGTGCCAGAAGAAGCGCCTGTTCTCTGAAATCTGTGGCGATGCCACTCGAAACCGTATGTGTTCAACGAAACTAAGTGGTCGACTTTGTGAGAGAGGAAACTCCAGTTGCGAAACTTAGTTCCATTTTAAACTAATTGTTCTATCTGAAACTAAGTGTTCGATAATGTGCTAGGAGAAGCGCCTGTTCTCTGAAATCTGTGGCTATGCCACTCGAAACCGTATGTGTTTGACGAAACTAAGTTGTCGACCTTGTGAGAGAGGAACTCCAGATGCGAAACTTAGTTCCATTTTAAACTAATTGTTCTATCTGAAACTACGTGCTCGATACTGTGCCAGGAGAAGCGCCTGTTCTCTGAAATCTGTGGCGATGCTACTCGAAACCGTATGTGTTCGAGGAAACTAAGTGGTCGACCTTGTGGGAGAGGAAACTCCAGATGCGAAACTTAGTTCCATTTTAAACTAATTGCTCTATCTGAAACTAAGTGTTCGTTACTGTGCCAGCAGAAGCGCCTGTTCTCTGAAATCTGTGGCGATGCCACTCGAAACCGTATGTGTTCGACGAAACTATGTGGTCGACCTTGTGGTAGAGAAAACTCCAGATGCGAAATTTAGTACCATTTTAAACTAATGGTTCTATCTGAAACTAAGTGTTCGATACTGTGCCAGGAGAAGCGCCTGTTCTCTGAAATCTGTCGCGATGCTTCTCGAAACCGTATGTGTTCGACGAAACTAAGTGGTCGACCTTCTGAGAGAGGAAACTCCAGATGCGAAACTTATTTCTATTTTAAATTAATTGTTCTATCTGAAACTACATGTTCGATACTGTGCCAGGAGAAGCGCCTATTCTCTGAAATCTGTGGCGATGCCACTCGAAACCGTATGTGTTCGACGTAACTAAGTGGTCGCCTTGTGAGGGATTAAACTCCAAATGCGAAACATATTTCCATTTTAAACTAAATGTTCTATCTGAAATTAAGTGTTCGATACTGTGCCAGAAGAAGCGCCTGTTCTCTCAAATCTGTGGCGATGCCACTCGAAACCGTATGTGTTCGACGAAACTAAGTGGTCGACCTTGTGAGAGAGGATACTCCAGATGCGAAACATAGTTCCATTTTAAACTAATTGTTCCATCTGATACTAAGTATTCGATACTGTGGCAGGCGAAGCGCCTGTTCTCTGAAATCTGTGGCGATGCCCCTCGAAACAGTATGTGTTCGACGAAATTAAGTGGTCGCCTTGTGAGGGAAGAAACTCCAGATGCGAAATTTAGTACAATTTTAAACTAATTGTTCTATCTGAAACTATGTGTCTGATAGTCTGCAAGGAGAAGCGCCTGTTCTCTGAAATCGGTGGCGATGCTACTCGAAACTGTATGTGTTCGACGAAACTAAGTGGTCGACCTTGTGAGAGAGGAAACTCCAGATGCGAAGCTTAGTTCCATTTTAAACTAATTGTTCTATCTGATACTAAGTGTTCGATACTGTGCCAGGAGATGCGCCTGTTCCCTGAAATCTGTGGCGATGCCACTCGAAACCGTATGTGTTCGACGAAATTAAGTGGTCGCCTTGTGAGGGAAGAAACTCCAGATGCGAAATTTAGTACAATTTAAAACTAATTGTTCTATCTGAAACTATGTGTTCGATACTGTGCCAGGAGAAGCGCCTGTTCTCTGAAATCTGTCGCGATGCTTCTCGAAACCGTATGTGTTCGACGAAACTAAGTGGTCGACCTTCTGAGAGAGGAAACTCCAGATGCGAAACTGATTTCCATTTTAAATTAATTGTTCTATCTGAAACTAAGTGTTCGATACTGTGCCAGGAGAAGCGCCTATTCTCTGAAATCTGTGGCGATGCCACTCGAAACCGTATGTGTTCGACGTAACTAAGTGGTCGCCTTGTGAGGGATTAAACTCCAAATACGAAACATATTTCCATTTTAAACTAAATGTTCTATCTGAAACTAAGTGTTCGAGACTGTGCCAGAAGAAGCGCCTGTTCTCTGAAATCTGTGGCGATGCCACTCGAAACCGTATGTGTTCGACGAAACTAAGTGGTCGACCTTGTGAGAGAGGATACTCCAGATGCGAAACATAGTTGCATTTTAAACTAATTGTTCTATCTGATACTAAGTATTCGATACTGTGCCAGGAGAAGCGCCTGTTCTCTGATATCTGTGGCGATGCCACTCGAAACCGTATGTGTTCGACGAAACTAAGTGGTCGACCTTGTGAGAGAGGAAACTCCAGATGCGAAACATAGTTCCATTTTAAACTAATTGTTCTATCTGAAAGTAAGTGTTCGATACTGTGCCAGGAGAAGCGCCTGTTCTCTGAAATCGGTGGCGATGCTACTCGAAACTGTATGTGTTCGACGAAACTAAGTGGTCCACCTTGTGAGAGAGGAAACTCCAGATGCGAAGCTTAGTTCCATTTTAAACTAATTGTTCTATCTGATACTAAGTGTTCGATACTGTGCCAGGTGATGCGCCTGTTCCCTGAAATCTGTGGCGATGCCACTCGAAACCGTATGTGTTCGACGAAATTAAGTGGTCGCCTTGTGAGGGAAGAAACTCCAGATGCGAAATTTAGTACAATTTTAAACTAATTGTTCTATCTGAAACTATGTGTTCGATACTGTGCCAGGAGAAGCGCCTGTTCTCTGAAATCTGTCGCGATGCTTCTCGAAACCGTATGTGTTCGACGAAACTAAGTGGTCGACCTTCTGAGAGAGGAAACTCCAGATGCGAAACTTATTTCCATTTTAAATTAATTGTTCTATCTGAAACTAAGTGTTCGATACTGTGCCAGGAGAAGCGCCTATTCTCTGAAATCTGTGGCGATGCCACTCGAAACCGTATGTGTTCGACG
Organism: Nysson spinosus; assembly: GCA_910591585.2. NCBI lineage: Eukaryota > Metazoa > Arthropoda > Insecta > Hymenoptera > Crabronidae > Nysson > Nysson spinosus. The sequence continues at coordinate 289,572 of OU342836.1, read as the reverse complement.
TAACTAAGTGGTCGCCTTGTGAGGGATTAAACTCCAAATACGAAACATATTTCCATTTTAAACTAAATGTTCTATCTGAAACTAAGTGTTCGAGACTGTGCCAGAAGAAGCGCCTGTTCTCTGAAATCTGTGGCGATGCCACTCGAAACCGTATGTGTTCGACGAAACTAAGTGGTCGACCTTGTGAGAGAGGATACTCCAGATGCGAAACATAGTTGCATTTTAAACTAATTGTTCCATCTGATACCAAGTATTCGATACTGTGCCAGGAGAAGCGCCTGTTCTCTGATATCTGTGGCGATGCCACTCGAAACCGTATGTGTTCGACGAAACTAAGTGGTTGACCTTGTGAGAGAGGATACTCCAGATGCGAAACTTAGTTCCATTTTAAACTAATTGCTCTATCTGAAACTAAGTGTTCGTTACTGTGCCAGCAGAAGCGCCTGTTCTCTGAAATCTGTGGCGATGCCACTCGAAACCGTATGTGTTCGACGAAACTATGTGGTCGACCTTGTGGTAGAGAAAACTCCAGATGCGAAATTTAGTACCATTTTAAACTAATGGTTCTATCTGAAACTAAGTGTTCGATACTGTGCCAGGAGAAGCGCCTGTTCTCTGAAATCTGTCGCGATGCTTCTCGAAACCGTATGTGTTCGACGAAACTAAGTGGTCGACCTTCTGAGAGAGGAAACTCCAGATGCGAAACTTATTTCCATTTTAAACTAATTGTTCTATCTGAAACTACATGTTCGATACTGTGCCAGGAGAAGCGCCTATTCTCTGAAATCTGTGGCGATGCCACTCGAAACCGTATGTGTTCGACGTAACTAAGTGGTCGCCTTGTGAGGGATTAAACTCCAAATACGAAACATATTTCCATTTTAAACTAAATGTTCTATCTGAAATTAAGTGTTCGATACTGTGCCAGAAGAAGCGCCTGTTCTCTCAAATCTGTGGCGATGCCACTCGAAACCGTATGTGTTCGACGAAACTAAGTGGTCGACCTTGTGAGAGAGGATACTCCAGATGCGAAACATAGTTCCATTTTAAACTAATTGTTCCATCTGATACTAAGTATTCGATACTGTGGCAGGCGAAGCGCCTGTTCTCTGAAATCTGTGGCGATGCCCCTCGAAACAGTATGTGTTCGACGAAATTAAGTGGTCGCCTTGTGAGGGAAGAAACTCCAGATGCGAAATTTAGTACAATTTTAAACTAATTGTTCTATCTGAAACTATGTGTCTGATAGTCTGCAAGGAGAAGCGCCTGTTCTCTGAAATCGGTGGCGATGCTACTCGAAACTGTATGTGTTCGACGAAACTAAGTGGTCGACCTTGTGAGAGAGGAAACTCCAGATGCGAAGCTTAGTTCCATTTTAAACTAATTGTTCTATCTGATACTAAGTGTTCGATACTGTGCCAGGAGATGCGCCTGTTCCCTGAAATCTGTGGCGATGCCACTCGAAACCGTATGTGTTCGACGAAATTAAGTGGTCGCCTTGTGAGGGAAGAAACTCCAGATGCGAAATTTAGTACAATTTAAAACTAATTGTTCTATCTGAAACTATGTGTTCGATACTGTGCCAGGAGAAGCGCCTGTTCTCTGAAATCTGTCGCGATGCTTCTCGAAACCGTATGTGTTCGACGAAACTAAGTGGTCGACCTTCTGAGAGAGGAAACTCCAGATGCGAAACTGATTTCCATTTTAAATTAATTGTTCTATCTGAAACTAAGTGTTCGATACTGTGCCAGGAGAAGCGCCTATTCTCTGAAATCTGTGGCGATGCCACTCGAAACCGTATGTGTTCGACGTAACTAAGTGGTCGCCTTGTGAGGGATTAAACTCCAAATACGAAACATATTTCCATTTTAAACTAAATGTTCTATCTGAAACTAAGTGTTCGAGACTGTGCCAGAAGAAGCGCCTGTTCTCTGAAATCTGTGGCGATGCCACTCGAAACCGTATGTGTTCGACGAAACTAAGTGGTCGACCTTGTGAGAGAGGATACTCCAGATGCGAAACATAGTTGCATTTTAAACTAATTGTTCCATCTGATACTAAGTATTCGATACTGTGCCAGGAGAAGCGCCTGTTCTCTGATATCTGTGGCGATGCCACTCGAAACCGTATGTGTTCGACGAAACTAAGTGGTCGACCTTGTGAGAGAGGATACTCCAGATGCGAAACATAGTTCCATTTTAAACTAATTGTTCTATCTGAAAGTAAGTGTTCGATACTGTGCCAGGAGAAGCGCCTGTTCTCTGAAATCGGTGGCGATGCTACTCGAAACTGTATGTGTTCGACGAAACTAAGTGGTCCACCTTGTGAGAGAGGAAACTCCAGATGCGAAGCTTAGTTCCATTTTAAACTAATTGTTCTATCTGATACTAAGTGTTCGATACTGTGCCAGGTGATGCGCCTGTTCCCTGAAATCTGTGGCGATGCCACTCGAAACCGTATGTGTTCGACGAAATTAAGTGGTCGCCTTGTGAGGGAAGAAACTCCAGATGCGAAATTTAGTACAATTTTAAACTAATTGTTCTATCTGAAACTATGTGTTCGATACTGTGCCAGGAGAAGCGCCTGTTCTCTGAAATCTGTCGCGATGCTTCTCGAAACCGTATGTGTTCGACGAAACTAAGTGGTCGACCTTCTGAGAGAGGAAACTCCAGATGCGAAACTTATTTCCATTTTAAATTAATTGTTCTATCTGAAACTAAGTGTTCGATACTGTGCCAGGAGAAGCGCCTATTCTCTGAAATCTGTGGCGATGCCACTCGAAACCGTATGTGTTCGACGTAACTAAGTGGTCGCCTTGTGAGGGATTAAACTCCAAATACGAAACATATTTCCATTTTAAACTAAATGTTCTATCTGAAACTAAGTGTTCGAGACTGTGCCAGAAGAAGCGCCTGTTCTCTGAAATCTGTGGCGATGCCACTCGAAACCGTATGTGTTCGACGAAACTAAGTGGTCGACCTTGTGAGAGAGGATACTCCAGATGCGAAACATAGTTGCATTTTAAACTAATTGTTCCATCTGATACCAAGTATTCGATACTGTGCCAGGAGAAGCGCCTGTTCTCTGATATCTGTGGCGATGCCACTCGAAACCGTATGTGTTCGACGAAACTAAGTGGTTGACCTTGTGAGAGAGGATACTCCAGATGCGAAACATAGTTCCATTTTAAACTAATTGTTCTATCTGAAACTAAGTGTTCGATACTGTGCCAGGAGAAACGCCTGTTCTCTGATATCTGTGGCGATGCCACTCGAAACCGTATGTGTTCGACGAAACTAAGTGGTCGACCTTGTGAGAGAGGATACTCCAGATGCGAAACATAGTTGCATTTTAAACTAATTGTTCCATCTGATACTAAATATTCGATACTGTGCCAGGAGAAGCGCCTGTTCTCTGATATCTGTGGCGATGCCACTCGAAACCGTATGTGTTCGACGAAACTAAGTGGTCGACCTTGTGAGAGAGGATACTCCAGATGCGAAACATAGTTCCATTTTAAACTAATTGTTCTGTCTGAAATAAGTGTTCGATACTGTGCCAGGCGAAGCGCCTGTTCTCTGAAATCTGTGGCGATGCTACTCGAAACCGTATGTGTTCGACGAAACTAAGTGGTCGACCTTCTGAGGGAGGAAACTCCAGATGCGAAATTTAGTACAATTTTAAACTAATTGTTCTATCTGAAACTAAGAGTTCGATACTGTGCCAGGAGAAGCGCCTGTTCTCTGAAATCTGTGGCGATGCCACTCGAAACCGCATGTGTTCGGCGAAACTAAGTGGCCGACCTTGTGAGAGAGGAAACTCCAGATGCGAAACTTAGTTCCATTTTAAACTAATTGTTCTATCTGAAACTAAGTGTTCGGAACTGTGCCAGGAGCAGCGCCTGTTCTCTGAAATCTGTGGCGATGCCACTCGAAACCGTATGTGTTCGACGAAACTAAGTGGTCGACCTTGTGGGAGAGGAAACTCCAGTTGCGAAACTTAGTTCCATTTTAAACTAATTGTTCTATCTGAAACTAAGTGTTCGATACTGTGCCAGAAGAAGCGCCTGTTCTCTGAAATCTGTGGCGATGCCACTCGAAACCGTATGTGTTCGACGAAACTAAGTGGTTGATCTTGTGAGAGAGGATACTCCAGATGCGAAACATTATTCCATTTTAAACTAATTGTTCTCTCTGAAACTAAGTGTTCGATACTGTGCCAGGAGATGCGCCTGTTCTCTGAAATCTGTGGCGATGCTACTCGAAACCGTATGTGTTCGACGAAACTAAGTGATCGACCTTGTGGGAGAGGAAACTCCAGTTGCGAAACTTAGTTCCATTTTAAACTAATTGTTCTATCTGAAACTAAGTGTTCGTTACTGTGCCAGGAGAAGCGCCTGTTCTCTGAAATCTGTGGCGATGCCACTCGAAACCGTATGTGTTTGACGAAACTAAGTGGTCGACCTTGTGGGCGAGGAAACTCCAAATGCGAAACATATTTCCATTTTAAGCTAAATGTTCTATCTGAAACTAAGTGTTCGATACTGTGCCAGGAGGAGCGCCTGTTCCCTGAAATCTGTGGCGATGCCACTCGAAACCGTATGTGTTCGACGAAACTAAGTGGTCGACCTTGTGAGGGAGGAAACTCCAAATGCGAAACATATTTCCATTTTAAACTCAATGTTCTATCTGAAACTAAGTGTTTGATACTGTGCCAGAAGAAGCGCCTGTTCTCTTGAATCTGTGGCGATGCTACTCGAAACCGTATGTGTTCGACGAAACTAAGTGGTCGACCTTGTGGGAGAGGAAACTCCAGTTGCGAAACTTAGTTCCATTTTAAACTAATTGTTCTATCTGAAACTAAGTGTTCGATACTGTGCCAGAAGAAGCGCCTGTTCTCTGAAATCTGTGGCGATGCCACTCGAAACCGTATGTGTTCAACGAAACTAAGTGGTCGACTTTGTGAGAGAGGAAACTCCAGTTGCGAAACTTAGTTCCATTTTAAACTAATTGTTCTATCTGAAACTAAGTGTTCGATAATGTGCTAGGAGAAGCGCCTGTTCTCTGAAATCTGTGGCTATGCCACTCGAAACCGTATGTGTTTGACGAAACTAAGTTGTCGACCTTGTGAGAGAGGAACTCCAGATGCGAAACTTAGTTCCATTTTAAACTAATTGTTCTATCTGAAACTACGTGCTCGATACTGTGCCAGGAGAAGCGCCTGTTCTCTGAAATCTGTGGCGATGCTACTCGAAACCGTATGTGTTCGAGGAAACTAAGTGGTCGACCTTGTGGGAGAGGAAACTCCAGATGCGAAACTTAGTTCCATTTTAAACTAATTGCTCTATCTGAAACTAAGTGTTCGTTACTGTGCCAGCAGAAGCGCCTGTTCTCTGAAATCTGTGGCGATGCCACTCGAAACCGTATGTGTTCGACGAAACTATGTGGTCGACCTTGTGGTAGAGAAAACTCCAGATGCGAAATTTAGTACCATTTTAAACTAATGGTTCTATCTGAAACTAAGTGTTCGATACTGTGCCAGGAGACGCGCCTGTTCTCTGAAGTCTGTGGCGATGCTACTCGAAACCGTATGTGTTCGATGAAACTAAGTGGTCCACCTTGTGAGAGAGGAAACTTCGAATGCGAAATATAGTTCCATTTTAAACTAATTGTTCTCTCTGAAACTATGTGTCCGGCACTGTGCCAGGAGAAGCGCCCGTTCTCTGAAATGTGTGGCGATGCTACTCGAAACCGTATGTGTTCGACGAAACTAAGTGGTCGACCTTGTGAGAGAGGAAACTCCAGATGCGAAACTTAGTTCCATTTTAAACTAATTGTTCTATCTGAAACTAAGAGTTCGATACTGTGCCAGGAGAAGCGCCTGTTCTCTGAAATATGTGGCGATGCCACTCCAAACCGTAAGTGTTCGACGAAACTAAGTGGTTGAACTTGTGAGAGAGGAAACTCCAAATGCGAAACATAGCTCCATTCTAAATTAATTGTTCTGTCTGAAATAAGTGTTCGATAATGTGCTAGGAGAAGCGCCTGTTCTCTGAAATCTGTGGCTATGCCACTCGAAACCGTATGTGTTTGACGAAACTAAGTTGTCGACCTTGTGAGAGAGGAACTCCAGATGCGAAACTTAGTTCCATTTTAAACTAATTGTTCTATCTGAAACTACGTGCTCGATACTGTGCCAGGAGAAGCGCCTGTTCTCTGAAATCTGTGGCGATGCTACTCGAAACCGTATGTGTTCGAGGAAACTAAGTGGTCGACCTTGTGGGAGAGGAAACTCCAGATGCGAAACTTAGTTCCATTTTAAACTAATTGCTCTATCTGAAACTAAGTGTTCGTTACTGTGCCAGCAGAAGCGCCTGTTCTCTGAAATCTGTGGCGATGCCACTCGAAACCGTATGTGTTCGACGAAACTATGTGGTCGACCTTGTGGTAGAGAAAACTCCAGATGCGAAATTTAGTACCATTTTAAACTAATGGTTCTATCTGAAACTAAGTGTTCGATACTGTGCCAGGAGAAGCGCCTGTTCTCTGAAATCTGTCGCGATGCTTCTCGAAACCGTATGTGTTCGACGAAACTAAGTGGTCGACCTTCTGAGAGAGGAAACTCCAGATGCGAAACTTATTTCTATTTTAAATTAATTGTTCTATCTGAAACTACATGTTCGATACTGTGCCAGGAGAAGCGCCTATTCTCTGAAATCTGTGGCGATGCCACTCGAAACCGTATGTGTTCGACGTAACTAAGTGGTCGCCTTGTGAGGGATTAAACTCCAAATACGAAACATATTTCCATTTTAAACTAAATGTTCTATCTGAAATTAAGTGTTCGATACTGTGCCAGAAGAAGCGCCTGTTCTCTCAAATCTGTGGCGATGCCACTCGAAACCGTATGTGTTCGACGAAACTAAGTGGTCGACCTTGTGAGAGAGGATACTCCAGATGCGAAACATAGTTCCATTTTAAACTAATTGTTCCATCTGATACTAAGTATTCGATACTGTGCCAGGCGAAGCGCCTGTTCTCTGAAATCTGTGGCGATGCCCCTCGAAACAGTATGTGTTCGACGAAATTAAGTGGTCGCCTTGTGAGGGAAGAAACTCCAGATGCGAAATTTAGTACAATTTTAAACTAATTGTTCTATCTGAAACTATGTGTCTGATAGTCTGCAAGGAGAAGCGCCTGTTCTCTGAAATCGGTGGCGATGCTACTCGAAACTGTATGTGTTCGACGAAACTAAGTGGTCGACCTTGTGAGAGAGGAAACTCCAGATGCGAAGCTTAGTTCCATTTTAAACTAATTGTTCTATCTGATACTAAGTGTTCGATACTGTGCCAGGAGATGCGCCTGTTCCCTGAAATCTGTGGCGATGCCACTCGAAACCGTATGTGTTCGACGAAATTAAGTGGTCGCCTTGTGAGGGAAGAAACTCCAGATGCGAAATTTAGTACAATTTAAAACTAATTGTTCTATCTGAAACTATGTGTTCGATACTGTGCCAGGAGAAGCGCCTGTTCTCTGAAATCTGTCGCGATGCTTCTCGAAACCGTATGTGTTCGACGAAACTAAGTGGTCGACCTTCTGAGAGAGGAAACTCCAGATGCGAAACTGATTTCCATTTTAAATTAATTGTTCTATCTGAAACTAAGTGTTCGATACTGTGCCAGGAGAAGCGCCTATTCTCTGAAATCTGTGGCGATGCCACTCGAAACCGTATGTGTTCGACGTAACTAAGTGGTCGCCTTGTGAGGGATTAAACTCCAAATACGAAACATATTTCCATTTTAAACTAAATGTTCTAACTGAAACTAAGTGTTCGAGACTGTGCCAGAAGAAGCGCCTGTTCTCTGAAATCTGTGGCGATGCCACTCGAAACCGTATGTGTTCGACGAAACTAAGTGGTCGACCTTGTGAGAGAGGATACTCCAGATGCGAAACATAGTTGCATTTTAAACTAATTGTTCCATCTGATACTAAGTATTCGATACTGTGCCAGGAGAAGCGCCTGTTCTCTGATATCTGTGGCGATGCCACTCGAAACCGTATGTGTTCGACGAAACTAAGTGGTCGACCTTGTGAGAGAGGATACTCCAGATGCGAAACATAGTTCCATTTTAAACTAATTGTTCTATCTGAAAGTAAGTGTTCGATACTGTGCCAGGAGAAGCGCCTGTTCTCTGAAATCGGTGGCGATGCTACTCGAAACTGTATGTGTTCGACGAAACTAAGTGGTCCACCTTGTGAGAGAGGAAACTCCAGATGCGAAGCTTAGTTCCATTTTAAACTAATTGTTCTATCTGATACTAAGTGTTCGATACTGTGCCAGGAGATGCGCCTGTTCCCTGAAATCTGTGGCGATGCCACTCGAAACCGTATGTGTTCGACGAAATTAAGTGGTCGCCTTGTGAGGGAAGAAACTCCAGATGCGAAATTTAGTACAATTTTAAACTAATTGTTCTATCTGAAACTATGTGTTCGATACTGTGCCAGGAGAAGCGCCTGTTCTCTGAAATCTGTCGCGATGCCACTCGAAACCGTATTTGTTCGGCGAAACTAAGTAGTCGACCTTGTGAGAGAGGTATCTCCAGATGCGAAACTTAGTTCCATTTTAAACTAATTGTTCTATCTGAAACTAAGCGTTCGATACTGTGCCTCGAGAAGCGGTTGTTCTCTGAAATCTGTGGCGATGCCACTCGAAACCGTATGTGTTCGACGAATCTAATTGGTCGACCTTGTGGGAGAGGAATCTCCAGATGCGAAACTTAGTTCCATTTTAAACAAATTGTTGTATCTGAAACTAAGTGTTCGACACTGTGCCAGGCGAAGCGCCTGTTCTCTGAAATCTGTGGCGATGCCACTCGAAACCGTATGTGTTCGACGAATCTAATTGGTCGACCTTGTGGGAGAGGAATCTCCAGATGCGAAACTTAGTTCCATTTTAAACTAAATGTTCTATCTGAAACTAAGTGTTCGATACTGTGCCAGGAGAAGCGCCTGTTCCCTGAAATCTGTGGCGATGCCACTCGAAACCGCATGTGTTCGGCGAAACTAAGTGGCCGACCTTGTGAGAGAGGAAACTCCAGATGCGTAACTTAGTTCCATTTTAAACCAAATGTTCCATCTGAAACTAAGTGTTCGATAATCTGCCAGTAGAAGCGCCTGTTCTCTGAAATCTGTGGTGTTGCCACTCGATACCGTATGTGTTCAACGAAACTAGGTGGTCGACTTTGTGAGAGAGGAAACTCCAGTTGCGAAACTTAGTTCCATTTTAAACTAATTGTTCTATCTGAAACTAGGTGTTCGATAATGTGCCAGGAGAAGCGCCTGTTCTCTGAAATCTGTGGCGATGCCCCTCGAAACCGTATGTGTTCGACAAAACTAAGTGGTCGACCTTGTGGGAGACGAAACACCAGATGCGAAACTTAGTTCCATTTTAAACTAATTGTTCTATCTGAAACTAAGTGTTCGGTACTGTGCCAGGAGAAGCGCCTGTTCTCTGAAATCTGTGGCGATGCCACTCGAAACCGTATGTGTTTGACGAAACTAAGTTGTCGACCTTGTGGGAGAGGAAACTTCAGATGCGAAACTTAGTTCCATTTTAAACTAATTGTTCTATCTGAAACTAAGTGTTCGTTACTGTGCCAGGAGAAGCTCCTGTTCTCTTAAATCTGTGGCGATGCCACTCGAAACCGTATGTGTTCGACGAAACTAAGTGGTCGACCTTGTGGGCGAGGAAACTCCAAATGCGAAACATATTTCCATTTTAAGCTAAATGTTCCATCTGATATTAAGTATTCCATACTGTGCCAGGAGAAGCGCCTGTTCTCTGATATCTGTGGCGATGCCACTCGAAACCGTATGTGTTCGACGAAACTAAGTTGTCGACCTTGTGAGAGAGGATACTCCAGATGCGAAACATAGTTCCATTTTAAACTAATTGTTCTATCTGAAACTAAGTGTTCGATACTGTGCCAGGAGAAACGCCTGTTCTCTGAAATCTGTGGCGATGCCACTCGAAACCGTATATATTCGACGAAACTAAGTGGTCGAGCTTGTGAGAGAGGATACTCCAGATGCGAAACATAGTTCCATTTTAAACTAATTGTTCGGTCTGAAATAAGTGTTCGATACTGTGCCAGGCGAAGCGCCTGTTCTCTGAAATCTGTGGCGATGCCACTCGAAACCGTATGTGTTCGACGAATCTAATTGGTCGACCTTGTGGGAGAGGAACCTCCAGATGCGAAACTTAGTTCCATTTTAAACTAATTGTTCGGTCTGAAATAAGTGTTCGATACTGTGCCAGGCGAAGCGCCTGTTCTCTGAAATCTGTGGCGATGCCACTCGAAACCGTATGTGTTCGACGAATCTAATTTGTCGACCTTGTGAGGGAAGAAACTCCAGATGCGAAACTTAGTTCCATTTTAAACTAATTGTTCTATCTGAAACTAAGTGTTCGTTACCATGCCAGGAGAGGCGCCTGTTCTCTGAAATCTGTGGCGATGCCACTCGAAACCGTATGTGTTCGACGAAACTAAGTGGCCGACCTTGTGAGAGAGGAAGCTCCAGATGCGAAGCTTAGCTCCATTTTAAACTAATTGTTCTATCTGATACTAAGTGTTCGATACTGTGCCAGGAGAAGCGCCTGTTCTCTGAAATCTGTCGCGATGCTTCTCGAAACCGTATGTGTTCGACGAAACTAAGTGGTCGACCTTCTGAGAGAGGAAACTCCAGATGCGAAACTTATTTCCATTTTAAATTAATTGTTCTATCTGAAACTAAGTGTTCGATACTGTGCCAGGAGAAGCGCCTATTCTCTGAAATCTGTGGCGATGCCACTCGAAACCGTATGTGTTCGACGTAACTAAGTGGTCGCCTTGTGAGGGATTAAACTCCAAATACGAAACATATTTCCATTTTAAACTAAATGTTCTATCTGAAACTAAGTGTTCGAGATTGTGCCAGAAGAAGCGCCTGTTCTCTGAAATCTGTGGCGATGCCACTCGAAACCGTATGTGTTCGACGAAACTAAGTGGTCGACCTTGTGAGAGAGGATACTCCAGATGCGAAACATAGTTGCATTTTAAACTAATTGTTCCATCTGATACTAAGTATTCGATACTGTGCCAGGAGAAGCGCCTCTTCTCTGATATCTGTGGCGATGCCACTCGAAACCGTATGTGTTCGACGAAACTAAGTTGTCGACCTTGTGAGAGAGGATACTCCAGATGCGAAACATAGTTCCATTTTAAACTAATTGTTCCATCTGATACTAAGTATTCGATACTGTGCCAGGAGAAGCGCCTGTTCTCTGATATCTGTGGCGATGCCACTCGAAACCGTATTTGTTCGGCGAAACTAAGTAGTCGACCTTGTGAGAGAGGTATCTCCAGATGCGAAACTTAGTTCCATTTTAAACTAATTGTTCTATCTGATACTAAGTGTTCGATACTGTGCCAGGAGAAGCGCCCGTTCTGTGAAACCTGTGGCGATAACACTCGAAACGGTATGTGTTCCACGAAACTGAGTGGTCGACATTGTGAGAGAGGAAACTCCAGACGCGAAACTTAGTGCCATTTTACACTAATTGTTCTATCTGACACTAAGTGTTCGATACTGTGCCAGCAGAAGCGCCTGTTCTCTGAAATCTGTGGCGATGCCACTCGAAACCGTATGTGTTCGACGAATCTAATTGGTCGACCTTGTGGGAGAGGAATCTCCAGATGCGAAACTTAGTTCCATTTTAAACAAATTGTTCTATCTGAAACTAAGTGTTCGATACTGTGCCAGGAGAAGCGCCTGTTCTCTGAAATCTGTGACGGTGCCACTCGAAACATTATGTGTTCGGCGAAACTCAGTGGTCGACCTTGTGAGAGAGGATACTCCAGATGCGAAACATAGTTCCATTTTAAACTATTTGTTCCGTCTGAAATAAGTGTTCGATACTGTGCCAGAAGAAGCGCCTGTTCTCTGAAATCTGTGGCGATGCCACTCGAAACCGTATTTGTTCGGCGAAACTAAGTAGTCGACCTTGTGAGAGAGGTATCTCCAGATGCGAAACTTAGTTCCATTTTAAACTAATTGTTCTATCTGAAACTAAGCGTTCGATACTGTGCCTCGAGAAGCGGTTGTTCTCTGAAACCTGTGGCGATGCCACTCGAAACCGTATGTGTTCGACGAATCTAATTGGTCGACCTTGTGGGAGAGGAATCTCCAGATGCGAAACTTAGTTCCATTTTAAACAAATTGTTGTATCTGAAACTAAGTGTTCGACACTGTGCCAGGCGAAGCGCCTGTTCTCTGAAATCTGTGGCGATGCCACTCGAAACCGTATGTGTTCGACGAATCTAATTGGTCGACCTTGTGGGAGAGGAATCTCCAGATGCGAAACTTAGTTCCATTTTAAACTAATTGTTCGGTCTGAAATAAGTGTTCGATACTGTGCCAGGCGAAGCGCCTGTTCTCTGAAATCTGTGGCGTTGCCACTCGAAACCGTATGTGTTCGACGAATCTAATTGGTCGACCTTGTGAGGGAAGAAACTCCAGATGCGAAATTTAGTACAATTTTAAACTAATTGTTCTATCTGAAACTATGTGTCTGATAGTCTGCCAGGAGAAGCGCCTGTTCTCTGAAATCGGTGGCGATGCTACTCGAAAATGTATGTGTTCGACGAAACTAAGTGGTCGACCTTCTGAGGGAGGAAACTCCAAATGCGAAACATAATTCCATTTTAAACTAAATGTTCTATCTGAAACTAAGTGTTCGATACTGTGCCAGGAGAAGCGCCTGTTCCCTGAAATCTGTGGCGATGCCACTCGAAACCGCATGTGTTCGGCGAAACTAAGTGGCCGACCTTGTGAGAGAGGAAACTCCAGATGCGTAACTTAGTTCCATTTTAAACCAAATGTTCCATCTGAAACTAAGTGTTCGATAATCTGCCAGTAGAAGCGCCTGTTCTCTGAAATCTGTGGTGTTGCCACTCGATACCGTATGTGTTCAACGAAACTAGGTGGTCGACTTTGTGAGAGAGGAAACTCCAGTTGCGAAACTTAGTTCCATTTTAAACTAATTGTTCTATCTGAAACTAAGTGTTCGATACTGTGCCAGGAGAAACGCCTGTTCTCTGAAATCTGTGGCGATGCCACTCGAAACCGTATATATTCGACGAAACTAAGTGGTCGAGCTTTTGAGAGAGGATACTCCAGATGCGAAACATAGTTCCATTTTAAACTAATTGTTCGGTCTGAAATAAGTGTTCGATACTGTGCCAGGCGAAGCGCCTGTTCTCTGAAATCTGTGGCGATGCCACTCGAAACCGTATGTGTTCGACGAATCTAATTGGTCGACCTTGTGGGAGAGGAACCTCCAGATGCGAAACTTAGTTCCATTTTAAACTAATTGTTCGGTCTGAAATAAGTGTTCGATACTGTGCCAGGCGAAGCGCCTGTTCTCTGAAATCAGTGGCGATGCTACTCGAAACCCTATGTGTTCGGCGAAACAAAGTGGCCGACCTTGTGAGAGAGGAAACTCCAGATGCGAAACTTAGTTCCATTTTAAACCAAATGTTCCATCTGAAACTAAGTGTTCGATAATCTGCCAGTAGAAGCGCATGTTCTCTGAAATCTGTGGCGTTGCCACTCGATATCGTATGTGTTCAACGAAACTAAGTGGTCGACCTTGTGAGAGAGGAAACTCCAGTTGCGAAACTTAGTTCCATTTTAAACTAATTGTTCTATCTGAAACTAAGTGTTCGATAATGTGCTAGGAGAAGCGCCTGTTCTCTGAAATCTGTGGCGATGCCACTCGAAACCGTATGTGTTTGACGAAACTAAGTGGTTGATCTTGTGAAAGAGGATACTCCAGATGCGAAACATTATTCCATTTTAAACTAATTGTTCTCTCTGAAACTAAGTGTTCGATACTGTGCCAGGAGAAGCGCCTATACTCTGAAATCTGTGGCTTTGCTACTCGAAACCGTATGTTTTCGACGAAACTAAGTGGTCGACATGGTGAGAGAGGAAACTCCAGAAGTGACACTTAGTTTCATTTAAAACTAACTGTTCTATCTGAAACTAAGTGTTCGATAATGTGCCAGGAGAAGCGCCTGTTCTGCGAAATCTGTGGCGATACCACTCGAAACCCTATGTGTTCGACGAAAGTAACTGGTCGATACTGTGCCGGGAGAAGCTCCCGTTCGGCGAAATTTGCGGCGATACCACTCGAAACCGTAGGTGTTCGACGAAACTAAGTGGTCGACCTTGTGAGAGAGGAAACTCCAAATGCGAAGCTTATTTCCATTTTAAACTAATTGTTCTATCAGAAACTAAGTTTTCGATACTGTGCCAGGAGAAGCGCCTGTTCTCTCATATCTGTGGCGATGCCACTCGAAACCGTATGTGTTCGACGAAACTAAGTGGTCGACCGTGTGAGAGAGGAAATTCCAGATGCGAAACATAGTTCCATTTTAAACTAATTGTTCTGTCTGAAATAAGTGTTCGATACTGTGCCAGGCGAAGCGCCTGTTCTCTGAAATCTGTGGCGATGCCACTCGAAACCGTATGTGTTCGACGACACTAAGTAGTTGACCTTGTGAGAGAGGATACTCCAGATGCGAAGCTTTGTTCCATTTTAAACTAATTGTTCTTTCTGAAACTATGTGTCTGATAGTCTGCCAGGAGAAGCGCCTGTTCTCTGAAATCGGTGGCGATGCTACTCGAAACGGTATGTGTTCGACGAAACTAAGTGGTCGACCTTGTGAGAGAGGAAACTCCAGATGCGAAGCTTAGTTCCATTTTAAACTAATTGTTCTATCTGAAACTAAGTGTTCGATACTGTGCCAGAAGAAGCGCCTGTTCTCTGAAATCTGTGGCGATAACACTCGAAACCGTATATGTTCGACGAAACTAAGTGGTCGACCTTGTGAGAGAGGATACTCCAGATGCGAAACATAGTTCCATTTTAAACTAATTGTTCTGTCTGAAATAAGTGTTCGATACTGTGCCAGGCGAAGCGCCTGTTCTCTGAAATCTGTGGCGATGTCCCTCGAAACCGTATGTGTTCGACGAAATTAAGTGGTCGCCTTGTGAGGGAAGAAACTCCAGATGCGAAATTTAGTACAATTTTAAACTAATTGTTCTATCTGAAACTATGTGTCTGATAGTCTGCCAGCAGAAGCGCCTGTTCTCTGAAATCTGTGGCGATGCCACTCGAAACCGTATGTGTTCGACGAAACTAAGTGGTCGACCGTGTGAGAG
This sequence comes from Nysson spinosus, assembly GCA_910591585.2. Taxonomy (NCBI): domain Eukaryota; kingdom Metazoa; phylum Arthropoda; class Insecta; order Hymenoptera; family Crabronidae; genus Nysson; species Nysson spinosus. The sequence goes on along the minus strand of OU342836.1, from coordinate 274,306 downwards.
AGGAAATTCCAGATGCGAAACATAGTTCCATTTTAAACTAATTGTTCTGTCTGAAATAAGTGTTCGATACTGTGCCAGGCGAAGCGCCTGTTCTCTGAAATCTGTGGCGATGCTACTCGAAACGGTATGTGTTCGACGAAACTAAGTAGTTGACCTTGTGAGAGAGGATACTCCAGATGCGAAGCTTTGTTCCATTTTAAACTAATTGTTCTTTCTGAAACTATGTGTCTGATAGTCTGCCAGGAGAAGCGCCTGTTCTCTGAAATCGGTGGCGATGCTACTCGAAACCGTATGTGTTCGACGAAACTAAGTTGTCGAACTTGTGAGAGAGGAAACGCCAAATGCGAAACATAGGTCCATATTAGACTAAATGTTCTATCTGAAACTAAGTGTTCGATAATGTGCCAGGAGAAGCGACAGTTCTCTGAAATCTGTGGCGATCCCACTCGAAACCGTATGTGTTCGACGAAACTAAGTGGTCGACCTTGTGAGGGAGGGTACTCCAGATGCGAAACATAGTTCCATTTTCAACTAATTGTTCTGTCTGAAATAAGTATTCGATACTGTGCCAGGACAAGCGCCTGTTCTCTCATATCTGTGGCGATGCCACTCGAAACCGTATGTGTTCGACGAAACTAAGTGGTCGAACTTGTGAGAGAGGATACTCCAGATGCGAAACATAGTTCCATTTTAAACTAATTGTTCTGTCTGAAATAAGTGTTCGATACTGTGCCAGGCGAAGCGCCTGTTCTCCGAAATCTGTGGCGATGCCCCTCGAAACAGTATGTGTTCGACGAAATTAAGTGGTCGCCATGTGAGGGAAGAAACTCCAGATGCGAAATTTAGTACAATTTTAAACTAATTGTTCTATCTGAAACTATGTGTCTGATAGTCTGCCAGGAGAAGCGCCTGTTCTCCGAAATCTGTGGCGTTGCCACTCGAAACCGTATGTGTTCAACGAAACTAAGTGGTCGCCTTGAGAAAGAGGAAACTCCAGATGCGAAACTTATTACCATTTTAAACTAATTGTTCTACCTGAAACTAAGTGTTCGATACTGTGCCAGGAGAAGCGCCTGTTCTCTGAAATCTGTGGCGATGCCACTCGAAACCGTAGGTGTTCGTCGAAATTAAGTGGTCGCGTTGTGAGGCAAGAAACTCCAGATGTAAAATTTAGTACAATTTTAGACTAATTGTTCTATCTGAAACTATGTGTCTGATACTGTGCCAGGAGAAGCGCCTGTTCTCTGAAATCTGTGGCGTTGCCACTCGAAACCGTATGTGTTCAACGAAACTAAGTGGTCGACCTTGTTAGAGAGGAAACTCCAGATGCGAAACTTAGTTCCATTTTAAATTAATTGTTCTATCTGATACTAAGTGTTCGATACTGTGCCAGGAGAAGCGCCTGTTCTCTGAAATGTGTGGCGATGCCACTCGAAACCGTATGTGTTCGACGAAACTAAGTGGTCGACTTTGTGAGAGGGGAGACTCCAGATGCGAAACATAGTCCCATTTTAAACTAATTGATCTATCTGAAACCAAGTGTTCGACACTGTGGCAGGAGAAGCGCCTGTTCTCTGCAATCTGTGGCGATGCCACTCGAAACCGTGTGTTCGACGAAACTAAGTGGTTGACCTTGTGAGAGAGCATACTCCAGATACGAAACATAGTTCCATTTTAAACTAATTGTTCTATCAGTAACTAAGTGGTTCGATAATGTGACAGGAGAAGCGTCTGTTCTCTGAAATCTGTGGCGATGCCACTCGAAACCGTATGTGTTCGACGAAACTAAGTGGCCGACCTTGTGAGAGAGGAAACTCCAGATGCGAAATATAGTTGCATTTTAAACTAATTGTTCCATCTGAAACTAAGTGTTCGATACTGTGCCAGGAGAAACTCCCGTTCTGCGAAATCTGTGGCGGTACTACTCGAAACCGTATATGTTCGACGAAACTAAGTGGCCGACCTTGTGAGAGAGGACACTCCAGATGCGAAACATAGATCCATTTTAAACTAATTGTTCTATCTGATACTGAGTGTTCGATAGTGTGCCAGGAGAAGAGCCTGTTCTCTGAAATGTGTGGCGATGCCACTCGAAACCGTATGTGTTCGACAAAATTAAGTGGTCGCCTTGTGAGGGAAGAAACTCCAGATGCGAAATTTAGTACAATTTTAAACTAATTGTTCTATCTGAAACTATGTGTCTGATAGTCTGCTAGGAGAAGCGCCTGTTCTCTGAAATCGGTTGCGATGCTACTCGAAACTGTATGTGTTCGACGAAACTAAGTGGTCGACCTTGTGAGAGAGGAAACTCCAGATGCGAAGCTTAGTTCCATTTTAAACTAATTGTTCTATCTGAAACTAAGTGTTCGATACTGTGCCAGAAGAAGCGCCTGTTCTCTGAAATCTGTGGCGATGCCACTCGAAACCGTATATGTTCGACGAAACTAAGTGGACGACCTTGTGAGAGAGGATACTCCAGATGCGAAACATAGTTCCATTTTAAACTAATTGTTCTGTCTGAAATAAGTGTTCGATACTGTGCCAGGCGAAGCGCCTGTTCTCTGAAATCTGTGGCGATGTCCCTCGAAACCGTATGTGTTCGACGAAATTAAGTGGTCGCCTTGTGAGAGAGGAAACTCCAGATGCGAAGCTTAGTTCCATTTTAAACTAATTGTTCGATCTGATACTAAGTGTTCGATACTGTGCCAGGAGAAGCGCCTCTTCTCTGAAATCTGTGGCGATGCCACTCGAAACCGTAAGTGTTCGACGAAACTAAGTGGCCGACCTTGTGAGAGAGGAAACTCCAGATGCGAAATATAGTTGCATTTTAAACTAATTGTTCCATCTGAAACTAAGTGTTCGATACTGTGCCAGGAGAAACTCCCGTTCTGCGAAATCTGTGGCGGTACTACTCGAAACCGTATATGTTCGACGAAACTAAGTGGTCGACCTTGTGAGAGAGGAGACTCCAGATGCGAAACATAGATCCATTTTAAACTAATTGTTCTATCTGATACTGAGTGTTCGATAGTGTGCCAGGAGAAGAGCCTGTTCTCTGAAATGTGTGGCGATGCCGCTCGAAACCGTATGTGTTCGACGAAACTAAGTGGTTGACCTTGTGAGAGAGGATACTCCAGATGCGAAACATAGTTCCATTTAAACCTAATTGTTCCATCTGAAACTAAGTGTTCGATACTGTGCCAGGAGAAGCGCCTGATCTCTGAAATCTGTGGCGATACCACTCGAAACCGTATGTGTTCGACGAAACTAAGTGGCCGACCTTGTGAGAGAGGAAACGCCAGATGCGAAACATAGTTGCATTTTAAACTAATTGTTCTATCTGTAACTAAGTGTTCGATACTATGCCAGGAGAAGCGCCTCTTCTCTGAAATCTGTGGCGATGCCACTCGAAACCGTATGTGTTCGACGAAACTAAGTGGTCGCCTTGTGGGGGAAGTAACTCCAGATGCCATATTTAGTACAATTTTAAACTAATTGTTCTTTCCGAAACTATGTGTCTGATAGTCTGCCAGGAGAAGCGCCTGTTCTCTGCAATCGGTGGCGATGCTACACGAAACCGTATGTGTTCGAGGAAACTAAGTGGTCGACCTTGTGGGACAGGAAACTCCAGATGCGAAACTTAGTTCCATTTTAAACTAATTGTTCTATCTGAAACTAAGTGTTCGATACTGTGCCAGGAGAAACGCCTGTTCTCTGAAATCTGTGGCGATGCCGCTCGAAACCGTATGTGTTCGACAAAGCTAAGTGGTTGAGCTTGTGAGAGAGGATACTCCAGATGCGAAACATAGTTGCATTTTAAACTAATTGTTCCATCTGATACTAAGTATTCGATACTGTGCCAGGACAAGCGCCTGTTCTCTGAAATGTGTGGCGATGCCACTCGAAACCGTATGTGTTCGACGAAACTAAGTGGTCGACCTTGTGAGAGAAGAAACTCCAGAAGCGAAACTTAGTTCCATTTTAAACTAATTGTTCTTTCTGAAACTATGTGTTCGATGCTGTGCCAGGAGAAGCGCCTGTTCACTGAAATCTGTGGCGATGCCACTCGAAACCGTATGTGTACGACGAAACTAAGTGGTCGACCTTGTGAGGGAGGATACTCCAGATTCGAAACATAGTTACATTTTAAACTAATTGTTCTGGCTGAAATAAGTGTTCGATACTGTGCCAGGAGAAGCGCCTGTTCTCGGAAATCTGTCGCGATGCTACTCGAAACCGTATGTGTTCGACGAAACTAAGTGACCGACCTTGTGAGAGAGGAAACTTCATATGCGAAACTTAGTTCCATTTTAAATTAATTGTTCTATCTGAAATTAAGTGTTCGATAATGTGCCAGGAGAAGCGCTAGTTCTCTGAAATCTGTGGCGATACCACTCGAAACCGTATGTGTTCGACGAAACTAAGTGGTCGACTTTGTGAGAGAGGAAACTCCAGTTGCGAAACTTAGTTCCATTTTAAACTAATTGTTCTATCTGAAACTAAGTGTTCGATACTGTGCCAGGAGAAACGCCTGTTCTCTGAAATCTGTGGCGATGCTACTCGAAACCGTATGTGTTCGACGAAACTAAGTGGTCGACCTGCTGAGAGAGGAAACTCCAGATGCGAAACTGAGTTCCATTTTAAATTAATTGTTCTATCTGAAACTAAGTGTTCGATAATGTGCCAGGAGAAGCGCCTGTTCTGCGAAATCTGTGGCGATAACACTCCAAACCGTATGTGTTCGACGAAACTAAGTGGTCGGCCTTGTGAGAGTGGAAACTCCAGAAGTGAAACATAGTTTCATTTAAAAGTAACTGTTCTATCTGAAACTAAGTGTTCGATACTGTACCAGGAGAAGCGCCTGTTCTCTGAAATCTGTGGCGATGCCACTCGAGAGCGTATGTGTACGACGAAACTAAGTGGTCGACCTTGTGAGGGAGGATACTCCAGATGCGAAACATAGTTACATTTTAAACTAATTGTTCTGTCTGAAATAAGTGTTCGATACTGTGCCAGGAGAAGCGCCTGTTCTCGGAAATCTGTCGCGATGCTACTCGAAACCGTATGTGTTCGACGAAACTAAGTGGCCGACCTTGTGAGAGAGGAAACTTCATATGCGAAACTTAGTTCCATTTTAAATTAATTGTTCTATCTGAAATTAAGTGTTCGATAATGTGCCAGGAGAAGCGCTAGTTCTCTGAAATCTGTGGCGATACTACTCGAAACCGTATGTGTTCGACGAAACTAAGTTGTCGACCTTGAGAGAGAGGAAACTCCAGATGCGAAACTTAGTTCCATTTAAAACTAATTGTTCTATCTGGAACTAAGTGTTCGATAGTGTGCCAGGATAAACGCCTGTTCTCTAAAATCTGTGGCGATACCACTCGAAACCGTAGGTGTTCGACGAAACTAAGTGGTCGACCTTGTGAGAGAGGAAACTCCAGATGCGAAGCTTATTTCCATTTTAAACTAATTGTTCTATCTGAAACTAAGTGTTCGATACTGTGCCAAGAGAAGCGCCTGTTCTCAGAAATCTGTGGCGATGCTACTCGAAACCGTATGTGTTCGACGAAACTAAGTGGTCGACCTTCTGAGAGAGGAAACTCCAGATGCGAAAATTAGTTCCATTTTAAACTAATTGTTCTATCTGAAACTAAGTGTTCGATACTGTGCCAGGCGAAGCGCCTGTTCTCTGAAATGTGTAGCGATGCCACTCGAAACCGTATGTGTTCGACGAAACTAAGTGGTCGACCTGCTGAGAGAGGAAACTCCAGATGCGAAACTGAGTTCCATTTTAAATTAATTGTTCTATCTGAAACTAAGTGTTCGCTACTGTACCAGGGAAGCGCCTGTTCTCTGAAATCTGTGGCGATGCCACTCGAAACCGTATGTGTTCGACGAAACTAAGTGGTCGGCCTTGGGAGAGTGGAAACTCCAGAAGTAGAACTTAGTTTCATTTAAAACTAACTGTGCTACCTGAAACTAAGTGTTCGATAATGTGCCAGGAGAAGCGCCTGTTCACTGAAATCTCTGGCGATGCCACTCGAAACCGTATGTGTACGACGAAACTAAGTGGTCGACCTTGTGAGGGAGGATACTCCAGATGCGAAACATAGTTACATTTTAAACTAATTGTTCTGTCTGAAATAAGTGTTCGATACTGTGCCAGGAGAAGCGCCTGTTCTCGGAAATCTGTCGCGATGCTACTCGAAACCGTATGTGTTCGACGAAACTAAGTGGCCGACCTTGTGAGATAGGAAACTCCAGATGCGAAACTTAGTTCCATTTTAAACTAATTGTTCTATCTGAAACTAAGTGTTCGATACTGTGCCAGGAGAAGTGCCCGTTCTCTGAAATCTGTGGCGATGCTACTCGAAACCGTATGTGTTCGACGAAACTAAGTGGTCGACCTGCTGAGAGAGGAAACTCCAGATGCGAAACTGAGTTCCATTTTAAATTAATTGTTCTATCTGAAACTAAGTGTTCGCTACTGTGCCAGGGAAGCGCCTGTTCTCTGAAATCTGTGGCGATGCCACTCGAAACCGTATGTGTTCGACGAAACTAAGTGGTCGGCCTTGGGAGAGTGGAAACTCCAGATGCGAAACTTAGTTCCATTTTAAACCAAATGTTCCATCTGAAACTAAGTGTTCGTTAATCTGCCAGTAGAAGCGCCTGTTCTCTGAAACCTGTGGCGTTGCTACTCGAAACCGTATGTGTTCGACGAAACTAAGTGGTCGACCTTCTGAGAGAGGAAACTCCAGATGCGAAACTTAGTTCCATTTTAAACTAATTATTCTATCTGAAGCTAAGTGTTCGATACTGTGCCAGGAGAATCGCCTGTTCTCTGAAATCTGTGGCGATGCCACTCGAAACCGTATGTGTTCGACGATACTAAGTGGCCGACCTTGTGAGAGAGGAAACTCCAGATGCGAAACTTAGTTCCATTTTAAACTAATTGTTCTACCTGAAAGTGTTCGATACTGTACCAGGAGAAGCGCCGGTTCTCTGAAATCTTTGGCGATGCTACTCGAAACCGTATGTGTTCGGCGAAACTAAGTTGTCGACCTTGTGGGAGAGGAAACTCCAGATGCGAAACTTATTTCCATTTTAAAACAAATGTCCATCTGTAACTAACAAGGGAACATACCGAGTGCGCATACGCCGATTTTGATAAAATTTATATGGGAGATAGTTGTCGAAAAAATATTTGACCCGTATTTTTCTTTATCGGCTGACATTGCCTTTGAAGGGGTGCAAACAGCCCTCAAAGTATGGGGAAAAAACCGTTTTTTGTAATATCTCGGAAACGAGAGGTCGTAGGATAATGATTCTTCTTCAGGATTATGTGTTTTTCAATAGGGAATTTAGTGGCATTAAAAATTACGAGAAAAATTCATTTGTTTAAAAAATATTTAGAAAAATTGATTTGTTTTTGCAATTTCCCATACTAAATATTAATATATTTTCATACAATTTGGTGTGTGTATACTATGGACCAAAATAAAGGTTAGGTGTTTTTGGAAATTTTTGTTTCTTGTCATATAACATTATTTATCACGTGCACAGTTTTCTCCGACGCTGCGCGAGACGGAGGCATGCGTTACGTATTACAGAATGCACTATAAGCTTTTACAATACTTTAAGTAATTATATTGTTTTATATGCATGTTTTTACTTGTCCCTTCAATAAACAGCGGATCAATCATCAAATATTAATTCCTGCTGCATTTCTACATTCGTGTATTGTGCTTCTTTGCACCTATCAATTAGATCTATAATGTTCCGTGCCAGTTCAATCTCCTTCCCGTTCGTAGTTGTCTTCTGGTTACTGTTCCTATAATTGTATGTTTCCATCAAGATGGTTAAAACATTAATCGGGTTAATCTTCATCTTCATAAAAATAAATCTAGATTTAAATAATTTTAAAGTGAAGTGAACAGATTTGAAAAATATATTGAAATTAAAATAAAATATTAATAATAATATATGTTATGGTGATTGCTCTTCTGGTGACAGTATCTAGCCGAAAAGCACCACCAGTAATACCCTTGAGAACAACGTCCGTGAGCGCTCCAACCGTAGCACAGAGGGAATAGCAGCTACGTAGGTCATAAAAGCCTTCTATCATATATTCCTTACAGCGGTGATTATGACCGCGTCACTTTCATACCTGAACCTCCGTTGTTTATTGAAGGGACAAGTAAAGACATGCATATAAAACAATATAATTACTTAAAGTATTGTAAAAGCTTATAGTGCATTCTGTAATACGTAACCCATGCCTCCGTCTCGCGCAGCGTCGGAGAAAACTGTGCACGTGATAAATAATGTTATATGACAAGAAACAAAAATTTCCAAAAACACCTAACCTTTATTTTGGTCCATAGTATACACACACCAAATTGTATGAAAATATATTAATATTTAGTATGGGAAATTGCAAAAACAAATCAATTTTTCTAAATATTTTTTAAACAAATGAATTTTTCTCGTAATTTTTAATGCCACTAAATTCCCTATTGAAAAACACATAATCCTGAAGAAGAATCATTATCCTACGACCTCTCGTTTCCGAGATATTACAAAAAACGGTTTTTTCCCCATACTTTGAGGGCTCTTTTCACCCCTTCAAAGGCAATGTCAGCCGATAAAGAAAAATACGGGTCAAATATATTTCGACAACTATCTCCCATATAAATTTTATCAAAATCGGCGTATGCGCACTCGGTATGTTCCCTTGTAAGTTTCGCATCTGGAGTTTCCTCTCTCACAAGGTCGACCACTTAGTTTCGTCGAACACATACGGTTTCGAGCACCATCGCGACAGATTTCAGAGAGCAGGGGCTTCCCCTGGCACAGTTTCGAACACTTATGTCAGACACAACAATTAGTTTAAAATGGAAATATGTTTCGCATCTGGAGTTTCCTCTCTCACAAGGTCGACCACTTAATTTCGTCGAACACATACGGTTTCCAGTGGCATCGCCACAGATTTCAGAGAACAAGCGCGTCTCCTGGCACAGTATCGAACACATAGTTGCAGATAGAACAATTAGTTTAAAATGGTACTAAATTTCGCATCTGGAGTTTCCTCTCTCACAAGGCGGCCACTTAGTTTCGTGGAGCACATACGGTTTCGAGTGGCATCGCCACAGATTTCAGAGAACAGGCGCGTCTCCTGGCACAGTATCGAACACTTAGTTTCAGATAGAACCATTCGTTTAGAATGGTACTAAATTTCGCATCTGGAATTTCCTCTCTCACAAGGCGGCCCCCTTAGTTTCGTGGATCACATTCGGTTTCGAGTGGCATCGCCACAGATTTCAGAGAACAGGCGCTTCTCCTGGCACAGTATCTAACACTTAGTATCAGATAGAACTATTAGTTTAAAATGCAACTAAGCTTCAAATCTTGAGTTTCCTCTCTCCGAAGATCGACGGCTTAGTTTCGTCGAACACATACGGTTTCGAGTGGCATCGCCACAGATTTCAGAGAACAGGCGCGTCTCCTGGCACAGTATCGAACACTTAGTTTCAGATAGAACAATTAGTTTAAAATGGAAATATTTTTCGCATTTGGAGTTTCCTCTCTCGCAAGGTGGACCACTTAGTTTCGTCGAACACATACGGTTTCGAGTGGCATCGTCACACATTTCAGAGAACAGGCGCTTCTCCTGGCACAGTATCGAACACTTAGTATCAGATAGAACTATTAGTTTAAAATGGAACTAAGCTTCGCATCTGGAGTTTCCTCTCTCACAAGGTCGACGACTTAGTTTCGTGGAACACATTCGGTTTCGAGTAGCATCGCCACAGATTTCAGAGAACAGGCGCTTCTCCTGGCACAGTGTCGAATACTTACTTTCAGAGAGAACAATTAGTTTAAAATGGAACTATGTTTCGCATTTGGAGTTTCCTCTCTCACAAGTTCGACCACCTAGTTTCGTCGAACACATACGGTTTCGAGTGGCATCGTCACAGATTTCAGAGAACAGGCGCTTCTCCTGGCACAGTATCGAACACTTAGTTTCAGATAGAACAATTAGTTTAAAATGGAACTATTTTTCGCATTTGGAGTTTCCTCTCTCACAAGTTCGACCACCTAGTTTCGTCGAACACATGCGGTTTCGAGTGGCATCGCCACAGATTTCAGAGAACAGGCGCTTCTCCTGGCACAGTATCGAACACTTAGTTTCAGATAGAACAATTAGTTTAAAATGGAACTATTTTTCGCATTTGGAGTTTCCTCTCTCGCAAGGTGGACCACTTAGTTTCGTCGAACACATACGGTTTCGAGTAGCATCGCCACAGATTTCAGAGAAGAAGAGCTTCTCCTGGCACACTATCGAACACTTAGTTTCAGATAGAACGATTAGTTTTAAATGGAACTATGTTTCTCATCTTGAGTTTCCTCTCTCACAAGATCGACGACTTAGTTTCGTCGAACACATACGGTTTCGAGTGGCATCGCCACAGATTTCAGAGAACAGGCGCGTCTCCTGGCACAGTATCGAACACATAGTATCAGATAGAACTATTAATTTAAAATGTTACTAAGCTTCGCATCTGGAGTTTCCTCTCTCACAAGGTCGACCACTTAGTTTCGACGAACACATACGGTTTCGAGTGGCATCGCCACAGATTTCAGAGAACAGGCGCTTCTCCTGGCACAGTATCGAACACTTAGTTTCAGATAGAACAATTAGTTTAAAATGGAACTATTTTTCGCATTTGGGGTTTCCTCTCTCGCAAGGTGGACTACTTAGTTTCGTCGAACACATACGGTTTCGAGTGGCATCGTCACACATTTCAGAGAACAGGCGCTTCTCCTGGCACAGTATCGGACACAGAGTTTCAGTTAGAACAATTAGTTTAAAATGGTACTAAATTTCGCATCTGGAGTTTCCTCTCTCACAAGGCGGCCACTTAGTTTCGTGAGGCACATACGGTTTCGAGTGGCATCGCCACAGATGCCAGAGAACAGGCGCTTCTCCTGGCACAGTATCGGACACAGAGTTTCAGTTAGAACAATTAGTTTAGAATGGTACTAAATTTCGCATCTGGAATTTCCTCTCTCACAAGGCGGCCAATTAGTTTCGTGGATCACATTCGGTTTCGAGTGGCATCGCCACAGATTTCAGAGAACAGGCGCTTCTCCTGGCACAGTATCTAACACTTAGTATCAGATACAACTATTAGTTTAAAATGGAACTAAGCTTCAAATCTTGAGTTTCCTCTCTCACAAGATCGACGACTTAGTTTCGTCGAACACATACGGTTTCGAGTGGCATCAACACAGATTTCAGAGAACAGGCGCGTCTCCTGGCACAGTATCGAACACATAGTTGCAGATAGAACAATTAGTTTAAAATGGTACTAAATTTCGCATCTGGAGTTTCCTCTCTCACAAGGCGGCCACTTAGTTTCGTGGAGCACATACGGTTTCGAGTGGCATCGCCACAGATTTCAGAGAACAGGCGCGTCTCCTGGCACAGTATCGAACACTTAGTTTCAGATAGAACCATTCGTTTAGAATGGTACTAAATTTCGCATCTGGAATTTCCTCTCTCACAAGGCGGCCCCCTTAGTTTCGTGGATCACATTCGGTTTCGAGTGGCATCGCCACAGATTTCAGAGAACAGGCGCTTCTCCTGGCACAGTATCTAACACTTAGTATCAGATAGAACTATTAGTTTAAAATGGAACTAAGCTTCAAATCTTGAGTTTCCTCTCTCACAAGATCGACGACTTAGTTTCGTCGAACACATACGGTTTCGAGTGGCATCGCCACAGATTTCAGAGAACAGGCGCGTCTCCTGGCACAGTATCGAACACTTAGTTTCAGATAGAACAATTAGTTTAAAATGGATGGAAAATTTGGTTTAAAATGGAACTGAGTTTCGCATCTGGAGTTTCCTCTCTCACAAGGTCGACCACTTAGTTTCGTCGAACACATACGGTTTCGAGTGGCATCGCCACATATTTCAGAGAACAGGCGCGTCTCCTGGCACAGTATCGAACACTTAGTTTCAGATAGATCAATTAGTGTAAAATGGAACTAAGTTACGCATCTGTAGTTTCCTCTCTCACAAGGTTGGCCAGTTAGTTTCGTCGAACACATACGGTTTCGAGTGGCATCGCCACAGATTTCAGAGGACAGGCGCTTCTCCTGGCACAGTATCGAACACTTAGTTTCGGATGGAACAGTTAGTTTAAAATGGAACTAAGTTTCGCATCTGGAGTTTCCTCTCTCCCAAGGTCGGCCACTTAGTTTCGCCGAATGCCTACGGTTTCGAGTGGCATCGCCACAGATTTCAGAGAACAGGCGCTTCTGCTGGCACAGTATCGAACACTTTCAGACAGAACAATTAGTTTAAAATGGAACTAAGTTTCGCATCTGGAATTTCCTCTCTCACAAGGTCGGCCACTTAGTTTCGTCGAACACATACGTTTTCGAGTGGCATCGCCACAGATTTCAGAGAACAGCCGCTTCTCCTGGCACAGTATCGAACACTTAATTTCAGATGGAACAATTAGTTTAAAATGGAACTAAATTTCGCATCTGGAGTTTCCTCTCTCACAAGGCGGCCACTTAGTTTCGTGGAGCACATACGGTTTCGAGTGGCATCGCCACAGATTTCAGAGAACAGGCGCGTCTCCTGGCACAGTATCGAACACTTAGTTTCAGATAGAACCATTCGTTTAGAATGGTACTAAATTTCGCATCTGGAATTTCCTCTCTCACAAGGCGGCCCCCTTAGTTTCGTGGATCACATTCGGTTTCGAGTGGCATCGCCACAGATTTCAGAGAACAGGCGCTTCTCCTGGCACAGTATCTAACACTTAGTATCAGATAGAACTATTAGTTTAAAATGGAACTAAGCTTCAAATCTTGAGTTTCCTCTCTCACAAGATCGACGGCTTAGTTTCGTCGAACACGTACGGTTTCGAGTGGCATCGCCACAGATTTCAGAGAACAGGCGCGTCTCCTGGCACAGTATCGAACACTTAGTTTCAGATAGAACCATTCGTTTAGAATGGTACTAAATTTCGCATCTGGAATTTCCTCTCTCACAAGGCGGCCCCCTTAGTTTCGTGGATCACATTCGGTTTCGAGTGGCATCGCCACAGATTTCAGAGAACAGGCGCTTCTCCTGGCACAGTATCGAACACTTAGTATCACATAGAACTATTAGTTTAAAATGGAACTAAGCTTCGCATCTGGAGTTTCCTCTTTCACAAGGTCGACGACTTAGTTTCGTGGAACACATTCGGTTTCGAGTAGCATCGCCACAGATTTCAGAGAACAGGCGCTTCTCCTGGCACAGTGTCGAATACTTACTTTCAGAGAGAACAATTAGTTTAAAATGGAACTATGTTTCGCATTTGGAGTTTCCTCTCTCACAAGTTCGACCACCTAGTTTCGTCGAACACATACGGTTTCGAGTGGCATCGTCACAGATTTCAGAGAACAGGCGCTTCTCCTGGCACAGTATCGAACACTTAGTTTCAGATAGAACAATTAGTTTAAAATGGAACTATTTTTCGCATTTGGAGTTTCCTCTCTCACAAGTTCGACCACCTAGTTTCGTCGAACACATGCGGTTTCGAGTGGCATCGCCACAGATTTCAGAGAACAGGCGCTTCTCCTGGCACAGTATCGAACACTTAGTTTCAGATAGAACAATTAGTTTAAAATGGAACTATGTTTCGCATCTGGAGTTTCCTCTCTCGCAAGGTGGACCACTTAGTTTCGTCGAACACATACGGTTTCGAGTAGCATCGCCACAGATTTCAGAGAAGAAGAGCTTCTCCTGGCACACTATCGAACACTTAGTTTCAGATAGAACGATTAGTTTTAAATGGAACTATGTTTCTCATCTTGAGTTTCCTCTCTCACAAGATCGACGACTTAGTTTCGTCGAACACATACGGTTTCGAGTGGCATCGCCACAGATTTCAGAGAACAGGCGCGTCTCCTGGCACAGTATCGAACACATAGTATCAGATAGAACTATTAATTTAAAATGTTACTAAGCTTCGCATCTGGAGTTTCCTCTCTCACAAGGTCGACCACTTAGTTTCGACGAACACATACGGTTTCGAGTGGCATCGCCACAGATTTCAGAGAACAGGCGCTTCTCCTGGCACAGTATCTAACACTTAGTATCAGATAGAACTATTAGTTTAAAATGGAACTAAGCTTCAAATCTTGAGTTTCCTCTCTCACAAGGCGGCCACTTAGTTTCGTGGAGCACATACGGTTTCGAGTGGCATCGCCACAGATTTCAGAGAACAGGCGCGTCTCCTGGCACAGTATCGAACACTTAGTTTCAGATAGAACCATTCGTTTAGAATGGTACTAAATTTCGCATCTGGAATTTCCTCTCTCACAAGGCGGCCCCCTTAGTTTCGTGGATCACATTCGGTTTCGAGTGGCATCGCCACAGATTTCAGAGAACAGGCGCTTCTCCTGGCACAGTATCTAACACTTAGTATCAGATAGAACTATTAGTTTAAAATGGAACTAAGCTTCAAATCTTGAGTTTCCTCTCTCACAAGATCGACGGCTTAGTTTCGTCGAACACATACGGTTTCGAGTGGCATCGCCACAGATTTCAGAGAACAGGCGCGTCTCCTGGCACAGTATCGAACACTTAGTTTCAGATAGAACAATTAGTTTAAAATGGAAATATTTTTCGCATTTGGAGTTTCCTCTCTCTCAAGGTGGACCACTTAGTTTCGTCGAACACATACGGTTTCGAGTGGCATTGCCACAGATATCAGAGAACAGGCGCTTCTCCTGGCACGGTATCGAAACCTTAGTTTCAGATATAACAATTAGTTTAAAATGGAACTAGTTTCCCATCTTTAGTTTCCTCTCTCACAAGGTCGGCCACTTAGTTTCGTCGAACACATACGGTTTCGAGTGGCATCGCCACAGATTTCAGAGAACAGCAGCTTCTCCTGGCACAGTATCGATCACTCAGGTTCAGATAGAACAATTAGTTTAAAATGGAACTATGTTTCGCATCTGGAGTTTCCCCTCTCACATGTTCGACCACTTAGTTTCGTCGAACACATACGGTTTCGAGTAGCATCGCCACTGATTTCAGAGAACAGGCGCTTCTCCTGGCACAGTATCGAACACTTAGTTTCAGATAGAACAATTAGTTTAAAATGGCACTAAGTTTCGCGTCTGGAGTTTCTTTTCTCACAAGGTCGACCACTCAGTTTCGTCGAACACATACCGTTTCGAGCGGCATCGCCACAGATTTCAGAGAACAGCCGCTTCTCCTGGCACGGTATCGAACACTTAGTTTCAGATAGAAAAATTAGTTTAAAATGGAACCAAATTTCGCATCGGGAGTGTCCTCTCTCACAAGGTCGACCACTTAGTTTCGTCGAACACATACGGTTTCGAGTAGCATCGCCACAGATTTCAGAGAACAGGCGCTTCTCCTGGCACAGTATCGAACACTTAGTATCACATAGAACAATTAGTTTAAAATGGAACTAAGCTCCGCATCTGGTGTTTCCTCTCTCACATTTGGCGACCACTTAGTTTCGTCGAACACATACGGTTTCGAGTAGCATCGCCACTGATTTCAGAGAACAGGCGCTTCTCCTGGCACAGTATCGAACACTTAGTTTCAGATAGAAAAATTAATTTAAAATGGAACCAAATTTCGCATCTGGAGTTTCCTCTCTCACAAGGTCGACCACTTAGTTTCGTCGAACACATACGGTTTCGAGTAGCATCGCCACAGATTTCAGAGAACAGGCGCTTCTCCTGGCACAGTATCGAACACTTAGTATCAGATAGAACAATTAGTTTAAAATGGAACTAAGCTCCGCATCTGGTGTTTCCTCTCTCACCATGTCGACCACTTAGCTTCGTCGAACACATACGGTTTCTAGTGGCATTGCCACACATTTCAGAGAACAGGCGCTTCTCCTGGCACAGTATCGATCACTCAGGTTCAGATAGAACAATTAGTTTAAAATGGAACTATGTTTCGCATCTGGAGTTTCCCCTCTCACATGTTCGACCACTTAGTTTCGTCAAACACATACAGTTTCGAGTGGCACCGCCACAGATTTCAGAGAAAAGGCGCTTCTCCTGGCACAGTATCGAACACTTAGTTTCAGATAGAATAATTAGTTTAAAATGGAACTAAGTTTCGCATCTGGAGTTTCCTCTCTCACAAGGTCGACCACTTAGTTCCCTCGATCACATACGGTTTCGAGTGGCATCGCCACACATTTCAGAGAACAGGCGCTTCTCCTGGCACAGTATCGAAAACTTAGTTTCAGATAGAACAATTAGTTTAAAATGGAACTATGTTCCGCATCTGGTGAATCCTCCCTCACAAGGTCAATCACTTAGTTTCGTCGAATACATACGGTTTCGAGTAGCATCGCCACAGATTTCAGAAAACAGCCGCTTCTCCTGGCACAGTATCGAACACTTAGTTTCAGAGAGAACAATTAGTTTAAAATGGAACTATGTTCCGCATCTGGTGAATCCTCCCTCACAAGGTCAATCACTTAGTTTCGTCGAATACATACGGTTTCGAGTAGCATCGCCACAGATTTCAGAGAACAGGCGCTTCTCCTGGCACAGTATCCATCACTCAGGTTCAGATAGAACAATTAGTTTAAAATGGAACTATGTTTCGCATCTGGAGTTTCCCCTCTCACATGTTCGACCACTTAGTTTCGTCGAAAACATACGGGTTCGAGTGGCATCGCCACAGATTTCAGAAAACAGCCGCTTCTCCTGGCACAGTATCGAACACTTAGTTTCAGAGAGAACAATTAGTTTAAAATGGAACTATGTTTCGCATTTGGAGTTTCCTCTCTCCCAAGGTGGACCACTTAGTTTCGTCAAACACATACGGTTTCCAGTGGCATCGCCACATATTTCAGAGAACAGGCGCTTCTCATGGCACAGTATCAAACACTTAGTTTCAGATAGAACAATTAGTGTAAAATGGAACTAAGTTTTGCATCTGGAGTTTCCTCTCCCACAATGTCGACCACCTAGTTTCGTGGAACATATACGGTTTCGAGTAACATCGCCACAGATTTCAAAGAACAGGCGCTCCTCCTGGCACAGTATCGAGCACTTAGTATCAGATAGAACAATTACTTTAAAATGGAACTAAGCTTCGCATCTGGAGCTTCCTCTCTCACAAGGTGGACCACTGAGTTTCGTCGAACACATACGGTTTCGAATAGCATCGCCACTGATTTCAGAGAACAGGCGCTTCTCCTGGCACTGTATCGAACACTTAGTTCCAGATAGATCAATTAGTTTAAAATGGAACAATATTTCGCATCTGGAGTTTCCATTCGCACAAGGTCGACGACTTAATTTCGTCGAACACATACGGTTTCGAGTGGCATCGCCAGAGATTTCAGAGAACAGGCGCTTCTGCTGGAACAGTATCGAACACATAGTTTCAGATAGAACAATTAGTTTAAAATGGAACTAAGTTTCGCTTCTGGAGTTTCCTCTCTCAGAAGGTCGACCACTTAGTTTCGTCGAACACATAAGGTTTCGAGTAGCACCGCGACAGATTTCAGAGAACAGGCGCTTCTCCTGGCACAGTATCGAACACTTAGTTTCAGATAGAACAATTAGTTTAAACGGAACTAATTTTCGCAACTGGAGTTTCCTCTCTCGCAAGGTCGACCATTTAGGTTCGTCGAACACATACGGTTTCGAGTGGCATTGCCACAGATTTCAGAGAACAGGCGCTTCTCCTGGCACAGTGTCGAACACATAGTTTCAGATAGAACAATTAGGTTAAAATGGAACTAAGTTTCGCATCTGGAGTTTCCTCTCTTACAAGGTCGACCACTTAGTTTCGTGGAACACATACGGTTTCGAGTGGCATCGCCACAGATTTCAGAGAACAGGCGATTCTCTGGCACAGTATCGAACACTTAGTTTCAGATAGAACAATTATTTTAAAATGGAACTATGTTCCGCATCTTGTGAATCCTCCCTCACAAGGTCAATCACTTAGTTTCGTCGAACACATACGGTTTCGAGTGGCCTCGCCACAGATTTCAGAGAACAGGCTCTTCGCCTGTCACATTATCGAAAAGTCAGGTTCAGATAGAACAATTAGTTTAAACTGGAACAATGTTTCGCATCTGGAGTTTCCTCCCTCACAAGGTCGACCACTTAGTTTCGTCGAACACATACGGTTTCGAGTG